>ML677333.1:30878582-31083076 GCA_007922305.1 Dermatemys mawii
TCTTTCTTTCTTTCTTTCTTTCTTTCTTTCTTTCTTTCTTTCTTTCTCCATACCTCCAAGGTGAAGTAGACTTGACTGGATAGTCTATAGTGATAAACAAGCATAATTTCTAAATACCTAGCACTTTGTACTCTCTTATTCTGCTCTGTTTCTTTCAGATCATGTGACAACACCTTTCTAATGCTACCCTAGTTTCTTAATATTTTTTAACTAAATACTGGAATGTATTTTTTGTTACCTTAAACCTTTTAAAATCATCAAAAAGATTTTCCCTTTCTTTATCAAACCCTTACATAAAAGATTATCAATTGTTTATTCTACCTTATAGCATACCTGTAGTCCATCTTTATTTCTTTGAAAAATATGTTTGTTTAAACCATTATGGCTAGTTAGTACTCTAAACAAAATCACTTCATTTTTGTCCCTATCTGGGTCATGAAGTATATCATTATCCTTAACTCTAGGACACAATTAAAATAATCTGCCTCTTTTTCATTTATCTATTTTTTTTGCCATTCCTCCATTCATTTTTTGTATTAGATTTTTTAATTCTTTGTTTACTCACGATTATTTCTATGTCAATTCTTCCATTTCTTAAAGTGCTTTTAGCTGGTTTATTTTACATTTCGTTCCCTATCATTCTGATACACATTGGGATCCAGGCTATTTCTACATATATCCCCATTTATACCAGCTCTGTAATTAGAAATATGATTTAATTGATTAAATCATTTCTGCATCTACAGACACCCCTTTTTATTGCCATAAGGCCTGAGGTTGTATCTGAAAAAAATGACTGCTGCTGTACATACCATGTTCAGGTTAACACTGGTTTTGTTACTAGCTGGGCTGCCCGGACAGTTACAGAATTGCATATTCTTTTAGATGCATTCACTCTAATTTTGTTATATACTATCCATCCCTAATCTTCCTGATTTCTCTTTTTTTGACCCATCTGTATATATTTGACAAAATCAACTCCACTTTTCATCCATATATTGGTGCACTTAATTTTTACACCCATTTTCTCCTTTTTCTCCTTAAGTTTATAAAATAATCTAAATCCACATCTAGATAGGTGACTTTCCATCCCTAATTTTCCCATCACTACAAGTCTTGACTTTGTTAGCTTTTCCTTGTCTATCAACTCCTGATATTTTAACTCACGCAACATATGGAGTTCTAGTGCTGTGTGATATGATTTACCTACTGAATTTCTAACCATCCACCTATATATGTTTGGTATGGTCATCAATGCAATTCCCATTAGCTTTGGCCCAGAATTTTAGGCTCACTAATTTCATTAATAATGTAAATGGCATTTCATAAGCAGCTATTGGTAGCATGCATATGGGTATTGTAATGATAGTACCGCATGCAATTTATAGTGCAGCTCTTGTATTAAATCTAATAAATTCTGATTTTGATGCTGACCCAAAAGCTTGACAGCCAGAGTTTATAACTCATCCGATTAAGACTCTGTATACCAGCACTTCCTGAGCTGAGTTTCCCCTTCCAAATGCCTCGTCCACTTCTGGCATGACTGGAAGATGCAGCATGGCTACTTCCACCCAGAGCAGCCCGTTAACTGTTTCCAGGCTGATGAAGGGTTTATACACCTCATCAAACCATATAACAATGCATTTTTTAAAATATCTACAGTCTACTGTTTAGGGGGAATACATTTCTTTGGGTGGGTAAGTAGAATATTAATTGCTTTTTTTTCCCATTATCATCCTCCTCCTCATGGTAAAGACTTGGCAAGTAGATTTTGTGTTTGTCTGACAAATGTTATGGCAGTTTTCCAAGGCTGAATTAAAATAAAAGCAGTCATATAATAATTTTCTCTTGTTTTCACAAATTGTAACTAGGTTATTTTGCATATATTATCTTAAGGCATAAAAATAACACCATATGTTGGGAATTCAGTCAGAATACTACATATTCATAATGGATCAGAATGATAGTTGCTGTGATAATCAGAACATCTGAATTTCAGTTTGGTGGTTTAAGCCTTGTGATATCAAATAGAAGTGATCACTTGAGTGTAGTTATTGAAGCATAAGTGTTAGAAGCTTTGGCATCTTGTAGTGATATTTAAACTTCTATACTACATGGATATAGGATAGGGTGTTTTGCATGGTGGAGGGTAGAAATAGGGTTTTGCTATTAATTTTCCTGTAAGATCAGAAATACACACTCTGCAGTTTTGATCAGAGATGTGAATTTATGAATTGTCTGTAATCTATTTCCTTTTAGACTACAGCAATTTATTTTCTTTCTTGAAGTATAATTAAAGGAAGAAATTAAACTGGGAAGCAGGAAGGGATCTACTGTTGATAATTCCAATTCTATGCATGTGCTGAAAGCAGAGAAGGGTGCTTAGCTCCTAAACAAGTGCCCAGAAGAACCCAATAGGAAGAATATTTTAGAACAGGCTCAGGAGGAGTTATTTTTCCTCCTATTGAAGTCAATGACAAAACTTCAGTGGAACCTAGATCACTGTCCTAACTGCTTGATGTCATCATTACGAGTAGCGAATCATGAGTCTGAAGATACTCATGGTTTCCAGTTTGGTGAGAAAAAGAGGAATAAATGCAGAATTCAGTGAGACACGTGACCTGATTCAGATAGTAAGGGATTTTTGCCCTTCCTCACTGGGAACCCTCTGAAAATCCAAGGGACTGAATATTTTACACAGTGCTGTAACTGTAATTTTATCAGCTTGACGACAGGCAAGATTTCCTGAGAAAAGCAAATCAATCATTGACTAAGAGAACTGCTATCCGGGGGGCAAAAAAAAGAAAAGAAAATCACACACAACTAATATGGCAAGGTTTTTTGTTTGTTTGTTTGGGTTTTTTCTGTTAGTTTGTTTGTTTGTTTGTTTGTTTTCTGACAAGGTAGAAGCCTTTGGATATGAACTGAGCAGTTTTCAGTCAAGTTCTGCTTAAGCAACTGAAGAAGTCAGGTGACAGTACATTTTGGGTTATAGTATAAATTAGAAATTGTCTTTAAAGGAGAGCAGAGAAAGAACAGAGATCAGAGAAAGAAAATTATGAACTGTGTGAACTAACAAAAAGGAAAGTGAATGTCTTGATGAGAACCCTATGTTATAGTGCACTTTTTCATTAGGCTTTATTCTTTAATTGTGTATTGTAGGTATAGTCAGTAATAAAAGTCTAAAGAAGGGACATAAGATAGCATTACTAATATACATCCAATGTAAAAATTATTTAAAAGTAGTTTCACCATTGTTTATGTGGATTAATATATACACACATGTTAATCAATTGTGTAGGACACTCACTTTTAAAGTGATTGGGAGATACTAATATAAAGTTAAGATTTAAATACATTACCCCATTGTTTCTGTGTAATGTTTTCTGCAAAGTCCTGTAAACATAATTAAGCTTTGGCATGTATTTCAGGAGAGTTAGGATGAAGTGAACCAGACATGAACAAGCAAAATGTCTCAAGTGGTCCTCAGAATCAGAATGTACTATGCCTTTTTAAAAGGTGCAATTTGTGCTCCCCTTACTTCCAACAGATGCCATCTTGTGTGTAGAGGGGATAGGTACCATTGGCACATCTCCAGACTATCTGGTGGTATCCCATTTGGGATGTACAGAACTAGCAGATTTCACCCTTTTATGAAAAGCACTGGCTTTTGTGGCATGTGTTTGGGTGAAGGATTCCTATACCTGAGTAAGAATGGCAGAATCAGGATCGTAAAAATAATGCTGTATTTGGCATTTTCAACCTGACTTCAGAGCCTTACCTATATGAGATATTTCAATGCTATCGATCATGATAGCCTGTTAGATCATTCGGACAACTTCATGGGGCTATATGGCTCTGCTCTTATGAAGCTTAAAACTTTCTTCAGCTATTAATCTATTATTTTTTCCACTCACAAAAATACTATTTCAAATAAAGGAGAGTCACTTTTACTGGGATATTTCTCAGTTTTTCTCCTCATGCTAATGTTATTAAATATTAATGCATTCCTTTGCTTTTGAACCATTATAGAATATATATCTGTTGTGTTTCCCTTGGTAATTTATCCCCAGCAACAGAAAACATGGTTGTTTCAGAAGTGAATGAAAACAAATTTTAAAATATTTTAAGTTACTTTCTTAAAACACTGAAATGCTTATTTTTATCCTAAAACTTTGTTGAATTATGTGTTCTTGGTTTTTGTTTTAATGGTATAAGATGATAGTGTTAGTTAGTAAAGTCTGTTAGGCTAAATAATGTCCTTGCTGTACATGAAGCTTGCGCAATTCATTGCCTTTTTTCATCAGTAATACTGAATCACCAAAGGGGGTTAATTTCAGATTGAAACCCTTTCTATTCAGCGCTGCTTTTGCTTCAGTGTTTGTTCAGCCTCCTGCTTCTCTTAATTTACTTCGATATTGCATAGTACTGAGATATACCTTGCATGAATATTTCTATATAAATGTTGATGATTTTGATGTTGAATCAATTAACATTATATACTCTTATGATGTTCTGATCTTTGCGAATTCTGCTTAGTACATACAACTAGGATGTTTACTAATTTTTTTATTTCCCTAAAATAAGTAGGATTTTTTAAAAAATGAAACAACTCGAGATATCAAAAGGGCCTATTAGGAAAATTCATATTAGGTTTCCATTATTATTAATGCAGTGTTTCTTGAAATAACCAAGAAATGTGGAATATGGCAAAGTTTTTATGTTTCCTCTTCCCTGAAGACTTATTAGCATGAACATTTAGCAATGACCCTTGTGCCTTGCTATAATATAGTATAATATATACTATACATGAACAATGCAGTTAAGTGTGCACTGGTATCTTGTTGCTGAAAAAGTAATTCATTTATATAAGGCCAGAATTTCACCCTGAGTATTTAATTTAATTTAAGATAATTCCATTTATATCTTTTCAAATAATGCAAATGCCCGACAGAATTTTGTCAGCATCACTCTCTATTAAAATGAATTTCTCCAGCAGGTTGTAGAACTTTCTGCTCTGAACCATCACTGACAGAAAAGAAAGTGAAGGCAGAAGTCACTGTCTTCTGACAATGCAAACATAATGACTGAAATTTACTCTTAGTTTAGATACACTGTCAAGGACCAGGTTCAATGTGCAGTGGGCCCACTTACTGTCTTCAGGTGGCATTGGAAATTTGTTGGGAAAACGCAAGTATAAAGGAGATATTCAACTTATTTTTTTCTCTCTTTATAATGTCATCTTCACTTGTTAGAGCTTCTAGAGGGAAGGCTACAGGTATGTCAATGAGACAGTCTCCAAAAGCAGTCACACTGCATCAGCCATTGTACCGGTTTTTCCACTCGTTATCCATTTAATGAACTATTGTACAGATACAAATCTCTTTTCACTGTTCACTATGAAGCCAGTTCTCTGGGTGATATTTGAAACTTTTGGTGTTCATAAGGTCCCAGGAACCTTTCTTCTGCAGTTTTGGGTAATCTACATGCTGGAGAGTTGATAGTAAACACAGTAACAGAAAGACTAATGGGGATTTATCAAATAATTCTCTCAACGGTAAAATGAGCTCAATGGTAAAATGACTAAGTGGGATTTGTCAAATAATTCTCTCAACAGTAAAATGAGCTCTCAGCTGTGCCTTAGCTGTGAAACTTAATAATTGTGGATTTCATCTGATAACATTCTATGGTTTATTGAATGTTACTGCTTAAGTAACCACGATAGTGCTTTACTCTACACTTCTGCAGTTTTCATTATACACTAGAGTCACTATTAAGAATCTCAGGAGCTTTGTAACTCTGTACTAAAATTTTCATTTCAACTAAACTTAGTCTACTGGTTCTCAGAGCTAAAGCAAGTTTTATGAAACTCAAAAATCTCATATGTTTCAAAGCTTGAGGAGTGGCCCCCAGAATCCAAATTAAACAGATTAGAAGTCTATTTATACTTCATATTCCTTCTGATATTAAAAGGTAAAATGACCATAGGCTATACAAAACATTAAATGCAAGATACATATTTACTTTGATCTTTTCCCTGTATATTGAAGAAATCATGCTGAATTCTCTTGTAATGTAAACTTGTAACTTAAGTATAGGAAATGATAAATGGCTCAGTAATCAATGCCTGAAAATCAGCTACTACAGAGTCCAGAATGCATTTGCAGATCGTACCTGTGGGGAGGATGTGAGGGAAGGAGGACTGTCCCTGCTGCCCTTTATCTAGGCTGTAGGAGTGAGAAAGGAGAGCTGATGGTCTTCCTGTGTGTGAAGCCCCCTGGGCATGCAGAAACCATTCTACAGCAGTTGCTGCTCCACCATCCTACCTCTGTAAATGGAGGTATAGTTTGAACCGCAATTCCAAGATGAGTAATTGCCAGTTTTTACAGAATCATAGAATCATAGAATATCAGGGTTCAAAGGGACCTCAGGAGGTCATCTAGTCCAACACCCTGCTCAAAGCAGGACCAATCCCCAACTAAATCATCCCAGCCAGGGCTTTGTCAAGCCTGACCTTAAAAACCTCTAAGGAAGGAGATTCTACCACCTCCCTAGGTAACCCATTCCAGTGCTTCACCACCCTCCTAGTGAAAAAGTTTTTCCTAATATCCAGCCTAAACCTTCCCCACTGCAGCTTGAGACCATTACTCTTTGTTCTGTCATCTGGTACCACTGCGAACAATCTAGATCCATCCTCTTTGGACCCCCCTTTCAGGTAGTTGAAAGCAGCTATCAAATCTCCCCTCAGTCTTCTCTTCTGGAGACTAAACAATCCCAGTTCTCTCAGACTCTCCTCATAAGTCATGTGCTCCAGGCCCCTAATCATTTTTGTTGCCCATCTCCGGACTCTTTCCATTTTTTCCACATCCTTCTTGTAGTGTGGGCCTCAAAACTGGACACAGTACTCCAGATGAGGCCTTACCAATATCAAATAGAGGGGAACAATCACATCCCTGGCAATGCTTCTACTTATACAGCCCAAAATGTCGTTAGCCTTCTCGGCAACATGGGCACACTGTTGACTCATATCCAGCTTCTCATCCACTGTAACCCCTGGGTCCTTTTCTGCAGAACTGTTGCCTAGCCATTCAGTCCCTAGTCTGAAGCAATGCATGGGATTCTTCCGTCCTAAGTGCAGGAATCTGCACTTGTCCTTCTCGAACCTCATCAAATTTTTTTTGGCCCAATCCTCTAATTTGTCTAGGTCCCTCTGTATCCTGTCCCTATCCTCCAGCATATCTACCACTCCTCCCAGTTTAGTGTCATCTGCAAACTTGCTGAGAGTCCACGCCATATCTTGATAAAGATATTGAATAAAACCGGCCCTTGGGGCACTCCACTTGATACCGGCTGCCAACTAGACATGGAGCCATTGATCACTATTCGTTTTGGGGATCATGAAATATTATTTTCCTCTGGGCAAAGCTGACAATGTATCTGGTGGGTTGGCGACCATTGTCCAGTGTAGGAGATTTGCTCAAAGGTGCTGGCTCCCAGAGGAAAACTTGAAATCTGGGAGACATCTCCTCTGAGTCTCTCACACAGTGAATCTTATTAGTCTGGAAGAAGGGGACACCTCAAATCATCACATCCTTATTGCCTCTGATGGACAGATTTCAAACAGATATAGAGATAATCTAAATTCTAGAGGTTAGGCTGAAGGAGGTTAACCTTGAATCTTGGTTATTTGTCGGGAAGCCATTGGATCCAAGTAAATGTCTGATAGTTGTTTGGGGAGGCAGAGGGGTTAGACCTTCTTGTTAAAGTTGATAGTGTGGTTAACTTCCACTTAAAAGTTCATCCCTGTGCCTGTGTTTCATTCTCCTGAATGTCCTGATCAATAACCCTGCCACCTCTCTTAAACAGAAACAACTTTTAACTCAAGTATCTCAGCTGATCTCCAAGGTCACACTAGCATTCAAAATAAGAGGCTGTCTCTAAGGTATCTGGAGGAGCTAAACCATATATAGTTTTGAAAGTTAAAAACAACAACCTGAAGTAAAACATGTAAACAAACCAGAAACCCAAGCAAATCACCATAGAAATCAGTAGTGACTCTGACCTGCTGTTTTTGGATAAAATATATAATACCCACCACCTGTATTCAGCACAGATTTCATGGCACTTTTCACAAGAGCGTGGATGCTTACTTTGGTGTATTGCCCAAATTATAATAAGTGTAATCACAATCAATAGTCTAAATTTCATCTGCTTTGTCAGCTGGACCCCCAAAACTCATGGATCAAGCCAATATGTGGAAAAGGCTGATGGAAATGCTGATCAACTGAGTGACCATGGTCAATATACCAGTGGATCTGTGATGTGCTACAGCTACAAATCCATGATTACTGATGTCCTAGCCCAATCTCCCTGTACTCCCAACATACAAGTCATTTTGACTCAACGATAAAACAAGAGCTTAACCTGAGAGTATATGGCAAGTGAAACTCCTGGAATCAAATTCTCTAGCCATGAGAAAAATCAAAGGATTCTCCTACACTATGAGACAATTTGCAAAGACTACTAGACTGATCCTCTCTAGTCATTCTCAGATCCGAGCATCTCACAGGTCTGGTGTCGATTCTCAATAACCCAGAAACAGGCAGCTGTGTGCCAAGTTACAAATATACCAAAATCTCAATCTCTGTTTGGATCCATTGAGATGAAAGGCAATAAATCAAATGAAGCATAAGATTATGAATATAAGAACCAATAATTTGTTAACTTCCCTCAGCAACATGAAAATGCAAAACTGAGACAGTATAGTATTTCACACTACTTTCAATAGCATTTTACTATATTCACCAAAGCCTGCATCAGCTACATTTTTAAGTGAAGCACTGCAACAGTTATCAACAAATAGCATTTCTAGAAATAATAAATTGAACTGCTTTCATTCAGATCTTGACTAATAAGAAATGACAGTATTTTCAATTAGCTTTTATTAAAACGTTACCTCCAATCAGATTGACATACTTTTGGAATAGCTGTTTGTATACTAAAAATATTTTTAAAAGTGAAAGCTTGACTGTTATGAAAAAGGAAAAAAAAACAGAAGAAAAAAACGGAAGGAAAAAACAGAAGGAAGAAAAAAACGGAAGGAAGGAAACGGAAGGAAGAAAAAAATGGAAGGAAGAAGAAAAAATGGAAAGAAAAAACAGAAGGAAGAAGAAAAATGGAAGGAAGAAAAAAAACGGAAGGAAAAAATGGAAAAAAATTATTTGCTTTCAAATAGCACTATGCTATATTTTCATGACTTTGATTCATTACTGTGAAGACAGAGTTAAAGTCAAGATAGTGCTGAAAGGTGTACTAGCTGTTAACTTCAGAGTGATTAATGGCAAGACAAGATATCAGGTATCTGAGAGTTGAGAACCCATTAACTTAGGAGAAAGCTGAAAAAGCCAGAGGGAAAGAATAAGTCACACTAACAAAAGGAGATGGAGAAGCAATGCATTTCTCTTGATTGTAGTTTGATATGCTCCTGTAGCTATGCTTAGCTGTCAAAAGGAATTTTGAATTACTGCTCATGTACACTATGGCTTTACATTCTAACAAACTACTACAAGCTGACCAGTAAGCAATTACAGCTTAAATAAGGAAAAATAACAGTGCCTGTATCAAACTCACATTAAATGATTGTCTTCAGATATAAAAAATAAAGGCATAATTTTTTTCTCTAACAAAAAGAACCCTGAAAGTAAGTCAATATGGTGTGTGTCCAGAATGCACCGTGTTTGCATTAAAAAAAAATATAACATGTTTTTCATAGATTATAATGCCAGGGACCACTATAATCATCTATTCTAGTCTGACATCCTGCATAACACAGGCCATATGCCTTCCATGAAATAATCCCTCTAAATTCAGACCCCTCAGTGCATTGCTAGTACATAATGTTAGAATCTATTTTCTGGTATTATGCAGAGATTTTCCTACCCACAGAAGACAAAGTAGGAACCTGTTTCACATTAAAGAACACAATTACCATCTATGTGTTAAGAATATATAATAATCTATAATAAACGCACCTTTTTTTGTGTGTGTGTGTCCAACTTTACTGATTTACATCCTGGAGACTATCTTGTTTAGTTACGTGACAGGAATGTATAGACCATTTAACAGAGCATCTAAATTAGCCTCATCTAAAAATCACACTATGCATTTTACTGTGATGAGCACACACTTTGCTGCATTGCAAACTTAACTGCAATCTTGGCTTCATTCCTTTTTCTTTGAGAGTTCCCTCACAGACACAATTATACAAATTCAGCCCTTGATCCAGATTCTGATCTCCTTTATATCAGTGTAAATCTGGCACTACTCAGATAACAGGATCTCTGTTTGAAAGTTAATATGGGTTTGGGGAACCACTCTGATGCAACATTTGGTGGATTGCAGTGATTTAAGAGATAGTGCTCCCTCTTCTGAGTAAACCTAGAGATGGTCAGCACAGATCTAAATGTGAGCATTTCTGACTGGGAAGGTAGAATAACTTATCTTCATCACTTCCTGTTATGTAGGAAAAGCCCAGGAAAACACATCTGTTAGTGTGTCCTGATTATCATCAGGATCTGGTTCTTCTGCTTCAATGACTATTTGTATATCCATTCCAGTGGAACAGCTTCAACAGAAGAGACTGAGGAACACCAACATCAGACTGTCCTATAATATAGTGGTTAGGAAACTCACTTGAGAGGTGTCAGATGCCTCTTCAAATCCCTTTGCCACCTCAGTAGGAGTGAGGAGTTGAACTGGGAATCTTCCACTCCCCAGGTGAGTATCCTAACCACTGGACTAAAAATATTATGGATGTCCTTCCCTCACTGGCCCAAGATTCTTCTAAGAAATGAAATAGCTGCCTAACTTCAGGAAAGGGGCTCATAGCTGAAAATTGACAGCAAAGATTGGCACCTCTCTTCAGTCTGCATTTAGATAGCCATCTTGATGAGACAGGTTGGGTTTAGGACACACCCATCTCATCTGCATCTCCCACTGGCTAGTTTAGGTGGTTCCCCAATAATGGGTTTTGTAAATCGCAGTGTAAGGCACCTACATCTGACAATTAATTGTATAGGGAGCCTTGGTGCTTAAGTCAGACTTTGTGGATAATAATGGTGTTCTGTGATTTTCTATGAACCTAAAAGTTAGGTGTTGCAATATTCAAAATCCCAGTGCCCAAGTCCCTTTGTAAATTTAGCCTGATGTGCTCAGTCTTTCCATCAGGAGCAAGTGAGTGGCTGGGCAAAGAGGACTGGGAAATGAGTAGACCCCTGACTCCACCTCCCCCTAAATGCTGGTTAGCAACTGGATATAAGGAAGAGTATGGGGTACCCTGAAAAGGGAAGTAAACAAAGTATTTACTCTTAAAGCAAAAAGGAAGCATGAAAATCATTGCTTCAAGAAGGCACAAGTCCTTCCTGAGCTTTTCTGTGATTCCCCATGGCCTGGAGAGGCCCTTATACAAGTTGAGCCTAAAGCCTAAATCTTGTACTATGTTAGTGAACAAAACAAAACAAAACAAAAACATAGAATCAGCTTGGATGGGACCTTGAGAAATCATCAAGTTGAGCTCCCTGAGCTATGATAGGACCAAGTAAGCCTAGACCATCCATAAAGAGTCTTTCTCCACTCTGTTTTTTTTTTTAAAAACCCCCAATGATGGGGATTCTAGAACCTATTTTGGAAGCCTATTCCATAGTTTAACTAGTCTAACTTCTAGTTAGAAAGTTCTCCCTAGTATGTAAACTAAATGGAGAATAATGGATCATTGTCCTTTTTATAACAGCCCTTAATGTATTTGAAGACTGTTATCAGGTGCCCCCCTCCAGTCTTCTTTTCTCAAGATATCATTAGGTAATTATTATTAATATAACTCTACACAAATATATAGGTTTCCTTAATATTATTAGTAGATGAAAGTTAGCTGGTTGGCATACATATATTTATATTCCAATAGAATTATACAGGAATCTCTTTACTTTCCTGTAAAAATTGTTTGTTAGTACAAATGTATCATTATACTGATGCCATCCAATAGACCATTCAAGCTGTGTGACATAACAGGTGATGCATTAACACATGTAAACCCATGTTTAGAGTACTCCAGAATTCAAAGATAAACTATGTCTAAGTGGTTTCTTGTATCAAATGTATAATGTCCTGTGGTCTGATATGGCCTTTTTGAAAACACAGTTATTTTTAACTATCAATGTACATGTACATGTGGAAACTCTGTGTGACTTGAAATTGATTATTGGGACACAAATCTTTTGTAAATGATCATTAAAATAAAAATGAACAAAAATGCCTCTCCCCAATGAGAGAGTGAATTTGCCATATGAGAATTACAAAATAAAAAATGCCATTAAAAAGAACTGTACTTGGATCTTGAACACTAAAGGCAGACATATACAATTTGGTTTAGATCTTCTTCCTATGGTTTGTGTCTATTAACAAAAAGTGAATTTCTGTCATCCTTTCACCTACTGATTCCAAGGAGATTACTAACAGAGTGAGCTACTATTCTTCTCCTTTAAAAGTTACTAGATTATTGGAATTGGATGTTTTGAATAAGAAATGGAATTTTATTTTAGTAGTTTCTTATTTTGAAGTTTCATATATTTCTGACTATTGAATTAGGTGGCAATTTTAAATTTAGATGGGCAATGTTATTTGGGTGGGGTTACAATGTTTGATAAAGAATTAAAGGGCAGTGAAGAACTGGCTGAATGCCTTGTGTCAGCTTTCTCCTGTGAACCTACACAGTTATGTTGATCATGCTGGTGAATGTTAATGGCCTCTCTGACTGAAGTGAAGTGCCTGTCATTTGTCAGTCGAGTTTGTAATTTGGGCATCTTGCTTGACACCCAGCTGCTGTTTAATAATCACATAGCTGAAGTGACCAGGATTCTTTTTACAACCTGCATATGAGAATGAAATTGTGACTCCTTTCTTTCTCAGATGCGATCTCTCATAATGTCGTCACTTAACAATTAGACTATTACAGTGCACTGTACATGAGTCTATACCTTAAGTCATCTCAGAAGGAGACAGGTGAAGAAAATGGCAGCTAGCTTGTTGAGGGTATATCTCACTATAGCATGACACCATTTCTCTGAATGGTTGGAGGATAAGGCCTTTGGAAAACATAGCCAAGCTCATCACAAGACATGGATACAACATAGATTCTTCCTTGTCAGAAGAACTTAATTTGGGCAAAGGTTTTCTGGGGCTCAGCCCCAGCACCTCTTTTGTTATGGAATCCTCTGTGCGTTGTGTCTGTGAGATGATGTTGATGGAGGTGAAGCACATAGTTCTGCAAAATGGAGTACTCTATGCAGTGCATTCTACTTGAGCACTGATACCTCTTTCTTTACAAATCAATTATTGACTGTGAGTGAATGTTGTCTCATTTGCTTTGCCACTGACTACAAGCCAGCAACTGTACTACTGACTTTTAATTCCTGTGGTTACCACAGCAACTGTATTTGCATGTTGACTGTTCATTGTTATTACTTTTCTCTTTTATTGAGTAAGTATTTTCAATTATTTTGTACTTCTTTATTGAAAGTTTGCTTAGCACTTTGCTCATTCTTAGTTTTCTTTACCGTAGTTATAGATTTTTTTTGTTGTTTTCTTCCTTCAATATCTTCCTCTCCCAATCATTTGATTCACTCTCCACATTTCCCTTTCAAAAATAGGATCTAGTCTAAGCTCTGCAAATTAGGACTGTGGGTCATATTCAGCGATATATTAACAGGAGTGCATTATTAACTATAGAATGTTACTGATACTACTTTTGTGGCACAAATATTTTAAAGTGTAACTGCTGAACTACATGTATATTTGATATAGCCTTACAAACAGCAGTGCTTTTTAATAACTATACCTGAGTGTGTTCCTTGGTTGCTATGGTTATTACTCATCTGTTTGTGATATTGACAAAAATGGGGATTAGACATTTCTTTTGTCTGAGAAGCTGCAGCAAAATTATTTTAAAGTATATGAACAGTTCATCTCAATGCTACATGCTCATTTTTATGAATTCTGAGGCTCTGCATAATATTTGTTAATTGCAGCATAGGCCTTCAGCCAACTATTTGTTTTAAATCTTTTACTAGGATTGCACTCATTGGTTCACTTTCTGTTGCTATGACTTCCATATTATAATATTACAGTCAATTACATACATATAATTGCACTGTAGATAAACAGTGTGGTCTAGGGACAAGGCAATGGAGTGGGATTCAGGGGATGTGGACTCTATTTCTGACTTGCTGTGTGACATTGGTGCCTCTGTTTCCTCTCTATCTTTTGTCTGCCTTGTCTATTTAAATTGTAAGCTGTTCAGGGAAGGGGTTGTCTCTCATTATATGTTTTCACAATGGGTTAGTACAACAAGGCCCTTCTCAACTGGAGTCTCTAGGTGCAGTGGGATTACAAGTAAATAAATAAAATAAGTAATCATTGATATATGTTCTTTTCTTTGCTTGATGACAATTATTTTCTCTCTTACACCTGTATGCTACTTGCTTAAGTCATTATTATCACACCAGCCTCAGGCAGTTAATCTAAATATACTGCTGTTGTACTCTTGCTCTGAAAACATGTATTTGATTTCACACCAGTGCTCTTTCTAATAATTTGTTTCTGCTTTTATGTCTCTAATTTAATGTTGTCTTTTGTTCCGCGTGAGAGTGCCTTTATTGTCAGTGTCAGTTTTAGTATACCTTACTCATAATATTTGTCCTCTTTCTAGAATTTTTCTTATTCTTAATATTTATTTTCTCAGAATTTGTCAGATTTCAGTATGTCTTCTTTACATACATTTTTATTCCCATATGTTTACTTTTTTATTACAGAGAGTATCTGTCTTCTCTGTGACTCAGTAATTGTAACTACAGATGATCATAGGAAGAACTAGGAAGCAGCATTATAGATGTATATTTTCATAAATGTGTGTTTTCATTAATATTCAACCGATAAACAGTTGCAATGTAGACTTCGCCTATACAAGTCCACGCTACAGCTAAGTACTAATAGTAGTCTACCACTAGTGAGCTGTATTTTGCAATCCTTTCATCTCTATCTGTTTTATACTGAAGCCCATGCTTCTGGTGTATGAGCACCTTTCAAATAACATCATTAGCAATAGTGAAGTCCATAGATGATGTCATGGAGTCTCTGGTATGTCATCTTTCAAAGTCAAATGTCTGTTTAGAGTAGGTTGGTTGGTGTTTACAGGCAGATGGGGATGCCAAGGGGTTTCATCTGTCTGCCTTCCTGGGCTCCCATGACTCCGTACTCAACTGGTACCCTTCACACTCCATGGATAGATTATTCAGTGTCTCCCTCCAGAGTCTCTCCTTGGTTTCTCATGCTTGTTTTCTCACTTACCTCCACACAATTTATCTCTCAGTGATTTTATATTTTCTGATGTCTTCAGCTACCATCTCTCCATTAATTCCCAATTTCACCTCTTCTTCCTCTGACCCACCTTCTTCACTTCAGTATAAGTATCTCATCTGCCTCCATCTCCCATTCATGTCTTCCTGAATGTTCCACCTCCATCAAAACAGATCATGGCAAAAAGAGAATTTCTCATTTTTTACTTCCCACTTGCATTTTCCAGCAGAGTGGAAAACTCCAGTTTTTTTAATTTGTTATCTTTGACAGTGTCAACTTCCCCCCTTTACCAAATCCTGAGATTTCTTCTTTTATAGCATTTCCCTTTAGAAAGCATAGCCTGTCATTGTAGGTGGCATATAATAAACCTCCTTAGCTGCATGCGTTGTCCTTAACAAAGGGAACTTTATGTGCCTCTGTGATTGCCACACTGTTGAGTGAGACACTGTTACCCTTGTTACGTTTCACCTATTCTTATATATACATGTATGTTTCTTGAAAACATTATTCAAATGGTGTCCTTGGTTTTCTAAGTTAGCTATAATTTTAGTATAGAGGAATTGTTAACATATACCTTTTAGAATTGTGCAGCTTAACAATGCATAATAATCTCTGGCATTCTTTGTAACCATACACAGATAAGAAAATGGACAACAAAACTAGAAGATTCTAATGAGTACAAGTCCAAATCATCTCTCAGTTCCCACTGATTGTTCGTCTACATGTCAGTAAATCCCTTGCTGTTATGTTGGGAAGCTATAAATAAAATATTATAGGTAAAAATCCAGCCATTTCAAATTAAATGTAATTTATCTATCCATCTAGGTACTTATATGTGTACTATCTTTGTTGTATTTGAGTGTTTCACAAACATTATTGACTATCCTCAGTACACCCCCAGTACCTCCAATGTACAGACAGAGAACTTGAACACCAAGGTCCCACACTAGTCTGATAGGGCAGAATTTTACATATGATTTATAAATGACTACACAAGCTGCAGAGCAACAACAAATTGGTCCCAGAGAGATTAAATGGACTTGCCTAAAGTCAGGGTTCCTTGGCAGAGCTCAGAATTGAGTGCCTTATCCTCAGTCCAGAAGCAAAAGGTTGTCTTTCAGTCATAATTTAAATGAAAAGTAAAATAATTTTGCTCATTGCATCAAGAACTTCTCAAAGCTTCCATTAGTTTATACTAGGAGTGATCAGCTTCTCACTAGGAACTAGAATTGAAATGAAGTTTTTACATAAAATTGACATTTCTGTAAGCCTTGCCAAATATCAATAATTACAGCTCTGTTTCCTATCCATATCTAATAAAGGAGGAATAGTTCTATTTAATAGTGAAATAAAATGTATATTAATTAAACAATACCATTTTTCTGAGTGTAAATCTACTTCCGGACTACAGCAAGGAAAAATGTGACTTCAGGAGGAAGACCACAGGAAGAGGGAACTTTGGGTGTTTGTGAGCAAGTACAACCACTTTCTACTGTACCGTTAGCTGATTAGACAGACAGATAGATGTTGGGCAAAGCATACAACATTAATTGGTATTATGTCCACATTAATATAGTTTATATTAAATATGGATGAGATCAGCAGAGGTGCTCAGGCTGGAGTTCCCCTCACAATGTAAATGAGAGGCATCTACTGATGGAGCATCATCTATTCTGGAACTTGCTCTTTGGGCCACAGGCAATGTTCCATCTAATTTTTGACAGGCCATGTGCACAAAAAATATTCTTCTGTGCAAATGTTTGTGCTTCTGTGCAAATTTTTGTGCACGCTCTGTTTCACCGTATGCACGGGGTTTAGGATCAGTGTGCACATGCACACGCGCACAGCTTAGAGAGAAAAGTGGCCACAGGAGCTCAGATTTGTTAACCCTGTATATGATAAAGAGAATATCTATTTTCCATCTTTGATAAAATTGATGAGGAGGGTGCAGCCTGAAATACATATTTAGAGTCAGTACTATTTATGTGATGATTCTTAAGTTCTGAGACATGTACCCAGAGCTCTAAATTAGCATGTATAGTTGTATTTTTTAAAACTTGAAATAAATATACTGTCTATTTAACTGGGACTAATATATGGTTCAGCAAGTAATGTAGGTGCTTTGGGACACATCCTCACCTTATGTAAATAGACACAGCAATATTGACTTCATAGATTTATATATTTTAAGGCCAGAAAGGACTATTATGATAATCTAGTCTGACCTCTTATGGAACACTTTTCCAGACTTCAAATTGTTCTTGTAACTCTCTTCTTTCCAATCCTTTCCAGTTTTTGAACATCTTCTTTGACGTTTGAACACTAGAATTGGAGACAATATTCCAGTAATGCTCTCACTAATGAAGCGCACTCAGGTAATAGCACCTCTCCTTTCCTCCTTAATATTGTCCTGTGTATGCATTGAAGGATCATATTTGGTCCTTCAGATAGAGAATTGCTGTGGGAGCTTATGTTCCACTGGTTATCTACACCATGACACCAACACGCCAAGCTAAGGATCTAGCCCTTCATGTTCAAAGGTGCAGTAAATGTGTTCTGCATGCTACTAGCATGGGGTGACTATTTGCTATTATAGTTCCTGATCCAAAGCCCACTGATGTCAGTTAGGAGTCATACCAAATACAATGGACTTTGGATAATTGTGTTCACTCATAAGAAGTATTTAGTTATCAAAAGTATATCTTTACTGCTAGTTTTAAGAACCCTTAGAAATGTCCAAAATAGTGTACACTTCATCAATCTGTGCACCTTGTAATTTACCTGAACAGAACTAGTTGCAGTTGACTAATAAAACAAAATAATAATAATAAAAAACAAAACAAAACAAACAAAAAACCTACATACAATTATGCACCTCAATCTAAACACATCATCAGTTTCAAACAAAACAGCCCTTTCAGCATCCTGGATATGTTTTCAAGAGAGAAAAGAAAAAAAAATATTGATAATAATTAGATGAAAAAGAAGACAAGAACAAAGGCATGTGGCTTTTTGATTATTCAAAGCACAAAATGATGAATGTGTCTGACTTTATTAGTGTATTAAATCCTTTTAATCCCTTTTGTAAAAGAAAACATTTTTTACCGCTGACTGCATCTGATCCAGAACAATTCACAAGTCAAACATCAAGCTAAAAAAAATAACAGAACAGCCACTTAAAGTGATATGAATTATGGAAATAGATATATTAGGAAAAGGTTTTGTTCTTTGAGAGCCCAATACAACATCAAATGCCACCTACCACCATCAATGGGTGGGGAGACCTTGATGGAGCCAGAGGTGAAAGGGGGACAGTTCCAGTAGCGGGCAGCCAGAATGGTAGCCAGTTCTCAGCAGGGCTTCAGGACTGCAGCTGTTTGCACACAAAAGAAGCATTCAGTGAAATCAGTTCATGCCACTTCTACACTCATTGAAAGGAAAGGGCTTGGAGCAGACACAACCCATGTAGACAAGGCTAGAAAGTCAGTAAATAAGGGGATCACCAAGATATTTCTGGAGAAAGGGGGTTGAGTAACACACCTTAGGGACATCCATTACATTCAATCAGTTTTCAGAGATGATGGTGTACATCTGTCAGATGAAGGTGCTGACATAGGGCTACACAATGTGCAGGAATGGTTTGTGCCAGTGCTGTGATATCAGGTGGCATGGTTGGGTGAAGAGTGACCAAGCTAGTCACTGTAGCCTTGTGTGGCTGGTTTTCAGCGTGGTTAAGAAAATAAAATAAACAGTTCCCAGAGATATCAGACCTTGGATTTTGTGGTTGGACCTTGGGCTCATGTGGTAGAGTGAGACCTTGTAGCCTTTGCAGGCCAAGCTCAGATCTTGTGGCCCTCACAGGCCGAGGTCTCCCCCTTGCTGTACACTCTGTCTCAGGAGGGTGCTAGGACTCAGAGAGCTGAGTCCAAGGGGTTAGACTGAGGTACGCCTACCCCATGTCCTGGGATTTTTAGTAGGAAACTCTGTAACCTTGGTGCTAGTTATGGGTTATATGGTAAAGGATCTCTGTAACCCCTGTACTGGAACCAATTAGATGCCTGGTATACGAGAGTAAGGGTGGGTAGTGCCCTTTACCTGTGTTAAAGTTTAATAAAAGTTTCAGCCTCTGCTTAATTCCATGCACGTCTTTCCTCATTTTGCTTCTGTATTCACATCACTTGGAAATCAGTGAAAAGACACCCACTGATTTCAGTGAACCTTGGAGCAGATCCTAAATGGTTGATTTTATACAAGACTTAAGGCATAAATGATCTCAATTCTGAGATGGGACTAATTTCAACCTGTTTTAAAAGCAGAGCTTTGGGCAGTGGCATAAAAGCCAGAGCTGGGATGAAGTTCGCCTTATGGTCCAAAATTAATTTTCTCTCCTCCATGCATAACCCATGCTTCTATCACTGTTCCTTTTAAACAGCAATAGTCCATTTTATTTTGTTTTGTTAGATGAGTGGAGCAGCTGTCCACTGACTCCAGATAGTCTGGGACTGGCAGGTACACAAGTAAAAAAGTTCATGAACCCTTGGAGCATGCTGAATAGGGCATCTCCAAAGTCAGACGCCAAGGCTACTCCCAAATATAGAGAGAAAAAAGGTGCCAAACCCTTTAGTTATTTCAGTCAGACACAGAGGCAGAGATTCATATCAGAGGGGAGGTGAAGGTCGCTGCTCTGACGGATGATGCGCACAAGACTGCAGTTACTAACTGCAGTTATGTGTTGGTGCCATACTTAGTTAGGGATTCTCTGTTAGGAATTGTTGTAAAATGTTTGAGAATATCATATTGTATGTGTTTGTGATAGATAGTTAATGTGGGAGTGTGTGCATGGGGTGGGGAGCTCCTGCTCAAAACGCTTCAGTTAATTCAGCGAGACCCACTGGGAGACAGCCACACCAGAGGAGAGGTGAAGATATCTGCCCTGTAGCCCGATACTCAGAGATCTGTTTTTACTAGCTACAACAAGAAAATAACCGTAAGGAGAATGATACCATCCTATTCAAAGAATTGGATGCTTGCTGATTGTTTAGCTCAAGACAGTGTGTAATATTAATACCCAACAAGTAGTGCATATTTTAAATGCGTAGGATTTGTGGCCTGTGTACCTTGAGGTACTGAAGAAATCTGTATATTAGATACTGTTTTTTTGTTGTTTGCATATTTGCTGTGTTGATTGTGTTTAGATTTATAGGGAATCTTACTTAGCCCTCAAATTATTCTCTGATAAATGAAATGTTTTTAGTCTGAGTATCTTTACTACATTGTGGTGTCTTTATTCCAAACTGGAGCAACTCTGGTTATAGGCATTCACAACTGTCCAAATTTGCACATTTAACCCATGTGCTATTATCAAAATGTGCTATTATCAAAATGTCAAAACAGATTGAACCCACTCACTATCACTGCTGTAAAGCTGAATTATAGTGAGTACTTGTATAATCAAAGTTTAGTGGGTTACTCATGCATACAGCAAAAAAACATACCAATTTCCTCCTTGTTGTCTGATCCAAATGAGAAACCCTGCTCCTGGTTCTTTATCACAAGGTCATTCCTTTCCTGTTTCCTCCCACTCCTCTATCACTCTGCCTGTCTTCAGTATGGCACTGGAAACTTATATTTCCAGAGGCTTATTTCCTATTGACATGACCCAGATAACCCAGGCCTGTCATAAAGCCCTTGCAAGGCAGTGGAAATACTCTCTTTGACTACAATGGGCTTTGGATCAAGTCTTCAATCAAATGCTTACTAAGGAGATTACATCAGAATTAGTGTGTCACGGGGAGAGGGTTTCTGCTTGTTTGTTTCAACCAGAAGCAGAGGAAGAAGGCTTCTGTAAGCCATGTGGCCTAAATGGAGCGCTGTGCTGGCCTCTCTTGGTGAAATGGATGAAGAGTTACCTCAGAGCTGCATAAGAACTGCAGCTGGACAGGGCTCCCACTGACAAAGGAAGTCTTGTAGGCGTCTTTTTGAGGGTAAGGACTGACTGGGCTAACCCTCTGACTGGGCTAACCCTCATTTGTATTTGTTTTATGTGATGGTGTGGGACATTCTGTTTAAAATTCAGGTAAGAATTGTCATTGGGGGCAATCAACTGCAATTGACCTTATTGGGAAATACAAGGAAAAGACATTGACATGCCTGAGGTCACCCTGACTGAGACTGCTGTTAGACACCATTGGGTAAGGGAACCTGGACAGAGGTAAAGGATCAAGAAAGTGACGGGGGGATATCTCCTGCCTACTGCAGGGAGTGCATCTGTGGTAGTATAGTCGCTATCAGGGTCCTAGATTCCTCTGATCCCTCCCTAAGAGCTGAGATTGCTGAGCAGTGCACTGGGCAGAGTGGTAGCATCTTCAAGACAGAGTGATAGCTTGGCAATAGCTGGTGCAGAACAGCAGTGGCAGCAGCACTAAAGCCACCAACAGTTCCGAGTGCCAGTGGCAGCAGCAGCTTTCCTGAGGTGGCAAAGAGTAGCAAAAACCAGTTCCTTCAAGGGAATGGACAGTGCAGAGTGAGGCAGCTTAGCCTGAAAGCAGAGAGAAAGAGAGAGAGGCAACCTATCTAGCAGACTTTAGTATGGACCTCCCTACACATCAATCAAAGCTGAAATCACTCTAGCTGGATTATATAGTAGACCCTTAGAGCAGCCAGGCAGCGCTAGAATCTTTGCACTTCTCCTGGGGTAGCTGTGAATGGAGAGGAGGGAAGCAGACAGAATATATCAGCCACTCATAAGAGCTGAAGAAGGACTAAGGTGGGCACTAATGTTAAGGCATGCCAGGGAAAGAGGGTGTTGCAGTCTTATATAATTTGTTAATTGCTAGTTTTCCCAAATTCATTCTGTTGTTCACCTCCTTTACACCCCAAATAAAGTTCCCTTTGTTGTAACCCCTAGAGTCAGTGCAAGCAAGAAGGGATTCATTGTTCATCAAAGGCACCCAGTGTGGTGTATGTAGCTTAGGAGGTTTCTGGGTATGGCCTTGAGCTGGTAGTGAAGTCTTTACAGAAACTCCCAGAAAACTGAACCTAGCCCTTTTTGCTATAGACAACACCTGCTAAAAGTATTGCACGTCTGTTTACATACAGATATCTAAGGGAATGGAAGTAAAGAAGTACAGAAAAAATAAATTACAGTTTGAAGGGATTCTGGTACAATTAGTTTGATGTAAAATACAGTTTGATGTATTTTACCAGAATCACATCAGACTGTAATTTACTTTTTCTATAATCCTTTCCCTAGTATCACCAAGACATAAATAGAAGTGCCAGTACAGCATTCTTCAGTCACCTAGCTTTTCCAGAACTTTTAAATTTATGTTTGGATCCCAATAAGGAGCTACCTGTTTCTAGAGAGTTTGTTTGAGCTACTTGTAAGATATAAATATTTAGAAGAGCTTCAAACTGCCCCCAATTTGCTTCTTACAAGTGTACTTTGCTATTGTGCAACAATGACCCTAACCACTAGAGCAATATAATCGCCAATGGCAGCATTTTAGAGCATTACTATAAAATGTAGTTTTGTTTTGTTTTTAATAAGCAAGATATGACAAGAAAACTGAGATTTAAGCTTTCATTCAAACCAAGTTTATAGAAGTTAGTGATATGATCTATTGACTGAAACTGATGGCAAAAATCACTACAGGCTTATAGTAAGTGCATGCAATAGCTTAAAAACAATCTCAAAAAGCTATTGCGGATCCGGCTGAAGAAGAAGGTTTAACAAACTCTCTCAACCATATCATAAGGCATAAAATTTTAATACCTGGGTGTAAAAGGAGGCATCAAAGAAACAGCCTATGGCCCTGATCCAGTAGAGCGCTTAAGCATATGTGTAATTGGAATTAGCCTGTGCTTAAAGCTATGCATGTCCATTAGTGCTTCACCAGATCATGACATAAAGTTCCAGTCTTTCTCAAAAGTATCTGTAAACTTCAGCCAATAATCAATGGATTCTGAGACCCACAGCCCAAACTACATTATTTTTATATTCAAATAATGAATGAACAGTTCTATATCAAGGAACAGAAAATTTCTTTTGGCATTGGTTAAAGAAAATGTGATAATTTTGCAAAAACAGAGGGAACACTTTCACATCTTAAAGGTTACATTTTTATGCATGAGATGGGCAAAATCTTTCGTTTGAAAAATGATTTGTCCATTTTCCCCTCAAAGGTTTTTATTTTTATTTTTTTGTTTAGAATTTTATATTTTGGTATTCATTTGTTGTTTTGTTTTTTCTTCTGGACAGCTTGATTGGTTGGCTTATCAACTAGTGGGATTTTTCAAAATGATAAAAACTTTAATAAATATTTGCATGGGAAAAATGTGTAAAAAATAGATTAATTTAAAAAAAAGCAGGGAACAAACTTTGAAATGTTCACAGAATGTGCTTTCATTTTTTATCCAGTTCCATTATGCAGTCTTTAGTGAAGAAAAACATCCTCATTATTTTATAAACGGGAAAAAGCAGAGGAGTTGCTAAGGTCACAGGGTGAAATTCTGATCCCATTGAAATCAACTGTGATTGATTTGTGTGAGGCCAAGATTTCACCCAGAATCTTTTTCTCCTTCCAAATATGTGCCATGGGAAAGGCTGCAGTGATTTTCTTACCCCTTCCATTGGGGACTAAATAGGGTCCTTTCATTCCCATTCTGAGAAGGGACAGGAGTTCAGTTTTGTGGCACTTTCCTCCCTTCTCAGTTGGCATGTTTCTGGTAAGGGTTTTGTTCTTCTTGCCTTATTGGGTTGAGAGGAGGGAAAACCTGGGCTGAAGTTCATTCTGGTCCATCAAAACTGTTCTTAGGAAATTTAGAAGATAATCATGAAGCAAATGAAATTATTATAAACACTACTTCCCTTCTCTTTTAGAGCAGATGGTGATAGCAAAGCAACCTGCAGCAGATCTAGACTTCAAAAAAAAAACGTTAATGATTACTCACTGCGCATCTAGGACTTTGTGTCAAGTGATTCTCTGATTGTTAACAAACTTCCTATTTTACATGGGAACACTTCGACAAGTAGCAGAAAGAAAAAGGGGAGATTGCTTGAAGTATTGAAAACATAAAACCAAAAAATGATCAGCTTATCTGTTATTAGACAAGCATTCACTGGTCCAAGGTTTGAGAAAGAATCTGGAGAATTCCTCACAAAAGAATAGAATTATACAAATATAGAGCTAGAAGGGACCCCACAAGGTCAACTAGTCCATCCCTCTGAATTGAGGCAGGACCAAGTACATCTCGACTAACCCTGACAGCTGTTTGTCCAGCTTATTATTAAAAATCTCCAATTATAAGAACTCCACAACTACCCACGGGAGCTTATTCTAGTGCTTAACTATCCTTACAGTTAGAAAGATTTTCCTAATATGTAACCTAAATTTCCTTTGCTGCAGATTTAGCCTATTATTTGTATCCATACTTTTAGTGGACATGGAGAACAATTTAATCAGAGTCCTCTTTATAACAGCCTATAATCTATAACAACGTATTTTAAGTTTATCAGGTTCCCCTCAATCTCTCCCCAACATGCCCCCAGGTCTAAATATGACCAGTCTTGTTTGTTGGGTTTTTTAATCCTTTCTTCATGGGCCATGTTTTCTAAACCTTTTATCAGTTGTGTTGCTCTCATCTGAAACCTTTCCAATTTGGACACTTTTCTTAAAGTTTGGCACCCACTACTCCAGCTGAGGCCTCACCAATGCTGAGGAGAGCAGGACTCTTATCTCCCTTGTATTACATATAACACTCCTGTTAATAAACTCCAGAATGATATTAATCTTTAAGGGATATTAATGATATTAATCTCAAGTGTTGGCTCATATCCAATTCGTGATTCAATATAACCCCTGAATCGCTTTCCATATGTCTTTATTTAATTTCATCTTGTTGAATTCAAACCAAATTCTCCAATTTGTCAAGGTAATTTTGAATTCTAATCCTGTCCTTTAAAGTGCTTGGAACCCCTCCCAGCTTGGTGCCACCTGTAAATTGTATAAGCATAAACTCCACTCCATTATCCATGTCACTGATCAAAATACTGACTGGTACTGAACACAAGATAGATGCCCTTCAGGACCAGAGTAGATCTGTCCTCCAGTTTGACAGTGAACTCTTTGAGTACAATCTTTCAACCACCCAGTTTAGGAGTATTTTCATTTATACCAATTATCCCTAATTTGCCTATGACACTTATATGTGTCTGTCAAAAGCCTCACTACAATCAAGAGTACTAGAAGTCTGAGAGATAATAAGTGGTGAGAATATGAATAAAAGATCAAGTAAGTGGCAGTTCTAAAAATCTCACTGATACACACATGACCCAGAAAAGCAGCTGACGTCATCTAAGCCCCTGTAGAATGTGTTAATGTTCTTTGAGGTTAAAAAAAAATTAACAAAGTCATAGTACAAAAATGCAGGAGGACATCCTCTGAGTAGTAATAGGCTTCGCTTTCATTATTTCAGCAAAGGATATGAATGATGTGATGGTGATGTTCTAAACTGTTTAGTCCAGTCCAAACAAAACACTAATAGTGTGCAAATGTCCCAAGTATGGAGTTTTTCCTTTATCTTTGTTATAGTGTGTTTTCAGGGGGGGGGAAAAACATAAGTAGTATATAGTCTGGTCCTTATGAAAATCCAAATCACTTTAGTAAGGAATTTGAAGTGAGGATGAATCCATCTTCATCCTTGTAAAAGACCATATAAAGGAGCATCAGCAACATTCTGCAACTCTCCTAGCTAAAGTAAGAGCTATGAAAAATGCTACTTTCACCAAGAGATGAGACAAACAGATACAGGCTTAAAAGGGCTGAAGAGAAGGTATTGAGAAGAGGCACTAAAGTGTCCATTGGCTTTGTGGCTGATTAACCTCTATAGCAAGGGGATCAAAAGTTGGAGGAAAAACTGTCATAGGATGCTGGGTAGAGAGTCAGTACCAAGAACAGTACCAAAGGACAATGACATCTTGATGGAGATCTTGTAACACAGTGATGGTGATTAGAAGCCTTGAGATTGGAAGAAACTCTCTATGGGTTCCGGAAAGAGCAGTGCTGTACCTGGTTTGTAACTGGAGCCCAACAGTCTCTGTCTGGTCCTGAAAGGCTCACGGTACTGGGATCTTGATTACTAGGAAACCACCTCTGAGTCGGAAGACTCATAGTATTGGTATGCTAAGGCAGTGTGGTATTGGTTGGAGAAACCAGCAATCATGATTAATACTGACAAGAAGCAGAAGGTATCATCAGGAGCGTACAAGGCTTTCATGTAGAAGGCACCATGTTTTTGTGTGGTGAACTGAATCACTAGTACCAGACAGTAACAACAAGGTCAGTTGCCAATGGTACCTTGTGAGTGGGAGCCAATACTTTCATGACTGGAATTGGTAGAAGCCACAGTTTCCTTCTGCACCAACAGTGAGTCCTGTACCAATAAGCACAGAAGGCCCTGGCAGCCACATACACCTCATGCAATGTTGATACCAATAAAGCAGTGTGTATCAGAGAAGAAACTGACACTTCTGAAGGTTCAGGAAATAGAGAAAGTCTTGACTGTAGTTGTGTAGTTGATGAGTGAATGTTGCTAGAATGTGGAATAGGAGAGCACCACATTGAAACTGCTCAAACCTCAGTACCCAACTTCTTGTGAGAGTCCCTAATATTCAGAAAAGAAGGCTGGATACTGGACTTCTTTTTGTGCTCATGCGACATTGGGGATAGAAAACTCTCTTAATTCACTGGTTCCCTTTGATGTGAGGTGCCAATAGGTCTGGCACTTTGCTCCAGGAAAGACTCAAATCTGAATCCCCCTCATATTGAGTGGCTGGGTACAAAATGGGGGCACAAAGCTGTCTATATCAGCATACGTTGAAGTGTGAGATGCTCACACACACTTAAACTGCTGAGTTGTCGCAAGGAACTGGGTGGTGCGGTTAGGACAGCTCCAACTCTTTATACTTTTAACTGGCCTCACAAGTATGCAGAGCGTACATGAGCCACCCCAGTATCTACTGCTGTAGAAAAATTATCTGGCTCCAGTGCACTGGCACTCAAACATATCAAGTGGAATGGACATGTGCAAGCACTTGAAGAACCACCAGTTTCAATAATCATTTTCATAATTATTTTAATAAAAATGTCCATAAGTGTAATTAAAATGAAAAATAGTTATGTTTCAAACCTAATTAAACTGATGCAACTTTGAAATGTATAAATTTCACAACTTTTTTAAAAAATAACAGATTTAAATATTACATTTCACATGTGTTAAGTGAGTGCCACCTGTTCAATTACCAGCAGAGCTTCATCCAACTTGTAAGTATTTTTTGTAAGTTTTCCAATCCAAGTACTGGCCTCTGCTATCCTTTTGTAGCTTGTATTATTCAATATGATTACAGTCCAAGGCAGATGAATTAGGTCATACTTGGACCCTGTTCTTGTTCCCAGTTAAGTCAATTGGATCAGAATCAGACTTAACTTTGTAGGTTTGCTGGCATTAAGAAAATAGCTTTTTGAAATGTACGAGGGCCATCAATAGCCCATTTTCCGCTTCCCACAAGGTGTACATGAACATGTCAGAGACAATGGATACTACTCACTTGTTATTGAAACTACAGAGGAAAGTTAATGAATATCAAAAGTAGAGGTACTAGTAGGGTGTACGATGCTGCATTTCTCAGGACATGTGATTGTTATCTATTTGGAAAGGAAAGTACTTTATTCCCTTCCGGTACTAAGGCTATTACTAGGGTTTCTGTTCCTCCTTGTATTTTAGGGGGCCCAGCCTACTCTCTACTGCCCTGACTCTTACCCTGCTGTAAGAGTACCTGGCAAAGGAAGGTTTCATTACATGCTGAGTAACAGTAGATGATAGTGGTTTAGAATGTTATTTAGCTGACTGAAGGTAAGAATCTGCTGCCACAAATCTTTTTGGATGACAGTTTGTGTTATTGCTGTGTGTTGCACAACATATATAAGGATAATGGGGAGAGCTTTCAGCAGGAGTGAGTTCAAGAGGGTTTACAGGCCCAGAGCACACAACCAGAAAGTGAACCTCTTATAATTGGATCTGGGTCCAGGATAACAAGGGAATTATAGGTTGTCCTGTGTGCCCATTGTGATAGACCCAGGCAGCTGGATACAGCAGAATAGCAGAAGGCAGATATTTTGGCCACTGGATCAACAGTTTTCTGTTCCCTGACTGACTAGAGCAGCGACTGCTTCAGGCTAATGAGAACATCTGACTCCAATTAACCTGCAAAGAGTCAGGTGAAGCCATTGAGCTAATTGACCACCTAACTCTAATTAAGGCCTCTCTAGTACTCTAAAAAGGGCTCACTCCAGTGAAGCAGAGGAGAGCCAGAGGAGAGGATGTGCTGCTGAAGGGCTGGACAGAGAAGACACACTCCAGCTATTGGTAAGGGAAAAGTGGGAGAGCTGTGGGGAAGTGGTCCAGGGAAAAGTAGCAACTCTGGCAGTGAAAGGTTGGCTGCCAACAGCTGTTACCATTAGGGTCCCTGGACTGGAACCCAGAGTAGAGGAAGGGACCGGGTTGCTCCCAGCCTGCCACTACTGAAACACCTCCTGGAAGGGGAAGACAGGCCCCTGGCAGAACAGGCGGCTATACTGTCCTGAAAATAGCCCAGAGGGACAACTTGTAGGAGTTCTCTCACCAACTGCTTTGCTGGCTTATGATGAAAAGGGCTCAGTACACTGTAACCCTGGCCTAGCGAGAAAAAGACTACGTGGAGGGTTGCAGTGAAGGCTAGCATACACCACCTAGAAACATGGGACCCACAGGGACAAGGTCAGAGCTTTGCCACACCATCTACTTTCTTTGGATGGGGAAATGTGATGTACAGTAATGTTTGCCTCTATATACATATCAGTTTATCTTTTGTTGTTATGATATTAAGGACCTCATCTGGATATGGAAATTGTATGTAGAGTCATGAATGCTCACAAAATTGGGGGCTGAGGTGCAGGAAGGGGTGAGGACTCCAGCTGAGGGTTTGGGCTGTGATGTGGGGCCAGAAATGAGGAGTTCAAAGTGCAGGAGGGGGATCTGAGTTGGGGCAGGAAGCTGGGGCATGAAAGGAGGTCATGGGTGCAGGCTCCAGGTGGTGCTTACCCCAAGCAGCATGTACCTCTCCCGCTCCTATGCAGAGGCATAGCCAGGAAGCTCTATGTGTTGCCCTGTCTGCAGGTGCTGTCCTGCAATTCCCATTGGCCATAGTTCCCAGCCAATGGGAGCTGTGGGGGCTGGACTTGGGGTGGGGGCAGCGTGCAGAGCCCCCAACTTCCCCAACATGTAGGAGCCAGAGGGCGGGCATTCTGCTGCTCTGGGAGTTGTGCAGAGCCATGGCACATGAAGAGTGGGGCAAACCCTGATCCCTCTCCCCAGCGGGAGCTCAAGGGCTGAATTAAAAGGTCTGAGTTTTGCCTATCTTGGACATAGAAACTGTGAATGTTAAAAAGTTATATTGCAGTGTGCAAACAAAACCAATAGGAACACCACTGAGTCAAACATCTGTAGATATTGTATGTTGTATGATCACTGAAATGACTTTGAAACCAGCTCCCACATTTTTGATATATTGCCTCGTGCAGGTTGCATCGCCATCAGTGAAGCAGGATTCCTTCATTAAAATAAAGACAGAAACCGCTGCATGATCTAAGACATTCACTGCATGAGCACATTCCACCACTCAAGAGGTGGAAGTCCAGGAGCTTTGCCTCTGAAAATTCTTTATTCCAAAATAGCACTGTAGAAAGGTACAGAGTAACAAAATTGCAGAAAATCTCATTGAACCTGGGAACCTGATCCCTTCAGAACTCCCTCCAGTCACTGAACTCAAAACAAACAGAAAAAAAACCCTCTAAATCAAGCAAGAGCTGGGGTGGCAAAGACAGGTGACAATATGGCCACATGGAAGCTGGGGAACAACTTCCAAATGTGAATATGGAGAGTGTAGACAAACACTTAACCTACCTGATTCAGTGTCCTCTGGCAACATTCTGTAATCTCAAGGAACTGTTCAAGATAAGTGGTGACAATACAAGGTCTTGACTGCGGTTTTGGAGCAACAAGCTATGATGTGGTGGGCTAAGAAAGGTTAAGAGTCTGGGAAGGACAAACAAGTTCTCTCACAATACACTACAAAACAGTTAATAGCATGACAGAGCTTATAGTTGCACAAAGAGTCATGGGATATGCCCTAATGCCTAATGCAGGTCACTGTAGTGCAATGACACAAATATAACCCTAGTGTAACTTAGTAGTATAGATGCTCACAGCCAGGGTTGGCTAAACAGAGGCTCCCATATTTGGGTGTCCAGTCCTGGATAAATTCTGCAGCGAAGACCATACCCTAGAAGTATTTACTTTGCTCATATGGAACATATTCCTCCAGTCTTCACTTAGGCAAACCTCCAACAGACCATAAATTCATGGTGGTGATCTATTCCTGTTCATATTATGTACAGCTTCCAAATGCCACTCTGGTGGTATGTTTTGGTTCATATTTAAAGAAAAAAAAATTATTTAATTACTTCATGTTATAAGAAACAGCTCCACAACCATAAACAGCAAAGTAATGTATTTATATCTTCATGTGTTGCCCATATGCGTAAGACAACCTTTTATATCAGCGGTTTCCTTACAGGTTTTTCCCTGGGGGGGCCCACAACATTTCATTTAAATATAATTATAAGCAATACTGAAGTTTATTAAAAATACCTGCATCTTCTGAGAGTCATGACACGTCTTCACAGAGTAGCTAATGACAAATGTTCATTGATACTATAATTATTTAATTTACATGACCTCTCAAATATGACATTTTCCTTAGCTAATAGCTAAATAAGAAAATATTTTTTCTAAAACAGAGCAGTTAGCAGCCTGAGCCCTCACTGCAAATATATACATGTCAACTGATTTGTCTGCTTTCCATACTGAGTCTGATTTCTAACTTGGAGAACAGCCAAGGAAATGAGCAACCTGTATTTAAGGGCAAACCATATCTCATCCATAATGATAACAATATTAACATTGCCTCCCATGGGGCAGACAAAATTATAGAAATGTAGTGAAAATTATCTTGCCTAATTCTGGATAGTTTTATTTCTGTTTTGTTTTCATATGATGTCATTTACCACTTGGAAGTCTGAAATGATACTTTAAAATAAATACTTGCTTTCACCTAAAAATGTATTTGATTTTACTTGGATAATTTTGTACAACTATGTGTATGCCATAAGAATACTTAAGTTTAAAAAAAATCAAATTTCTCACTATGACAATTTATTGAATAAAAAAACAGGTTAAAGATGTTTTCTTTTTCTAGAATGACTGTCTTAAAAAAGCTATTAAATATGCATAGTTTCTAGATAATTAAAAAAATCAAATAACTACTTCACCCACAGTTGCAATAATGATATGGTATCAGAATGCTTATATTTAGAATGCTAAAAGGAAAAGGAATTTGATACCAATGTGGATGTTATAAAGACTGTTTCTCATGACTCATGTTGCTCACAGTCTGAATGAAAGCTTTTCTTCAAAAAGTAGTTTAGGTTTTTTTAATGTAACAATCATGAAAGGTGTCAGTCTGATACCAGGAGAGACTGAAATCCTTTGGATATCAGGAGTTGTGGCCGTACCAGTACAAGCTTTTGCACAATACTCCGCTAGTGTCGCTCACCTCTGACCTGTCGAATCATGTCTGGGATTCACAGGTTGTTTAGCATGCCCATTTAGGACTTACCCTTTCTGCTAAGAGTGACAGTTAATGACAACTGAAATAATACTCTTGGAGCTGAGAACATTCCTCCACTGGGAACTAACTAAGACCACATAGCAGCTGTCAGAGGTTAATGGCTTGCCGTCACATTACTTACCTTGGACGATTCAGCTGGTGAGCTAGAAGTACATATAAAAGTTCTTTATAAATTATTAAGATGCAGCCCTGTATATCAGAAAGTGATACACAGTTGAGAGGATATGTTACATTAATATAATGAATTAGATTTTTAGAACTGCAGGTCCTGTTGTAGAAGGTTATCATTCATTTTCAACCAAAGAGGAATCTTTTTTTAGTAAAACCAGAATTACTGGTTTTAAACAGTTCTCATTGTACTCTCTAGAAATGTGCTTGTCAAATACAAGGCAACTTTTTTTTAAAAAAAAACCCTCAAAGCTCACTAAAAAATCCCTCCAAATCAGATATCTAATTTAAAATATTAACATTTCAATAATATACATCTGACTTCATAACTAATAAATAAAGTAATCTATAATCTGAACAGAACAAGAAATTAAATATTACTGTGTATCCATTAGAGAGCAACACTAAACTGAAATAAGATGTTTTAAAGACCTGCTCTGCCACAAGTTAGAGTTTGATGGTTGCACCACTTCAACATCTGGGAAGTTATTACTGATTCATTATATCCTATTGCATGAAAATAAGTTTGACCAGGTGAAACCAGAGGTTTTATTAATTATTATTATTGGGAAGGAGGGATGATTCTTGTTCCAGCATGTGTATATATAAGATATTAACAAAGGTGTGACATGAACCTTAATGGTAAGCTCGAATGTATATGGACTTCTGGTTACAGTTGCCTGGGTGAATTTACTCTTATTTTTTTTTTAAAAAAAAATGAAATTTAACATCTGTTTGTTATCTTGACTCCAATTTCCTAAATGTTGTACAGTCTACATTTTTGAGGCACAAATAATGAGATCAGACACTGATTTGGAGAAACTATGGGTAAATAGGCCACAACTGCATTAAAAATGTAACAAAGTGCTGGTCCTCACTGTGGAGGTGGTGGGGAGGATCGACTGTAGATACGCAATTTCAGCTACGTTAATAACGTAGCTGAAATTGCGTATCTACAGCCGACTTACCTGCCGTCCTCATGGCAGCGGCGGTTGGCAGCGCACTCCCCCGTCGACTCCAGCTTGTGCCTTTTGGCGAGCTGGAGTTACGGAGTTGTCATAAGTATAAAGTAGCCTGGAATTAGTGTTTACCTGAAAGGGGTTAAGCTAAAGGTAACCTGAGAGGCGGACAACTGACCAATGAGAAATTCCTCAGGACACAAAGGATTTTGAGTTTCAGTTTCTCTCTGGGTCTCTCTCTGTTCAACTCAGCTATGGGATGAACCACACCTATTTCTTTTACTATAACTATAAGCTTCTATCCAGTAACAAGTAAGGTAGTCAAATAGTAAGTTTAATTTTTTTTTTTTTAATCACTTGGAGGGTTCTCAGTGGTGAGTGTTGGCTGGGTGCTTCTTGATATTGTAAGCTTCAGCAGAGATATCAACAGTGGGATAAAGTTGCCTCGGGGGAGAGGTTTGGTTTCTGAATCCTTTTGTTGACTATGGTAGATGCTGTTCTATTGATGGTTATAAGGGATTTATTCCTTTCTTTTTTTCTTTTATTAAAATCTTTCTTTTAAGAATCTGACTGCTTGTTTTCCATGGTGTAAGATCCTGGTTTTGGATCGGGCACGTCTCACAGGATCAGGCGAGGCTTTTCTCTCAAGCTTCCCAGGGAGGGAATAAGTTTGGGGGTTTTGTGGAAAGAGAGAGAGGGGCTTCAAGTGGCCTATGTCCAATAGTTTTTTGAGACATTCTCACTTGATGGTGGCAGCATACCAGGTCCAGACACAGGAGAAGTTTGTGTTCTGGGGGAAAACATTTTAACCCAAGCTGGTAAAATAAGCTTGGGGGGTTGGTTATTTTTGCATGCGGGTCTCCACATCTGTACCCTACAGTTCAGAGTGGGGAGGCAATCCTGACAGGAGTCCATGGGGGCGCCGCTGGCAATTGATTTATCGCGTCTTGACGAGACGCGATAAATCGATCGCCATAAGATCAATCTCTCCCTGCGCTAGTGAAGACAAGCCCAAAGTGAGACATAGTGGCAATATGTCCTAACTGTGGTTGAAGCTGGAGGAAAATAGTTACAGGAACTCTGTGCAGTGCCTAACTTCTCCAATATTTTGGTATTCAGATAAAGATTGAGGGCCTGAACTATTTAAGGCCTGTCTGATACCAATATTCAGAGAGACCTGTGTAATCTCAAATCCTACACCAGGGGTCGGCAACCTTTCAGAAGTGGCATGCCGAGTCTTCATTTATTCACTCCAATGTAAGGTTTCGTGTGCCGGTAATACATTTTAATGTTTTTAAGAAGGTCTCTTTCTATAAGTCTATATATTATATAACTAAACTATTGTCATATTGTAAAATAAGGTTTTCAAAATGTTTAAGCTGCCTTATTTAAAATTAAATTAAAATGCTGATTTTATGCCGCTGGCCCACTCAGCCAGCTGCCAGCCTGGGGTTCCGTTCACTTAGGCCAGCAGCTGGCTGAGTGGGGCTTGCAGCCAGGACCCCGGCTGGCAAGGGGCCAGCAGCCATAACCCCAGACCAGCAGTGGGCTGAGTGGCTCAGGGATCCCGGCTGCCAGATCCGCTCAGCCCGCTGCCGGTCTGGGGTCCCTGCCCTGCCCACATAGAGTGGGTACCTACCTTCTCCCTGGTCCCGGCCCATTCTCTTCCTCTCTCTCTGCACTGAGGGTGGAAGTGCACTGAGCCCAGGACTGGGGGTGAAGGAGCAAGCTGGGGGGTTGGGGTGTAGGGTCTGGCCAGGAGCTAGAATGAGGGAGGGGGCTCAAGGTTGGGGCAGGAAGTTTGGGTGAGGAGCGCTTACCTGGGCAGCTCCCATTTGGTGCGAGGGGTGCAGGTGGGAATGGGGGGGTACAGGAGTGCCCATTTGGTGCTCAGGGTGGGGGAGGGGATGTGGGGTGCAAGAGTCAGGATGTGGAGGGTGCATTGGGGTGTGGGTGGGCTGGGTATGTGTGGGGGTGCTAGAGTCAGGGCAGCGGGCAGGGTATGTGTGAGGAGGGTGCAGGAGTCAGGGCAGAAGACTGGGGGCATGTGAGGGTGTACAGGTGTGGGGGGCTTGGGTATGTGTGCGGGTGCCAGAGTTAGGGCTGGGGGCATGGGAGTGGGTGAAGGAGTCAAGCAGAGGGCTGGGTGTGTGAGGGGAGTACAGGGGTCCGAGCAGGGGCCTGGAGGGTGTGCAAGAGTGAAGGGCAAGAGCCTGGGGGGGGTGCTGGGCTGCAGGGTTTAGGGCAGAGGGTTGGGGGTGTGTGTATGGGGGGTCAGGGCAGAGGGTAGGGTGTGTGGGGGGTTGGGGGTTAGGGCAGAGGGCTGGGTGTGTGAGCAGGGGAATCAGGGCAGGGAAGGGGGGAGATCTGGCCCGATTCCACTCCCTTCCCCAAGGCCCTGCCCCCACTTTTTCTCTGCCTCGGCCAGCCAGGAGCAGGGAACATGCTACGGCTCCGTTTGTCGCCTTCCTCCCCTTCTCCCTCTCTCCCTGCCGGCTGGCCAGCTGATTGGCTGGCAGGGACTGAGAGGAGAGGAGGAGGAGGGGCAGGAATCCACCACGCTGCAGGAAGAGGCAGGGGAGCCGGCAGAACCAATCAGCTGCCCCACTGGCAGGGCGGGAGGGAGAGAAGGAAGGAGGGGACAAATGGAGGGTGGAGAAGAGCAGCCAGGCTGGGCAGGATTTTTAATGGCATGGTACAGCTGTGCCATTAAAAATCGGAGATGGCACGCTTGCCACAGGTTGCCAACCCCTGTCCTACACTGTCCTGTTGTGATGAACAAGCAATTATGAGAGAAAATGTCCAAACTTTCATTGTAGGCTTCTATCACAAATCCAACCTAAATGGAATGAAAACGTGTTAATGATCCACTTGGGGGAAAAGACATCCCTTTACTTTCCATCTCTCTCATACTACTTCCCCCTACACAGATCCTCAGCCACCAGCATTGCCCCTGCTGCCATGATGTACGAATGGATTTTGAACTGACCTGCATTTATGTTCTTATGGACTGTGATTCAGCAAAACACTTACACACACCGCAACTCATAGCCAGCTTCAGGAGATTGCTACCCTCTCCTTCAGAAGGCAGAAATATGACTCTTAGCAATTCCTTTCTATCTTTTAAAGTCACAGTTCCATTGTGTCCATGGGTTTGTCTCTCGGGAGAAAAAAATGTTAAATCTATCTGCATCCATTAACCTTCATTGGAGGGGAGGGAGTGGAAAAAGAACAAGGTAATGTTTTCATATTGGTGGACAACTCAGAGATATCTAAGCTCTTGGAGACTTACCTGAATGAAAAACTACCACTTGACCTTTTGAATTTCACCCACCACTAGTTTCAATTCAATTATATCTTACTAAATTGCACACTTTAATCAGTAGCTTAAGAGTGGATACATTTTTCACTAAATAAAGCCTGAGATAATCCTAGAAGGATCCTGCCTGAGAGTGCAGTAAAAAATAAAATGTACATAAAACATATTTGGGGTCAGATTTTGAAAAACAACAACGACGTATGTGCAAAATATTGGGTACATTTGTATGCTAATGCCTGACCCAGCAAGGCATCTGAACTCATGTGTAAATTTAAGTCTGTGAGCAGTACCATTCACTTTAATGGCACTATTCACATTCTTAATGTTAAACCTATGCTAACTTCACTAAGAATGATTTGAAGGGCACTCTTTATGGGTTAGCATTGCTTCCAGCAGTTTGTTGTGCCCATTTCATTCATCCTATACTTTTTAATATGGAAAAAATGTAAAGACTTTTCAGTAAAAATTAGTTATATTTTAAGTAGTGTTTAGTCATTCCTAGGCAGTCAGCATATGATTTTAGAATCACCAAGGGTGACAAAGAGTGGAGAAATTATGGTCGCATTTATAAAGAGCATTATAGCAATCAGTGAAACATCTGCCACTGAGTGATATCTATTTCAACCCCCTGCAGGAGGGAAATGATGTAGCTAAGAATCACATGGAAGCAAAATGCTGTATATATAACAATTTTAGAATGTTTGTGCAGAAAAGTCTAAAGGCTAGCCTTACTTAAAAATACCTGCATAAATCTACAGTTATATATTCATTTCCACTTTCACTAATTTAAAAATATATCAGTTTACAGATTCTATACATAGTGTATAAAGTACATTTTCAGATCAGAGTTCAACTATTGAAAACACATTAATGTTCTCTGTTACACATGCCATTTGGATTTCTTTTTCATTTACTTAAAATTCAGTCCGTCAAATGGAGACATAACTGAGATAATAATAGAACACAGAGCCTTTTATCTTCAGGTTTCTTGATCATATATAGCCCAGGTTGGCAAGCAACTGAAAAATAATACCCATTTGATTATTCTTTGGAAGGCTATGTAAAGACAGCTGGTGGTCCTATTTCAGAAATGAAGCAATGTTCCACATCTAGGCTGGTAAAATTATTAATTGTGAATGCTTTCAGATATATTTAGTCTTTTTATCAAAATATTCATTGAATAATGTATGTGGAGAAGTTTCCATCTCTGGGATGATCATTTTGACTCTTTGTTCTTCAGTATGCAAAGACAATCATTGCCCTTTCATATATTTCAAGTTCATATTTTGAATATGCCAATCTTGTAATGATGGAAATAAAGGAAAATTCAACAAAATACTGTCCTTAGTTTAAGAACACTAAAAGAAAATTATGTTCTATTGGTTAGAGCTCAGGCCTGGAAATCAGGAGATCTGGATCATGTACCAACAGCTGAAATGAACATCTAACCTGAGGCAAAACATGCAAATACCCATTCCTGACTCAATGGGTGGGGAGGGAGGGTGACCAGCTAGCAAGAGTAAAATATCAGGACACCTCATGAAGGGCAATGGGGCAGGGGGACTCACAGCACTAGGAAGCTGCAATGGGGGTGTGTGTGACCCCTGCTGCAACCCCCTGCGATGGGTTAATGGCTGCTGTTCCAGCCCCCAAGCAAAAGACGCAGGGCAGGGGTGCACGATCCCAGTTCCAGCCCCAGCTGCACTGCTGGCGCAGCCCAGGTGACAGTCACCTCTCCTCCCAGCAGAGCCAGTGAGTGCGACCAAGAGAGTGGACTGGGCATGGGGGAGTGAGTGTCTGAGGAATCTGTGGTGGGATGCTAGGCTGTGAGGGGATGGAAGGTGCTGGACAGTTGAGGAGGTTTGTGAGTTTTAGGGTGATGGGCAGTGAGGAGTCTGTTAGGGGGCGCTGAGCAGTGGGAAGATCTGTGTGTTTCAGGACACTGGGATGTAGGGGTCTGTATGGGGCACTATGTGGTTGTGGGTCTGTAAGGAAGGGCACTAGGTTGTGGGGGATGGCTATCTCTATGTGTGTTGGGGAACTAAGGAGTGGGGGGTTCTGTGTGGGATGCTGGACAGTTGTGGTCAGGCTGTGGGTGGGCAGAGGGCATTGAGCAAGGATTATGGTGTGCAGGCACTGTGTATTTGTGGTGGAAAGGTTGTGTGCGTGAGGTGCTGGGAATAGTGGTAGAGGAGCTGTGTGGCGTAGCATGGGCCTGCCCCCAACAGGAAGGGTCATGCTGGCAGCATAAGGCCAGGCAGACCAGTGAGCATCTGATCATGCCATGCATGCCCCATTGACCCTGGCCGGACCCACGCCTCCCTCTCACCTCCTGATCTGAGGGCTGGAGCAGGGGGAGGAAGTGCAGGGGGTGGGATCCCAGCAGTGCTTACCTAGGGTGGATCCCAGGAAGTGACCGTGAGGTCCCTCGGTGTCCTAGCATTGGGTAGGTCGGGAGGGAGTTTCCATGTGCTGCTCCTGCCACTAGCGCCATCTCCGCAGCTCCCATTCGCTGGAACCACACCAATAGGAGATGTGGGGGCAGGGATGGTGGGTATGGGCAGAGACACCTCGTTGCTCCTGATTCTAGGAGCCAAAGGGACCTGCCTGGGGCAGGGGTGGCTCCTGGTGGTGCTTAGCTGTGGTGGCTCTGAGGAAGCAGTGGGCAGACCACGCTGGCTCTTAGGGTCAGGGGTGGCCAGGGTGCTCTACGTGCTTCCTGCACTCACAGGCCCCACACCACGGCTCCCATTGGTCACGATGGAGCTGGCGCTGGTGGCTGGTCGCAGGTCATGGAGACCCCCCTGGCCATTCCAGTGCCTAGGGTCTGCAGAGTCCTGCCAACCACTTCCCAAGAGCTGTGTGGAGCCAGGTAAGGAGTCTGTCAGTTAAGATGACCAATCCACCCCAGCCCCATGTCAAAATATTGGGCCAAATGGCATACATTGGTCAGGATGAGGGACGAATAACTAAATATCGGGACATTCCCAATTCTATCAGAACGTTTGGTCACTCTAGGAGTGGGGGTTAGGCCACAAGGGGTGACGGCTAACCGGGAACTGAGCCCCTCGTGGTGCTTCAAAATGTACATGGGAGTTGTATTAATTTAGATGGAATAAATGGGCCCAAAAGTGTCAAAGGTGTTAATATGACCCTGTCACTATCCAATATTAAAAGTGCTAAACAAAGTTTGTGGTTTCGTGTACAGAGACCCCAGCCTGCTTGGTACCAATGTAAACACCTAATTAAACTTTTAAACCTTTTATTAAAACATACAGAAAAGAAGAGGGAAGACTAAAGCATTTGTAATGTAAAGTAGTAAGTAATGCTTTCATTTTAACATCCCTTCTTTGCTTTCCTGCTGGCTGGAGAGAGATCTTAGAACGAAGCTTCCCTCTTTCTCAGCTCCCCTCTTTCTCAGCTCCCCCCTGTCATGAGTCTTATAAATTGTAATCACTGTCCTTTTTAGGGAAAAAAATGAAATTAGTTGAAATGGACTGAAGCACTTTCTGCTGCTATTAAAGTCTAATCCTATTTCCTAGAAGACAAAGCAAGAGAACCACATAAATGGGGAGAGGAAAGAATAGCAAAGATAGAAAAGGCTCCTTATTCTGGTGTTGACTCACTTGCAGCTTCACTGCTGGAAAAATAAAGGCATAGCACAAGCCGTATGCCACCTGAGACCTTGCAAATTTGTACCAGCACTGAGCTGTTTAGGGCACTGCTTTCATCTGCCTCTTTCTGGTAACAGGCTCACAGCAGTGTTGCAAATTATACAATCTTGACTGGCTGAGCCAGACTCTTACTACACAGAAGGCTAAAGGAAAAGGATAGGAAAGAGGAAATAACATGGGAAAGGAAAAGGACACACTGGTGAGTGCACATGTGCATGCAAGCATACATGACAAAGTTTCACATCCCAGGTGGTGTTCAGGATTCAGTTGGAACTGGCAATGTCATCAGGGTCACACTCTCTGGCCCGATCAGGACATCTCCCAAAGTCTCAGTGTTGTCACATTGGATCCCAGGTTTCCAGGCAATGGTGGGGATTCAGCCATGAGGTTAAGCTTGCTCCCTCTTCTCTTTGAGTGTCCCAAAAGGCAGTGATAGTCTGTTCCCTCACTGTTTTAGTCACCATTTAGGCCTAATTTCCAACACACACCTCGTTTTCTTTATGGATACAGACTAACACGACTGCTAATCTTAAATCTATCAACTAAACTGTTCACTTTATCACACCTCAAGTATACATCCCAACAGGACTTCATAAGCAATACACTCAAAATCTGCACAGCAACGATGAATGTTTTTGTACAGCCACCTATTTCAGAGTTTAGTTTAGCACTGTCATTCTTAATCCTCCTTTTATAATCGGACAATTTCGATTTTTGCATTTTGAGCTAATTATTTTGTCTCTTGTTTAGTAACTTTCCCCAACTTCTCTAATGGTTTGCAGAATTCATTTTGTTACAGGGTTATGAATTGACATATTGGAATTGTATATCAGCACAACATATAATTTACTCCTCCAACGTCTTGATTTAAATTAGGTTACACTGAGGTTACTGGAATTTGTCCTGATATGATAACTTAATATGAAGAAAATTAGTTCAGGTTAGACAACTCTGATACATAACACACTGGGTAGCTAAGTGATCCTGAATCCAAAACTATTTTATTCAGTAATGACTGTTTAGTAAACTACAGGAAAGATATCTGTCTTATATTTTTCCACTAGTAATTATGTGTTATAAAGTACTAGAGCCATGCACTTTTATCACTACTGAAAGCAAGATATTAATCAATGCCAATTTTCTATTAATAAAGACAGACTTGATTATATGATACAGGAAGATCATTACAACTCTTAGCTATTTTTAGAAGATAGGTTATTGAATGCAGATGTTAAGTTGCTGTGCCAAAATAAGAAATATAAGAAAATTAAAATCTATTGAACCAGATACACCTAGTAACACAAGCTGAGCAACTCCATTGATTTATGTGAGCTGAAGACTTGGTCCATAATGTTTCCTACTTTTTATGATAAATAATCATTGTTGGCATCAGATAACTCCCTCAAAGTCATAATAAAATATATTGAAAATTTGTGTTAATAGCAAACCTATAGGGAAATATTTTACATTAGTTAGAACAGATTACAGAGATCTATGATTCCCAGTTTCTATTCCTGACTCTAAACCACACATGAAGGCTATGATATTATAGTCTTGTCATAGTTAGGTAGTCTGGATATAGTATCTGGTTCATATGTGGTTGGCAGTTAAGTTACTTGGGAACACACTGTGTGTATGTGGCTCTCTGTGGGCAAGATGGAGTAATGGTTGGGGGCTGACCTAGAGGACGAGGGTGAAAAGTCATACTGGGAGGTTGGTGTTGGAAACTTAGCTGTGAATTTCCTATTTTAAAAGGCAAATTATTTACAAACTTCTCTTTCAAAGATTTTATAAAATACTTTGAAATAACTGAATAAAAGCATCATCATCTCCTCCTCCTCCCAGTGCTAAGGTTGGGTAGGGCTGAATAAAAGGCATGATAGAGGTACAAATTCTTATATTGAAAGTGCTGGTGAAAACCTGCACTACTTAAAGTTTACATTTCTTGATACAGACATGACCAGCAAAAAGACACAGACAAAATAATATGGTTAACCAATAGCTACATCATAAACACCACCTGAAACTAACAAAAATCTATAGTCCATGCAATATACAGACTTACCTATGGACCAGTTATTGAAGGGAATAAGTCCACCTTACCACAGACCCTAGAGATGTCCACAAATGTTTGACAATGCCCTCTCCTTATCCAAAGAATTGAGAATCGGTCAGAGAAGCTCCACCCTTCATCTTTAAAATTGAAGTACCATCCTTCCTTAACCTTGTCCAACTTTGTCCCCTAGTTCTGAATGTCAGTGTTGGCCCCTGCCAACTAAGCTACTGTACCGATCACTGCCAGCAAGCTACAACATCACCACATGGAATGGCCCAATGGTTTTGGAAGGGCACACAACCAAAAAAGTAAAAACAAAATAAAAAGCCAACAAGACCACTTAACCAGGCCAATCTACAGTCCAGGAAAATTCATTCTTCATCCCAAACTGGTTATCAGTTATCTCAAAGTACAAAAGACAGAAGGTCATGCATCAAACCAATGACACCCAATAAACTAAGGAAGTGGGATGCTGGAAGCCCTGGCAAAATGGCCTAGCCCCTCTCTATAATATGGTCTCCCATTCTACAGGAAATGAGCAGCTCCAGTCATGGCCCCATTATGGCCTTTAAATAGTCCAGTCAGAATACCAGGCGAGACCAGGAGAGATCCATCATCTCCTTAATAGCACTGGTCTACAATTTTTTAGAAGTCGTCTGCTTCAGAGATAAAATGTGATATTTATTATGTATTTTGATGTGCTGAATTCAGATATGACAAAACAACTGACTGGTTACTGTTTCTAAGATATTTAAGTTTTTACATTTTATGTCTATGTATATTGTGTAGATAGTAGAGTTTTAATCATAAATTGTAAACTTAGGTTTTTTCATGTGTTTATGGTTGCTTTACATGATAATATTTCACCTGTCCTCTTTATGTAACACTTTAAAAATCAGCAAAAGGGTTATATCAATAAAATGTATTATGAAACAAAAGGCAAAAAACTATTATGTACATAGTTTAGTCCTATTCAGTGTCTACTCAGCGCTTCTTGGCTTGTCTCTTGTATTCATTAAATGGAGCATCTCTTGTCACTGTCCAGCAATAGTCTGCAAGCATTGATGGGCTCCATTTGCCCTGATAGCATTTCTCCATTGTTGCAATGTCCTGGTGAAATTGCTCGCGGTGCTTGTTGCTCACTGCTCTGCAGTTCGGTGGAAAAAAATCTAGATGAGAGTGGAAAAAAATGTATCTTTACTGACGTGTTGCAACCAAGGCTGTTGTATGCCTTGAGGAGGTTTTCCACCAACAACCTGTAGTTGTCTGCCTTGTTGTTTCCCAGAAAATGTATTGCCACTGACTGGAAGGCTTTCCATGCCGTCTTTTCCTTGCCACTCAGTGCATGGTCAAATGCGTCATCTCGAAGAAGTTCACGAATCTGAGGACCAACAAAGACACCTTCCTTTATCTTAGCTTCACTTAACCTTGGAAATTTTCCATGGAGGTACTTGAAAGCTGCTTGTGTTTTGTCAATGGCCTTGACAAAGTTCTTCATCAGACCCAGCTTGATGTGTAAGGGTGGTAACAAAATCTTCCTTGATTCAACAAGTGGTGGATGCTGGACACTTTTCCTCCCAGGTTCCAATGACTGTCGGAGTGGCCAATCTTTCTTGATGTAGTGGGAATCTCTTGCACGACTATCCCATTCACAGAGAAAACAGCAGTACTTTGTATATCCAGTCTGCAGACCAAGCAAGAGAGCAACAACCTTCAAATCGCCACAAAGCTGCCATTGATGTTGGTCATAGTTTATGCACCTCAAAAGTTGTTTCACGTTGTCATAGGTTTCCTTCATATGGACTGCATGACCAACTGGAATTGATGGCAAAACATTGCCATTGTGCAGCAAAACATCTTTAAGACTCGTCTTCGATGAATCAATGAAGAGTCTCCACTCATCTGGGTCGTGAACGATGTTGAGGGCTGCCATCACACCATCGATGTTGTTGCAGGCTACAAGATCACCTTCCATGAAGAAGAATGGGACAAGATCCTTTTGACGGTCAGGGAACATGGAAACCCTAACATCACCTGCCAGGAGATTCCACTGCTGTAGTCTGGAGCCCAACAGCTCTGCCTTACTCTTGGGTAGTTCCAAATCCCTGACAAGGTCATTCAGTTCAGCTTGTGTTATGAGGTGTGGTTCAGAGGAGGAGGATGGGAGAAAATGTGGGTCCTGGGACATTGATGGTTTAGGACCAGAGGTTTCATCCTCTTCCTCTTCCTTGTCTGACTCAACTGAGAATGATTCTGGTGCATCAGGAACCAGCAGTCCTTCTCCGTGGGGCATTGGGCATATAGCTGATGGAATGTTTGGATAATGCACAGTCCACTTTTGCTTCTTTGACACACCTTTCCCAACTGGAGGCACCATGCAGAAGTAACAATTGCTGGTATGATCTATTGGCTCTCTCCAAATCATTGGCACTGCAAAAGGCATAGATTTCCTTTTCCTGTTCAACCACTGGCGAAGATTTGTTGCACAAGTGTTGCAGCATATGTGTGGGGCCCACCTCGTGTCCTGATCTCCAATTTTGCAGCCAAAATAAAGGTGATAGGCTTTCTTAACCACAGTGGTTATACTGCACTTTTGTAATGCAAAAGTCACTTCACCACAAACATAGCAGAAGTTATCTCCACTGTTCACACAAGTATGAGGCATCTCTGCTCACTTTGGCTAAACAGAAATGTGTCTCTTTGCAAAATCAAATACTGACAAATAAGAGAGCACGACACTGTCTGATTTCTAGAGCTGATATAGGGCAATTTGTTCCACAGAGTGATGTAAGCTTCGTTATGATTGCATCATCCATGACTTCTAGGAATAACATGATGCAATTCATATCATGTATGACGCAATACCAGCTTCAGATTTCATCATTCATTGTTCTGCCTAAAAAGCAAGTACTGTCCAAACCCAGTCATAGATTTATTCATAGATCCAGTCAAAGATGTATTTTAGTCATTTCTGGTTTAAATTGAGACCCCTTCCCTTTATAACTCATTTATCCTCCGCCATTCCCATGTCAAGGGTCGTATATACTGACCCAATAGCATATCTTGAAAACTAGAGCCAATCAACAATTTTAAGCATCATTTTCATTCTCAGTGACCCACAATTAGTAAAGTTTGACTACATTTATTTCAGAAGCATTTTGGCTGTAGAGCAGTGTAGTATGTGGAGACTCCAGGAGACTCAAATGCTCAAGGTATAGAACTTTATTCCTTAGCTGCTACTTATCTTCTCTCCCACATCATTCTGCCCTCGTTAGGAAAAAAAAAGACCCAAAATCACTGCTCAGCCCAACAGAGAAGGACCTGAAATGAAGGTTTATCTTCTGACAATCTCACCAAACACCCATCCTGGTAAGTTAGATGGACATTGCCTTTCTACAGGTATTTGAAGATACAAAATATTCCCTACAATCTGAGGATGAATCAAGCTTAAATCTTTTATATATTCTTATCACATATCAGATTCTCTGTATCATAAGTATTCTGTGCTACAAGCACCGAGGATCCCAGTTATAGCAGAGTGATTCTTTCATTGTTAACAAATTATCCATTAAAGGTAATCTTTTTTTATTTTTTATTTTTGTTTGTGAACCATAGGTAAGCCAATCCTGCAAATTTATTAGAAATTCATATACATTCAATTAATAGTTCGAGAACAAATTTCAGCCAATAGGTTTTTCAGGGAATTACTAACTCTGACTACTTACTATTAATTATTTGGTGTCTGTTAATGGCCACATATTAAATATGCTCCCTAAATGGCTAACTAATCTCTTGTAACTAGGAGATATTGAATGGTTGAATAAACAACAATCTATTTCTGATTTGAGTTTTCAGATTAAAAAGAAACAATATTCAATATAATTCAAGAAGCTTCTGGTCAGTAACTCCTTATTTAGAGTCATCCTGGTTAATGTTATCAGCTAGGGAAGATGCTTGTTTAAAATTGTAAAATGGTCCCTTATAACGTCATTTGGCAGCTGCCTGCTTTGGCCACTGCTTGCAGGAAGAGCAGCCCGTTGAAGCTAGCTGGCAGGGGCTTGGAACCAGGGTGGACTGGCAGCCCCCGTATTAACTCCTTGCCCCTCTAAGTTCCCTGTGCAGCAGCTGCCCAGCAGGCTATCAGTTGCCAGCAGTTCAGATGTACTTTCTCCCACTGCCATGTGTGCACCTGCCCCTTGAGCCTTGCATTCAATCAAATCAAACATCTGCCATGTTTGTTTAGGCGAGTAGATAGTGTCACTCTTCCCTTGTTAAGTTAATAAAGTTGCAGCCTGCTGCTTAAATCTATCTCCATGTCTGTCTTTTATTCACCTAAATACCTTTTCACTTTCATATGCCAATCAAATTACTAATTGCTCTGTTCTTGCAATTTGCAGATTTCATTTTTTTTTTCTGTAAAAGCGGATGCCTCATATATAGTGACAGTTTTGGAAGTGCTACCATCCTTTGAAGCTAATTCATTTCCAGTTTATATATATATATATATATATAGTGACAAAGCTCCAAGTCTGTACTTGTGGGTCCTGCGCTTCCTGGCAGATTTAGGGGCCTCAGAAACTCATCTAGTCCCCAGAGTGACCTCCCTTTCTAAGTATAATTGGCAAGAGTCACCACTTAGTGAGTTACCTTCATCACAGGCCAGTATGGAAGATGGAAAAGCGGGGAGCCTGGGCCCACCCTCTACTCCGGACTCCAGCCCAGGGACCCTAATAGTATCAGCTAAGATGGCTGACCTTTTAGGCACAAAACACAATACAATTCCCTGGGCTACTTCCCCACAGCAGTCCCTGCCTCTTCAAACTCCACTTCACCCTTACCTCAGGGCCTCCTTCCTTCAGTATGACATGTTGTCCAACACTCAGTCTCACCAACAGCATAACTTCCTTCCACAGCTCCTGACACCCACACCCACCTGACTAACTGGGAGGTTTTTATCTGGTTTCAGCCAGTCTCTGATTGGCTTCAGGTGTCCCAATTAGGCTAGCTGTTTCTACTCCTTTCTAGAAGGTTCTTAATTGGCCCCAGGTGTCTTGATTGGCCTGGAGTAGCCTTTGTTTGGCTATCCAGGGACCTGCACATCCTGAGACTAATATACCTGCCTTCCAGCACTCTCCTATATCCTTCTGATCTGACTCCGTCACTATATATATATATATATATATATATATATATATATATATATATATGGGGTCATTCTGATAAGATTGTTCTTTTTACTATTATTGCTGCTATTATTCTGGCACAAGTACAGTGTCTTCTGTAAAATATAAAACAGGCATTCTGTCAAGTTGGCCATAAATATTGTTTTGGTCAATATAACAATAACATGGATTTAGATGTGCCCTTTGTACTTCATTCATAGAAGTATCATAACTACTTGATTTGAGGTCCTAGATTCTAGGCAATAAGGCAACATGACCTTACCAATTGGGAGTGAGTGATTGTCTGCTATCTGCAGGCTCAACACCACCAAATCATCAGACTGCTAATTCCTAGAAATATTTTTCTTCTTATTTCACTCTCGCATGCAGTTAAAATACACTGACCTTGGTAAAATAGTAGTCATGGACAGTCTAAACTAAGGCTGAGTTATCCATGACCAGATTTTAATATCTTTCTGAACTTTGGGGTCATAAGCAGGTGGCAGGTAGTTGGCAACACCCTTCTATTTGCATATTACCAAAATGGGAGGGGAGACCCATATATGTAAGAAGGAGATCCCAGTAGAGTGACCAGACAGCCAATGTGAAAAATCAGGATGGGGGTGGAGGGTAATAGGAGCCTATATAAGAAAAAGCCCCAAATATTGGGACTGTCCCTATAAAATCGGGACATCTGGTCACCCTAGATCCCAGTATGGAAAGAATTCATAGCCCCTGTCCTTACATTTGTTGATTTTCACCTTTTACCATAAGTAGTCTCATTGTGAGTTCACACGAGAAATATGTGTTTCAGTTATGATTAAAATTAACTTCATTTTCTTCACAGGTCTCAACTTGGAAACCACACAATAACAACTCAATCTGTTCCATGTAAATTTCTGCTTTACAATTACTGTTACAGCATAGAAAATAAAATGAATTTCTTACCTGTAAAGTCTTTTTCACATTCACAAAGAAAAGTATTTGGAGTAACATTGCTGCAGTTGCCATTCAGACAATCATGGGGCTGGCACTGTCCAATTATTTCTGAACAGTTTTTGCCTAGTGAAATCATAGTACAATAGTAAGGTAGCTTTTTGGGAAGAGTCAATTATATACTGAAATTTCAACAGACACACGCACACACCTATGTGAACAGAATACTAAGCTTGCAAATTTCAGCCCAAATAGTTAGTCTCACAAAAAATTATAAGCAGCTGAAAAAAGTTTTAATGGGAAGTGTTCAGAAACCTTAATTATATATATTGCTACCAGACCCAAAAATATTAAGATACAGACATATAAGCTATTGTCAACCAAGCTATTCTTTAATTTAATATACATATTTGTTTCTTAGCTATCTGGACATAGATAGCTTATATTTACTTCCTAGAAACCGCCAAATGTGGAATCAGTTTTTGCATGAATTTTGCTTAACATGCAAATCACTGGAAATTACTGCACAAGTCATAAATTGCTTGTACTTTACAGTGTATGGATCTAAATACCATATAATTATGTGTGTCACTTGAATTATTGCTACAATATTATTCACACTTGAGCAAATATTCTGTTTTGTTAACATTATGGGAGACTTTTCCTTCACTTACATCTGTGTAAGCACATCTGTTATATCCGATGTTTTAATCTTTGTGCTCCTCCTTTCCATACAGTTTATTTAATATTAGAACAATAGTGGCAATAGAAATTGATGGCAGTAGCTGAATTCCATCCAGTACACTCTGGAACAGTTAAGCATATTTAACAGTATGTTCAAATAATGCTTGAATGAATTTCCACTGAAGTCATTGGGCCTAAGCAATTAGCAGCCTTACATTTCAGTGGAGTTCAAATCAGCACCTTCCACAAAGAAACAGGCACCATATGTTTTCTGTTTTCACACCATTTTTACTAAACTTTGGAAAACATGTATTAATCTTTTCACAACCTTGCCATTGATCATAACTGGACAAATTATCTTATTTGTGAATGCACTTGCTAATAGAATTATTTCATGGAGACAACTTAATATAATTATAACATCAATGGCAAAACCTACCCAAAATATTTAATTTCTTATTCTATGATCGCATAACTTTTACTCATTTGGGTCAGCTGTGTTTTGTAGGCACAGCCTTGTGTTAGGGGTGGTAAGGAACCATAACATTAAAGGGGTATCAGAAGGCATACTGGAATTCCCAGATTTGCAGACATAGAACACAGTGAATAATATCCTTTTATGCAGTGCACCTTACTTCTCTCTACACAACCAGTAAATTCCATTGGCTGCTGTACAGGAACAGAACCACAGTCTTGCCTCATTCTCGCCCTTTCTTTTCCACACTGGGATGAAGTAACCTCTCCCCCCCAAAAGTATAAGTGGAGCAAACCCTATAATTTCTGGGGACCTGATTCAAAACCCACTCAAGTCAATATAAGGTTGCAGAATTATTTCAATGGGGTTTGGATCAGGCTCTCAGTACAGGGAATGCAATACTTCCTGACACTTGGATAGGCTATGCAAGGATTGGGTAAAAGCTTTCCCCACACATTTCACCTTTCCCCACAAATGTTCATCTGGTCCTAAATTATTGCACAAATTTATCATAAGAAAATGTTAACCAAGTGTCGTGTAATAGTGTCAATATGCCACCAGAAGCACACTCACACAGATAAATATATTTACTGCATTCACCTTTTTATATTTGTTTTAAGATTTTTAAAATTTTATAGAATAACATTATATTGTTATTATATTCTTCTTATTATTATATACTTCTACAAATATTATCTATCTATATTACCTGCAAATAGTGAGGGACAGGCACATTCATAGGAATCCCCAATAGTTCCTTCTCTTCGGTCAATACAGGAGGCATTGTTGTGGCACGGTTTACTGGAGCACCCATCAAACTCCTGGCAGAATCTTCCAGAATACAGTTGAGAACAGTGGCAGTTATATGCCTCTTCCCATACATGGCTTAAGCATCTGCCATGCCCAGAGCAAAAAGGTGCATTTGAAGACTGTTGGCAAAATTGCTGCTTCACTGTTACATTGAGCCGAAGGCCCAGGTTACATAATGGTGGTCCTTTGGTCTGAACTTCTGCAAAGTAATGAGTTCCAACTCCAAGCCACCGAGGATGAACTTGGTGCATCCCTTTTAACCTGCAACCAAAAATCAACTGGTCTTGAAGAAAGCCTTTTCGGGGGCACCTGATAAATTCTTCCATGGAAACATTTGCTAAATTCATCCCATGTGACTGAAAAGATGCCTCTGAAGAGATGAACAGACTATCCCCCAACTGAAGCTGCAAGGGACATATTTGAGGGACATTCAAAGCCTGCTGTTCTAAGATGTTCCTTTCAATATTGGTATATATATACCAGCAATCTGTGTAGAAGTTTGAGCAGATGTTGTTCATCAGAGTCCATTTAATGATGTGGTGCTTTGGTTCTGTGTGCCATTCCACACTCATTTGCCTCTCACATATTATTTGTCCATTTGCAGTGTAAGTTTGAAGATACACCATTACAAGAATGATTGATTTTATAGTCATTGTTTAGGCTAGTGAATTTGAGTTCTGTCACAATTGAATAGGTACCGAAGACAATTTTAAAATGTGTTCTTTATTCACTGGGATCTGTCTCCATTTTCTTGTTTCTTGAAAAAACAGCCTGTAGGAATACAAAAGAGAGAATATAATATCTGTTTTCAGAGAAAGTACAGTAAAATATCACTGTATCCAGAAAACATTTGATACATTCAATACTAGTGATAAATATATCCACTATGGGACTGAATCTGATCTTAATTACAGCCATATAAAGCCGGAATAAATCCCTCCCCTTAAGCAATCAGAATTACACCATCACAACTACAGTCTGACTCTGTCCCTTTCTTTATTACAGCTAAAGATGTGGGATCTGTTTATATAGAAGGTGGGGAAAAACTTTGTTATCTCCACTTTAACATGAGGAGCTGAGGCACACAGAGGTTACATGACTTGCTCAAGGTAATGCACAGATTCTGTGGCAAAACTGGGATCACCCAAGTGCCAATCTTCATTTTAACCATAAAACAGTTCTTTTCTGATAATTACTACAAAAATTAGGATATATTTCCTAGACTTCAAAGATTAATATTCTGAAGTTTTGTAGAACTGGATTATGGCCTCTGTTCAGCAGTGCACAAAGAGGAGGTACTTCACTCTTAGCATGTCTCTCCCTTTTCAGCAATGCCATTACACAGGTCCCAAACTTTCAGCAAGTACTTAAGTGTAAGCAGTGTCAAGATGAGCTCTACCCTAACATCTGCTGGTGAATTGCGGGAATTACAATGAGTTGTGGAAAGAACTTTGGGGCTGATCTTATTTGCATGGGTACACCCACCACACCTTGTCTGAGCTCACAGCAGCCCACATGGTCACTTCGGCTGCTGTGGGTCCCCCAGTTTCTCTGTTATTGGGGCAGAAATGATAAAGTGTTGTTACCCTGATTATGTGAATCGAGGACTGTGGACATGTACTTGTTATGTACTTCTTTGTTATGATGGAGGGACTCACCATCATCTAGGTAGCACTCACTGGGCAAGGGACACAGATTCAAAACTCACTGAATTTGACAGGTCATAGACAGGTATCTATATCTTTTAATGAGGGCCTTGTCTAAGGGCCCCACAGGTCTGTTGCATCTTGTCTCTTTCCACTGTGGAATGTCAGAGCTAATTTTTGATTCCATTAGGAGTCTCAATTCAGCTTGCTGAACTGAATTCATTTTGGGTCCAGTGGTGCACTAAGCTGCCACCCCACACTAAAGCTGAAATTGCTTAAGCTGAAATCAACTAAGAGCTGAAATCACTGAGCACTGTGTTAAGTAGGGGGGCCTGAAGGTCTACTGCTGAGCAGCTGACTGGGCTGAGCAGTTCCTGAAAATATTGCGGAACAGCGCAGTTTGGGTGTCAGCTGGCAGGGTGGCCAGCAGAGCAGTTTGTGCTGCTGGCAGAGCGTGTGGCACAGCAGCGCAGTTTGGGTGTTGGCTGGCAGGACCGCCAGCGGAGCAGTTTGTGCTGCCGGCAGAGTGGCTGGCAGAGTGGAGCAGTTTGTGGGACGGCCTTGGACCACATATGGTGCCCCTTAACCTGCCCTCCATTTCCACCAAGGCTGGGAGGTAAGACTCTGTAGATTGACTTTTGAACTCTGCACTGACCAGGAACAGAGACTCTTCGGCTGTTGGACTTTTGGGACTATTGGGTGATTTTTGGGGTTGTGGGACTCAAGAGACAAAGGGAAGGACACAGCCTATTTGCTGGGAGGGGGGCTTCTGGTTCATGGTTTGTTTTATTAATCCTGTTTGTGGTGTTTCCCCAATATAATGCCACATTGTTTCTCTCTGTTATTAAAGGGCTTTTGGTACACTCAGACTGTATGCTTGCGAGAGGGGAAGTATTGTCTCTTAGAGGCGCCCAGAGGGGTGGTATATGGTTGTCCCAGGTCACTGGGTGTGGGCTCGAGCCGGTTTTGTATTGTGTTATTGGAATGGAACCCCTGGATACTGAACCCGGCCCTTGTTGCTGCCAACTCTGATGGGCAGAAGGGTTACATAAGTATCATTGAAATAAAAGGAACTTAAATACATGCTTATGTGTTTTCCTGAACCGAGGCCTAAACCACTTATCTCCAAAGCAGGATTTAAATGATACAGTGGGCCTAGTTTCAGCCCATCCCAACCAGATCCACTTCATTTTGAGAGAATGAGAGTTGTCACAGTACAGACAAAGTTATGGGGTTTACTCTTGTTGGAGTTCTACTGGAAGAATCTCCATCCAAGAATATTAAAGGAATTGGCACATGAAATTGCAAGGTGATTACCATGAATTTTTAATGAATTTGTAAACTCAGGAGTTCTACTGTATGACTGGAGAATTGCTAACATACTTCCTATTTTTAACAAAGTTAAAAAAAAAGAAGAAGAAGAAAGGGTGACTACAGGCCTGTTAGTTTGACATCTGTAGTATGCAAAGTCTTGGGGAAAAAATTGAAGCAGAAAGTAGTTAAGGACATGGAGATCAATGGTAATTGGGACAAAATACAACATGGTTTTACAAAATGTAGATTGTGCCAAATCAACTTGATCTCCTTCTTTGAGAAGGTAACAGACTTTATAGACAAAAAATGCAGTGGATCTAATTTATCTCAATTTCAGTAGGCATTTGATATGGTTCCACATGAGGAATTATTAGTTAAGTTGGAAAAGATGGGGATCAATATGAAAACTGAAAGGTTGATAACGAACTGGTTAAAGGGGAGACTGCAATGGGTCATACTGAAAGGTAAACTGTGAGGCTGGAGGGAAGTTACTAGTGGAGTTCCTCAGGGATCGGTTTTGGGACCAATCCTTTTATTAATGACCTCGGCACAGAAAGACAGAGTTTGCTAATAATGTTCATGGATGACATGAAGCTGGGAGGTATTGCCAAAGAGAAGGACCAGAATCTCATAAAGGAAGATCTGGGTGACCTTGTAAACTGGAGTAATAGTAATAGGATGAAATGTGATAGTGACAAGTGCAAGGTCATGCATTTAGGGATTAATAACAAGAATTTTTGTTATAACATGGGGATGCATCAGTTGGAAGTAACAGTGGAGGAGAAGGACCTCGGAGTACTGGTTGTCACAGGATGACTATGAGATATGGTTGTGAAAAAAAACAACAACACTAATGTAGTCTTGGGATGCATCAAGCAAGGTATTTTCAGTAGTGATAAGGAGGTGTTAGTACTGTTATACAAGGCACTGGTGAGACCTCTTCTGGAGTACTATGCACAGTTCTGGTCTCCTATGTTTAAGAAGGATGAATTCAAACTGGAACAGGTCAGAGAAGGGATACTAGGATGATCCAAGGAATGGAAAACCTGTCTTATGAAAGGAGACTCAAAGAGCTTGGCTTTTTTAGCCTAACCAAAATAAGTCTGAGGAGATATATGATTGTTCTTTATAAATATATCAGAGGGAGAAATACCAGGGAGGCAGAGGAATTATTTAAGTTTAGCCCCAATGTGGAAACAAGAAGAAATGGATATAAACTGGCCATCAGGAAGTTTAGACTTGAAATTAGACATAGGTTTCTAACCATCAGAGGAGTGAAGCTCTGGAACAGCCTTGCAAGGGGAGCAGTGGAGGCAAAAAAACCATATCTGGCTTCAAGACTAAGCTTGATAAGTGTATGGAGGGAATAGCATGATGAGATAGCCTAAATTTAGCAATTAATTGATCTTTGACTATTAGCGATAAATATGCCCAATGGCCTGTGATGGAATGTTAGATAGGGTGGGGTCTGAGTTACTACAGAGAATTCTTTCCCAGAGGTCTGGCTGCTCACAAGCTGAGGGTTTAGCTGATCGCCATATTTGGGGTTGGGAAGGAATTTCCTCCAGAGCAGATCGGCAGAGGCCCTTGCAGTTTTTCATCTTCCTCTGCAGCGTGAGGCGTGGGTCACTTGCTGGAGGATTCTCTGCACTTTTAAGTCTTTAAACCATGATTTGAGGACTTCAGTAGTTCAGAAATACGTTAGTAGTTTATTACAGGACTGGGTGGGTGATATTCTGTGGCCTGCATTGTGCAGAAGGTTAGACTAGATGATCATAATGGTCCTTTCTGACCTTAAAGTCTATGAAAGCTGTGGAAAAACAGAAAAATGATGTGTAGCACCTTTAAAAATTGTCAGCAGCTTTTAGTATGTGTTAACAGTTTAATTTGCATTCTAAAAAGTATGTGTTTTTTTTTTCTTATGGTGCTATAATACTTATATTTCCCCAGTAATTTTCTTTTAGACTGAAACAGTTGCTGTTCAGTGGAAATTTATGGTAAACCAGAGGCCATGTTTTACAATAAAAGTTATTTAATAAAAAGAAACAGTAACATTTCCATTTTGGTATTTGTGTTAATTGTTTTATTTTTATTTTTACTGCATATAGAATGACAAACAGATCCTTACACTTCTGTTAGAATATTTCTCAGTGTATAAAGTATTCCATCTAAAACACTATGTTAACAGAATATTAAGGTTGCAAATTCAAGCAGTCAAAATTTAGGAACTGTCATAAGCAAGGATCCTGTGCCATCATAATTTAGCTGCCTCATGCATTGCTTCATGGATACAATCTTTAATTATATGATCACTTTTTTTCTTCACACAGGACTCTTGCTTCAGTACGCTAGATGGATCTACTCTAGGGATGAATCAGGGTTGTGTAATGAAGGAAACTTGTCTGTAGGGCTCCTTCCTCAGAAGTTAGGTGTATAGTTGAATACACCTAATCTTCAGGATTCCTTGTCTAAATCTTAGTCTCCAGCATATCCAGTCTTCTCCTCAGGCTTTTTATCCCAGGCTGTCTCCCAGACTCCTTGTGCATTCAGTCCCAATCTCCCAGCCACCAGGCTCTTTATCTGAGGTTGGCATCTCCGTCCCAAACCCAACTTCCCTCATTGGCTCCAAGACTCAGTCTCTTAGCCCAGCCAATCTTGTCTCCCCACATCTAGCTCTCTGTCTCACCTCCTACCCCTTGCCAGCTCACACACTCAGTCTCCTGCTTCATATCCCTCTACAGTCCCACCTCCAGGTCTGCTCTTTTCTCCTCTGTATTCAAGACAGACTGCCTCCTCCATGCTGACTGGGAACTAGCAGTGGGAGAACAGGATTTTTTTTTACTCTCATTTCTAGTGTCCTGCACCACAGTGGCCAGCAGCAGCCAAATCAGCAATGGTAAGGAAAGTCTGTCCAGTCCCTGCATCCTCAGGTTAAAACATGCTAAGTACAGACAGAATCTTCAGAAAATGTAAATGCCAAACTCCAGCATGTCTGTCTTGAGCATGTGTGAGCTGTGATTTTCCAAATGTTTAGGATTTGACCAGATTATTTTGTTTTTCCCCTATATAATGGCAAAAGGTACCTCCCTGATATTAGGGTGATCCTCCTGCCAAATTTGAAGCCCTTGTTCCAAAATGTGAAAGTACTAGAGCTTTTCAGTGACATGGTTTTAAGATTTTTCTCCCTCAGAGAGGCAAAAGCAGCATACTTTCCCCTCATTTCTTTCTTGGAAATGGCTGAAATTTTAGTTCTGAATTTTTCAGATAAATAATTCAGTCCCAGAAGACATCTAGCATAGAAAAGTTCAGCTTGGATAGTTAAAGTTTGGGAATGCAATTGAAAAAGCTTGGCCTTATAATTTGAACTATCAAGGGAACATTAGCTACAGGTGATGCTACCAGCTACATATATAATATTTCCCCTAGTATAAACTTATTTCAACATCAAAATGGAATTACAATGTATTAAGTTTTCTTTTCTGAAAGAAAAAAAAAAAACACAACAACTCTGCCAGTGTTTGCAACAGTGCCATCCTCAACACCACATAAAAGATGAGGGTTCCTGCAGCTGGGTCTGTGACCCACTTAAATAAAACTGTTTGTTATTGTAAGATTAAAATAATCCAAAACTTGGAGGATAGGGGGTACAGATGGAGCTCAAAACCAAAATATAAGATCTCAATGGGAGCCTGAGATTCTGAGACATCAAATCATGATTACCAAATCTGTAAGGCATGTGTAATATATGTACTTTGAACAGTACCAGAAAACTACATGAGAAATGGGAGAGGAAAAAAACCATCTACACATACCTGGCATCAGTGGGACAAGATGGGCAAGGGGTGGGAAGTAGTGCCACTCAGAAAATGGAATACACAAAAAAGGATACAAATTATGCAGGAAAATAGCAAAGACATTGATGGCTTGGTGGCCAGTGAACAGCAACAGCCAGGCTGTAAACAAGATATGATTGCAGTGCACAAATTGGAAACAACTGTACTGCCTGGAAAGGAGATACGGGCACAGCAGCAGAAGGCATCCAAGCTGATAATGGTGAAAGGCTGTGGATTGTGTGACACAAACACCCTAAAAATAGGACACAGTGTCTTCCAACATAAGAGGATGCACAATGTCACATGGAGATCACCAGACTGTCAACTGGATAGACCATGTTGGCATATCTAAAAGATGGACATCATCTTTAAAGGATATCAGAGTCAGCAGAAGAGCAGGTCTTGGCTCAGATTTTGGGTCTTGGCTCTTGTCATAAGTGTGAAGTAGCCTAGAATTAGTGTTTACCTGTAAGGGGCTAAGCTAAAGGTAACCTGAGACGTGGACAACTGACCAATGAGAAATTCCTCAGGAGACAAAGGATTTTAAGTTTCAGTTTCTCTCTGGGTCTCTCTCTGTTCGCCTCGGCTATGGGATGAACACAGCTATGTCTTTCACTGTAACTATAAGATTCTACCAAGTACTGTAGTCAGTAAGTTTACCTTCTTTTTCTCACTTGGAGGGTTCTCAGTGGTGAGTGTTGGCTGGGTGCTTCTTGATATTGTAAGCTTCAGCAGAGATATCAACAGTGGGAGAAAGTTGCCTCGGGGGAGAGGTTTGGTTTCTGAATCCTTTTGTTGATTATGGTAGACGCTGTTCTATTGATGGTTATAAGGGATTTATTCCTTTCTTCTTTTCTTTTATTAAAATCTTTCTTTTAAGAATCTGGTTGCTTGTTTTCCATTGTGTAAGATCCTGGTTTTGGATCGGGTATGTCTCACAGGAGCAGGCGAGGCTTTTCTCTCAAGCTTCCCAGGAAGGGAATAAGTTTGGGGGTTTTGTGAAAAGAGAAAGAGGGGCTTCAAGTGGCCCATGTCCAATAGTTTTTGACACATTTTCACTTGATGGTGGCAGTGTACCAGGTCCAGACACAGGAGAAGTTTGTGTTCTGGGGAAAAACATTTTAACCCAAGCTGGTAAAATAAGCTTTGGGGTTTATTCCTTTCTTCATGCAGGTCCCCACACCTGTACCCTACAGTTCAGAGTGGGGAGGCTATCCTGACAGCTCTTTTAGTGGCCATCTCACAACTTAAACTAAAAAAAAATGGACACAAAGTGTTAAAGAACTACAGACGTTCCAGGACAGAGAAACAGATCAGATTGCAAACTGCACCTCACAACTGTTCCAATGTTTTACATGAGGTGGTCAAAGTCTGAGAGACCAGAGAGTCAAAAGGGAAGAAGACAGTATTCAAGATAGCAGAGGAGGCCGTGGGCCATAAAAGAGGGCAGAAGATCCGTGGATCAATCTGTTACACGGGCAGAGACTGATGTGCAGAAAGCTCTGAAGGCAAAGAGGGAACAGTGCAAGACAGGCAACAATTTTAGATATGGATGCAAGATACAGAGAAAAGGACAAAGCAGTAAAGAAAAATGCAGGCAGAAGAGAAATGTCTGGGTTGTGGAAAAGGCTGCAGAAGCAGCAGCACAGAGGAGAGACTTCAAGAAACTCTACAAAATAGTGAAAGACCTCTCAGAAAGAACCAGATGATCATAAATTATGCCCATCGGGGACTTTCATGTACAGGTGTTGAAAACTCTTGAAGAACAAGTCAGATAATGGAAAGAATATGATGATAGAATCATAGAATATCAGGGTTGGAAGGGACCTCAGGAGGTTATCTAGTCCAACCCCCTGCTCAAAGCAAGACCAATCCCCAACTAAATCATCCCAGGCAGGGCTTTGTCAAGCCTGACCTTAAAAACCTCTAAGGAAGGAGATTCTACCACTTCTCTAGGTAACCCATTCCAATGCTTCACCACCCCCCTAGTGAAAAAGGTTTTCCTAATATCCAGCCTAAACCTTCCCCATGGCAGCTTGAGACCATTACTCCTTTTTCTGTCATCTGGTACCACTGAGAACAGTGTAGATCCATCCTCTTTAGAACCCCTTTTCAGGTAGTTGAAAGCAGCTATCAAATCTCCCCTCAGTTTTCTCTTCTGCAGACGAAATAATCCCAGTTCTCTCAGACTCTCCTCATAAGTCATCTGCTCCAGGACCCTAATCATTTTTGTTGCCCTTCTCTGGACTCTTTCCAATTTTTACGCATCCTTCTTGTAGTGTGGGCTCCAAAACTGGACACAGTACTCCAGATGAGGCCTTACCAATGTTGAATAGAGGGGAACAATCACGTCCCTTGATCTGCTGGCAATGCCCCTACTTATACAGCCCAAAATGCTGTTAGCCTTCTTGACAACAAGGGCACGCTGTTGACTCATATTCAGCTTCTCATCCACTGTGACCCCTAAGTCCTTTTCTGCAGAACTGCTGCCTAGACATTCGGTCCCTAGTCTGTAGCAGTGCATGGGATTCTTCCGTCCTAAGTGCAGGACTCTGCACTTATCCTTGTTGAACCTCATCAAAAAATTTTTGGCCCAATCCTCTCATTTGTCTAGGTCCCTCTGTATCCTGTCTCTACCCTCCAGTGTATCTACCACTCCTCCCAGTTTAGTGTCATCTGCAAATTTGCTGAGGGTACCGTTCACCCCAACCTCCAGATCACTGATAAAGATATTGAATAAAACCAGCCCCAGGACCGACCGTTGGGGAACTCCGCTTGATACCGGCTGCCAACTAGACATGGAGCCATTGATCACGACCCATTGAGCCCGACGATCCAGCCAGCTTTCTATCTCTTATGGTCCATTCATCCAGCCCATACTTCTTTAACTTGCTGGCAAGAATACTGTGCGAGACTGTATCAAAAGCTTTGCTGAAGTCAAGGAATAGTAGTACATCCACTGCTTTCCCCTCATATTCCATATCAAACTGCCACAAACTGATGACTATGCACAGATTCAAGAAATATGTCAATGACAAGTTAGAAATAGTAGAGGGACCAATAATACCTTATGAAATTAAAGAAGCCATCAAAGGCTCTACACAGGTGAAAGCTCTTGAGGTTCACAGAATTCAAGCACAGATACTAAGGTGGGAAGCAAAATTCTCATTGAGCATCTAATGAAATTAAAAATATGAGTGAAAGAATAGGTGCCACAAAACTGGAAAGACAGTGTAGTGGCACTCTCACAGAACAAGGGTTAAAAGCAGCCCTGAAGAGACCTGTTGCTGGGGAAAGGGATTAAGAACAGCTGAGGAAGTTTGGCAAGGTACTTGGCCCCAGGTGTAGATGGCTTAATCAGGCCAGGATAAAAGGACTGTGGAGCCAGGAGACAAGAGTCTCACTCTAGCCCTTGAGTGGGAAGGGCTAGGTGCCTGAGAAGAAGGTACCTGAAGTAAAGCAGTGTTGGGGAAGGCCAAGAGGAGCTGGAGAGCTCCAGCCCCAGGCTGCAGGCCTCGTTGAAGGCTTAAAGAGGTACTAGGGCTGCAGAGATACACCCTGGGAGTAGGCAGAGGCAGTTGGTAGCAGAGACTTAGCCACTGTCATCTGCCAACATAAAGAGATTGGAGACTGCCTATCACAAGTGGGTGATGATATTATACATGTCATGGAAAGTCTAAAAAACAAATGTAACAATGAGAGAGCTGACAGAGCAGGATGTGTAAGAAGGCACAGGTGATTGGAATATGTATCCTGTATACATAGAAGATGGGAGGCATGCTAAGAGAAAACATTGAACTGGATACCTAAGAGAGGCAAAAGGAGATGAGGAAGGCCAAGGAATAATTTGCAGAAGATAGCAACACAGGGTATTAAATGTCCTGGTTTCACTCCTGAAGAAGTATCACAAATAGTCAGCAATCATAATCAACAGAGAAACTTGACTGCCTCATGTGTCTGTGACACAGAAAGAACTCAGATCTAAGGTTTCTGAATAAAGTATGTTTAATATGAATGTTTTCATTGACATTTGCAATATGATTTTGTTTACAACAAATAGCTAAAAGTAATTAAAGACAATAGTAGTTGCCACACAAGAACAGATTAGTGGCCTGTTTAGTCCAGCATCATGTACCTGATAGCAGCCCAAAATTGGCTGCTTCTCAGAAAGCAAAGTTTAAAAGCACCCTATTGACCCTAATTGAGCAATAAGATTTCAGGGGGTGAAATTCCTTCTGGAATTCCTGTTGGTGAGCAGTGTGTTTCCTGGATCATATAACTGTACCCCAGCATATAAACATTACCCATGTGTCTGGACCTGGTACACTGCCACCATCAAGTGAAAATGTCTCCTTCTAGCCATTGCAAATATTCTGTCTTTCAATTTCACTGAGTATCCTATCATGCTTGGATGTGGGAAAGATTATTATGTAGGAGTGTCCCAGTGACGTTCACTATCTTGGTTATTAGTTCATGATTCTGCAGTATCTTCTCATCTTTGGTTGCTAATTGAGGAAGCACACAGTCTAGTGGTTTGACCACAGAAACACATGCAAGCCAAAATAAATATGCAGCAGGAATTTAAAAGTACTCCTGATACTGTGTAAATCCAAAGTGATGGCATGACATAGACAAAGTCTTAAAAATGTATTTATAGTTTGCAGACTTGTAATTGATACAAGATAAAAAAAAATCATTGTTATCTTTAATTAAATAGAACATCAGAAATTCTTAGAGCAGAGTTTGAGACAGGAGACCATTCTGTCATTTCTAAGTATTACTAGAATGGCGGCTAAGTAATATTCTTGTTTTCCTGTTTTTTTCCCCCAAAAATACCTGTTGCTTAGGCCCATTTCTTTATTTTGTCTAATCTTCTGTTCATATTCTAGTAGTGGTATGTAGACTACGTCTAAGGCACTGATCCCCATAGATGGTAGAGCCCATAATCCTGCCTCTCCAGGGTCTCAGTGTTCCATTTTAGGACCCCTGAGCTTTTTGTACTTGACTCCTGCCCTGAGTGACCAAGTGAATAAATTAACAGATAACTCCTATGAACTCTAGGTCATTGCAATAAACTACGGAGCAGCAGATTTTAAGGCTACCAAACCTTTATTCAAGGGAAAAAAAGAGGATAAATAAAGGAGGGCAAGAGCCAGGGACAAAGAGAAGGCAGTGGAATCAGGGAAAACAAAGAAATGAATGACTCATAAATCACACAGGGGTAATTAAACTTTTCCTCTAGAGTACTCAAAAGCCCACAACTGTATAGTGACAAAAAGAATGGCAACAAAGCTCCACACAGACTGCAATAACTGGTGGAGTTAGAGCTTGAAATAGAAGTGTGGTACCCTTTGCTAAGGAGCCAATTTCTCTTTTCTGAGTCCTAGCAGTCTCAACCCCTGGCTGTCCCCTAATTCTTGGTGCGGGGGTAGGAGGGAGCTAGCTAGCAATGAGCCCTCATAGGCACACAAGAGCATTGTGGCTCAGGCTCTTCTTTGAGGAGTGGGTTCTGCCTCAAGTACTCTGGAAGGAAAAGACAAAATGGCACGTCCTCTTATGCTGCAAGGAGCAACTTTGGAGATGTTACTACTCTGGCTGTTGTAACCCAACTACCTGCAGCCAGTTCTTTCCCAACAAATGCTATTCAAAACCAGGCTTGCTCGCTCGCTGGAGCCTATAGGTGGTTGCCTGGCTTATTCATCGGCTCCTTCTCCAGTCCCCTTAGGGTATGTGTACACCACAGTTAAAAAATCCACCCTGTGCCAGCTGACTCAAGTTCATGGGGCTTAGGCTAAGGGGCTGTTTAACATCAGTGTTGCCATTTGGGCTCAGGCTGCAGCCTGAGCTCTGGGATCATCCCACCTCACAGGGTGCTTTGTGCTAGACTCTGGCACAAATATACACACTGCAATGAAACATCCCTTAGCCTGAGCCAGTTGAAATGGCCCAATGCCAGGGTTTTTAATTGCAGTGCAGACATACCTTTATGTGCCCATTCAAGGACAGGGAAGACAGGCAATCTCTCTTTCACTTCCAGTCTTTATACTCGTGCTGGTGTCTTGGGGGAGAGGGTGTGCAAATCTATGTTGTTCAATCCTCTAGGACTGGCAAAGGATACACATAGATCTGCAAGAAACTACAGTCACCTGCTTCAAAATCCCCATGATTTTCCATTTTGAAATCACTCATAACCTTTTTAACCACAAGATACTATTAGGGGCTTCCTTCTCTTCCAGAATTGTGCCAAAACATTCACTAATGTCATTAGAAATGATTATAGCAATTTTGCTTTTTGGAGCTGATAGGACTTTTCCATCCAGGATCCCCTAAACTACCACCACAGACATTTCACTTCCATTAGCTGTATTGCAAGGATTCAGATCCTTGACTGACATTCCTGTAATTTGACACATTCCACACTCACCAACTCATCTTAACAGATTTTCTTTATAATGAAACTGTCAGGTACTACCAAAGGATAATTTATAAAAGCTAACTATTGTTCCACTTTTGGAAAATGAAGTTTCCCCATGCTAACTAAAGAGCCAGTTCTTATCCTTATAGATATCACTTCCTTTATTCATGTAATCTCATCTGTCTCCCTGTGACTAAGACTGCCTAACCACCAACACACACTGTTTCTCTTTTACCCCTTGTGCACCTACTCTTCCATTGCAAAGCATAACAAAATGTGCCGTAGATAAACAGCACAAAAAGACTTCCATGCAACCTTCTTGTCTCTCGCCAACACATTCTCCAAGCACTCTCCTCCTCTCCAGGTTGTTCCTCACAAATGTATATTGTCCCAGCTACTGGGCTCATTTCCTCATCAACCCAGCAAATTGCCATCCAAGTGTCAGTAACCCCTTCAAGAAATTGGTTAATTGATTTTAATGAAGCCTGCGATATTTCCAATGCTTCAGGAACCTCAGTGACCAGAGTGCTGCAGGTAACATGCTGTCACACTCCCTTATACAATATGCATAATTCAGAGGTTTCATTATCACTTACAAAGTCATGTTTGTGCAGTGGTATTTACAATATGCAAAACCACTGAGCCATTAAGTAAATAAGTAATCAGTAACATTTAATTCAAAAAATATTTCTCTCTTTGTTTCCCTTTGCACAGTTCAATGGTAATATTCATGCATACGGCTAGAACAAAAAGTGTTATGGGAGTATTTAAACTACTGACATGGAGAAAGAGCTAGTTTGTAAAAGCAACAGGGAAAACAGATGAAGCTAAAGTTCAAGGCAAACAAAAGCAATAAGGGCAAAAACTAGATCATTACTGATGCCCCCAGAGAAAAGATGGGCTATTGGGTCCATATGCTAGTTCAAGGAAGGTTTTCTGAGAGAGCCCAGCCAGCAATCTCTTCCCTGCTCCCTGGAAGGCTATTTTTTTCCCAGGGTTCCCAGGGCAGCATCTGCTTCTGCAGCAATGGTGGTGCAGGCCCAACCCTAGATTTGAATGTTCATGTTCAGGTATTTTGGCATGCTGCAGAAGAAAAATGGCAGTTTTCAGAATCTATCTCTCAGCCAAATCTAAACAGAATTTTATAGGAAAAAGAAAAGGCACTTACCTGATTCCAAGGCTTTCTTCCTGCCTAATTACAAAGGCCTGCTTCAAACTATGGAGGGGTTATAAGAATAATTTATAATTACAATTTTTAGGCAACTGAAACATAGGTGACACTTTTTATTATTCTTTCATCTTCAAAAGATCTGATAGTCAGCAATGTTGCAACCGTGCAAAGCAAATGTGATATGAAACTTTCTGAATTGTTAGTATTTTACAAGTGATTTGTGCCTACTTTGCACAAGGTGTAATTGACTACTCGAGGTGCAAGGCAGTAGACAATCAGTCCCAAGCTCTTGTAGAGGTTGAAGCATATTCATAAGACAATTTGATGATCAACATAGGTGGTGATAAAAGGCACTGCTATTCTTTGCTTTGAGACTTTAATGGAGTGGTTTCTTCTGATACATTTCTTCAAGCAGTTTGCCTAATTAAAGATGTCCTGGAGTGGGAGAGGAGGGACAACAATATATTTAACTTGGGTAGGGATCAGAGGTCTGTTTATCACACCATACTAACTTTGCTTTCAATGTTTAAAGTCAAAAATAGATTATTTATTTATTTCAATACATCCAATACAAAATTCTTAAAGTTAATATCTAATTCTGAACATCCTTAAAAGATTTGCATGCAATGAAAAACAATATGGGAAACTCAAACTAGAGGAAAAGTCTAAATATAAATGAGAACACTAAGGAAGAAGAAAGCTTTACATTAATTACTTTTCATGTACAATGCTGGGAGATATATATGTCCCAACACCATCTGAGTGTTATTCTGATAGTCAGCCACTGAGTCTGCTGCTGAAGTTGAGATTTTTATGATAATATATATTTGACTGTAGTCCAAAGGTTATCTCTTGTTTTACTGATTTCATTATTCCTTTCAGAAACACATTGTATTATTAAACAATATGCAGCAATGCACCTTAGATTTACATTCTGTTTCTTGTTTTGCTTTTTTGTCATGTTGAACATCGAAATGTTGTAAGCAATTTGCTGTACTTAATGCAAATAAGTTGTGATTTTATGAATAAGACACTGGACCTTTCAAATTCCTAAGAAAATAATTTTGTATGTGTATTTTTCTCTCATTTCACCTACATTACAAAGGTATAAGGATTATATTTCAGCCTATACATTTGAATTCAGGCTAAAAATGGCACCCAACAATAATATTCTCACTTTTCTTTTTCCTTTGGTGACGTACAAGAACTGTGTGAAGATAATTTAATGTCTGTTTATTTCTTACTGACTGTCCTGTAATATTTTTACCTGTACAGATTTCAAGTAGTATACAAAGATTTCTCTTGTAGACAGGAGAAATATTTTTGATAGACGTTAGAATAATCAAAAAAATATTGATCATGGCAAATCTAACAAGTTAATTATATTATAAATGTTCATAATAATAGACTATCCAACATTGGCTGCCACAAAACTAATCAGATATTCATTCACAGTCTGAGTCTAAGCCCACTGCAGTCTATGGAGATCTTTCCATTGACTTCAATGGGCTTTGAATCAGGGCCTCAAAGAATTACAGAGAAAAATAAATAAATAAATAAATAAGAATGATGAAACATGAGCATACCTCTTGGCACTGTATTACAGAGACAGTCAGTTACTGAGTGCTGGCAGCAAATTCTCATTTGAATATGTTATAGCATAAAAATTCCAGATAAAAACATATTTGTTTGTGAATAGAGAGGTAAGAGTTTGTAGTAAATCCCAACTCAACTAATCATCACACAGTTTGTTTCAAAAATGCCACTAAAACTCATTTTAATGATTACATATTTAATCTCCTTTTTGTTATAGGTAAAAGTATATAGTATTTTAAATGTTAGTTAACATATGACAGGGAAAAAAATACCAGTTGTGCTAGGATCAATAGTTTTAATTTCTATTTTTAGAAGTCTAAATCTTTGTCTATTAACTGCATTTTCCCACACATCTCAGTAATTATTAAAACTAATAAACTCTAAAAAAAAATTGTAATCTGTTTCAAAAAGTCTGACCATCTCTTATAGAAAATGATGATATGACAAACCACTCTTTCTCCTGAGTCTTCTTGTCTCCATAATTTCCAGATACTAGTAAGAGAAAAACATTTTTTTCTCCGGGTAAAGAGGTTTAAAATTTCACTTTTGAATTATTTTTCTTCTAAAAGGGATGGAAGATCTTGATTTAGCATGTGGCTATATTTAAGCATGTGGGTAGTCACATGGAAATCTTCAGACTGAAATCAGAGATTACTTACATAGGTATGTGTTTAAGCATCTTGTTGATTCAAGTGTCCAAAGACTGTGTCTTTCAGGCACTTCCTTTAAAACTAGCCTCTGGAAATTGGAGGCCTGATATTTCATTTATTTCCATCTCAAACCTTTGATGCATACTTCTTGATTACTGTATTGGAGACTCAGTTTTTCAGGACAGTTTTAATATGACCTTGTCTTTAAAGAGGTCTCTATGATCCCTCTCAGTTTGTTCCACAGATATTTGTAGTTGTTAAATCTGAGGTAAAATGCCATCAAGTTTTTCATCTATTGTTTGAATTAACTTAGACATTGTATTTAATGTAACCTTTCCCAATCAGAGCTAAATAAACTAAGTCCAACAGCTAGACTAAACCTACATGATAGGGAGGTTATGATCTCAAAGAGCAAAGGCCGCTTTGTCAAATCCAGTCACTATATGTATAATAAATTAGTTTAGTCTCCTAGTCAGTGGAAGTTCTAACATGATTTCTTCTTTATTGACATCATATTAGCCAATGAAGTGTTTTGTTTTTTTGAATTAACATGACTTATAATGTACTTTGTATTTAAAAATTAAAAAGCATTTCCTCATCACAAATATGGTAGAGGATGAAAAGTATAATGGCTTGGATGTACTAGTAAATAGCCTACAATCGAACAGTGAACAAACTGTTAATTAGACACCATGGTAATTATTACAATATAATAGTATTTAGTATAAATTGTAAGACATTTCAGGCCCACATTGTGGGCAATTATATTATACTTTCAGAAGTGCTGAGGCGTGAGACCAAAGGCTCAATGTCTTTAACCACCCAGTAAATGTAATAATTGCCTGGAATCTATTGTCTGGGGTGTCTTATTTATATTTTGAAATGTAATTTATGTATAATAGTAAAGCAGTCACATCCATGCATTTATGGGAGCAAATTCCATTGGTGTTCGAATCAGAATGCTATTTCATAATATATATTAAATTCACTTTATTATAATCATCTAGCTGTAATTATTAGAAAGAAATAAAACACATAATCTAGACCACAGAATTCCCAAACTTGGTTTGTGGCTTGTTCAGGGTAAGCCCCTGGTGGGCCGCGAGATGCTCTGTTTACCTGAGAGTCCGCAGGTACAGCTGTTTGCAGCTCCAAGTGGCTGCAGTTTGCTGTTCCCGGCCAATGGGAGCTGCAGGAAGGTAAACAAAGTGCCTTGCGGCCTGCCAAGGGCTTACCCCGAACAAGCCGCAAACCAAGTTTGGGAACCCCTGGTCTAGACCAGGGGTGGGCAAACCTTTTGGCCCGAGGACCACATCGGGGTTCCAAAATTGTATGAAGGGATGGGTAGGGAAGGCTGTGTCCCCGCAAACAGCCTGGCCCTGCCCCCATCTGACTCCCACCCACTTCCTGCCCCCCCTCAGAATTCCCGACCCATCCTGCTCCTTGTCCCCTGACCTCCCCCTTACAGAACTGGCATGGCTGCCTCAGATACTGACCCCAGGGAACACAGGGCTGCTCCATCCCCTAGGCATCCGCCCCTACTGAGCCACCTCTGGCCAGGCTCTGCTGCCTATGAAGCCCCTGAAATTAGGTTCCTAGACCAGTGCACATCCCTATTTAGGGCTTTACCCTTTCCTGCTTGTACTGCAGCCAGGGCCATTCTGGTGTGAACTCTCCTGGCAGAAATTAAGTAGAGGAGCCACACAGGCTCCTCCATGCATCATCTTTAGATTGATTCCCATAATGGTCAGAGAAAGGGGTTAAGAGCCAACTAGTTATATCTGTTGCATCTGCACCATAATTAATTAGTTGTTTCTCAGGCAGAAAGGTGAGACTAAGAGGCATCAGGTGATCACTTAAGGGACTCTGAGCCTCATAAAAGGCATCAATTTACAGTGGAGAAGCATTCAACCAGGCAGAACTACATTCCCTTGTCTAGGATCAGCCAACTTAAGCCCAGACTGCCAAACACCTTTTAAGAACACATTTCTAGCACATTTTAACAATTTTTCAAGTATCACCCATTCATACACCATGCAATAATACTGTGTCGCCAGTTTTCATGGATACCTTACAGGACATGTTTTAGGTACAGATTGACAACAGTGAGTCGGGGTACACAGAGCCAGTCAGGCCAGTCAAGGCTTGCTGCTTCATACTGGTGAGCCCCTTGCTCTTGGCATTGGGGTGCTGTTCACATCACAGGTTCTAAGACTTGAGAACAAGAGGAGCTAGCCTCCCCCAGCAGTTCCCACAAACCCTTGAAGGACCATCAGGCAGCAATCAGGAGCTATATGATCAATCTAGCCATACAGAAAAGGACTGCACCTTATGGAATGTGGCTATCTGAAGTACTATTATAGCTAAGTTTGTGGAATGGGAGGTTTCCCTAAGAGGGGTCAAACTCTGTCATATGTAGTCCCCATTAGAATAGGAGACTGGGTAGTAAAAGGCCCAGTTGATTCCTTCTGTGGACAGACATTAGGCCAGGGGAACAGACATTAGGCCAGGGGAACAGACATTAGGCCAGGGGAACAATCTCCCATTAATAAAGGTGGACATACATTTGCTGTTACATATTTCTCAGGTGCACGTCAAGACCTGCATGTACCCGATGGCAGAGGTGGACACTGAAGTAGGACCAACTTTGGAGGTATCTAAATGTAACATTTTACATTGACATCGCATTGGAATTTAAGTCTGGAAAGATAATGAATAGGTGTCTGACAGTACAAAGACAGAGCTCAAAGGGAATGTTTGAACCAATGACAATGGAACCAAAAGATGAACAGATATTACTACATTAGTCTGCTTTAAATAGAAACCTGGGGACCTTTTAAACATTGAATTGTCTAGCTAAGAAAGATCTTGACAAAATGGACATGAAGGCAAGGAAAATATTAGCTTTAATCCATAGCACCCTTTGATGATATAAAAGTTTTGAGAGAGAGGAGCCACAATCACCATCACCAGAAACAGAATTGTTATGTGAAAGAAATAGTAATCCTCTGTTAGTTCAATTGCTGTCATGTCTTCAATCTTGAAACCTGCAATATCACTATGTGTGATACATCTCATATATTAGGCTGGATAAGTATCTAGATGCATAGCAGGATGAAGGTTTTACCCTGAAGAACTTCCATACTAAATTGTGTCCTCATTTCTTACATAATTAGTGGCAGTCAGGAAAAACTTGTGCAATACTGCACCTTCCTACATTTGTAGGACTATCTAATATAGGTGCAGCATGAGATTAAATGCTATGCTTCTTAGTTGATTGATATGACACCAGATCTCATTGATGCTATCCATTTGAATCAAGGCTATATGTAGCAAAGATTAATCTCTAAAAGACCATTGTGCTAATACGAAGTCCCACTGCAGTCCCCACGTCCAAACATGGACATATGATTGGATATTCCAAATGAACTAGGAGAAATGTAGGTACGGTGTTAATAAAAATTGCCTTTATACTGCCAATTTATGTGGGAAATACTAAGAGTGTGAGACAAACTCACACCCAAACCAGGGCTGCTCAAATCTGGGCTGCTCAAACCAGGGCTGGTTTGGTGAGTCCCTAGGTGCCTTCAAAGAGAGGTGGGCACTGTCCAGGACTCCCTGCTCAGTGCCCCCCCCCCCCCGCCCCCCTGCTTTTGACCCCGGGACCCTCAATCCCATCCCTGTTTTATCATTAGTTGTCTCCTTTATTTATTCAGGACCTAGATCCAGTAGCTCCTCCCCTTAGGCTGGGGGTAGGAGCCTTTAAATATGGGTAGCATTGTGGCCAAGCACCCCAGGAACCCAATAGGTGCTGCGGTCAGTCAGCACTCAACAGAGCTTGCAGTGACTCAGCTCTCAGGCATGCAGCAGCAACCTATCACTGAACACAGCCTGGATCAGGTGAACTCCATGCTCAGGTATATCTGCAACCCCAGGAGAGCTGCAAATCAGTCTGAGCAACAGTACTACCCAGCCAGGAACCCTCCTGCTGCCCCACAGTGCACCAGACTCCAGAGACTTCCAGCCTGCTCCCGCTTTGATCTTCCACCTCAGCTTTGCCTGAACCCTGTCCCAGTACTGTCCTTGCCCTGCACTATCCTTACTCTAGCCTTGGCGCTGACTCACGCCAGCCTTGCTTCTGCCTCCTGATCCCTGACTCCCTCCCCAAAAAATACTTGGACTCTGACTATCCAGCTTCTACCTTTGGTGTGTATCTAGACTGTGACTTTAGTATTAGCTTGTCTTGTGTTTGGACTCTGACCACCTGGCTTTGACCTCTGGCCTGCAACTGGTCTCTGGCTATGATTCTGATTTGTCAATAGATTCTGATCTCGATTTTGACCCTGGCCCCTCTCTGGATTTCAATTCCAGGACTTCCCAGGGCCCAGTCCCAACTTTATGCTAGCTATGACCCACACTTCAAACACTAGCCCTGATTATTGGAGGCAGTGCCTGACAGATCTAGTTGTGAAAAATGCTGAGATGTAGTGCTATAATAAGAGAACACCATGATCTGATTCCACCATCCTGAAATGGTGTGGAAGCATTATGTGTCAAACAAACATTGCTGGGGCCAACATATCCCAATATCTGTATGATGGCTGCTGGTAATAACTGCTTTCCGCCAAACATTTCTTTTGTAACCCATCTGACATGAATCAATATAGATTATGAGATCTTCAAAATAATCTATATCTGCATGTAGGATTTAATGGATTGTCTTTGCAGTATTCCAAGGAGGGCATCTAACACATTAGAAGAAGATGTTTAAGCTGAAGTGTGCCCAGCACTTACATCTTCAAGCATAAAAGTATAACAATAGCCTTACAGAGTCCTAGGCACATATTTGTTAAGTAACAAAACATGGCTAACTCAATAAAGAATTAAATTCTACCACAGACAAACACCACAGGAGTCCTAACCTATGCATAAATTCTTCATAAAATTGCTAAGTGGTCAGGTTAAAGATATATTTCCTTAAATCCCCTTGCCAGCAAAAAAATATTATGGTCTCTTTGAGATTTAATATTGACCCCCCTGAAATGGCCCAAACTGTGAAATTAATTGTTGGATTTCTTTTAACAGTGCAAGAACACTGGTATATCATTTCAAAGCTGCTGATTTTGAATGAAAAGGTTGGGTATGGTTAATAAATTAAGTAAAATTGATCCATTCAATTAAGTTATCTCCTTTTAAAAAAGATGCATATTGAAGCTCTGAAACTAAACTCCACATATTTATTTAGCTTTCCAACAGATGGCCCAGGCAGGGGGACCCGGACCCACCCACTCCACTGGGTCCCGACCCAGGGTCCTGTTAGTGGCAAGTTCTCCTCACCAGTGGTCCGGTGGGGATCCTCCAGAAACACGCTGGCCTGAACAGTCTCAGCACTGTTCCCCTTTAAGAACTCCCTGGGTCACTTCCTACCATATTCTCAGATTCAGCCAGGTATGCAACATCTTTGGCTTCCCCTCTGCAGTACATCTGGGCATGTGTGGCCTCTGTGTCTTGGGGTATGAGCCTCTCGTCTGCCAGATAGAGCAACGAGCCTCCTTCCCCTCCAGCAGTTTGCCCAGATTGAGCAGCTCTGCAGGATTTTATACCTGACTTCTGGGTGGCGCATACCCAGCAGAGCTTCCAGGGTGTGGCCTCCTCTGCTAGGAGGAAATAATTAACCCCTGCCATAGCAGTGTGGGGTGGATCCACTCCGTCACACTGTTACATAGTTATTTTAATACATTTCTTCAAGGTTTCCTGGACAGAGACTCTTATGACCTCCTGCATACATTAGTCATGAGAAAGAGATCAGAAAAATGAAATTGAAACAAATATGTATATGGATGTACTACTCCCTTTCAACTAGCTCCAGATCTGAGGTGTGGATTTCTAGATGCTACTCACAGGAGTTAGCGTTAAGAATACAGTATTCAGTCTTATATGATAAAGAGCAGACACACACATGTAAAAGAGCACCGAGAATGAGAAAGTGATATCAGTAGACAGAAAGCAGTTAATCATGTAGAGTTTATCTGAAATCAGGTTAAGGAGGTAAGCAAAATTGCTGCTGGAAACAATCTGAGTGATCAAGTCATCTGTGAAAGATGATCACTTTCAGGAGGAAGTAACTGTGATCCAAAGCCACTGAAATTAATGGGAGTCTTTCTAGCTCTAACAAGTAGTTTGAATACTCAAATTTATCTTCTCGGTCCTGTTGGTACTGCCACCATATTAAAAATAGACAACATAACCACATTCTGAAGACTCACAGCACCAGTGGCTACTTACTTTTAAAGTATCTGAGGACTCCCAAGACCTAGACATAGACCTTAAAATGGTGAACGTTTGTATAGTTCCATTTACTTCAATGGAGCTAATACCACTTATGCCAGTAGAATATGTGCCCCAACTGACTTTCCAGAATGGGATGTTGTAGAAAGCTGCATGGTAAATTCAGGTCTGTCAAAGGAACTACCAAGAATCTATTTCCTTTTTATAAATAGTTTATAAATGATAAAGAGATGTTATAAGCAGATTACAGACATAAGTACTAGATGTTATAGATGCACATCAATAGGAAGTGATACAGATGGTTATAAGCAATCTGCTGGAGTCTATTAAATTAGTTAACCATTGTTAACATTTATATTACTCATTAACTGGTCACACTATGTTTATATGGAACCTTAGTATAAAGTATATTCATTTTTCTTATGACATTTCTTTCTTCTCCATTGTAAATATAATGATTGCTTAGATTTGCTTTATGCCTATAATCCAAAAATTTCATGTAATATTGGTAAGCAGAAATACTTTAATATAATAGTAATGGCACTAAAGGGTTTTAATCCATGAACAGTATTTAATTGAAATTATTACTGGTTTTACTTTACACTTGCCTCTTAAGAACACATCATGGATTATTTTAAGTTTTTTTCAAGCTGTGTAAAGCCCACCTTTAATGTAGCACAGGAACCAACTATTGATGGTGTATTGATATAGCCATAAATATTTCACAGCATAAATTGATGTTAGAATCACATTTGCTTCACTGTAGGTCTAATGTTCTATGGCTTTTGCATTCTGGTTATTTTTTTCTTTATTTTACTCTATTATGAATTACTATTTCCCTTCGTTCTTTTGTGCTTCTGTATTTTCTACAACTTTTTGTAGCATGGATTCCTAGGCCAAATGTTGTCAGCCATTTTCCCCCTGTGACTGACTGTCACAAATGAACCATGTTACTTAAAACACACTACTACCAGTGTCAGAAAAGTACTATGGTTTCTCCTCAAATTCTTTAAAAATGTATTCCAACAAAGTCCTTGCTTTCCCCTCACTTTCTTCTATTAATAGGTAATTTTCCATTTGGCACATTTTGCTTCTAAAAGAGCTGGCTTTTGTATTCTCATCACACAGTTCTTGAAAGCCTCTTTTAATTTCCTTACTTTATCTTTCTCCTCCCCCCACCTCCATCTATAATAGCCTTTTAATAGCCTTTCTCAGCAATATGTTAGTTGTTGCACTCTCCCTTTCCCTTTGTAAGTTTTGCCTTATGTATGCATCTTTCTGATTTTGTTCTAGGGATATACTGTATCATCAGAAAAGAATACATTTAAAACATGTTAAAGGTCTGACTATAAACTCACAAAACCAAGAAGTTTCAGAATTAAAGCTGAAACTCTGGCCTGATATATGACCTCATAAAGTAAATACAACCCTACCAGTAATCCTTCTAAGTCCTTTCTCCCAATCATACATTCATTTAAACTGAAGAAGAAAAAAAAAAGATTATAATCCTTTAAGCACAAAAGAAAGGCACATTAATTGAAATTCTTTCAAATTCACATTGCAGCTATCCAGACAGCCATCCAGAAAAGATGATGGGGACTCCCTAATCCTGTCCTGTGGTGTCCACTCTACTCAAGCCTCATTGCATGTTTTGAAATATATACTAATTATAGTCAGCAAATAAATATCCACTGGCTTATGAATTGCATGGAGATGAATGGATTCATGGTAAATCAAGGTACTTCAAGACATAATTTTGGTAAGATCGTGATTAATAAGCCAAGACATTTTGTGGTTTATCTGTAGGATTGGTTAAAAAAAGGATTTTCTTGAGATTTTGAAAACATTTCATTTTTATATACATTATTTTGGGGGTGGGGTAAAAAGTGAAATGAAAAATTGAAAAATGTTCTTTAAAATGTTTGATTTTTCAGTTTTCAGATTTATATATTTTTTTACTTCTGCTGGTGGAAAAAAAAGGAAAGACTCCAGCTGGTAGGAGCAAAAGCAGCAAAATCAGAGACTGCTGCACTGGGAGAGCAGACTTCTTGCTACAAACCTTTGATCCACATATCTTTCATATGATATGTCTGACGTTATCCAGAATAAGCAAACTATGAACTTTTCTGCACATCCAAGTTTGGGATTGAGAGGAAGGGAGCGAATATGTACCCTGCACTCACTACTCATGTCACAGGTAGCAGCATGGGAGGGTGTTGTATCTTTTGCTATTTATACAACAAAGATAGAAGGAAAACACACAGCACAGCTGGGTCCCAAATAACCATGTCAGTCACAATCATGCAAGACCTAGCTACATACATATTGATGCTCTGACAGACAGCTTCTAAAACAGAGTACAGTGAACACCACTAGAAGGCTCAAAAATTATTTAAGGGGATGCTACCTGATTCCCGTATACTACACAGAACATACTCCACAAGCCTGCTACTCCTTTTCGTATATAGATAGGTAACAAGTGGGCAGGAAAGAGCAGGGACTCACCACAGCCTTTGCTCAGCCCACTCCCTCCACACAGCATAGTTTTGCTGACGCTGATCGGGAAGTAATCTGTGTGAGGCGTAGGGCTTGCTTCCCATTTCCATATACGGACCGAGGTGAAGTTTGAAGTCACAATTTGATTCCTGATCTTCTCCTCATGCAAGGCAATTATGCTCTGTCTCTTGCTTAGGGTTTTGTGATAAAGCCACAATTTAGCTTTTAAGCTACAATCGTGCTATTTAGAGACAAGTATTTTTAAGATAATGCTATTCCCCATTTAGAAGGTAGTCACAGATCTTTCATCTAAGAATAGTAGTGGTGATTCTGTTATGTCTTTTGAACACCAAATCAGTAACCTTTAATGTAAAGAAAAATGTTTAAAAGTAGTCCAGATATATTGCAAACTACTGACCAAACACTGGTTGTGTGTTTCTGAAATGCAGATCTTCAGATGCCTACTACATTCTAATACATAGCAAGATAAGCTAACATCTCTTTGTAAACATCAAAGTGGATAATTTAGTAGGAGTTCTGTGTACATCATATGAGCAATCGAGCTTTTTTTTTTTTTTTTTTTTTTTTTCTGTAAGTACTATTTTAATTCCCAAGTGTGGCATATGGACTTGTATAGGTAAGGCACTGTGAATACATTTATTCCTTCTCTACAGCCAAAGCTTTTGAACTAATTGTAAAGTTAGATGGTATGTTGCATTGTAAAGGATCCAATACTCAAATGAGTGAGTTTAAACTAAATCTTGTACACATTTCAAAACCAAGTGACCATGCCACCTGTCATCATTTGGGCTTATTATACAGATGTTATATTTATATATTTTTTCATCAGACAGATTGCTTTCTTAAGTCAGCTTTTTGTTATTGACTTTTTCTTATTACCACATACTCTCAGATATGAATTGCCACACATATATTGTAACTTTTGTATTCCCAGGAAAAGGCTCAAATTTTGTCAAAAGTGATACAAGCAATGCAAATATATTGGGTAAGTGTAGCATAAATTTGCAGGTCTTTGAAGCAAACGCATAAAATCCTCAAGTTTGTAATATTAAATTATAATTAATAGAAAATTTAATAAGGCAACAGAAAAGAAAACTAAATTAATGCAAATGTACTGCTAGCTGCCCAAGTAGCTAAAAAACCTGAGATTTATTACAATTTCCCGTTATGTATAAAACATAGCTGCTATTAAGCTGTTAACATCTGTTCAGTTAATTAACAATAGTCATTTAATCACAACAGACCAGAATACTTTAACTCACAGAAGTCCTTTCATTATTTTTTTAGTATGGTTTAAATAATCATACTTTAACTTGTAGAGTTGTTCTAGCCATGTTAGTCCCAGGATATGAGAAGAGGGAAAGCAGGTGAGGTAATATTTTTTATTGGACCAACTTCTGTTGGTGGAAGGCCAGGTTTCTAATGATAAGTTGATCCAGCTACAGTAGAACCTCAGAGTTAAGAACACCTCCAAAGTGGCTGTTGTTCATCATTCTGAAATGTGTGTAACTCTGAACAAAAACATTACTGTTATTCTTTCAAAAGTTTACAACTGAACATTAACTCAATACAGCTTTCAAACTTTACTATGAAGAAGAAACATGTTGCTTTTAACCACTTTAATTAAATGAAACAAGCACAGAAATAGTTCCCTGACCCTGTCAATTTTTTTAAACTTTCCCTTTATTTTTAGTAGTTTACATTTAACACAGTATTTTACTATATTTGCTTTATTTTTATTTTTTGGTCTCTGCTGCTGTCTAATTGCATACTTACAGTACCAAATGAGGTGTGTGGTTAACCAGGTTCTACTGTATGCTGCTGAGATTATGAAAAATCCACACACCTGAGTGACATAGTAAAGCCAACTTAACCCTCAGTGCAGACAGAACTAAGTCTGTGAGATTCTTCCTTTGATCTACCTTCCACCTCTCCGGGAGGTGGATTAACTAAAATGGTAGGAGAATACTACAGCATCACAACTGGAGTGCTTCTGATGTCCCTCTGTAGCATTTCAAATGTAAACTAGCCAGAAGAGACAAGTTTTCAAGCTTTCAACCTTTCAAGCTCCTCTTTAGGTCTCGAAAAGGCATACAGTATCACAGGTAAATACAAGGTGGGACCGATTGTTACACACAAGGGTTAACACATGTTGCAGGAGACAGCCTGGGTGGGCAATTCACATCTCCACAGTCATGGGACAAAGGAGTTATAGATGATTACAAATTGTTGTAATGAGCCATAAACCCAATGTGTCCGTTGAATTTACCATTAGAACTGGTCACATACTTTTGTGACTAGAACCATTGAGTTGAATTCACTAATATGATTTCAAGAATATTAATTATTTGTGAGTACTCAGATACCCTCCCCATTCTATTTGTAAAGATATTGGTGAACAGGAAAAGTTTCAGGAATTTTAGCAAGAACTAGCATTTGTCTGTTTATCAGAAATCTGTTATTTTCTAAGTTCTCATTTTATAAATTTGAGTTTTGCAATCAAGGAGCATAGGTAATACAATTTCACCTACATGACCTGTTGCACAACACGAACGGCCAAAGTAAAGATAAGCATAAGCTACTGAAAGCTCCAGTCTGTTATAGTACTCCCTATATTATGAAGGGAACATTAGAAATAGTTTGATGAAGCTACAAGGTGAAAATCCTGGCCTCTTGGAAAGCAAAGGAAAATTTGCTTCAATGAGGCCAGGATTTCACCCACAGAATCTAGGTTCTAAGACAAAACTGGAATGTTCATAGATTCTGAAATTCAAAGGCCAGAAGGGACTATTTTGATCACATAGCCTGATCACCACAGGACATCCCTGAATTATTTTCTGTTTGAACTAGATCATATCTTTAAACAAAATAAGCAAACCACTGCAGTTAATAGCCAAGAATCTGACTGCTGTGTTAGTCCGGTTTCATATTGGTAAATCAGTCCCAGAAGTCTCACATTACGTGTATATATTGCCTTCCTTTCTTGTATATGACACCTCATTAAACCTTTATCTGTAAAGAATGGAAATAACTTGTTTTTTTAAAAAAAATCTTAATTTTAAATATAAAGAGTGATTAATTTAATTATAAAAATGTACTCAGCCAAAAATATAAATATTTTCATGTAAGACAGCATGCTAACAAAATGGGCATGATGAGAGCAGAGGAGCTTTTGGAACAAACTGATAAATTAAACAATACTAAGTGACACAAACAGATGGTATTCACCCAAGAGTTTTGAAGGAATTCAAATATGAAACTGCACAACTACTAACTGTGGTATGTGACCTACTCTTTAAAGCAGCTTCTTTGCCCGATGATTGGTGGATAGCTAATTTAGTGCCATATTAAAAAAAAAAAAAAAAGGCTGTAAAAGAAATCCTGGAAATTTAGGCCGGTAAGTTTAATTTCTGTACCAGGAAAATTGGTTCAAACGATCGTAAAGAACTCAATTATCAGATACACATATGAACACACTGTGTTGGAAAAAAGTCAACAGGGCTTTTGTAAAGGGAAATCACACCTCATCAATCTATTAGAATTCTTTGAGGAAGTCAATGAACATGTGGAGAAGTGTGATCCATTGGATATAGTGTACGTGGACTTTCAGAAAGCCTTTGAAAAGATCCCTCACCAAAGGCTTTTAAGTAAAGTAAGGAGTTATGGGATAAGGGGGAAGGTCCTTTCGTGGATCAGTAACTGGTTAAAAGATAGGAAACAAAGGGTAGGCATAATTGGTCAGTTTTCATGTGGAGACAAGCAAACAGTAGGGTCTCCCAAGGATCTGTCCTGGGACCAGTGCTGTTCAACATACTCATAAATGATCTGGAAAAAGGGATAAACCATGAGGTGGTGTAAATTACTCAAGATACTTATGTCCAAAGCAAATTATAAGGAATTACAGAGGGATTTCCACTAAACTAGGAGGCTGGGCAAGAAAATGGCAGATGAAATTCAGTGTTGATAAATGCAAACTAAAGCACATTGGAAAACATAAGCCCTACTATATAGACAAAATGATGGTGTCTAAATTAGCTGTAACCACTCAAGAAAGATCTTGATGTCATCCTGGATAGTTCTATGAAAATATCAATGTGATGTGCAGCAGCAGTCAAAAAAGCTAACACAATGTTAGAAACCATTAGGAAAGGGATAGATAATAAGACAGATAATATCATAATACCACCATATAAATTCACTGTACATTCACAGCTTGAATGCTGTGCACAGTTCTGGTTACCTCATGTGAAAAACAATATACTGTATTAGAAGTGGGAAAAGTACAGAGAAGTGTAAAAAAAATGATTGGGGGGTATGGAACAGATTCCATAAATCTCTCCATATGAGGAGAGATTTAAAAGACTCGGACAGTTCAGCTTGGAAAAGAGATGATCGATCAGAGATAGGAAACAGGGCTATAAAATTATGAATTGTGGAAGAAAGTTAATGAGGAAGTGTTATTAATCACTTCACATAACACACGGACCACGGTCACCCAATAAAATTAATAATATCAGGTTTAAAACAAAGATAATGAATTACTTTGCACAACACACAGCCAAAGTGTGAAACTCATTGACAGGGGATACTGTGAAGGCTAAAGTTATAACTGGATTCACAAAAGAATTAGATAAATTCATGGAGGATCTGTCTACCAATGACTGTTAGCCAAGATGGTCAAAGATGCAATCCCATACTCTAGCTGTGCCTAATCCTCTGATTGATTCAGAGGGAATGCTAGAAATTGGCACTGAACAATTGGATTTGGATCACTAGATAAAGTGTCCTGTTGTGTTCATTCCATCTGGAACATCTAAGGATATTGGGCTATATGGACATTTTGAATGACCCAATATGGCCATTCTTATTTTTTTGGGTGTGAAAACCAAATTTCAATGTGATCTGCATATTGTATGGGTGTGACGGAACAAGGTTTGTTTTTTTTTTCCTTGGGTTTCCTATGAGTTGCATGCAGAGGAGGTGGGACCCATTTTCTCTGAGTGTTACTGATTTAACAGGGCAATGGGAGAGAGAGTTTGTTGTTCCAGAGGACCATTGAGGGAACTTGGGGACTCCAGCCAATGGCCTGGAGAATGGAGACCCCAGCGACTGGTGACATGGTGACCTGGAGCCCAGCTCAGGAGTTGCAGGCAGTGCTGGCCTGGAGGAGAACAATGGGCTGCGAAGAGAGGATCCCTGGGGACCAGACCAACTGGTTCCAGCTAGAGGCCCAGACGACACTATTTATGACCCTGTTTACCTGAAGACAAGACAATAGACAGGTGGGGTTTGGGGGAGTGAGATCAGCTACCCAGCTGGGAAGGAGGGGGGCTCTTTGCTGGAGAGGGGGAGAAGGCAGAGCCCTCTTGGATGCAGGCAGAGCCCAGCTGGATGCAGGGAAACTTGGATGCACTGGGCTGAGTGAGGCCAGGCCTAGGGTTCTGAGAGTTCCTGTGCTGTGTTTAGTGCTCAATAAACCCTCCTGTTTTACGCTGGCTGAGAGTCACTCTGGTCTAGAGAACAGGGTTGTGTCATCCTCTTCAGGGATGGAAGCCCCGGGGGTCTCAGGCAACGGGACTCCCTGAGGGGGCCCACAGCAGAGGCAGGTGTGCTAAAGCTCAGAGAGGTGCGGATCCAGGAGGTGGAGGGGCTTACACTGAGAGGGAGTGGACTCTTGAGAAGGACTTCTCACTAAAAGGGGCACCCCCCATGGACTGCCAAGAGTGGGCATGACCTGTGAGTCTGTGACAGTGGGAATGCTTTTTTCATATCAGTTTAGGAAAATGGTCTTTTTATATGATATATTTACTGCTTTTCAATAATTCAATTATGATGAATTTTTATGTATGCTAGTTTAAAGAGAGCTAGGCTTTATGAATAGGGAAGGCCTCCATGCTGAAGCCACCTGCGAGTACTTTAGCACATTTCTAGTATCCTTTTGATTACTTACAGTTAATTGAGATCTAAAAACAACTCAGTACATTTATTTCTGTTTATAGTGTCAAAGTAAATAGAGGCTCTTCACCAAATGTTCTCATGCACTTGAGTCATTGAGTTTCTGTCCTTCACAAATGTACAGTTGATAAAAGCCCACAGACCAAGGCTGTAGAAAATAAAAGGAATGTGGAATCTGAAGGTTGCAAATGAAAGCATTCAACTTTGTTGAATACCCAAAACAAAATGCAAGACTAGTCTCAAGGATAAATTTAGCTAGGAAAGATGCATATTGTGTATTTTAAATGGCGCCTGATTCTAGTTTCAGATACTCACATGTGGCTGTGGAAGTTACAGCTACAATCTAAGTATGAGGATCTCATAGCTAGAGAATGCCTCAAAATATTTTCTGCTGTATATGTAAAGAAAAAATGGGTTTTCAACTGGATGAAAAAAATCTTAAAATTGTTGTATGAAGGGTAAATAAACATGATTTAAGCAATAAAAGTGTATCTTTTAAGCCAATCTATATGGAAGGGGGGCATTCAGAAGTGCAAAACTTTGTTCTGCCACTGAAACGTAAGAAGAAATAAATTTCCCAAAACTGGAGGTATGGGACAGCTTACGTGCTACTTCATCGCTACTGTATGGACAGCACAGCAAAGTCTTTTCCATATGAGGCAGGAATGGCAAGATTCATTCATATGCCAATATCATTCTCTTGACTACCACCCCTACAAGACAAGGCTAATGAATTTCATCAGCAGATTGTTTTGAAGGATGAGGCTATCCCTAGAAATCATGCTGGGATCATAGGCCAGGAGAGGCTGGTAACAAATATGTGTGTACTGAGTGAGCCTTCTATTCCCAAGAAGAGTCTTTTAACTCCCACCCTCACACACTCATAAAAGGGTGAACATGGTTGGCAGGGTCTCCCATGGACTTATAAGTGGCAAATAAGGCTGCAAAGATTATCAGACAATCCTGCCCAACCCCATCAACCATGCAAAGAAACTGGGACTGGGAGAGATGTGCACACTATCCCACTATGGATCCCCGTTTAGGAACTTCTGCAATAGTATCCTGAGATAGCATCTGCCTTCACAAAGCTGCCGATTTCCTTCCTAGAACTTTTCTCCCCCCTTGAGTCATGATGAAATAGATGAATTTATAATGATAGTCTTATTTTTTTCTCTTTGCTCTCCCTTTCTTAGTTGCACATTCCCATCTCTATGTATGATTAATAACATTTTCTTCACAATGTGCTGTTTTCTCCTTCCATCTTCTCCAGCAATAGCTTCCCACCAGTGATTTCTCCAATCAAATTTCAATGAAATTTCAATGAAATTTCTCCAATCAAATTCCAATGAAATTTCTCCAATCAAATTTCAATGAAATTTCTCCAGTCAAATTCCAATGAAAAAAATCCAGCCAATGCAGCACCTCTTCTAATTCAAATGAAATACTTTATTTTACTTGACTTATTTAAAACCTGACTACTTAAGAGCTCCCAGACATGATATCAGAAGTATAATTCTTCCTTACCTGACCATAATCACATGTAAGAAAGAGCAAAGCAAGCTGCATGTGAAGCAAATGTGCACATGAAGGAATGAACCCCTATTTAACATGTGAGCCTATACTGGCTTTATTTGCTAACATTTAACTGTATTAATGGAGACCAAAAGTTATGAGTTATTACTATTTAAGAATTGCTCAGGCAATTAGAACAGGACAGAGAGTGAGATTAAAAACTCAAGGTTTATTGGCAACATTTCTTCAGACAGTTTGAGGAAACTTTGTCTTTACAGCTTTCAACAAGAATGTTCTGCTGGTGTAGCTGAAGAAATTTCCTTTATCATCTGTCTCTGACTAAATTAATAAATAATAATAAATTAATATTGAACAATAAGATAAATATGATGTTGCTATATACAATAGTGAAAAAAGGAACTTGATGGAGTCTATTATAATTAAATGAAATTATTTGTATAAAGGGGAAGTCAACTAAAAGTGATACAGCTTTGGGCAAAATACTATAAACTTTAATGCCAGGGCTTACCTCCTGGGTAATTCTGTTAGGGAAAGATTTTTTTTTAAAGTAACAAAGTGAAGAATTCAGGCTAATATTTGCAATTAAGTTTGCTTAAGCTATCAAGCTAGTGAAAAACAGCTGTGCTGAAAGAGATAGTAAATCAAAGAAACTCAAATCAATAAGTGTGTTTATAAGGACACGTGGCCACAGAGTAGAATTATTAGAAATCTGTTTTGTTAATAATGTACAGACTCAGCTCAGTCACACATATAAAGTTCCCATGACTGTTGTTAAGACAAAGAGAATAGATTTATACAGCTGTTCTAGCCTGCTGGAAAACAATAGTTCTCAGAGTGCCTTTGTATTACATAATGAATTGTTAAAACAAGTTTAGAGAACATTAGACAATGTGGAAGGACTTTATATAAACTCTGTAAACTTTAAACTGGACATTTCAGAAGCCAGAAGAGTGTTGATGGAGAAACTGCAAAGTTGGCCAAGAGATACACTACTGAGTGGTCCACAGAAAGTGGTTTATGGAGCTAAGTCGTTGACTGAAGCAAGTTAGGCAGTGTTCAGGATATGCCTCCTAAAGTCCTTTGAAGATCCTCATACCTCCAGAGATTGCGTTATTCATGTCTCTTAGTTTGCCCGGATTGAGCAGTCATAGTGTGGCCTGCTTGGGACACCAGTCACAACACCCACAATCCACAGAGAAAGCTTTTTTATTAGTTATTATTAATAACTAATGTTCTGATACCAACAAACACTTTCCTTGATTTTAGGATCCCATTTCTCTAGGAGCTATACAAACATGTTGAAGGAGTTAATAGTCTCAAAACATTAAAAAAAATAGAGAGATAAAGGTTGAGAGAAAGAGATGCAACCTAAATGATGGAGGTGGTAATTGGAATGTCTTGTTAGTTATAGAAGGTTCTCTTGCTTTTGTTTTCCTTTTTTGTAATTTTCAATACATATTTGAATTAAAAATGTTCCATGTATTTAAGCACTGTCTCTTTGTGGTTGTTATTGCTAAGTTGCCTTTTTATCAGATCACAATGGCAGAGTATTTATTTTAATGTATACACAAACATATTTAATTAGACTATCTCAGAAGTGCTGGACAGTATATACTGCACCAAAGCAACAGTCTAAGTGTTAAATGGAATGTGAAAGGATATATCAGCATTTTCATTACACTCTCCTGGTTGCAGAAGTTTATAACTTGGACATAAACATTTGCTCCAGGCTGTTTCCTTCTTTGTATCTGTGAGTGAATTTAGTGCTCATAAAAATAAGGTCTTAATAGTACTGGCATGAGCTATGCAATTGCAAGTGTACTGAAAGTTCAGGAAAAACCTATGAGAATACATCCACACTGCTCTGACACTGCATAAAAGTCCCAATCCATAAAACACTTGTGATTCAAATCCTGGGCTTCTTGTGTAAAAAATAACAGTTATAACCAGATAGCATGCTGATTTTGTAATGTAAATTCCTGTTGCCCAAAACTAAACTGAGACTATGAAACTAGCTTTAATTTGTGCACTAAATAGGGATATATCAAAAGATTATAACATTCTACAACTAGGGTTGGTAAAAAAAAAAATCCCTACAGAACATTTTTCCATTGGAAAATTTTGTTTTGGGGAAACTGAAACTTCATGTTGAAATCTGCCGTTTCTAACATTTTCTTTCAAAAGTCCAAAATATTGTGATAAGATTAAAATGTTGTGCTTTATCATTTTCAGAATGCAACATTTCAGTTTTTTATTTCAAGATTTTTTTCATTTAGAAATTGATTTTATTATATATTATAATTTAAAAAATAAAAGTGCAAAGACTGAACAAAACATTCTAACTGAGCGCAAAGTATTTTTAAACAGAAAATTTCAATTTTTTGTTCCAATTCACAATAAAACAAATTTCAAAATTGTTGAATTCCCCTTAAAATTGAAACTCTGGTTCCTGCAGAGCTGTAAATACAACCTCTAAAGCACACTATGCCAAAAACTGTATAGTTAAACTAATCTAGTAACAGGTATTAGTAACCTTTTATAAAGGCTAGTGTTTTCTAAGAATAGCCTATATTTAAACTGCAAGAATTTCAACTACAACACTTTGTTTGTACTCACGGCTCACTTTTCAAAACCCACAGCTCACAAAACAGACCAATAAAATATATAATAACTGTTGTAACTATAAGAACAACTGGATGGAGACAATGGGAGGAAGAGCAGGGAATAGATATGTGCCAAACCAGACAGACTAAAGTAAGTTTCAGCAGAATGAGCAGAGATATATTAATTTAGGTTAGTGTGTAATAGTTACAGTGGTACCTTGGAATTGGATTGGCTGCTTGCTGTCTGTGTGACAAGAACCAGGAAAGTGGGAGGCTAAAGGGAAAGCCCTTGAACATTTGCATGAGAATATTTTAATTAGGGGGTTAGAATCGAATGTAAATAGATGAGGTGACAGATGAGGCAACTTGGTAAACTGAATATGTGCAAAGTTAGAGGACAGGGGTAAAATATAGATGATTGACAATATGAAAGTGGGGAATACATGGCAGAGACAAAAGATTTGAATAGAGACACTCCATCCCCCTCAAAAAGTAACTTGATCATTTCCTTTTTCGCGTTGTCTTCTTTTGCAGGTATGTGTAAGTAATAGGTGTTGATAGCATTGTCTTAAAACATACGTATGAAAGGGTAAAGAAACAGTTCAAGCTTAATTGGAGTGGATCCCATTTCTGACCTTACAAGGTATACAATAAAATAACAATAATAATTAACAATCTGTTCTGTAACACTGCTCTACAGCCAAAATGCTTCTGAAATAAATGTAGTCAAACTTTACTAATTCTGCGTCACTGAGAACAAAAATGATGCTTACAATTGTTGATTGGCTCTAGTTTTCAAGATATGCTATTGGGTCAGTATATACGACCCTTGACATGGGAATGGCGGAGGATAAGTGAGTTATAAAGGGAAGGGGTCTCAATTTAAATCAGAAATGACTAAAATACATCTTTGACTGGATCTATGAATAAATCTATGACTGGGTTTGGACAGTACTTGCTTTATAGGCAAAACAATGACTGATGCAATCTGAAGCTGGTATTGCGTCATACATGATATGAATTGCATCATGTTATTCCTAGAAGTCATGGATGATACAATCATAACAAAACTTACATCACTCTGCTGAACAAATTGCCCCATATCAGCTCCAGAAATCATACAGTGTCGTGCTCTCTTATTTGTCAGTGTTTGATTTTGCAAAGAGACACATTTCTGTTTAGCCAAGGTGAGCAGGGATGCCTCGTATTTGTGTGAACAGTGCAGATAACTTCTGCTATGTTTATGGTGAAATGACTTTTGCATCACAAAAGTGCAGTATAACCACTATGGTTAAGAAAGCCTATTACCTTTATTTTGGCTGCAAAATTGGAGATCAGGACAAGAGGTGGGCCCCACACATATGCTGCAACACTTGTGCAACAAATCTTCACCAGTGGTTGAACAGGAAAAGGAAATCTATGCCTTTTGCAGTGCCAATGATTTGGAGAGAGCCAACAGATCATACCAGCAATTGTTACTTCTGCATGGTGCCTCCAGTTGGGAAAGGTGTGTCAAAGAAGAAAAAGTGGACTGTGCATTATCCAAACATTCCATCAGCTTTTTGCGCAATACCCCACGGAGAAAGACTGCCGGTTCCTGATGCACCAGAATCATTCTCACTTGAGTCAGATGAGGAAGAGGAAGAGGATGAAACTTCTGGTCCTGAACTATCAATGTCTCAGGACCTACATTTTCTCCCATCCTCCTCCTCTGAACCATACCTCATAACACAAGCTGAACTGAATGACCTTGTCCGGGATTTGGAATTACCCAATAGTAAAGCAGAGCTGTTGGGCTCCAGACTACAGCAGTGGAATCTCCTGGCAGGTGATGTTAGGGTTTCCATGTTCCCTGACCGTCAAAAGGATCTTGTCCCATTCTTCTTCATGGAAGGTGATCTTGTAGCCTGAAACAACATCGATGGTGTAATGGCTGCCCTCAACATCGTTCACGATCCAGATGAGTGGAGTATCTTCATTGATTCATCGAAGACGAGTCTTAAAGCTGTTTTGCTGCATAATGGCAATGTTTTGCCATCAATTCCAGTTGGTCATGCAGTCCATATGAAGGAAACCTATGACAACATGAAACAACTTTTGAGGTGCATAAACTATGACCAACGTCAATGGCAGCTTTGTGGCGATTTGAAGGTTGTTGCTCTCTTGCTTGGTCTGCAGACTGGATACACAAAGTACTGCTGTTTTCTCTGTGAATGGGATAGTCGTACAAGAGATTCCCACTACATCATGAAAGATTGGCCACTCCGACAGTCATTAGAGCCTGGGAGGAAAAGTGTTCAGCATCCATCACTTGTTGAATCAAGGAAGATTTCGTTACCACCCTTACACATCAAGCTGGGTCTGATGAAGAACTTTGTCAAGGCCATTGACAAAACACAAGCAGCTTTCAAGTACCTCTGTGGAAAATTTCCAAGGTTAAGAGAAGCTAAGATAAAGGAAGGTGTCTTTGTTGGTCCTCAGATTCGTGAACTTCTTCGAGATGATGCATTTGACCATACATTGCGTGGCAAGTAAAAGACGGCATGGAAAGCCTTCCAGTCAGTGGCAATACATTTTCTCGGAAACAACAAGGCAGACAACTACAGGTTGTTGGTGGAAAACCTCCTCAAGGCATACAAAAGCCTTGGTTGCAACGTGTCACTAAAGAGACATTTTCTGCACTCTCATCTAGATTTTTTTCCACCGAACTGCGGAGCAGTGAGCGACGAGCATGGCGAGCGATTTCACCGGGACATTGCAACAATGGAGAAATGCTATCAGGGCAAATGGAGCCCATCAATGCTTGCAGACTATTGCTGGACAGTGACAAGAGATGCTCCACTTAATGAATACAAGAGAGAAGCCAAGAAGCACTGAGTAGACACTGAATAGGACTAAACTATGTACATAATAGTTTTTTGCCTTTTGTTTCATAATACATTTTATTGATATAACCCTTTTGCTGATTTTTAAAGTGTTACCTAAACAGGACAGGTGAAATATTATCATGTAAAGCAACCATAAACACATGAAAAGACCTAGGTTTACAATTTATGATTAAAACTCTACTATCTACACACTATACATAGACATAAAATGTAAAAACTTAAATATCTTAGAAACAGTAGCCAATCAGTTGTTTTAATTGTCATATTTGAATTCAGCACATCAAAATACATAATAAATATCACATTTTATCTCTGAAGTAGATGACTTCTAAAAAATTGTAGACCAGTGTTTTCTGACAGTAAGAAAAGCAAATGCAAGAAAAAATGGCTGAATGATATTCTGAAAGCTATTTTTTCACTGATTCTCTAATTTTTTTTAAAAAAAATAATGTAATAGTTACAAATAGGAAAGTATAAATATGTCTGAATCCTTCTTTCAACTTTGCTTATTTGTTTTTGTTTTGTAAAAATGAGTTTACTTACACTTTCCAAGAAACTGTCACACACAGACTGTTTCAGTTAGCAGATTGTCACAATGAGTACTATAGGCAATATGGTGAAATTGACACTACTCAAAAATTAAAGTAGTAAAAAAAATAAAAAGAAAAATAATCACCTCTTTCTTTCTATTATATAGTGTCCTCAGAGTCAATTATATGAAAGTAGCACCTTTGTCTCAGAGAGAAGAGAAGCTCCATCATATCTTAAAAGAAGTAATAAGCAAAAAGCTTTTGCATTTAAAAAATCCTCACTAGGCAACCTACTGGACTAACTGTTCTCAGAGTGAGATCAGTACAGATCAGGTTATAGCAGTGAAGAAAATGTTTTAATATAATATGTATATGAATACTTTAGTTTATAATGTTCCTTAAATGCAAAGTAACACCTAGCAAATTAAATGTGATTACATTTTCTAATGCAAAATTAAGTATTATCTGGAAATGGTCATCTCAGTAGAAATGGAATTGTCTTTTTCAAAGATGAAGCCCATGTGTGCAGAAATGAGAGCCATCTTGTGGGGGTGGCCCACGATTGTGAACTTCATTCCTGCAATACTTATTACCAGCTACATAGTCAGAATGAAAATTTCTCTTCTTCAGCCTTGCTTTCACAAAAAGCAACACATAACATGCCAGTTATTTCATGCATATAAAACACACATATAAGGGGGAAATTAGGCAGACACAGCTTTTAAGACTCATTATGTAATTTTATTTAAGACCTAAGAGAAATTAGTGAACCGTCTTTTATGAAAATGCATGCCAAACTTTTGGCTATTTAACATTTATGTAATTTTCTAGCCCCTGAAATTTTGAGTTTTCACAATCTTGCATGAACCTGATAGCCTTTGACAGTAAAATACCCCAAAGCTCAAAAAGGAACATTTTCAATGGAAACCTACTATTGTGGATTTTCAAGGAGGTGATGGGGATGAGGTGGCACCTCTTTCCAGAGCTTATGTGATCTAGTACAATGAGCACAAGACTAGGAACTCAGATAGTTTGCTGATTGCTATTAACATTTTGTGCATGGATTCAAGCATCATACTCCTGTGAAGTATGCAGACATTATTAGCTTTTTGTTAGGAAACTAGAAGTTAAAGAGGGCAAGTGATTTGTTCTGAGTCACAAATTAGAACTTCCACATCTAACTTTAGAGCATTACCCAGCTCTCACAGTGCTATTAGTAATAGGACTGGAAGTCAGGATATTGGGGTTCTTTTTCCTTAATTTGATACTGTCATAAGTGTGAAGTAGCCTAGAATTAGTGTTTACCTGTAAGGGGTTAAGCTAAAGGTAACCTGAGAGGTGGACAACTGACCAATGAGAAATTCCTCAGGAGACAAAGGATTTTCAGTTTCAGTTTCTCTCTGGGTCTCTCTCTGTTCGCCTCGGCTATGGGATGAACACAGCCATGTCTTTCACTGTAACTATAAGATTCTATCAAGTACTGTAGTCAGTAAGTTTACCTTCTTTTCATCACTTGGAGGGTTCTCAGTGGTGAGTGTTGGCTGGGTGCTTCTTGATATTGTAAGCTTCAGCAGAGATATCAACAGTGGGAGAAAGTTGCCTCGGGGGAGAGGTTTGGTTTCTGAATCCTTTTGTTGACTATGGTAGATGCTGTTCTATTGATGGTTATAAGGGGTTTATTCCTTTCTTTTTTTCTTTTATTAAAATCTTTCTTTTAAGAAGCTGACTGCTTGTTTTTCATTGTGTAAGATCCTGGTTTTGGATCGGGCACGTCTCGCAGGAGCAGGCGAGGTTTGTTTCTTCTCTCTCAAGCTTCCCAGGGAAGAAAGAAGTTTAGGGGGTTAGTGGAAAGGGAAAGAAGGGTCCCAAACTACCCTAGACCTAGTTTGGTGGTGGCAGTGTACCAGGTCCAGATACAGAAGAAGTTGTGTTCTGGGGAAAAACATTTTAACCCAAGCTGGTAAAATAAGCTTGGGGGGGTTATTTCTTTTTTCATGCAGGTCCCCACATCTGTACCCTAGAGTTCAGAGTGGGGAGGCAATCCTGACATGGTGGTAGAAGTGGGATTCCTGACAGATACTGACTTACATTCTCTAGACCTTGGGTGACTCATTTAGACTTTCTTAAACCTTCTCTACAATAGAAAGGGTTTGTCAGTATAGCTATATCTATACAACTATAACTGCAGATCTTCCCAATGTAGACACAGTTTCCACCAGAAAAAGTGTTCTTTTACCAGGAGAGCTTATACCAGTTCCCCACACAAAATAAGCTTTTTGCTAGCATAAGTGTGTCTACGCGATGCCTCATATTAACATATCTATGCCAATTAAAAGTAAACGGATCAATCAGTCATGCCTCTCACTAGCCAGTATAAATGCTAAATGTCAGCCGGGACTGAACCGCCATTTCTCCTGTTGAATGTGGTTAATGATAATTATTAGAGAAAAATATGTAAATATATAGAGAGATTAAGAATTCCACAGTTATATCTAGGTAAATAAATTACTACCCAGTTATTTACATTTTCTGGTTTAAAATTTAAAGGTCACATTCCTTTTACATTTTGAGTGAAAATTTCATAAAATTGAGGCACTTTTGGAAAAGTTTTAACATACACATAGAACTTGGCATTTGATCAAATAAACATTTCGCAATGAATGTTTCACGTAACTCTAGTAGTTTACTTTACTTCTTTGAAGATGTAGGATGTGAATAAACAAATTTTATGCTAACTTTGAAGATACTTCAGAAGGAAAATGAGATAATCAGAGAAGATATTTTATACTTTAGATTATCTACTTTAGGTTTTGTCTATGATATAACTTCCTTTTTTTTCTCAAAACCGTGTAAGGTCTTTCCCCCCCACCCCTTTTTTTCCCTGCTACCATCATCCAGCATATATAGATTTAAAATGGAAAATTTTGGTGTCAAAATGTAGTTCTAAAATACAGTCTTGCTTCCATGAAAGGATACTATTGACAATTGTTGATCATAGCTAGTTTGTTTCATTAAAATGAAAGTTTGGATCCCTGTATAAAACAAAGAAGGCTCCAGCAAATTTGCATAGAATTAATTCTACTTTCATGTTCTGCTCACATCAAAATTATTCATGTCCTTATGTGGTAAATAATTTCTCTCCATGTCTTATCAGAGCATGCTAGAGCAAATACAATTTGTAGCTGATAATCAGTTTGTCAGAATGTCAACTCTATTTTAATACCAAAAACAATAAATAAGCCATAAATCCAATGTCTTTTAAGACCATGATAAAGACACTGGATTTATGGCTTATTATAACTATCTGTAACCCACTAAACGCCCTTTTTGTCCTGTGAAAACAGGGATGCTAACAGGCACTTTAGAATATGTGCTAACTACTTACGCTAAACTATCTATGCAATCTTCGGTTTATTTCAATCTTGTGATACTCTTAGTACCTTCCCCAGACCTAGGGTGACCAATTATCTCAATTTTATAGGGACAGTCCTAATTTTTTTTGGGTGGTCGGGGGGTCTTTTTCTTATATAAGCTCCTATTGCCCCCCCTCCCCTCCATCCCGATTTTTCACACTTGCTGTCTGGTCACCCTACCCAGACCCGAAGAAGAGCTCTGTGTAGTTTGAAAACTTTTCTCTCTCATCAACAGAAATTAGTCAAATAAATGATATCACTTCATCCCCCTTGTCTTTCTAAATGATTGTATTTCAGTTATACTCAGGGCTTAAATACAGCAAAAGCTGTCTAAAGTAGGGCTCTGGTAAATAGTCTCATAGGCCACGGTTACACTGGCACGTTATAGCGCTATAAAGCCCCCACGAGCGCTATAACCTCCTCCCCGTCCACACTGGCAAGGCACTAAGAGCGCTATAACCGCTGAGTTATAGTGCTATTATTAATCCACCTCCGCATGGGGAATAAGGGCTGTAGCGCAGCTGCTGTAGCGCTACAGCGAGAATGTGGACACCCACTGCGCATTAATTGGCCTCCAGCCCGTCCCATAATTCCCATTCGAGCCACTCTGGTCATCACTTGCAAACTCTTTTGTCCTGTCCTCAGGTGACCACACGTCAGACCCGCCCTTTAAAGTTCCAGGGAAATTTGAAAATCCCCTTCCTGTTTGCTCCAGCCAAGCGTGGCGTGCTCTCAGGGAATCCTTGCAGGTGATCATTCTCATTGATCTGATTGATTGCGTGGCGTGGTCTCAGGGAATCGTTGCAGGTGATCATTCTGATTGATCATCATGACTCCACGTGCCATGCCTCCTCGCAATAGGCGATCCCCAGCATGGAGCAATAGTGAGGTGCTGGACCTCATCAGCTGTTGGGGGGAAGAGGCTGTTCAGTCTCAGCTGCGGTCTAGCCGCAGGAATTTTGACACCTATGGGCAGATATCACGGGCCTTGGCAGAAAGAGGCCATGAGCGGGACACTCTGCAGTGCCGTGTTAAGGTAAAGGAGCTTAGGAATGCGTATCGCAAAGCCCGCGAGGCAAACGGCCGCTCCGGGGCAGCCAGGGTGACTTGCAGATTTTATAAGGAGCTGCACGCGATACTTGGTGGTGATCCCACGGTCACTCCATCGACCACCACGGACACTTCCCAGCCCACCAGTGAAGGGGGGGGTGAGGAGGAGGACGAAGACCAGGAGGATGAAGAAGAGGAGGAGGATGAGGACGAGACGGCAGCGACCCAGGGCACGGAGGAGTCCCTGGACGCATGCAGCCAGGAGCTCTTCTCAACCCAGGAGGGCAGCCAGCCACAGCGTCCGGCGGTTGCAGGGGCCAGCTCAGCAGCGGATTGCGGAGGTAAAGCTGCTTTTCTATGGGGAAGGCTGGCAGCTTGGGGTGGAAAGGGATGAGGGGGGCATTCCACCTGGAGCTCTTCTCAAGCCAGGAGGAGGGCAGGGGGGCATGCAGCCAGGAGCTCTCCTCTAAAGCCAGGAGGAGGGCGGCCGGCCACAGCGTCCGTCGGTTGCAGGGGCCAGCTCAGCAGTGCATTGCGGAGGTAAAGCTGCTTTTCCTATGGGGAAAGCAGGCAGCTTGGGGTGGAAAGGGATGCTTGCATGCTTGCCTACATGTGGAATAGAGCATTGATGTAGTCTATCACATCGCGGTAGTCATCGTCAGTAATCTCTTCAAAGGTCTCAATAAGAGCACTTGCAATGCGCCTGCGCAGGTTTCCCGGGAGAGCCAGCGTGGTCCCCGTCCCGGTCACGGTCACTAGTCCCTGCCACTGTGCTACAATGGGTGGGGGGAGCATTGCTGCACATAGGCAAGCTGCATATGGCCCTGGGCGGAATCCGCATCTTAATAAAATCCCTTCCCTTTGCTCCTCAGTGACTCGAAGCAACAAGATATCTTCCAGGACAAACACCTACGGAGAATGTTGGAACAGTGTTCAGAGTAGGGCTCCTGCCACTTCCTGGCACTCCACCCCCACCCCACCCCCGCCACAGCTTTTCAGGGCAGGGAAGAAATCCTTCCCCCTGCCTGCTGCTCACACTGTGGCTCCTGCAACGTACCGGCACTCCCCACCCCCTCCCCCGGCACAGCTTTTCTTGGCCAGGGAAAAAATCATTTCCCTTGCCTCTGGAATACACTCACCATGGCAGGGGCTCCGTTGCTGTATCTGTGCTGTCTGCGGGACAGGCAAACGGGGAATGCGGGGGAATGATAGGCATGTCTGCTCTTTACAAGGGAACCACTGTTAAATGTATCTTTTTATTTTAGAAGGGTCATCCTTCACCCCTTCGCCATCGCTCTTATCAACAGCTGAGAGGCTCAGGCGACTGAGGAAGCGGCCATGAAGGAGCAAAGAGGATCTTGTACAGCAAGTAATGCAACAGGCTGTAACGGAGAATCGAGTTGCACAGAGGTGGAGGGAGAATGAGATCAAGTTGAGGGAGAAGGCGCGGAAGGAGAACGCGATTCACCGCCGGAAAAGCACCGACAAGCTGCTCTCATTACTGCAGCTTCAATTGCAGACTATGCAGCGGCTTGTCACCCTTCAGGAGGAGAAGCTCCGCACCCACCACCCCAATTATCATTTGCCCCAACTCCCTTCCCCTTCTTTGCCTCTGTACCCTCCAGGCCACTATCATCAGCCAAATGGTTATCACCATCCACAGCTGCCTCCAACCCCTCTGTCTTCCCCAAACCCTGGACCATTATCCACTGCAGTCTACCCCTAATAACATGCCTTACTGCCCTCCGCAAATGGGGTTTGCGGGACATGGCCACTGTGAGGGCACTGGAGACTCAGAGACCCGGACATATTCCGATCTCTGACTGACCCCATGACACCCCCATTGCACCTCCCCTGGCTTCCCCCTCACATGCATCACAATATTTTCTTTCAGCAACCGAAGTACCTGTGCAATACATGAATTGTCTTCTTAATAAATTGGTTTCTTTATTAAGTGTACATACATTATTACAGGCTACAGAAAAGCAAATGCCTGTTCCTGTTAAAAGAATGCTCCCTCCCTCCCTCCCTCCCTCCATCTGCACCTCACTTTAGAACTGGCTTTCAGCCTCAAAATGCTCCCTCAAGGCTTCCCTGATCCTAACAGCCTCGCGCTGGTCCCCTCCAAGAACCCTGCTCTCTGGCTGGGCATATGTGGCCTCCAGGCGTTGAACCTCCAAGGACCATGCCTGAGTGAAGCCTTCGCCCTTCCGCTCACAAAGATTATGTAGGGCACAGCATGCGGAAATAACCGCGGAGATACTACCCTCGGCCAAGTCTAGCCTCCCATAAAGACAGCACCAGCGTGCCTTGAGATGCCCAAAAGCACACTCCACAGTCATTCGACACCGGCTAAGCCTGTAGTTGAACCTTTCCTGACTGCTGTCCAGGCTCCCTGTGTAGGGTTTCATGAGCCAGGGCATTAAAGGGTAAGCAGGGTCACCAAGAATCACTATGGGCATTTCCACTTCCCCCACGGGGATCCTCTGGTCTGGGAAAAAAGTCCCGGCTTGCAGCTTCATGAACAGGCCGGTGTTGCGGAAGATGCATGCGTCATGCACCTTTCCAGACCAGCCAGCGTTAATGTCAGTAAAACGCCCACGGTGATCCACAAGCACCTGGAGAACCATGGAGAAGTACCCCTTTCGGTTAACGTACTCCTCAGCTAGGTGGGCGGGCGCCAGAATAGGTATATGGGTCCCATCTATCGCCCCTCCACAGTTAGGGAAACCCATTTCTTCAAAGCCAGCCACGATGTCATGCACGTTATCCAGAGTCACCATTTTTCGTAGCAGGATGCGATTAATGGCCCTGCACACTAGCATCAGCACAACTCCAACGGTCGACTTTCCAACCCCAAACTGGTTGGCCACCGATCGGTAGCTGTCTGGTGTAGCCAGCTTCCAGATCGCGATAGCCACCCGCTTCTCCACCGGGAGGGCAGCTCTCAGTCTGGTGTCCTTGCGCCGCAGGGCAGGGGCGAGTTCAGCACACAGTCCCATGAAAGTGGCTTTTCTCATTCGAAAGTTTTGCAGCCACTGTTCGTCATCCCAGACTTGCATGACGATGCGATCCCACCACTCTGTGCTCGTTTCCCGTGTCCAGAAGCGGGCGTTCAACAGCCATGAGCATGTCTGTTAATGAGACAAGAAGCTTCGTGTCAAATGCATTCACCGCTTCGATCTCGTGTTCAGACTCATCACTGTCATCCTGCATGTCAAGGAATAACTCCACTGCACACAGAGATGTGCTGGCGACAGTCGTCAGTATGTTCCTCAGCAGTTCTGGATTCATTGCAGCACTCGACAATGGAAGACGGAGCGTGCCTTGCTGAAACCCTTGAAAGATGGCGCCGGAGGTGGAAGGAAACACAGGGATTGCTGGGATATGCCAAAAAGCATCATGGGTAGTTCAAACAGGATATAGAATGCCCCGCAAGTGACGCCCCCCCTACCACAAGGCATTGCGCCAGATCAGGAAGAGGTGTACTGTGGGATACATGCCCTAATGCGCTGCTCTTAATTCCGTATTAAGTGCCGCAAATGTGGCCATGCTATAACGCTGGAGCATCTCAGTGTGGACATACAATAGTACTATTATTATTGCTGTATAAGGGGACCGCTATAACCAATAGCGCTATAATCTTGTAAGTGTAACCATACCCATAGCCACAGGCTGGGAAGTCCTGAACCCTGGTGGGGCTGAAGCCCAGAGTCCTGAATGTGGCCGGGGTGGGTGGGGAGGGCTCTGAGAAATACTTTTTGAGAATTTAAGCCCTGATCATACTCTTTGTTTCAACTAACTATCCTGATGTTATTTGTGCTGCAGTAATACCTTCAATTAAAGTAGGAACCTCAGTCAAAGATCAGGGTTCCATTGTGCTAGGCACTGTATGGACAACTAACAGAAAATAAAGTCATTCTTCTAAAGAATATAAGTGCCAGACTGGACATGACAGATGGACAAAGAAAAAACAAATCAGCTGAGTTGGGTGTGAACATGGGCCTTCTATGTAAACACTAGTCTAGAGTCAATTCAATCACTTTCTCTTTTGCCCCAATAACTATTTCATTATGTAATACACAGTGGAAAAGTTTCAACAGGAGAGAGTACGAAATCACTACTCCAGACTACGCTATTGCCTAGCCGTGAGGGCACTCCCTTGCAATGCAAGAGGACCAATTTCATGTTTGTGCCCATATTAGGCAGGGGGGAAAATTTAACTTACCACTCCCACATCTTGGGTGAGTGCCCTAACCCATTATGCTAATATTTATAGGAATGTCACCACTACCAATCCTCACCATTTTTTGACTTTTAAAAGCACCCAGAAACAAAATGTTTGGAGTTGAATTATTATTATTACCTGAAATTGACTTTTTGCTTCCCTGATTTTTTTCAGAATTTTCTAATTCAGTTCAACCCAAACTGAATTTTTCTCCAATTTTTCAAAACTGCCAGTTAACTGGACAACCAATTGTTCTTGCTGGGAGCACATTAAAGCAATAAGCATATTGTTCACTGTGGACAATCCTAAAGTCATCTTGCTTTGCCTCATTATTAGTCCCCAAAAACCTGGACTTGAGTCTGCTGTCATTGAGACTTGTTCAGTCAGGTCAATAGTTATGCAGGTATAAAACTGGCGTGAGAGCAGACTCAGCCCCCTGGGATATAGGGAAATCCCTTCATATGCACTTAAAAGCAGAATGCACCAGCAAAGGTCTGTCCAAACAATTCTTATCATTTATTACTATTATTTACATTATTATAGCACGTAGGATCTTAGTCACAGACCAAGACCCATTTGGGCTAGGCAACAAGATCCTTGGCTGGAGAGGAATGTGGTGTAAATACTCTACACACCACCAAAAGGAGAGTGCAGTATAGAGATACACAGAATCTAAAATCTTTGGGGGTATCAAATACTATTTATGTAGAATTTGTTAGTGTGCTATGGAGATAAGTCAAAAAGGATCAGTACCACTTACTACTCCACTACAAGGGGAAGTTTTCACCCACCAAGCATGTGCTATTAGTGTGCCCATGGTGATAATGATTAGTCAACAGATGCAAGAGCTCCCAGGAGAGGGATGAAATCTACTCTGTTCCACACTGGAACTAACTGGGGAAAGAGCGTCTCTCTGTATCTTTCTCTCATCCTTCCAACACAAAACAAGATCTTGCCTTTGCCCTCATTCTGCATTTAATGTCTCTTGCCATATGCTGCTCAAATCACCTAAATTATTATCCAGCTCTGAATTTGTTTTCATTGTTCCTATTTTCTTGTTCTGATTACACTATTATCTGCTGCCTTGGAGATGTTTCCATTAAATTCTTCTGAATTCTGCCCTGATTTGCACCATGTGAAACAATATTAAATTTAGTTGGATTTGGCACATGGGCCTCAGAAAAAGAGAAAGCTAACAATGTCTCCTGAGAGGAAGAAAATGCTTAACATGTTGGCCTAACACTTGGGAGACTATACCACAGGTTTCCTGTGTGATCATAAGAGACTTCATATCTCTCTGCCTCAAATTCAGAGTAAAACTGGAATAATAGCAACTACCTCAGACAGGTGTTATGATGATAAATATATTACAAATTGTGAGCTGCTCAGTTACTATGGTAATGGATACATAAAGTACCTAACGTAGTGTGACAAAGTTCTGAGTCTGTATTTGTGGGTCCTGCGCTTCCTGGCAGATTTAGGGGCCTCAGAAACTCATTCAGGCCCCAGAGTGACCTCCCTTTCTCAGTAAGTAATTAGGGGAGACAGAAAAGGGGGGAGTCCGGGCCTGTCCTCTACTCCGGACTCCAGCCCAGGGACCCTAATAGTATCAGCTAAGATGGCTGACCTTTTAGGCACAAAACACAATACAATTCCCTGGGCTACTTCCCCACAGCAGTCTCCACTTCTTCAAACTCCACTTCACCCTTACCTTAGGGCCTCCTTCCTTCTGTATGATATGTTGTCCAACACTCAGTCTCACCAACAGCATAACTTCCTTCCACAGTTCCTAACACCCACAGCCCACCTGACTAACTAGGAGGTTTTTATCTGGTTTCAGCCAGTCCCTGATTGGCTTCAGGTATCCCAATCAGGCTAGCTGTTTCTACTCCTTTCTAGAAGCTTCCTGATTGGCCTGGAGTAGCCTTTGTTTAGCTATCCAGGGAACAGGGACCTACACATCCTGAGGCTGATATACCTGCCTTCCAGCACTCTCCTATACCCTTCTGGTCTGACTCTGTCACAGTAGATAAAAACACCTCCAAGGAAGCACATGATCCACTTCAATAGTGCACTTTAAAAATATTGTAAATATGAGAAGTTATAATACTTTTTAGTGTGGCTTCCTTAAAATTTTAGGTTTTATTTTTATAACTTTACCAACCTTCCCCTTTCCTAGGAGTTAGTACCTTTAAATGATCTTTGTCTCTCAAATTTGTATTTACCTGCAATGGTTCATGTCTAACATTTAATGCTTTTGATTTTACTGTAATCAAATTTTGATTATAGTTTCTTCAACAACGGTATGTTTAATGCTTCCCATACATTATTTAGTTTCAACTAATTTTCTCATTTCTGCTCATTTTGCTTTCCTTCAAAGACTACTTATTTAAAGTCTTGCACTAAAAGACTTGTTTTTCATATTAAACTAAATTTTCCACAGAAAAATCATCTCATTAGCGTGAAGTTAAAACAAAACTTTGCTTAGGAAGAATAAAATGTAGCTTTATTCAAATTAATTGATCTCTTAAACTGATACAGTTTATTAGGATTTCATTTAAAAAGCAAATGAAAGGCCAGACCATGTCTTCAGATGCATACACTGCTCTCTTCCACTGAAATCAACAATCATATTCAGTCAAAGTCAACAGGATTGCTTAGAGTTAACTGAAGGCAGGATTCAGAAGATAATGAAAAGATCTTCAAAACACAGATTATATTGTTAAAGGCAACTAAAACACATTCCAAAGGCATTTGGATAATTGGAGTGATCTGGCCAAAAGATGGCAAGTGATGTTCAGTTCAGAGAGATGAGAAAGCTGAAACTCTTCCTTTGTACTACATGAATATGCTGTGGGGTAAAGGTGTAGAGAGTCTTTTTTCCTGGCCCACCTGCTGGCATGGGGCTGGGACTCCTTCTGCTATTCTTGTAAGTGTTAGAAGGGAAAGAGATTGGCTTATGAACCATGATATAGTAATTAGTAGAGGGTGCTCAGGACATAATGGCTGCTGCTTTGTAATGAACTCTAGGAGAACTGTCCATCTTCATATCTTCGGGTGATCTGTATGTGGGACTGAGCCAATTGCCATGCCTCAGGAGCTAAATCCCAGTTATCTGACTGAACATTCTGAGAGAAAATTCATGTTAAGAAAAAACAGAATTTGGTGCAAGCAAGCAGGCACAAAGGAGTCTCCATGTTGCTGATGAAACAGCTTCTGTAGGGTACAGCCAAAGACATAACACAGATGGAGAGTACAAGTGATGGTGATACAATGCTAGAATAAAATTATGTAAACATGACAATAATAGTGGCAAAAAGAAGGGCCCAAATCCTTCCTGCCTTACTCATGTGAGTAATTCAGTGAGCAGCATTGGGCTCTAACATTAGGGTCTGCCTTGCTGCTGCTGAGCTAATACATTATTACAGTAACTGAGTGACAACTTCCAGACGAGACATCATGATATAAAGCATCAGCTGAACATTTGAAAAAGTCATTTAGATAAAGGCACCACAGAGCCCCTACAATAGTTTAGATGAACTGTAAAGTTTCAGCAAGCTATTTTTTCTTCACACTGTTTAATTGTGCTAATTAATAGCCATGGGTATAATATGCTCTTGGCATCCTCTGTGATGTGCTTGATAGTCCTCAAGCTTAAAATGTGCAGTGCATTTTGGTTTTCCAAATGTGTTCTCTATGCAAATAAAACAGAGATACATAAATATTTCACATTGAAATTATATGATTAATTAGCTTAATGGAATCAAGACAAGAAGGACAGTGTAACAGAAGAAAATATGTAAACTTGATTCTTCTCCTAATCTTTGAAATAATTTGCAAAATTTCCCTTTAGTAACAGTAATATTTAAATGATGTGATGTGGACATAACTGCATGAAATACAGTCAGAAGACATTAATTTTACAGGGACTTGATGTTATTTGGCTTAGTAAGACTGCCAAAGCAATTAAAACAGCAGTGGGTGGTGTGAGGATGATGCAGATCCTTGATGCTCCATCAAGTTTTATAAAATGACAACCATATTTTCCCTGAATGGATCCTGAATGAACTACCCATAAATGAGAACTATTTTAGAGTGTCCCCATCAAGTACATTTAGTGATGATTGTATCACTAAAAGTGTTAAATATTGCATCCTTCCTTTGCTCTAGTACTATTTCATGGATTCATATTCAGAACTTTCACTTACAAACACATTTTTAAGATTTCTAAAACTATTAAGACAAAATCCGAAGGCAGCAAAAAATAAAATAAAATTGATGGGTGTTTCATTAATTAAACCAGAAAGAAAACTGAAATGTAAATTACAATTCAATGTAATTTATCAGAACCATTATTTAAAACAGGATTGCACCATCAATATAGATTAATTATAATTTAAAAAAATCTAATTTAACAGCAGTTGTTCAATATCTCTGACTACATTCAGATAATCAAAGCTGAATAGAAGATACTATAATATAAAACATCAAATAAAACATCAAAAACCAAAACTATTTTCAAAATATTTAACAAGTTTCATTACTGACATCTAGTTTTCCTATAAGAAAAAATAGATGAATGTATGCTTGCTTCTAAATTCCTGTCTTCAAATATCTGTAGAACAATAATTATTAGTTATTCATCAAATAATGATGGCCACTGATATTCTAATTAGTATGCAAACATTGTATTTTCATGGTTTAAGACTCTTGGAGTATAGAATCAGTTGAAAGGCACTAATATTATTATAAGTAGACAAAATAAATGTGATTGTGAAACCAAAAGAAACATTGGCCATCACATATAAGGATTTGTATGCTCAAAGAGATAAAGGAAACATGATATACTAAACAGTCAACAATTCATTGATTAGGTTAGGAAAAACTGCTTCTGTGGACAGAGTATTCCTAAATTGTCAACTATGTGGTTTCTTGAATCTTCCTTTGAAGCATCTGACACTAACCATCTTCAGACATAAGACACCACACAAGATGGACCACTGTTGGCTCAGGTTCTGGATGGTTGTTACATTGTAATAAGAAGCTGTCACTCTCCCCATTCCATAATGAAGCAGCACAGACCTGCTATCTGCTGCTGCAAGTAGTTTTATTTTTAACCTTTGACATAATAAGGCTTTACTACCATATGGTTAGACTCAACAATTAAGAAAAAAAGTCAAACAAATATTAGACTCAATAATTAAGAAAAAAAGTCAAACAAATATCAATTGGCTTCTTTGGTCAGTTGTAACAAACCATAAGAATTTTTTTAAAAAAAGAACATATGTTTGTCAGGAAAACATTCTCAGGCATTCTAATATCACCTTTTTTCTGCAGAAATTTTTGCTGAACACGTTTTCCAAATTTCATAAAATTATTCCCACTTTGGAATTGTGTCACAAACTTGAAAGTAGTTGTTACCATGCAAAAATTTATAGTTGCAAATATTTCACCAAACTGCGTGTTACCTATGACTAAACAACAAAATTTGCAGTCAGGGAAATGCCTTTAAAGTTTCTTGGAAGAAATAAAGTGGGATTAGAAAAAAAGGAGGGGAACAATAAATTAAATCCAACATCTGAAGCCATGATTAATGTTCTAGATAGCTCATAAAACAAAAACCATGACTCTACTGGCAGAAACTCTGAGAAAATATAAGACATGTATCTCCCATTATCATCAATGGAAAGCAGGCTGCTTAAAATCCACATGCAATACTTTGAAAATTTACTCAAAAGAATCAAATACAGATGTTAAAGAAGATTTATTAACACCTCTGAATGAAACCACGCTACCTCTAGCTATGTCAGATGACAGAACCTTCTTCATCCACTAAGAGAATTTGTCAGCAATTTCTGTCTCTACAGTTTATATCAAATAAACATGAGTAAAGAAATTCAAACAAAAGCTCTGTACAAAGACTTCAAACAGCTAAACACAACAAAGATTTTCTGTCCAATGTTAGAGAATTGAAAGATCGGCTTCTAGTATCTAACATTCTGTTGCACACTTTAATACACTTTTCTAAAGAGTCCAGATTTATGACCACCATCACTCAAAGAAAGATTTGAAAATAAAGATGGCTCTAAATAAAAATCTTTCACCAAAAAAGAGTTAAAGACCAAAAAATTGTTTTGTTTTGTTTTGTTTTTCAGTAGCCTGGAGTGATTTTGCTATTGGGAATTTTTTCACTTCCCTAGTTCAGCCCTGAATCAAACTCAAGGACCAGATACTGTAAATTAAATCCACTAATTTTGTATAATGTAGATAATTAATGGTGCTATGCCAATTTGGATTTGACACTCAGTGTCTAAGAACAAACTAACAATCAGAGTAAGAGTGAGAAAACATAGATGAAAGCCAAACCTTAGTGAAATTAGTGGCAGTAGGGTCAGAATTTGTATTGTTTTGGATTTTTAAATCTAAACAGAGTAAAGAGATGGTGGGTGTAGTGAGATGTAACTACTCCAAAGCTATTAAGAGTGTAAAACCTGCCATCCCCTACAAACCTAAGCTAAGTTACCCTCTTTTATTAGCTTTTGTCTTTTCTGCCTGAGAAATAAAAATACATTGAACAATTATTTGTCAAAAATATGCACAGACACTATATACATTTATGTCTTTTGCGAGTGCCACCATGCCATGACATTGCATACCTACCCCTTCCTCTATGAGAATGGCCATGGGAAATGCCAACTTACTAAAAACAACAACAAAATCCTATTACATGGTTAGAGTTGAAAGGTCAGAGAAATACTGATATTCTGGAGACATAGTGGAAGTGGAGGAATTTGTAAGGTGCTGATCAGATTGGAATGTATGAGTAAGCTTTCTTTAAATCTACAGAAAGGAAAGGGAATCCCTTTGAAGTGAATCCATTTCCTGATATTCTCTGGCTGAAAATCTCTGCTCCTATTTTCTGCAAATGTTTGATAACTGCTTTCATATTCACTCTCTTCTATGAGTATCATCATTTCCCCCCTAAATATACTTCAATTCACTTTTGCCCATGTAGAAATTCTACTTGACTTTATTGAATGTGCAGCAGTTTTGAAAGTACATGGCACTGACCCAGGAGTTTCTGAGAAGGGTTGCATAGTTCAGTTATGTCGACCATTAGCAAAGCATTTAATGTATCCATGTCAATGGATTCTGTTCCTTTGCACTCAAAGCACTTTAGCTACCTCTCTCTTTTATAAGGGCCAGGACTCCCGAAGCAATCTTTCACCTGCAGCAATACATAAAGTTGCAGAAAAGCTGACCCAAACTGTTTACTGGTAAAGCAGTGTTTTTGACCTATTGAAAAGGGAATGACTTTGAAGTTCTGTCTGAACTGGGTAGTATCATGAGTATTATTGTAAATGTGTGTAACCTGGCTTGAATATAACCTGCTTTGTCATAGAGAGATTAATCTATGTGGCTATAGTATTGAAATGTTTGGGTATTTTTGTCCTTAAATCTAAACACAAATAGCAAATTGTCATATAGACATGAGAAATGAGTAGACATGATTTCATAATCAGCTCAAACCACTAATTAAGTTCACCTCTGAGAAGAAAAATATACTTAAGTTGAAAAGAAACATTCTAATTAAATGGCAACAAATTATTTAATAGGCCTTAAATTGGATAAAATTTAAAATGCATTTTCAATATAACAGTGCAAAACTTTTAAAGGTTCTTTTTATTAAAATGTGTAATATGGAAGCAACCATAAGTCACAGTCAGGCTTGTGACTCCATTCTAGGCACTGTCCAAACACGTATTAAGATATAGTCACTTCCTTGAAGAACAGACAATCTAAGACCCTAATTTTGCAGTCTGATTCATGAGGGTAGAATAATATTACTTCAGGGAATACCACTAAAAATGACTGGGCTTTCATGTGGATGCTGAGCCCTGAGTGAACAAGTCAGGTTACAGGATCAGGTCCTAATTTAAGATATGATGCAAAAGGTGGGTGTAGTAAACTGTTGCCGGAGGTGGGGAAGGAGGACAAGGGTAACAGTGATAGAGGCACATAAATGTGAAGGAAAATTAATAATTCCTGCATAGACTAAATGAAATCCATTTATAAGATTTCAAGTCATTTAACATTTTACATTCATAATATATCAATAAAATAGTGATCAGCAGTGTGGTCAACACCAAACTGATCAAAAATCATGATTCATGATCCCAAAAGCATGAGATTTAAGAAAAACAAATGTTGGGTTCTTTTCATTTTTCTTCGAGCATTAAAAAATTCAGGGTTCACATTTTCAAGCTTTCCTCTGTAAATACATGCACTAAAACTGTAAACAAAATATGAAAGTTGAAATTCTCTTGAAATAACCTCTTTCCAGAAGCTGAGGACTTTCAGAAAAAGAAAAAAAAAGAGAATTGCAATAAAATCTCAATAGCTTGCAATGCTGGATCAGCATAGCCTAGTTTTACAGTTTAACACATTTTCTTCATCGTTATCTTAGAAGCTGCACACGTGCTACTTAACATTTAGAAGGATGCTCTGATATGCACATTTTCTGTGTATAAGCCTATGCCATCTGAACATTTTCATGCACAAATGTACACTTGCTCATTTTCCAAAATGTTATCCCATAATGTAGCACAATAAATATTTCAGACTGGTCTGTTGATAATGTATGCTACCACCATACAAGAAAGCAACATTTATGAGCTATGGAGGGATTCCCTCCCCTCCTGTCTTTGACAGAATGGAGGCAGAGACTTGGGGGAAGGAATGTGTGAGGTGGTGGGGGGAGAGAGAGAGAGAGAGAGAGAGAGAGTTGAGAGAATGGGGGATGTAGAAAGGCTATTTTGGCAAAGAAAAGATGGACATGCAGAGAGCCAACTGGAAGAAGACATATGTAGGAAGAAGCTTTTTAGATACACAAGATTTATTTTGCTGGTATTATATGGAAAATGTAATAGCTACAATAGTAACTAATGGAAAATAAAGGCACCTTCATTAGCTATTATGCCTCTGTGAAAATATTGGTGATTTTTTAATTTGCTTGTTTTTAGATAAATACAATTATGTTGTATTCTGGAAGTGAAACAAAAAAACAGAACGTTGAATTAGATCAGATTAATATTCAAATAACCTAGCTAAAGATTCTAGCTTGCTAGCTGGAGAGCCCTTCTCTTTTGAGTATGCTAGAAAGGGTGACCACATTTCTAAATACCTGTTGTCTTCTCGGTACTTCTCTTGTGTACATACTTGGGGTGAAAGCTTTTCCATTACAAGTTCAGGCCACATTTTACTGTACTACAATTCTATACGAGGAGAGATAGCACATTTCCAATAATACAAAGTGTAGTTGCTAACAATAAAAAAGGAATTAATTTGTCATTTGCTTTAAAATGCAGATTCTTTATAGAAGCATAAATTAAGCATGTTGGGGGATCTCTGAGAAGCTGTCATTTTCTCATAAAATGAATCTCTTTAATAATTCCCTCCCATTGTGCAAATATGTTACCCTTTCCCCACGACCTCTCCAACATAGTTCCTCCCTAGTGGCAAAAACAGGATGGATCTTAACTGGAGTCAAATGACATCTGTACAGTCATTTTGAATTGCAATTGTCAGTTGAATGGTTTGAGTTCTGAACAGATAGTCTTGGATTTACGCTTTCTAATACCAAATAAATGCTATCACAGATTCACTTCTGTAAATCAGCAGTAATATTTGAGCAAGCTAATGATTTTGGCAATGTATTTAAAATACACATACTAATGGTTTTATTTTCAAAACTCAATTTTGTACGCAAAGGTAATCATGCATATTTAAAGTCATATGCCAAAAACTGGAAGTGGGGAAAAAAAGGACTGAAAAACATATGAGAGAGAATCAGAGGGGTAGCCGTGTTAGTCTGGAATTGCAGAAGTGACAAAGAGTCCTGTGGCACCTTAAAGACTAATTAAAATTTTTTTAGAGCATAAGCTTTCGTGGGCTAATACCCACTTCGTCGGATGCATGCAGTGGAAGTATCCAGGGGCAGGTATAAATAGGTAGGCAAGAACCAGGTGGGAGATAACAAGGTTAGTCCAATGAGGCTGAACCAGCTTGTTATCTCTAATCAGGGAGGGTGAGCTGTTCCTCTAACAGCTGAGGTTTGTTGCATGGATTGGTTCAACTACAATACCCGCACAAGGAAATAAGGACACAGATCAACAGAGCCAGACGTGTACCCAGAAGCCTGCTGCTGCAAGACAAGCCCAAGAAAGAAAACAACAGAACACCACTGGCCATCACCTACAGTCCTCAGTTAAAGCCTCTCCAATGCATCATCAGTGATCTACAATCCATCCTGGACAACAATCCCTCATTTTCACAGGCCTTGGGAGGCAGGCCAGTCCTGGCCTACAGACAACCTGCCAACCTCAAGCATATTCTCACCAGCAACAGCACACCGTGCCATAATAACTCTAACTCAGGAACCAATCCATGCAACAAACCTCGATGCCAACTCTGCCCACGCATCTACAACAGCAACACCATCACAGGACCAAACCAGATCAGCCACACCATCACTGGTTCATTCACCTGCACATCTACCAATGTAATATATGCCATTATGTGCCAGCAATGTCCCTCTGCTATGTACATCGGCCAAACTGGACAGTCCCTACAAAAAAGGATAAATGGACACAAATCAGATATCAGGAATGGCAATATTCAAAAACCTGTAGGAGAGCACTTCAACCTCACCGGACACACCACAGAAGATTTAAAGGTCAGCATTTTGCAGCAAAAAAACTTCAAGACCAGACTGCAAAGAGAGACTGCAGAGCTGCAATTCATTTGCAAATTTGACACAATCAGTTTGGGACTGAATAGAGATTTTGAATGGCTAGCTAACTACAAAAGCAGCTTCTCTTCTCTCGCTATTCACACCTCCAGTTCAACTGCTAGAGGAACAGCTCACCCTCCCTGATTAGAGATAACAAGCTGGTTCAGCCTCATTGGACTAACCTTGTTATCTCTCACCTGGTTCTTGCCTACCTATTTATACCTGCCCCTGGATACTTCCACTGCATGCATCCGACGAAGTGGGTATTAGCCCACGAAAGCTTATGCTCTAAAAAAATTTTAGTTAGTCTTTAAGGTGCCACAGGACTCTTTGTCACATATGAGAGAGAGTGAGAAAGTGTGGGAAAAATTCGAAAGAGAGAGAGAGAGAGAAGGCCAGATAATATCGTAATGAGCTTCAAGATAGAAAGGCCTAAACTTGAACATATATTTTTTATGTACTATATACTTTCTTGCAGAAAAAAATTGTTTCTGGAAACTATGAAAAATTTTGCCCATATTCTTACAGTTGTGAATCAAGATTAAACCTGTGGGCATTCCAAAGACTTAAAAAAAGCTTTATTTTTGTTCTCAATCAATATAAACTGGAATTTTCTTAGTCGTTGAAATATATTTTCAAAGGATTGTTTCTTTTTCTTTTATGAAAGTTGAAATTCTTATGTAATCACTTGACTCCAGGAACATGGGATTTAAGAAAAACTCCAAATATCACCAGGTGGAGTAGGCAGTACTAATTTGGCAGTTAAATAGGATAAAGTAATGAGAATTCCATATTGTAAAATAGTTTTCCGAAAAAATCATTCACTTGATTTACTACTGTTGCAGTTTAAATTCTGAACTTTCTTGTGGAGTTCAGAATGATGTCTTCTGCTATGATCTTATCAGATTTCATGCACCAAATAAGGGTTGGTTTGGAGCAGCAGTTGGATGAGAGACAAGCAAAATTTGAATGAATGATTGCAATGGGAGGCATGGAAAGCGATATCAATAATTGGCATTCTGCTTTTTGGGTCACTACTAAAACAATATTCTAGAATGTTACATGTTGGCATTAAAGTGCACTATGTGGGTGAGTGGGTGTCTTTTGGGTAAGAAATAAAACAGATCCTGACAATTTGTAGCACTTTTTGTATATACCAAGGAGCAACTCAGATACTGTGGCCAAATTCTAACTCAGGCCATCTAAGAGCTAGGACTTGATGAAAGTGACAAAATCCGGAATCTGACAAAGGTGATTTAGGACTTACTAAAGATTTTGCCTAAGAAGATCTCTGTCTATTTTTCTTTGTGAAGGATTTTTTTTATCCTTCCACCATCTCAAAAGTTAGCCCATATTGGTGGCATTTTGAACCTGAGGACTGACTGGCAGAAATAAGCCCAGAGGAACCCAGAGAAAAATCCAGCCCCAGATAATTGGACTTTTATCAGTGAGCATTCCTCTTACTTTGCAGTCCTTCAAACGTTTGTGACTTCTGAGACAAAACCATTTTTTACGTCCAGAAAGTCGACTAATGGAAATGAAGAATCATACTGTCTTCCCTTGAGGTAGGAGTTTCTGTGAATGCTGCCTTTTGAAGGTGGTTCTTGCACATTAATCTCATGGTGTCCCCCTCCACACACCCCTTTCAATCCCTCAGGTATCAGCCCTATGTCTTTTCTAGAGTTGGGTACCAGAGTTAAAGTTCTCACTGTATGGCCCACCTTAGAGAATGTTGGAGAATTTTTATTTTTTACATAACAAAGGCCCAAACCTTCATAGGTGCTCTGGTGTATTTATACAGAACCCCAATAAAGCCAATTGCACTCCACGTAGGTGCTGCAGTCTCCTTTTATACTACCCATTGCAGTATCAGGTTCTAATGTGGCTTTTCCAAGTCTTTCTACTCCAGAGTACAACAATGTGCCATTGTTTCCAAGAAAACTAATGGCATTTTGAGCTGTATAAGTAGGAGCATTGCCAACAGATTGAGGGATGTGATCCCCCTCTCTATTTTGCATTGGTGAGACCACATCTGGAGTACTGTGTCCATTTTTAGGCCCCACACTAGAAGAAGGATGTGTAAAAATTGGAAAGAGTCCAACAGAGAGCAACAGAAATGATTAGGTGTCTGGGGCACATGACTTACGAGGAAAGTCTGAGGAAACTAGGATTATTTGCTCTTCAGAAAAGAAGAATGAGGGGGAATTTGATGGCTGCTTTCCACTACCTGAAAGGTGGTTCCAGAGAGGATGGATCTAGACTGTTCTCAGTGGTAGCAGATGACAGAACAAGGAGTAATGGTCTCAAATTGCAGTGGGGGAGGTTTAAGTTGGATATTAGGAAAAACTTTTTCACTAGGAGGATGGTAAAACACTGGAATGGGTTACCTAGGGAGGTGGTGGAATCTCCTTTCTTACAGGTTTTTAAGGTCAGTCCTAACAAAGCCCTGCCTGGGATGATTTACTTGGGGATTGTTCCTGCTTTGAGCAGGGGGTTGGACTAGATAAACTTCTGAGGTTCTTTTCAGCCCTGTGATTCTATGATTCAGACTAAACATCCCAATTTTTCTGTTCTACTAGAGGAGCTGGTTCTTTTTTTTTCCTGATGAATTTTTCATCCTTAATAAGGGCCTGATTCTGCCATCCCTACTCATGTAGTTTCCCCAGCTCTCAGGATTTTATCACAACTCTCCCAATAATAGGTCTTTTACTTAAAGTCCCAGTTCTTGGAGGTATGTACTTATGAAGGAATCTCAGCTTTAATTTAGCATGTGTGTGTGAGTGTGTGTGTAAGTTTCTAGACATCATGTTTGCAGAGAAAAAATTGACAATGTGACCTAAATGCACCTTAAAGGATCGAGAAGTAGAAGGCAAATAAAAATAATCCAATAGGTATTATTACCTTTTTCAAAATGTTATTTTTAAATTGACTGATTTTGAAGCAAATGTCATGATTTTCCAGGCTCATGATTTTTGAACTCTTGTGGTCTGTAATACTGTTCACATTTAGTAGTACTTTTATCATATATATAGTCCTTTTGAAACTAATGGGAATACTCCCAGAATAAACTACTATTCAACACGAGTAAGGGTATCAAAACCTGGCCCAATCGGAGCAGCCATAGCCAGTCACTCTCCTTTATATTTTTGCCTGACTACATGCACTGATTGGAGGATTCATCTCTCCACTCTGGGCTTTTACAGAGTCTCTTGGAGAAGCCAATTTGGAAGGTAAAATTACCCTTCTCAAATTATATTTCAATTATCAGAATCTCTCATTCATGCAAAAGTCTTTGTTCTATTGCAGTCTAGCTCTTTTTAATGAAGATAATTGCAGCAGAGTTTTCCGAACTTTGAAAGGTGAGACAGATAAACATGCTTTCTGCAATATTGACTTGTGCTTTTTACTTTAAATAATAATAATAAAAAGAATTAGACACCCTCTGGACCGCTGTAGTACTTTATATTCTAATAATGGATTGATCTTCTCAATATTGCCTTTTGTGGTGTAGACAAAGGAAAGGAGTGACAGTCTAATTTTCACTCACACTAGTAGGTCACAACATTCACCTCATCCTGATTTTAGAAAAGACTCACAGAAAAAAATATCTCTTTATTTGTCTCTATAGCACCATTGAATGCAGTGAATAATTTCACTACCCACTGTGCTAAAAATCTCAACTATTTTTCCTTCATTTTGCACAGTGCCTACTTTAGATGAGTTGTCTTGAATTACTGATTCTACAGATGGCCATTGAAATTTCTTTTTGATCTAGAAGAAGTTTTTGTAGAATGAGTAATTCAAAAGCTTTTGCCTTTTATTAACTTAGGATGTCTTTTATTCCTTAGCTCTCTTTTTCTTTAAATCAGGCATAATAGCTATCTTCCCCACATACCTCTTTATGTGGTTCAATTTTTGTTTTGAATTTGGAAGAATATCTTATAATATGACTGTATTTAAAATATTATTGGTATAATCTCAATGTGCATGTTGTGTGCAGATAATTATGGGAGAACGAATTTAAATGGTCAGAATATTTTCTTAATGTTTATTTAGAATCAGTTCAGCCCTTTTGAGACAATTTATCCTTACCTGAGGGTTTTAACTTCCCATGATAAAAAATGGGATTGATACAAAGAGGATCATGTTGTGAGATGATCAATATAAAATTCAATTTATGGAGATAAAAATATCAATGGCAAAATAGTTTTAATCAATCAGATTCTGGGAAGTTTTTGGTTAACACAATGGCATCCTGAGGCTGCTATCTGCCAAGCGACCTCAGGTGCAAGTTAGAGCAGCTTAAAACTGCCAATAGCTTCAAAGGATCATTATGCTACTTTGCAATTTCTGAGACACAGCCAACCCCCATCCACACATCTTTCCCTCTGGGGGACCTCTATGCCTTCTTCATGAGTGGAGGCTGGCATGCAACTGCTGCACTATCTCTACTTTCCTTTGTGCAGGGAAGATTCTGATGGGGACCAGATCCATTAGGTTTCTGGGATACTTTTCACATGTGGAGTAGCCTGGAATGAGATCAGTGTTTTAAACATGTACCATTGAGTTTTTGAAATTCAAATAATTCTTCTATTTCAGTAAAATTAGATCTTTTTTTTTCTCTTGAGCATAAAATAGTGAGATGAATAGATAACTGAGACAAAGATGCTTTATTGGGCTGACAATTATTAATTTATTATTATGCTCTTATATAGAAATAGGATATGATTATAAATATGAAATACTGAAACAATGAAAGACTTGCATAGTGATTGCTAGCAAGCACCTTGGGCTAGAATCTCATCACATCCTAGATTAAAATGACCTGGGTTTCACTAGTATTTGGATGAGGCAGAAGTGGCATGAATGTCTTTGTCTTATTCAATGGCACCTTTTCCTCTGACTTGCTACGAAATGAATACCCCAGCATAGTGCTAGAGAGCAAAAGAGATACCCACAGTAGTCTCTTCTGGGTGAGATGTATGATCCCTGTTCAATTATTAGACTGTAAATCTCTTTGGGAAAGACTGCTTTTTTCGGGAAGCAATGTGGGCTGAGAGATGTGCTGATTGCCATTTCCTGCAGTCTCCATTTGCCTGGAACAGTGAACCGCAGCCAGTAGGAGCTGTGACTGGCTGAACCTGTGAACGTTGCAGGTGAACAAACTGTCCCAGCCCACCAGCACATTTCCCTGATGGGCTGCTTGCCAAAGATTGCTGATCCCTGGTCTAGATAATGTGGTTTTATACCCTCATCATCAGTGTAGCCCATATATCACACCAGCATACCTCTAAAGGTCATTCTCTAAATGTTTCAGAGGTGTCAAAGACTTCTCAAAAGGCTTCAATTATACAAAATTAATAAATAGAAAACTTCTGAATTGAATAGGGTTTTACATTATTTTTTGCTACACAAAAAATAGTGTATCCTGTTTCCAAATATCTATTTTACTAACCAATATTTTGCACAAATCTGTTTAAAAAACAGATAATTTATACTCTCCCATCATCCTTTAGGTGGAGGAGGCATTTCATTACTTGAGTTTATAATTGAACACAAAGGCCTGAATGCTCATTTACACTAAGACCTGTTGTGTCAATTGGACCTACACATTTACCCTAATTGTTAATTCAGCTATCAGAAGGATGTGTAAGTTCACAATGACCTATAGCAACAAATTGTTGATGAGAAACAGTATGAAAGGCAGACAGACAGAGGGAATTAGTCCAGTGAAGAGCCTACTGATAAACCTCAAGGACTGTGTTAAGATCATGCTTGGTAAACAAGAAAAGTGTGGAACCAGAAATCAGTGACCCAAAATCTGTGTGTCAGAAACTAGGCCCGATTGGTAGAGAAAATAATTAGGGGATGGGGTATTCTGGCCATCACTCCCCACGTGAGTCCTTAAAGAAAGAGTCAATTCGGTGAAAAATTGGCTACTGGAGTGAAGGTTATCATCGTGACTGTCACCCCCACCATCTTGTGACCTAGGCCTTTGTCATCCTGTTCCTGAGGGATGTCCTGACCACACCAGTCCAGAAAGAGGTTCTCAGATAACATTGCCACCTCTTCAGGCTCCAGCTGAACCCTATTGGGATTGGATTTTAACAATACTCCAGACCATCTCAACTAACTTATTTTTTCCCCTGAGGACAGTTATTACCATCTTAAAAAAAATGTCCAAGTACCATTTTTGCCCTTCTCCTTTTAAAAACTCTGCCCAACTAAAGGGAAGGGGGGAAGATATTATTAAAATAAAAGCCTTACATAACACTTTACTTTTCAAATGCTTTAATTTTTTTCTTCTTTTCTTTATCTTTAATAAAAGGTCAAAATGATTGCAATGGTGTGTTTGGCATGGTATTAAGCAGGCTGAAGTTTGCATACCAAACCTCAAAAGTTGTTTAGCGCTGTTTAATGTTGGACTTGCTTATGTTAATACCATTGAGCCATATTATCCATTTAAATTAATATAACAGACCAGTTTATAGTTACACCCTATTTAAGGTCTTTTTGGAGTATCAGAATGATGTAAAGGGGGCTTATTCTAAATTAATTGAGCTTCCAAATTATACAAACTATTAGCTACATTATTTTTTGTGGGGAATAGAGTAGCAAATTCTATTCTAAGATTGCAGGGGGTTTTGTTATTTTTAAACTCTCATAGGTAATTTTTCATGTGACCAAGGTATGGTATGTAAAATTCCATTTCATTATGACAGCGATTTGAATTCTACCTTTACAAAAATCGTTGTATATGAATAGTTCTCTTGTACTTTTTGAAACCATCTCACTAATATATTTGTGAGTTCCCATGATAAACAAAAATAAAATCCTATAGAATACATGGAAAAATAAACATACTCTCCTCTCTTTGCCTTTGGGTTTTACTCACATCTGCTTTTTCCTTGAGTCTTCATGCTGACTTCACAGATTACTTAGAGATGATGTGAATAGGCTTTCCCACCCAAAAGAAGCAATCTGGTCAGGTCCCCCATTCTGAATTAATCAGTTTAAAGTGGCACGGAGGAGCAGCAGTCAAAACTGAAGACAAATAGAGATTGGATTTTTCTATTAAAATTTTCTGTGAACTTGGGATGAGAAAAGAAATAGGTTGGGAAACAGCTGAAAACCAAGACAGTAAAAAAAGAACAATATATATTACTCCTTTTCATAAGAACATAAGAATGGCCATACTGGGTCAGATCAATGGTCCATCTAGCTAACTGTCTTGTCTCTGACATTGGCAAGTGCCAGATGCTTCTTGCAGTTGGATGTTTAGGGATATCCAGAGCATAGGGTTGTGTCCCTGGTAGTCTTGGCTAATAGCCATTCATAGAGGCTAGGTCTATCAACTAATTTAATTCTTTTTTGGAGCTAGTTATACTTTTGGCCTTTACAATATTCCCTCCCAAATTCCTACAACAAATTCTACAAGGTGACTGAACTTTGTGAGGAAATACTTCCTTATGTTGGTTTCAAATCAGCTACCTACCAATTTCATTGAGAGACCCACAGTTTTTGTGTTATGTGAAAGAGTTAATAAAACTTCCTTACTCTCTTTCTGATTCATGATTTGATGACCTCTATCATATCCCTGCTCAGTCACCTCTTTTCTAACTTGAACAGTTCCGGTCTTTTTAATCTCTCTTGTATGGAAACTGTTCTATTTCCCTAATATTTTTTGTTGCCCTTCTCTGTACCTTTTCCCATTCTAATATATCATTTTTTAAGATGGGGTGACCAGAACTGCACACACCAGTCTAGTTGTGGGTGTACCATGGATTTAGATGGCAGCATTATGATACTTGCTGTTTTATTAACTATCCCTTTCCTAATGCTTCCTGCTATTCTGTTAGCCTTTTTGACTGATGCTGCAGATTGGGCAGATGTTTGAGAGAACTATCCAGGATAAATCCAAGATCTTTCTGGAATTGTAACAACTAATTTAGACAGTATCATTTTGTCTGTATAGTTGGGATTTTTTTTCAACATGTAGTTTGTGCTTATCAGCACTGACTTTCATCACAGTCATCTTTGGGCCTATTTTGAGTAATCTTGTATCATCCACAATCTTTGCCACCTCACTTTGACGAACATATGGATTTTGGGCCCCCGCAACCCCAAAAAAGTAATGTGAACTTTCAGTTTAGATTACTTATTTTAAGCTAAGGGATGACAAAAGAAAGAAAAAATATAAAATCTCTCTTGTAAAAAAAATATCCCTCTCTCCCTGTAATGTCCTCCAATGGGAAATTCCTGGCAGTGCTATCCTTTTAAAGTTGGAGTGCAAGGAAAACAGATTTAAAGCTACGTATGCTTTACAATGTGGCTCTTATTTTGGTACTGATGAGATACAGCCCCCAATTAAGAAACTTTGGTAGTGTTTTGGAGCCAGAACATTTTAATGCAAATCACTTTAAACTTCTCAGATCACAAAAATCTATCAGCAGCAGCTCCTGACTCACGTTGCGGCTCCAAAAGGTGATGATAGATAGATAACCAATACAATTACTACATAAATCACAGATATACCCAAAGAAGCTGAAACTAGATATGTGATCTCTTAGCTCCAAAATCAACAGGTTTTTACCCCTGAGGTTTAATAAGATTTCCCTTAGCTGTCAGTGAAACTAGAGCTGTGTGAATAACTGATTTTTCAGTTCACTTGCAGTTGCAAAAAAAATTGATCTTTCCTGTTGAAGTTATTGCACTTTTTGTACAATATATAAATATTTTTGGAGTAAAATCTGGAAACCAGGTGTCCTCCTTCCCAGATGAGTGAGTGAGTAGGCAACTGATTACAAGGAAGGGCATCACCCACCATTTTGTGAATGGCACCTATCACCTCTTGTGAATGTAGTCTCAAAAATCAAAATGTTTTGTTTCAGAAATGTCAAAATGGTTCATTTTGCACCATTTTGACATGTATGTGTTTTTTCTTCAATTGAAACAACTTGGCAAAATTGATACAAATTTGCAAAATGTTTTGATTGATTGAAATCTGCATTTTTGAATTAAAAAGTTTTCAATTTCAAAATTTTATCCAGCTCTAAGTGGCAGTGATCCCTTTTGCTGGCTGTAGGTCAGCCACTCTGAGGCAATATCATACACGTGCGCAAACTCCATGTTATTTCTCTGTTCTTTTGTTTAGACAGTTGCAGCAAGAGTTTTATTATGTTTTGCTTAAAATGGGGATGGCAATGGAATTAAGAAGAGGTGACAGGTGAAGGGAGTGGAGACCAGGAAAAGAGGCTGTCAGAACAAATTTGTAAGATAAGTCATTACTATCAATGATTGAAGTACCAAAGTTAAGATAAATAAAACACCAGTTAAGTTCTGCAGCAATGTCATTCAGGTCAGTCAATAAGATACCTCTGGAAGAATTAAATCCCAGCATGAACCTGGTCAAGTAGATTTCTGATCCTTGAATAAAATAGTCCACTATATCATGCACTTTCTTCCATTACAGTAAAGACCAAATTCCAGTGTGTCAGTCCTGTGCTAATTTCGCTTCTGGTCATTCTCAGGTTAAAAAAAAAAAAGATTTTTCTCAACCTCTACTCTGGATTAACCCTTAACATGACCAGCTCAACAAATTCCATACTAACCCACAGGTAATGAGCACTTTTTATTCAAACAAGTTAGAATTCATTATCCAAAATATCTGTTGAAAAATTCACAGTACTTGAGACTCCTAATAGGAATAGCACATCAGTGAATTATTAATGCATTGTAGCATGGACCTAAAGCCAAATGATCTCAATTTCAGTTTGTTTGTATGGATTTTTGTGCTTTTAAATGATTATTTCTGTCTCACCTCAAAAAGCTTAAGAACTTTAGGAACTAGAATATCTCTGGATTCTCTCCCCTTTCCTATTTTATTTAGGCTAACTTTACAATAGGTGTCACTTTCTAGCAAATTACACAGTAATGCTCCAGATCTTTGCCAGGAGGGGTCACAGTAGTTATATTGTAGAAGACGCTGATTATACTCCTTGAAACGCTGTCAGTTCATCTAGTCCAGGGACTGGCAACCTTTGGCCCACAGCCCACCAGGAAAATTTGCTGGGCTGGAACAGTTTGTTTACCTGCAACTCCCACTGCCTGCAGCCTCCATTGGCCTGGAACGGTGAACCGCAGCCAGTGGGAGCTGCAATCGGCCAAACCTGAAGATGCTGCAGGTAAACAAACTGCCCTGTCCTGCCAGACGATTTTCCTGGCGAGCGACGTGCCAAAGGTTGCCAGTCCCTGATTTAGTCATACTTTGTGCCTGGAAGGAATTTTCCTTTTCTGAGAAGTTAGGAGTGGTGAGAGCAGAAAAATTCAGGAAGACAGAGAGGAATCTTCATCTGATGCTGCCCTAAACCTGTACTATTGCCAGATGTGCAATAGGTATATTGTAGGACATTTGATAAATGACTTTGGGACAGATTCTAATGCTCTTCTTTAGGGTTTATTTTACCCGACAAATAGCCACACAGAAGTCAAGCATAGAACTTGTGTTTCAGGCTGCTATTCGGTGTGAGTAGAAGTACCCAGGTCTGGGTTGTAGGGTCTAGTTTTAAAAAGTGACTGCTAGTTTTAGATACTTGATATTTTAGAGTCCAACTTATCATAGCTACGCTACTCTAAGGCTATGTCTACGTTGCACATCACTGGTGGTGGTGTATAGGGTATGAGTGGCTACACATTGCTGTGAAAAGCAAGTTGAATCCACACAGTGGTGTATAGCTACACATATCAGTGAAAGGCTCCGGCAGGGAAAAGGCAGTGGGGAAAGGTTCGGACAGCTCCCTTTTGACAGAGCCTTTACCTACTCTGTCCCACCTGCCAGAGCCTTCACCCACTGCCTGAGTCTCTCTTTGGCGGGGAAAGACTCCAGCAGCACCCTATAGCAAGGAAAAGCTCTGCCAGTGGGAAGTCAGTGGGACATTACACAGTTAAAAATAGCAATGCACATGGAGGAGGCTCTGCTTGAGTGTAGAGTGCTGTATAGTATGCCTAAGGATATAGGTGCCTAAGCAGTTCCTCACGCCATCTACATCACTAATTTTACCCATACTATGGGTGTGGGCAATGTATATATTCTACACGCCTCTGTAAGGATTATTCAGTGTAGACCAGAGGTTCTCAAACTTGGGTTGTGGCTTGTTCAGGGTAAGCCCCTGGAGGGCTGCAAGATGCTTTGTTTACCTGAGTATCCACAGGTACAACTGCTCATAGTTCCCAGTAGCTGCGGTTTACCGTTCCTGGCCTGTGGGAGTTGCAGGAAGTGGTGGCCAAGCCCACATCACTTCCCACAGCTCCCATTGGCTGGGAACAGCGAACTGTGGCCACTGGGATCTGTGAGCAACTGTACCTGTGGACACTCATGTAAACAAAGCATCTTGTGGCCCACCAGCGGCTTATTCTGAACAAGCCATGAACCAAGTTTGGGAATCCCTGGTGCAGATATACCAGAGGTGGGCAAAGTATGGCCCATGGGCCACATCTGGCCCATGGGACCGTCCTGCTTGGCCCTTGAACTCCCAGCCAGGGAGGCTACCTAGGCCCTTTCCCTGCTGTCTCCGTCCCCTGCAGCCTCATCTCACCACGCCGCCAGCGCTCTGGGTGGCAGGGCTGTGAGTTCCTGCTGCTCTGAGCAGCATGGTAAGGGGGGGCTCAATGAGGCTGGATGAAGGGTTCCATGGGGCAGTCAGGGGACAGGGAGAAGGGGGTGGTTAGATGGGGCAGAGGTTCTTGGGGAGCGGTCAGTGGAAAGGAAACGGGGGTGGATAAGTGGGGAGATCTGGGGAGCCAATCAAAGGGTGGGGGTGTGGATAGGAGTCAAGGCAGTCTGGGGACAGGGAGCAGGGGAGGTTGGATAGGGGGTGGGGTCCTGGGGGATGATTTGGGGCAGGGAGTCCTGGGGGGGCAGTCAGGGGACAAGGAGGAGGGGGCGTGGATGGGTTGAGCGTTCTGGGTAGGGGGCAGTCAGGAGGCAGGAAGTGGGAGGGGGTGGATGCCAGGCTGTTTGGGGAGGCATAGCCTTCCCTACCCAGCCCTCAATCCGATTTCTCACTCCAATATTGCCTTCGGGCCACAAAGTTTGCACACCCCTGAGATATACCAAGATACAGTAGGGACTTTGACCTTGCCACACAGTGTCCCAAGCACATATTCAGCAAAAAGCAAACCAAAAGAAGTTCTATATTTCTATGCTGAAAACTGAAAAAGGAATATTTTATCATTATTGTGTTAACGTGACAGGGGAATAAAATACCTGGAGGATCAGATCAGAACACAATGACTTCAGAAGAGAAAGTACATAATCCTATCAAACATAATTTTGCTTTTCAAATATGAAATCAACATACTTTTTTTCTTTAAGAATGATGTGCAGTACATCAAACTGTACTTAAAAATATGTTTTATACATAAACTTATACACACACAAAATGGTTTTACTAGAATTCTATGTGGTACTAAAGAATATAAAAAATCCACAATCACTTTAAAAACTGGCCATAAAGGAGCTTATAAATATTCTATAGTATGTGGCAAGCAATGCAGCAAGAACAGGAGTAAAAGTAAAACTGTTATCATGAAAAAACCTTAAAATCACCAAGTCATCAATAAAACTTACTGGATTGAAAAGAAATATATTAACGACTTCTGTTACTGAAATACCAGGCACACAGGGATGTCATCCAGTACCATAGGCTGGAAACTGTCAATTTACCTATAATTGAGGCACCTTTGTTTTAATCTGAGGTTTCCTACATTATTATGGTGTAATAGAACTAATGTGATAACCAGAGCTATGCGGGTTTTACACTGACAGATCCCGGTTGTCAGCGGGTGGATCAAACCTGGGGCCTCTGGAGCTTAGTGCATGAGCCTCTACCTAATGGACTAAAAGCAAGATGGCTGTTAGCTAAGGCTGTAGAGCAGACTCAATCTCTTTGTCTAAGTGGTCTCAGTGCCACTAGATGGGACTGATCACCATAGCCAGGAGGTGCATGGGTTACACTCGCTAAATCCATTAACTAACTAAATTACAGAGCAAAGTTTGTTCTTTATGTATTTTGGAGTAGGAAGAGGGGGCTCTTTGGCCAAGTATCCTGGTGGCCCTGCTGTTGAGTTCTTGGGCTGGGGTAGGCACAACCTAGCTTACTCCCTTCAGCTGCTGCTGCATCCCTGACAACAACCAAACCTTCCTTCTTGTGGCTCAAACTCTCCCTCTGGAAAGGCTGTGGAGGAGCTATTTGCCTTAGTGTGCTGGGAGCCTCCACTGATAGATCTGGACTGAAGGCCCACTGACCATAGCTGCATCAGCTTGGATAGCAACCAGTCTCTGTCCTTCCCAGGGCTCAAGCGATGGCAGACCCACCTTTTCTTCCCTTTCCAGATAGCTTTCTGTTGCTCTTAGCATATAAATTCTATACTTTTCAGAAGGCTTTTCTTTTTCATAGATACTGCTGGATAGGTTACAACTTGTGATGGATGGGCCATATTAAACACAGTAGATGGATACCTTGTATTTTGCTCTATAACATTTACCATTTATTTCACAAATAAGGACATTTTGCTACTGTTCACCAAGTTACAGGTGAGATTTGGCTGTTCTATTTACTGTAGAGTTCCTCTTCTGTAAGTAGATGGCTTCAGCCTCCAGGATATAAATCCAGAGCACAAAGGACCTGATTCTGTAGTCTTTACTCATGTTGAACAGAATTTGTTCATACAAATAATCCCAACGAATTCAGTAAGAACTGAATTCAGACTTTTTAGTGTAAGTAAGAATAAGACACTTCTCTTCACAAACAGTATGGACATCTGTATACACTCAAAACAACAGCCCATGCCCCTTAACCTTGGAATCTGACTAAGGACCTGATTCAATTGCTATTGCAATCCATGAAAATCTTTCCCTTGACATAATGAGAATTCGCTATGGCCCTAAAAGACTTCAAACATTTTGGTACTGTCCCTTCTACAGAACAGTTACAGAAATATGGCTAATTTATTCCTTTTAAAGAATGCACATGAAAAATAGAGAGCACCTGAGCAGCCTTTGGTCAAAGTTATTGTACCTGTGGGACACTCTGTTGTATGTGATATGCCGCTGCTTCTTAAAAAGTTGGCAAAGTGCATGCAGAAAGATGAAAAGGAGAAGAGTAGGTGTTTTGGGAAATTCCTTACACATCAGTAGATGAGGAATAGCAGTCTATTCATCATGAACCCCTTTTATGCATCTGCTATAGATCTGCTATACAAAGGGAAAATTGTATCAGATACATTTTCACTGTTGCAGATCACAAGAGAATTCTATTGAAGTTTCAAAAGTTAAGAGTCAGTATACTTGGGAGAGAGACAAAAATGAGAGTCAAAAATTCTGGGTTGTATTCGCAGCTCTGATGGTGACTGTAACATTGGACAAGTCACTTAACTGGCTTGTGCCTCAGTTTATGCATCCGCAAAATGGGGATATTAATATTTCTTAAATCACAGACCTGCCATGAAGCTTAATTAATGTTTGTGTGAAAGTTGGAAAAATACTAAATTATTCATAAAATCATATTTTACTACTAGAAATGTATATGGTGCTTCTCGTGTCAAAGTATTTACAATCTAAGGGCCCGATTCTGAAAACCCTTACCCATGGAAGTAATCCCTAGGTGCATAACCCCATTGACTATTCACACAGGTAAAGGACATTTACATTATTAAGGGTTTATAGCTCTGACTATTCACAGAAATTGTACTGCTTTAAGTAAGCCCATATAGTGAATTTGGTACAAGCCAGTTCCCAAGTGTGGGAGTTGTAAAGATTCATATAGTGGTATAGCTTACTCGCATAAGACAACTTTGTACCAAAATAACTGCATCCACACTGGGGTTGTACTGGTATAATTACTTTAGTAGAAAAATCACTTTTTTAACAAAATAGTTCAAATGGTACAGAAGCTATGTTTAGACTAGGCCTAAGTAGACAAGAATGATCTGGCAGTATATATAAATAACTACTGACAAAATCTTCAGAGGACAGAGTGGCAGAATGGCAAATAACATAGATGGGGCAGTCAGAGAGAGAGAGATGGATCACTTATTAAGGTGGACTTATTAAAACAAAATGCATTTGATTACAATCAACTGCAGAATTATAGATCTAGGAACAAGGAATGCAGACCATATCAACAGAAAGGAAGACAATATCATGGAAACAAGTTATTCCAAAAAGAATTTGGGGTTTATACTGGACAAACAACTGAACATGAACTCCCATGGGAATGCTTTTGCAAAAAAAGGCTAATGTGATCTTTGGGTGTATAATCAGGAGAGTAGCAGTAGGGATGTGATTTCATCTAAGTATATGACATTTGTGAGACCGATACTGGAATACTCTGTACAGATCTGCTGTCTTCATTTTTAAAAAGAATGTTGAAAAATTGAACAGGGAGCAGAAAAGAGCCATACAAATGATTAGAGGGCCATAGAAAATACAAGTAATTGGGTTCAGTATAGTGATAGCTGGGTTAAATGCAATGGCCTATGATACACAGACGGAGTAAATAATCTGATGGTCACTTCTTCCCTTAAATTCTATCTATAAAAATAACAGAACACAGAAGAGATTTTTGGAAAAAACTGTAGTTAGCTAATTGATGGGGAATGTATGGTAGGGATAATTCCAGGTTTTAAAGAAGAAACTGAAGAGTTAGAGAACAAAATATACCATATTTTCCTTAAATTAGTCTTAATGTCCATTCATCACTCAACATAGATGTATTCTAGTATGAAAGAGCTCATATATGCTTCATTTTAGGTAATGTATAAGGGACAAAAAACAGAGGAATGGGAAATGGATAAAAGAGACTCAGTTATAATACTGAAAAAGTTAGAGATTTTGGTGTAGCTTTAAAGGGTATCCAGCAAATAGGGTTGAGTGTAATGAGGGGATGGAGCCTCCCTCAGAATTTGATGGAGAGGAACCCCAAATGGCCTGGTCGGGGGGGGCAGGACACCCAAGCTCACCTCGCCAGAAGCAGGGGGGTGAGGGGACAGGAATCATAAAAGGCAGGCCTTGCAGTTCAGGAGGGCTGGAACTGCCAGAAGAGACATATGCCTCCTGCTCTGCTTCTGGGACCTGAAGAGAAACCCTGCAGTGCCGAGAACTTCCCAGAGATGCCATCCCACCAAACACGGAGGAGCTGCTGGAACTGCCACTGTTTATCTACCATGGGGAGACAGAGGGCATCAACAGAACTGAGGTACAGAAGGAAGTGGTCGTAGGAAGTAGCGCAGGGACACTAGAGTATAGTCTGGTTGGTTTGTTGCCTGACTCCAGGTCAGCATGTTTCAGATGGATCCCCACTGACCTAGTGGTGGAACAGTCTACAATTATTAAGGGATCTAGGTTGGGATCCGGTGCAGTAGGGTGTGTACAGGTCCCCCTACCCACTACTGCCAACCCCACCCATGGGGTTGCAGCTTCCCCTCCTTAGTCCAAGAGGCTTGCATTTGTCTGCCATCTGACACTGCTAGGACATCAGACAGTTTCGTGCGGTGCTCTATAAGCCTGAGCTTCTAGACTGTTTGGGGCTCTGCATTATTGCACCATTCCTACATCCTGCCTAAGCGTTCAAGCCCCTAGATTGTTTGTTGTTTTGCCCTGCCTGTGGTAAGGACCTTGGACTGTCTGCCACTTGGCTCTGAGTAAAGGGTCAAGGCCTTAAGGACTGCTAATACCCCAGAAATCTTTTCCTAGAGAGAGACCTGAGACCGAAGGGACATGGCCTCCTTCTGAGCTTGACAGGGAGGGATGGCCACACACTCCTACACTGGGGAACATACAAACTCTTAAATGGCATAAATAAAATTATTCTGACTGCTGAAACTGCTGAGAATATTTGGGTATCAATAACATTTTTTAAAAAAATCAAAGTAGTTGATGACTTTAAGAAATTAAGTGGGTTAATTTGGATTGACCCACTGAGAAGGATTAAAGGTCCTTCACAAAGCAATTAAATGGTGGTGGTGGAAACAATGAATTACAGGGATTGAAATTACCTGGCATCCTTAGTAGTCTGCATATTCTGTTATTCTGAGCAAATAACAACTGTTAGAAAGAGAACTGAATCGAATATGCAAAGAGTTGTAAATTTGTTTTGTATTCTATCGAAGTAAAATATAACACCAAATATATAGAGGATAAATTTTACACTGTATCAAAAGAGGAAGGAATATGATTAAACTGAAAAGATCAAAGTGAAAATATGACTCAAAAAAAAAAAGATCAAATCCCTCCCCTCACTGAAATATTAGACCCTATTTGTCAGACAAGTTACTTTGAACTATATTCATATATTAAGGTATTAATATTTCAACAAATGTCCATTAAAAGTCTCCTAATGAACCTTGTAGCTGTAAGATAATGTGACACTATAGAATCATATCAGTGTCTATATGAATGATTGCTGTGCATTGCCACAATATCTTCAACAGAAGAGTGTTAAATTATTTAAAAATGTAACTCCAGGAAATTGTGTTAACTATAGTTCATATAAATAGGAATTGGATAGGCTATCAGCAGTAAAAAAAAATATAATTTAAAGCATTATCACTTGGCATTGCACTAAGTCACACTGTAGGGTGCTTATAGCACCATGACGACTCACCTCCTGCAGCACTTCCTGCTGGCTGTCTGGAAATTAGCTCTTCTCCAGCTGGAGCGCCCTCTGCAGGCTGGTATCTCACCTTTCACTGGCCCTCGTGTCCCTCTCAGACCCCGGTCCCCTTTTATCTGCAGTGCTGTTCCCTGGCAGTAACCCCTCACTCTCAGGGTCTCACCTCCCCAGGGCCTCAAACCCCCTTATCCCACCTTGCCTCAGCCTGTGGCTACTGCCAGTCAGCAATGAGCCGCAGCTCCCTGGGGCAGACTGCAGTGTAAGAGCCAATTATCATAGGCTGGGGTGTTGGGAGGACCTACTGCCACTACCTAGCCCTGGGCTGCCTCTTTGCAGCCCCAGAACCTGCTTAGGCCCCGTACATGGCTCTGCAGCCTGGGAGTTCTCCAGGCAGGAGCTCCCCAGCTCCCTCTGCCTTCCCTCACCCCTGCTCTACTCAAGTTGGCTGTTCAGTTCCCAGGGAGTCAAGTCCTTCCCTCTTTACAATCAGAGAGGGATTGCCTGAACTCCTGGCTCACAGCCTTTTATAAAACCCAACCTCGCCCTGATTGGGGTATGGCCCAGCTGTGGCTGCTTCCCCATCATCCTGGGCTTTTCCTTTCAGTCCCCAGCCCTTTCCCAGAGCTGGCTTTCATGCTGTCATAGCTGGATCGGGTGACCACCCCGCTACAATGCTATATTAGTTTTTCTTCCAGTGAAACAGAGCTCTTTAAACATTATATATCTATTAAGCACACTTATATGGCCTACATCACCATAGTACTTGAGAACTCTCACAATCTTTAATGTATTTATCTTCACAATACCACCGTGAGGTAGGAAAGTACTATTAATCTCTATTTTAAAGATTGGGAAGCAAGGCATAGAGGGGATAAATGACTTCTTGAAGTCTGTGCTGAAGCAGGTATTTGAACCCAATCTCCCAAGTCCTAGGCTTATGCTTCTACTGGGCCATTTTCCCTGTTTACAATGTAGAATTGAGCTCCTGTATTTCACGAGATTATAGCCCCCCTTTGGAATAGAACATAATAGCCAGTTTGCTGCAATGCACATATATTAGTCACCTTCAAGTACTGTAATCTAAGGTGACATAATTAGAGACCTACTAAGAACTAGAACTATTTGCAACTTGTTTTGTTCAAAGAAAGTAATATTCAATAACTTTTCTGTTTGTCATCAGTTTACTTTCAGGTAATGAACACCAGACAAACTCATATAAATTGTAGAGGGCGTAATTACTAATATTCAAAGGTCCAAGTTTGATTCATTTTTACAGGCAACTCTCTGAACAGCCAACTAAAGTGCCTGAAACCACTGTTGGTTAATTGTGTAGAACAGGTCAATATGTTATTTAATTAAGTGCACAAGTAACATTAAGTTTGCTGAGTTAAAATAATAGGAAGTACAAAAGTTAATGCTCCTAAAACAACTTTAAATCAGCTGTGCTGTAAATATGCTGTCCTAAAGTCATTTTCAGTGTGTTTTAGTGTAATTTCTGTTTGATATTCATACAGCATACAAAAAAATATAAACATTTTCAGCATAACAAAGTTAATGTCTCTTTTGGAACATTAACGCTATATTGTCATCATACAGGCATGCTTATAATTAAGAAAATAAAATTAAAGAAAAATTTCATGGCAAAAAGAGATTTCCAGGTACTGGTTTTTTATTAAAACCTACAGAATATATGAACTAATACATATTTTAGGGAACATCAACATTTATTCTCTTTAGTTAGAATTAACTGACTTATTCCCTCCACCAATACTTATCTGTTGGGTCAGTGTAGGGATGTGAACACTCATCGTTATGGCACCTCCTGCTGGTCTTCTGGGAATTAGCTCTTTTACAGTGTACAGAGCACCTACCGCAGGCCAGTGTCTCACCTGCTGCTGGCCCCTGTATCCCTCCGAGTGCCTTTTGCCCTGGGGTTCTGCCCCAGAAGTACCCTCACACTGTGGGTCTCCCCTCCTAGGCTACCTCGGTCTCCCCAACTCTCTACATCCACCTTGTCTCAGTGGCTACAGCAGTCATCATCTAGCCCCTGCTCACTGGGGCAGACTGCAGTCTGTAATGGCCACTAATCATTGGCAAGAGGTTAGGACCAGCTGCCTCCACCTATTCCTGAACTGCCTCTCTGCAGCCCTAGTACCTCCATAGGCCTTCACCAAGGCCTGCAGCCTGGGGAGTTGCCAGGCTGGAGCTCCCCAGTTCCTCTTGGCCTTTTCCCCAGCCCTGCTCTGCTTCAGGTACCTTATGTTCCCCAGCAGCTAAGCCCTTCTCTCTCCATTGCTAGAGAGACTCTTTCAGCTCCTCACCCCCAGCCCTCTTTTAAGGGCCAGATGATCGAGCTGGCCACACCTATGGTTAGCCACTCCCTCAGCTGTTTCCACTGCTTTTAACCCCTTTTACCCAAGAGTGGGGCAGCTGCCTCACTACAGTCAATATTCTATGATGTCAGTGTGAAAGGAAATCAATGACTATTATCTACTAATTGATCAATATTTTTTATAATGGCTGGGGAATATTGCACTAAATTAATGCTTTTTAATTGCATAATATACCAATTATTTTTCAATGCCGTAGCCTAGAAACTAGCAAATGAGTTTGGTAATAGAAAACATCTGCTGTAGTATATCAATAAAAGGAAAATGTTTGTTGCAAACTGCTTGCAATGACCTAAAATAAGAAACTGTACCCCTAATTATCCATAAACATATCAGAGGAAGTCCTTGAACAGACTGAGCATACATATACTAGAGATTAGTGAGCATCTTCAAATGGATTTTAACATCTTGGAGAATTCCAAAAGTATTTGGTTGCTTCTTAATTTTGTTATTTCCTTCTTTGATCACTACAAAGTGCCTGACCTGAACCTCTAAATCAGGGGTTGTCAACCTTTCAGAAGTGGAGTGACGAGTCTTCATTTATTCACTCTAATTTAAGGTTTTGTGTGCCAGTAATACATTAACGTTTTTAGAAGGTCTCTTTCTATAAGTCTTTAATATATAACCAAACTATAGTTGTTTTTAAAGTAAATAAGATTTTTAAAATGTTTAAGAAGCTTCATTTAAAATTAAATGAGCCCCACAGACCGGTGACCAGGACCCAGGCAGTGTGAATGCCACTGAAAATCAGCTTGCGTGCCACCTTCGGCACCCGGGCCATAGGTTGCCTACCCTTGCTCTAAATACTTTATCATACTTTTACAATGCATACACAATACAAAAGGAAAAACATTAAAAAAACCAAAACCTGAAACTAACACAAATTAATTTCCCAAATAGACAATTGAATACAGGAGCAATGCTCCACTCTCCTGAAAGACCTTAACAAACATCATATCTGGCACAATATCTCCACCACTGAGAGAACAGCTATACAGTCCCTGAAATCCATTCATCAGATAGTGATCAAGCAAGCAGACTAAGATGCCATCATCTCAGCCTTGAAGACTATTTTGACAAGGCCAATCAGCAACTCGCTGATAACACTTTCTGTAAACAAATGAAAGAAGACCTCAACACCACAATTCACCTAGGAATCACACCAACATCCCTCACAACGATGGCATTACTGCTGCTTCAAATATCTACAGGCAATGGACAACACTCAGATATTCACCCCATACACATCACCAGACTCATCAATTTCATCCTCACCCATGGCAATTTAACATTCAACAACAAACACTTTGTCCAAACAATGGGAACAGCAAGGTGTCCCCACCTTTTCATAGGTGACCTTGAGGAAGACTTTCTGGACAAATGCACCCCAATAGCAATGATATAACTGAGATGCAAAAATGACATTTTTTATCTTCTAGACAGCTGACCTAAGCTCCCTCACAGATTTCCAGCACAACTTCAACAGCCATCACCCATCCATCATACTCTCTCTAGAACACTCCCACATCAGCATCAACTTCCTTGACACCATGATCAACTGCAACCATAAGACCTACAGGCAACTGTATACAGGAAACCCACATATCACCACATTTACCTTCATGATCCAGTTACTCTCCCCAATACACCAATAAATCTGTTATTTACAGTCAGTCTTTCAATAGCACAAAATATGCTCCAAGGAATACATACCTACAACCCTATACTAGAACCCATATGGTGTATCATTGAACAATTATAACCCATATTCAAAGGGAACCACATCTGGAAATAAATATTTCCAAAAACTCCTCTTCTGTCCTTCAAAGAACCCTCCAACCTTACCAAGTTCATCATCAAAAGATAAGTCTGGCAGCTTAAATTAATAATTTTGCTACACACTAAAATTCAAAGTCTTAATAAAGGCAGTGAATTTAGGGATTAATACAACAACCTGTAACCTACTAACCATCCTTTTATGTCCTATGATTGCAGAAGTATTAATTGGCCACTTCATTTGAATGGTCTCTTTCAATATGTGTTAACTTCGTATACTAAACAATCCATTCCACCTTGTGTTTAGTTGTGACTTTCCCAGACTTGAAGAAGAGTTCTGTGTAGCTTGAAAGTTCATCCTTTTCACCAACATAAATTGGTGCAATAAAAGATTCTACCTCACCATACTTGTCCCTCTAATTTCCTGTAACCAGCACAGCTACAACAACACTGCAAATCACATCTCTCCTATCAATTGAGAAAATAAAAAGTCTTGCACAATGCAAAACCCATACCCTTTTAGGGCCCATTCTTTCCCTGTTGCCCTGTAGCCCACTATAACAAAGACTGGAGCATCCAAGCCTTCCAAAACAGATTCTAGCTCCAGTAGTCTATCTACAGAACGGAGTAGCATTGTTCACCCTTTTCAGCAACCTTGTAGGGCAGACTGCAAAGACCATCTGAACCAATATATCCATTATTGAGATAACATACATAAACTGCCTCCTGACTCCATAAGCTTTTCCTCTGCCCTCCAGCTAACAGTGCGACTATTTTAGTTCAACACCATGGCAAAGCTTGCGCCACTGATCTCGATGGTATGTATTCATATTCACTGGGTATTTACTGAGGATTCTAGTTCCCACGATATTAATCCAGTATATTTTATGAACACTCCTTTGATTTAAAATGCACTTTACATATCCATATGTTTTAAATTATTTCGTTTCAGTATTTAGTTTCATAAACCACACACTGAATTAAAAGTAGAATAGCATTTAAGAGAGCTAATAAGGAAGCATTTAAGACACAGCTAATAAGAAAAGTGCTGAAAATGAAGCTTCTGTTAAACTGGATAATAATATGCTACAATTAAGATATTGATTTTTAGAAACATCTTGTTAAACTGCATGCTATTCAGTGTGATGCTATAGTATCCTCCACCACTCAGACCACATCCTTTTTTAAGGAGAAACAGTCCTTTTTTAAAAAAAAAAGTGAAAAGAGTTAGAAGGGGCTTTAGGCAATCATCTAATCCAACCCCTTGCTCAAAGTAGGACAAATCTCCAATTAAATCACTTAATGGATTTTTAATTCACATCCCTAAACTACCTCTTCAAGGACTGAGCTCACAACCCTTGGTTTAACAAGCCAATGGTCAAACCACTGAGTTATCCCTCCTCTCTTAAAGAAAATAGTCTCAGTTCTGTTGAACAGGAGTTTACACCTTGTAGGCTTGATAAGACAAGTGAAGCAACCGAAAAAAAAAATCCATACCATCTTTCTCTCAATATACACTACCACTAGCATCCCAAATTCTTTCCATACATCACCAAATCACCAATATATTTGAACATACTAATATTCTAATATTAGTATTTTAATATTAGTATTCTAATAGTAATACTAATATTACTAATAATATACTAATTATACTAATTATATTCTAATATTAGTATTCTAATATTAATAATATTCTAATATTCTCCACACTAACAAGCTCACTGCACTAAGTAACTTCTATTGTCTACTGCATGATTTTACTTTCTCCTGTTCACCAATAAGTAGCTCTTGTGATATGCATTCTATCACTATAGTAACCAGGAACTACTGCCACTTTAAATTGTAGTATTCCTTTCACATTTCACTGTAATAAAGCATTCCTTTTGTAGAACTCATGAGCTTCTGATGTTCACTCGTACTGCTGATGAATAAACATTTGTAGAAGAGTTGTAGGCTCAGTATGTGGTAGGATCAACACTGTATATATTAATATTTGGAAGAAATAAAAGAATGGCTTATAGTAGTGAGGAATAGAGAACAACACAGAACAACTTACAAAAGGTGCTTGTTGAATGGCAAGCAACTCAGCACAGAATTTGGATGTGAGTGTTTTAGTGTATTTATTTTTAAAAGCTACTAACCAGGTGATATCCAGGCTTTCTTTACATCACTTAACAAAACCAAGGCTTTCAAGAATGCAAAGCAGTTATCCCACAGTCACTTCAATGACCATTGCCATTTTCTTTTTGAGACACGAGCTGTCTGATCATATTCAGAAGTTTAAATATCAGAGGAATCCAGCAGTTGCCATCATTGGAAAGTCTCAACTACAAAACGTCTCTTTGATGTCACATGAAAATTAGCCAGGTGGTAATAGATTATTTTACAGCTATGCAATGTTCATGAAGATTAATCTTCCTCAGACATTTCAGACTACGCTTTAGGGTATCTTGGCTAATTATATAATTATAATTATGTAAACAGAAATTAGCTAGATACTCCTAAATCACGGTGAAATTTAGAGTAGGAGATAGCACCTCAGATAGATGCCATTCATATGATTTAGGACTTTGTAGATAGACCAGCACTTGGAATCAAAGCAGCAGTTAGCAGAGAACATGGAGTTCAGACATTATATATTGCCATCATTCTATCCTATCTAAACATTGAGCAGTTGCATTCTGCACTACCTGGATGTTAAAAACAGCCTTCAAAGTTTGTCACAGAAGAGCATGTTGCAGTAGTCCAGTCCCAAAGGCACTGAAAGTCCATCAAGTATGAGGCAACTATTTTGGACCTTGAAAGCCACAATTGCACAGCCAAGAAACAGGACAACATTAGCTAAAAGCCAGTTAAATGGAAAGGAAAATAATGCAGCCTATACCAACAGAATAGGTGATTGAATAGGTGACTCTGAAAAGGATCTAGGAGTCACGGTGGACAAATAATTCAACATGAGATTCCAGTACGGTGTTGTGGAAAAAGGCTTAATACAATATTTGGATTTGTAAACAGGGAAGTAGTCAGAGTAGGGAGATGATTTTATCTTTGGATATGGCATTGGTGAGACCAGTTCTAAAATACTGTGTGCATTTCTGCTATTCACATTTTTTAAATGAAGTTGAGAAATTGGAGAGTGTGTAGAAAAAAACTCACAAAATGATTTGAAAGCTGAGAAAACTTCTTACCATGAGAGACAAGTGTAGTCTGTTTACTTTATATATAAAAAAAAAAGACTGAGAGGTGATTTGATTACTTTGAATTTGTATCTTCAAGGGGAGAAAATATCAGATACTAAAAGGCTCTTTAATCTACAAGAAAAAGACATAACAAGAATCAATGTCTGGAAGGTGAAGCCAGATGAATTCAAATTAACCACTAGAAAAAAATAGTGGTGGATTTTTTTCTAGTTTCTAGTTGCGGATTCTTCATCTCTTGATGTCTTCAAATCTAGACCAAATGACTTTCTGGGAGGTACGTTTTTGTCAAACAAGTTATTGTGCTCAATACTAGGTGAAATTTAATGGCCTATGATATTTCTACTTCCTGTAGAAAATCTGTAGGAGGTCAGACTAGGTGATCTAATGATTCATTCTGCCCTTAGAATCCAGGGCTATCCCAATGAGTTCTGCATCAAAGAAAAAATGGTTATAATCATTTGGTCAGGAGGAGAAGCTAGGAGTTATTCCTGCCTTCTGGTGACCAAGAACAGTAAAGTGTGCTGGCATATACCATCCATTACAAAGGAACACTTGTGGGTTTTGTTTTTTTTTAGTAAATGATTTCTAAATACATTGTGCATACATCTACACAATAATACTTATCTCTCAACACACTGTTTCTAAACTGTCATGCTGTAGAGTCAGAATGTATTATTTGCTAAGTTGAACCCAGTTATCTAAATATACAACATTGAGACAGCAGACCTTTACAATTTATAATGATTTTTGTAATGCATAGTTGACATTAGAAAAAATATTACATTCTCAAATTCCCTAAATAATGTTTGACCCATACAAGAAACATTAAAGTACTATGAAAATCACATTTATTATTTTAATTCAATTTTCAAACATTTCATGTGTGTGTGCCTCTCTATCTGTCAAAATACAATGTGGAATACAGCAAAAAAGAAATGACACAAAAAGGGGAGGAAAACATACAACAATATAGTGAAATATTGAAAGCTGTCACAGCATTTTATATTACTATTTTCTTCAGATAAAGATCCGAAGCTAAGTTTCATTGTCAAGCAGCTTAGACACAAGTTAAAAATAACTATTCATAGATAGCTTAAGTGATAATATCTTATATGTATATATTCCCAAAGGGCTCAAAAGCATTTTATAAATTATGGGTCTCTCCTACCTACATTTAGAAGAATTACTTCATTCATCTCTGAGATGAAATTGCAGCTGTTTATTAGCAGCTGACTACTACCCCATGCTACTGATCCATATGGGCAATAATGACATAGCAAGGTACAACCCTCAGCAGATCAGACGTGACTACAGGCCTCTGGGAGTAAGGGTGTGGGAGTTGGGAGTATAGGTGGTGTTCTATTCAGTCCTTCTGTCAAGGGTAGGGTCCTTGGCAGAGCCAGATGCATCCAGGAGGTGAATGCCTGGCTGTGAGGATGGTGTCGCCAGGAGGGCTGCAGCTTCCTTGACCACAGTATGCTGTTCCAGGAAGGACTGCTAAACAGAGATGGGGTCCACCTAGAGAGGAAGGGGAAAAGCATATTTTTTCTACAGTCTGGCTAACCTAGTGAGGAGGGCTTTAAACTAGGTTCAATTGCAGCAGGTGACCAACACTCACAGGTAAGTCAAAAACATGGAGACCTGGGAGAAGTGTAGGAATCTGGTGAGAACATGGGCTGTTATAATGGAAATAAGGGAGAGACAAGACAGAACTTTTGGGGGGAATCAAATCAGTATCTTAGATGTCTGTATACTAATGTAAGAAGTATGGGAATAAGCATTCATTCAATATCATTATGTCCTCCACCTCTCTCAGGGTATGGACCGCCAACAAAAGATTGCCAGAGGATTCTGTCCTGGGCCATTCTTTCAAGTTGACTCCAGTTGTATCCCATCTTCATGATGTCTGCCTCAAGGTCACGTTGCCAGGTGTTTCTTGGATGGCCTTTCTTCCGCTTGCCTTGGGGGTTCCACCTCAGAGCCTGTCTAGTGATGTTAGTTGGTGATTTCTGCAGGGTATATCCTATCCAGCTCCATCTTCTCTTCTGGATTTCTTTTTCTACAGGAAGTTGGCTGGTTCTCTCCCAGAGGTTGGCATTGCTGATGGTATCTGGCCAGCGGATCTGGAGAATCCTTCTGAGGCAGCTGTTGATGAATGTCTGGATTCTTTTGATGGTAGTTTGTGTCATTCTCCAGGTTTCGGCCCCATACAGCAGTACTCATTTTACATTGGAGTTGAACAGCCGAATCTTTGTTTTCAAGGCCAGCTCTCTGGAGCCCCAAATGTCTTTGAGCTGTGGGAAGGCCACTCTTGCTTTGCCGATCCTTGCCTTGACATCCACGTCTGTACCTCCCAGCTGGTCTATAATGCTGCCCAAGTAGGTGAAGGACTGCACTTCTTCGAGGCAACGTCCATTCAGGATGACTGGTTTGTTACTGCTGGTGCTAATCTTCAGGATCTTGGTTTTGTCTCTGTGGATGTTGAGTCCAACCTGCGATGATGTGGCTGCCACAACATTTGTTTTCTCCTGTATCTGCTGGTGACTGTGGGAGAGAAGTGCGAGGTCGTCAGCAAAATCCAGGTCGTCAAGCTGTCTCCACAAAGTCCACTGGATTCCATTCCTGTGTTCACTGGTGGACCTCTTCATGATCCAGTTGATGACGAGAAGGAAGAGAAATGGCGACAACAAGCATCCTTGTCTAACTCCTATCTTCACCTGAAAGCTGTTGGTGAGCTACCCTCCATGGATGACTCTGCACATCATTCTCTCATACGAGTTCTTAATCAAGTTGACCAACTTGGCTGGAATGTCATAGTGTTGAAGGAGGTTCCAGACAGTCTGTCGATCAACGCTGTCGAATGCCTTTTCATAGTCAATGAAGTTGATGTACAATGATGAGTTCCACTCCAAGGACTGTTCGACTATAATGCGGAGCGTTGCAATCTGGTCTGTGCAAGATCTGTTCTTCCAGAAGCCCACTTGTTCGTCTCGAAGCTGTGGGTCTATGGCGTCCCTCATTCTTTCTAAGAGGATTCAATTGAATACCTTGCCTGGCACTGACAGAAGTGTGATGCCTCCGTAATTATTGCAGTTGCTGAGGTCACCTTTCTTGGGGAGCTTGATAAGATAGCCCTCCTTCCAGTCATTTGGTATCACTTCCTCCTCCCAGATCTTCGCAAAAAGGGGATACAGCATCTCGACTGCGGCATCCAAGTCTGTTTTCAGGGCCTCTGCTGGGATGTCATCAGGTCCAGCTGCCTTCCCATTCTTCATCAGGGTGATGGCCTTCCTGATCTCTTCTCTGGTGGGCTTGCTGCTGTTGATCGGGAGGTCCACGTTGGCTGGGGCGATATCCGGAGGATTTGGTGGTGCTGGTCTGTTCAAGAGTTCTTCAAAATGCTCAACCCATCGGTTCATCTGTTGTTCTATTCCTGGGATTTTCTTTCCTTCTTTATCTTTAACGGTTCGTTCTGGGTTGCTGTACTTTTCAGACAGTTTCTTGATTGTGTCATACAGTTGTTTCATGTTGCCGCTGTACGCTGCCTGCTCAGCTTGAGCTGCCAGTCCATTCATGTATTCTTTCTTATCCTTCCTAATGTTCTTCTTCACTGCTCTGTGTGCTTCTGCATATTCTTCTTGGGCCTTGGCTTTTGCCGCTCTAGTCCTGCTGTTGTTAACTGCTACCTTCTTCTGCTTTCTCTCCTTGTTTCTTCTCTCTGACCACTTTCTGACAGGTTGTTCTCAGTGTCTCTTTAACTATCTGCAATTTGTACTGTACAGTGTCTTCCTCTTCATTGTGCAGCTGTTGTAGTACCTCAAACCTGTTCTTCAACTGAAGTCCAAAGTCTTCCCTAATATTGGGGACCTTCAGGCGGCTGACATCGTACTTCATTCTTCTATGTGATCCTTCCATCCAGGTCTTCTTCAGCTTCAGTTTCATACTAGCAACTACTAGGTGGTGGTCAGATGCCACATCTGCTCCTCTTCTAACTGTAACATCTAGAAGGAAACTTCTGAACTTCTTACTAATGCAGATGTGGTCAATCTGGTTTTCTGTCACGTTGTCCGGCGATACCCAGGTATTCTTGTGAATCCGCTTATGAGGGAAGATACTGCTTCCGATGACCAGATTATTCAGTGCACAGAGGTCTGCAAATCTCTCGCCATTCTCGTTCATCTCTCCTAGTCCGTGGGTCCCCATGACATGCTCATATCCTGTGTTGTTGAGTCCAATTTTGGCGTTGAGGTCCCCCATAAGGATAACGATGTCTCTGTTTGCGTATGTCTCCACGATCTTCTGCAGTCTGCTGTAAAACTGGTCCTTCGCCGCATCTTCGCTATCATTGGTGGGGCCGTAGCATTGGATGACGTTCATCTTGATCCTCTTCTGTTTAGTTCTGAAGGATGCTGTGATGATCCTGGGGCCGTGCGCCTCCCCCCCCAATCAGTGCTCTCTGTGGCAGCTTGGACAGCATGAAGCCTACTCTCTGGGTGTGGGGAGCATCTCTCTCTTCATGTCCGGAGTACAGCAACAGTTCTTCTGACATCAGTTGCCTCTGTCCAGCTTGTGTCCATCTGGTCTCGCTGATTCCCAAAATTGTCAGGTTGTTGTTCTTCATCTCAGCAGCTACCTGCACCGTCTTGCCTGTCTCATACATGGTCCTGACATTCCACGTACCAATGGTGGTTCTCCTGGTTGAGAGAAGGGTAGTCAGCGTAGTGGCTTCCTTGCGGCTTTCACCACCTAGCATCATGCATCTTCGGGTAAACGAAGATCCTTCATTTTCCAGGAAGTTGGTCACTGAATTATCTATTGCTTGCATTTCTGTAGCGGGTAAATATTTACGGGATGGGGTTGCTAGCCCCACACCCAACCTTTCTCCTTTTTCATCCGGGCTTGGGACTGGCATTGGCGGAGTTGGAATAAGCAGGAAAAACTCAAAATGTTAGTGAATAAACACAACTATGACATAGTTGGCATCGCAGAAACTTGTAAATGAGGTAGGATCAGAGTCTAAAATAGGGAAAGGACAAGTCAAATATTACTTAGCCGTAGTCTACACTGTGGGGGAAGGGTGGAATCGATCTAAAAGTTACCCAACTTACCAACAAGTCTCTGGAATCTGAGTCAAATTACAAAGGATGAATATCAACAAATAACACAAGTATGTAGGGACAAAATTAGAAAAAAACAAGGCACAAAACGAGATCAGACTAGCAAGAGGCATAAAAGGAAACAAGAATACATTTTACAAATACATTAGGAGCAAGAAGAAGACCAAGGACAGAGTAGACTGGTTCCTCAATAAGGGGGGAAAGACAATAACAGAAAATGTGGAAATGGCAGAAATATTTAATGATGTCTTTGTTTCAGTTTTCACCAAGAAGGTTGGTGGCGACTGAACATCTAACACAGTGAATGCCTGTGAAACTGAGATACTATCAGAGTCTAAAATAGGGAAAGAACAAGTCAAAAATTACTTAGCCTTAGTCTACACTGGAGTGGTCTCAATCTAAGTTATGCAACTTTAACTCTAAGAATAACATAGCTGAAGCTGATGCACTTAGCTGTAGTCAACATGGTGTTTTCGCTGAGATTAGTTGACTGTTGTTGCTCCCCTGTTGACTCTGTCTGCGCCTCTCACAGTGGTGAAGTACAGGAGTTGATGGGAGAGTGTTTAGGGGTCTAGGCTAGACATGATAAATTGTTCCCAGAGAGTAGTTATCAGTGTTTAACAGTCATGCTGGAAGGGCATAACTAATGTGGTCCTGCAGGGATCGGTTCTGGGTCCAGTTCAGTTCAGTATCTTCATCAATGATTTAGGCAATGGCATAAGAGTACACTTATAAAATTTGCGGACAATACCAAGCTGAGAGGGGTTGCAAGTGCATTGGAGGACAGGATTAAAATTCAAAATGATCTGGACAAACTGAAGAAATGGTCTGAAGTAAATAGGATGAAAGTCAATAAGAAATGCAAAGTACTCCACTTAGGAAGGAAAATCAGTCACGCATATACAAAATGGGAAATGATTGCCTAGGAAGGAGTACTGCAGAAAGGGATCTCTGGGAGTCATAGTGGATCACAAGCTAAAGTCACTGAGTCAACAGTGTAATGCTGTTGCAAAATAATCAAACGTCATTCCAGGATGTATTAGCAGGAGTATTATAAGCAAGACATGAGAAGTAATTCTTCCATGTTAGTCTGCACTGATTAGGCCTCAGTTGGAGTATTGTGGTCAGTTCTTAGCACCACATTTCAGGAAAGATATGGAAAAATTGAAGAAAGTCCAGAGAAGAGCAACACAAATGATTAAAGGTCTAGAAAACATGGCTTATGAGGGAAGATTGAAAAAAAATGGGTTTGTTTGGAGAGGAGAAGACTTAGAGGGGACATGATAACAGTACATAAAATGTTGTTACAAGGAGGAGGGAGAAAAATGTTCTTCTTAACCTATCAGGATAGCTCAAGAAGCAATGGGATTAAATTGTAGCAAGGGCAGTTTAGGTTGGACATTAGGACTTCCTAACTGTAAGAGTGGTTAAGCACTGGAATTAATTGCCTAGGGAGGTTGTCGAATCTCCATCATTGGGGATTTTTAAGAACAGGTTGGACAAACACTTGTCAGGGATTGTCGAGATAACACTTAGTCCTGCGCTGAGTGCAGGGGATTGGACTAGATGACCTCTCGAGATCCCTTTCAGTGCTGTGATTGCCCAACAGTCAAGGACAAAAATTAAAAATACTGAATCTGTTTGAAAGTGTTAGTGTGTCAGAAAATGTCAATTTCAAAAAAGGAACACATCTCCTGATTTTGAGCCATTTTATATCATCAGAATGGTCTACTGGCTTAAAATCAATCCACTAAAAACATTTCAAAGTCTTTTTTCTACATCTGTGTGTATGTATTGTCAACAGAAAATAAAGTCAGAATAAATGGCATTGGATTATAGAGGCAGACAACACTCAACAGATATTTTTAGTGGATAGCCATGTAATACAGAATCTGCTGCTTATTATGACACAACTCTCACATCTGTTTCTCCAGATTCTGCCTTACTGAGATTTTATGGCAGGTATGAGACAAATAGGGACACCCAAATATGAAAAGTGTCTGACAATATACTATACTATGATTTTGTACTGCATAAAACCTCATGCTTCCTAGATCAGAAAATGGAAGGAGGCCATTTGAATTTATTTTCCAAGTGAAGAAAAGTGCTATAGGAGGAGACCCATCAGATTGTGTCATTCAACAACACCATGCAATGGTGTTTGCTTCTATTTTGGCAGTATTGTTTCCTACATCAAATCATTCATCATGTAGGTTACCTGTTACGCTATCAGGGTCATGGTCAAGAGGGTTCATGAAGAATCAATACTGAATTAATTAATTAATTAGTAGGTGTGCGGGTGGCGGTGAAGATAGTGATCATGCTAGCCTCATATTTTCTCTGAGATGTGTTGTGTCATTTAGATTGTTATCATGATCAAATCCAGTTGGCAAGTGTATATAAACTGCGGAAGGATGTATTTTGTTCCTTGCAATTTTTTTAAAAAAGGTATAGTGCACCACGACTATCACAGGGATAGACAAAACATGTACTGCCTAATTATATAGTCTTTTATTTCGTGTTATGGGAATACCTTTATGCAACATATTAATTATTACAAGGTGCCAGTGCCTTTGCCTTTTGTGTGTCTCTGGAGATCCAAGTACAAATCCTCATTAGCTCACAAATGAAAGTATATTTGTTGATTTTGTTCTATTCCCTATGTGTCCATATCATTAACACACTGTGTCTCACTGCATAATTGGTTTGGAGAATGAGATCTGAAATAATGAACACGACAGAATATACTCGCCTAGCTATCTATCCAAAGTACAGTAAAGAAGGACTAGAACCACATTGTTTGTATAGGTTATGATTAAAATTTTTGGCAGAGGTGTGAACCTTGAGCTGCACTTTTTTATGTATCTACATAGTACAAATCACTATGGTATTTGACTATCTTACAAAATGTATTGTACTAATTCTTTCCCTTTTCTATGTGAAAAGGAAAGGTCATTATTCTTTTTATGGTATTTTATTTATTCCTGTATGGAAAGTGAATTTACATTTTGTCTGAGGGCGATATGGCATATGGTCATCCTGCTAGAATGAATTTTCACTGGTGATTGAAAGTCAGAGTAGTGGAACTCTGAGCCAGGAATTTGAATTTGAATCTCAGCTCTGATAATATTTGAGTTATAGTGCGACTTTGGGAAAACCACTTAACCTGTTTCAGATTCTCCATCTAGGAGTCCCTGGTTTTAAATTCCCCTTTATACTGCAGGACTAGTGGTGAGTTGTATGGGCCCACCATATTCAGGAACATGGGCCCAGCTCAGTGTTTGTGCTTATATTTTCAGAGCCAGGGCAACCACCCTGGAAACCATACTCTGGGATAGCTTTCAGGTTGCTTACTGGTCCTGGAGCCAGACCCACTAACCTCCCAGGCTGCCCTGGACCCCGCTTCCCCCTGAAGCTGTGGGAGGTTGCCCTGGTCCATCCTATGGACGGGATGACTCTGCTTGGTCCCATTTTGGGCACCCCAAAAATTATACAAACTTGACGCCATGGGAATAGCACAAAAGGGAATTAACTAGGGCTGAGGATCTGGCTCAGTCTGTCTAAACAGGAAAGTTCAAGAAGTTATCAAACCAAAGAAATCTCGTTTGAATACTGGTAATCCAACATTAGTACATCCAATAGGAAGGTGCAGAAGCTATTGCAGATAAAAAATTAAATGCAAATTAGGAGCACTCAGAAGGAATTTGAAGAGTAAATAGCCAAGGTCATAAAAACAAATAAGACTTTTTAAATATGAACATGAAACCTATAACAGAAAGATCAAGTATTGTCATGGAATTGAAATTTGGTCACCAAAGGAAAAAGTATAGAAATACATAATTAAATACTCTATATGGCAAATGGTTAATGGCGAGGTCCTCTGAGAGCTTAACGCCATTTGGGCTTTGAATCTCTTCTTGTACATGCAAGGATTTAGCTGAAAGATGCAGTCAGACTCTTGGTTATTTAATTGCTTCTGCCTAGACTATGTGTATGGACCCAATCACATGGGTCACTTATATATATATATATGTAAGTGTCTCACACTATTTAATGTATTTATCCTCACAACAGTCCTGCGAGGTAGGGTGGTATATAGGAACATAAGACATAGGGCTGGAAGGAAACTACTGAGACAACAACTCCAGTCCCTTGTTATCACAGACAACCCTGTCATATAATATGTTTATAAGTTAATCAAACACCATTTTAAACCCAGTTAGGCTGTTTAATCCTATTAGTCATATGGAAGGCTATTGTGGAATTTCACTCTAATGGTCATAAACCTTCTTCCAATTTCCAGTGTATTCAGATTAAATGTATACCCATTTGTTTTTGTGCTAACATTGTCCTGTATCTTCTGCACCCACTTTGGTGTTCCCCCCAACCCAATGTGCTTAGAGAGCAATCATATCCCCTCTCAGCCTTATGTGCTTTCATAAGATAGGCTCTCCTTTTTGCTGAACATCTTAGTAGCCCTTCTCTGCACCTTTTCCAGTCTGAATTAATCTTTCTTGAACATGGGTGACAGAATTACACATCACATGAGGTTTTCCTAGTGCCTTGCAGAATGACATTAATTCTTCCCTATCTCTACTGGAAATACTTCACCTCATATATCTTAGGTCACATGTAGCCTTTTATTATGATTTATTTTATGGTAAACATCCAGACCACATTGGTGGTTGCATTGGTGACTCCTTTGTCATCGCTAAGTCGTAAGCATCTAGCTTCTTGCAGACATTCTTGTTATTACTCCCTAAGTGAATGTATGTTGTACTATTAAATTTCATCCCATATCTATTTCTCCAGTCCATTGGTCATCCTGTATACTATTCTGTTCCTCCTCTGTATTGACAATGTCTCCCAACTTTGTGTCACTGGGAAATTTATTTGTGCACTTCTACTTTTTCTGCAAAGATCATTAACAAAAATATTAAATAAGATCAGTCCCAAGACTGATGCTTTAGGAACTCCACTAGTGACCGTCCACAAGCCCAATAGTCCCCACATTGTTGTCTCCCCTTTAGCTAGGTCCTTACAATTCCTGTCATTAATCCCTATCTTCTCCAGTTTAATGATTTCCCAAGCGGTACCATGTCAAAAGCTTTACTGAACTCCAGATAGAGTTCATTCCCATTGTCTAAAAATCAATTATCAAAAAATATCAGATTAGTGTTGTACAATCTACCTTTAATACAACTATTTGCATTCTATCCCATTTTCCTCCCTTCTTCAGTTATTCTTGCCTTCATAATTTCCTCAAAATCCTTGCATAGCACTGAGGTCAGAAGTGACAATTCCAGACTAACACGGCTACCCCTCTGATTATTGAGGTCAGACTAACCTTTGGTCTGTGACTGGATGGTCTTTCACATTTTTACCCTTTCTTAAATATAGATATTGCTTTTACTATACTCCAGTCCTGTGGTAAAGTATGATTACTCACATTTGACATATGGGCTACTGAGGCCCAAGCCCAAGTTTTTAAGGCTATTTAGGAGCATAATTCCCACTGACTGCCGTGAGGGTTAGGTGCCAAAATACCTTTAACAATCTGGCCCAGAGAGACTAGATGACTTGCCAAAGTTTGCACAGGAAGTCTGTGGCAGAACAGGAAATTGAACCTGTTATCTTTCAAGTATTAGGCTACTGCCCTAACCATTGAGACATCCTTTTTTTCATTACTTTCTTGCTTTTGTGTCAGAGACACAGCTAGAGATTTTGGGAACAGCAGGGAAGATTTTTCAGAGGCACAAGTTCCCATTTTCCCTTCATGTCTTGCTAATAATCAGTATATTATATAAAATACAGTGGTTCCAGTGCAAATACTTGAACATATGAGCTTAGCATTTGCTTTCCGTGTTCATTCATGTGCATACAATTGTCACCCAACTTTTTGTATGGCTGACTCAAATATATTTTAAAATCTGAAGAAAGACTGATGGAAAGTTGTGTGCAATATTCATGCAGTTCAACGGATTAGTAAGAAATTAAATTTTACCCTGATCAGCTTACTAAATAAACAAAAAGAAAACAGAACTTTTTATTAATGATTTAGGACTATCACACAGTGTTAGACTCAAGAAATGATTATTCCTTCCCAACAAAAAATCAAAAGATAAATTTCCATTTCTTTAACTCAAGCGTGCTCAGATTTCTAGCTAAAGTACAAGAAAATCTCATAAGAGTACCAAAGTGACTGGATGACTGGAAAAGAGGGAATATTTGCATGCATACCTGAGTACCTAACTATGCATGCAATTGCACCATGGGCAATGAAAACTTGAGAAATTACATATGCAAATTAATATAAGATTTTTTAAAAAAACAAATGAAAATATATTTCTTGTTATTTTGCGTCTGATAAAACTCCCTTGCCTCACATATAATTCCATGCTCATTTAGGCATTAAGCCCTCAATATAACCATAGCATATGTTTAACTTTAAGCATATGAATAATCCCATAGAAATCACTGGTATGATTTACAAGTTTAAAGTAAGACAGGGGCTTGATGAAGGCAGAATCATATAGTATCAGGGTTGCTGTTATTATTTGCAAAGATTCCTAATTTCTAGCTATACTAGTTTAAATTGCTCATATGAAGTTATTGCAATGCAATTACTCCACCATTTTGTGAACTCATATTTTCTTTTCTATGTTTCATATGCAAATGATTGCTGAATCATATTAGAAGCAGTCTTTTATACTTCAAACCAACACAGATGCAAAACAATGGGACCAGAAACTATTGCCAACTACAGAAAGGACAAGGATGGTTTTACTAATAATGCAAAAAAAAAAATCCCTCACTATATTGAATCACAATATCCTCAGTGCTCATACTGTTCAATAATACAACACATATAGGCTTTAGATGTGATTTTTTTGAAATTAATTGAATAATTATCTTAAATAATGTCAGTGTAGACTCATTTAACTAGTGGCCAAGGTAATGGTTAACATGTCACACAAAATAAGGTATCTAAAATGAGTCAGGAGTGATTTAGAAAGTCATTTATATCTTACAAAGGGTAAGAGAGGGACAAAGTTATACAAGTAAAAACATATCCACCTGGGACCATGCATTTTGTCTTTAGAGCTGGTGAAATTTCACACACCCTCCCCCCATTTTTATTTCTCAACATTCAAAAATTGTGTAAAAAAAATAAAATTCTGAACACTTTGACTAGCTCTCATTGTTTTACCAAACTTCTAGTATTTGGATAAAAACTAGTGACTTTCAGTATTTTAAAATGTGTGTTCAACTATGGTTCATACACCAGTGTAAATGGTAGATTCTCTGTCACTTGAACTTTTTAAATCATGATTTAGAGGACTTCTGTAGCTCAGCCAGAGGTTATGGGCCTATTACAGGAGTGGCTGGGTGAGGTTCTGTGGCCTGCAATGTGCAGGAGGTCAGACTAAGTTATTGTGATGGCTCCTTCTGACCTTAAAGTCTATGATTCTATCTGGGTAGGAAGGCCAACTTAAATATTGGTGCTCAAAGTACCTTTTATCTTGTAAAGAGGCAGAACACACAAGTACAACAGAGAAATTAGAGTGTTCAGCTTCTCCACAATGGGGAAAGCAGCACACTGGAGTAGAGGAGATCAGAAGTATCAGCTTCTGAGGCTGCCCCGGTAAGAATAACAGAGGGGCTAGCAGGCTGACAATCCTCCCCATCTAAGATGTTCAGAGAGAAAATAATGGGAAAGCAAAGGGATTATAATACTCAGACAAACTGGGAGGGAGATTTCATTACTGAGTTATTATTACTTCAGTAGCTGTATGCCTTGCGCATTTCGATTGTTTTCTCTTTGAGAAAGGGATGTTCTTACTCTCTATTAAAATGCTTAAAACAGTGAGGCCTCAATCTTCTTTAGGAACTGTAGGTGTTATTGTGTTCCAAATAATTGTAATGGTAGTAATACAAGCCCAGCTTTTTTTCCCTAATTATGAGCAGTCAGGTGAACTATCTGCAATGCTTTCTCCTCTCCCCGCCACCTCCCAACGTGTTTGTTTTCAGCTTGTTCCCTGGCAATTTGTGTGTTTAACTTACCCTGGTTATAAGTGTGATATAGAAACCCAGCTATATAGTTGTGTTCCTCACAGTTAACTGGCACAAACACATAGGCACAAACCAATTTGAAAATTTGATCCTAACTATGGATCCCATTTTGCAACTGATAAGGTGCCTGTGTGGATATTGTGTCTCCTGTGCTTTCAATACTCTCTCCACCTACACCTAGGCAGTGTGGAGGAGAATAATGAGGTACCCTGAAGAGTGGTGAGGGGAATAGGGTCAAAAGGGGAAGAATGTACCAAATTCATGTGCATGGCTGCGCTGTTTGTAACTATTCATACACACTCTTTCAGAATTTGGAATATAATCCAAGATTCCTAATTCCCAACATTCTTCCATTGTCCAGCAAATATTTTTGAAACATTCTAGGAAACTGTGTGTCTCATTAGCCGTTAGTATTGGTCCAAGAGACACCAGCATGTTATTAGTTACTGCATTAGTTCGAGGAATATAGGTCTGTGTTGTAGATCTAAAAGTTCTAATCCTGCTAATGATTCATCCAGGGATGTCAATATAATGCAGTCTTAAATTGTAAGGAACTGGAGTTGATAACCTAGAGGGATTTTTTTGATTCCACGTCAGATATCACATGATGACATTTCTGCTTTTTTTTCAGTTTGCTTGCTTAAAAAAATAAGTAAAAAAAATAATAAAAAAGACAAGGCTATTCCATGCAAAAAAAAAAAAAGCGACAACAGAAGAATGTCAAGGCTGCAAACTCAAGCACTCAAAAGCTAGGAAATGTCAAAAATAAGGTTGCCTCTGAAAACTTAATTCACCTCCTTTCTGCATATGCATTATGATAGTCTTTAATTACTGATCACATATTATGTTTCTTTAAATATTCATTTTGTGTTATACACATGCACACACATTTTGTTCCCATTATTTGCTTGTCAGAATAATATAACTGGTACAATGCAAGTGTACCAAAACCTTTTCTCAGTAACTGACTTACAGCTAGAAATTTATAAACATTAATATCAACAAATTACATCCCTTTATGTTAGGTCCAAAGCTACAGCTCTTTGGCTCAATCATTATTAGTGCATTAATCACTGACAAATACAATTAAATATGTGAACAAGGAAATAAACAGCCTCACTTACTTGCATGCATGACTAGGTAAAAGCTTAGGAATTAAGGGACTGCTCCATTTTGCAATGCATATCCCTGTTTTGTATGAAAACAAGTTGATTATTTAATATAAGAAAAGAGACAACAAAGAAAAGACAAGATGCTGTAACATATTTGCAGAATGAGAATAATTAAATTAAGTTGAGAATTTAAAGAAAAAACAAATATTAATTCAAATGGAAAACAAAACAAAACAATGTACATTGCTTCTAGCAAACATTGGTATTAGTGTCCTCATTTTATTTTTATCTGAGGCACATCTGCACAGCAGATGTTTTATGGTTGTTCCACAATGGGTAAGCCACTCAAAATACGATAGATGCTGTACAAACATGTAGGAAGAAGCATCCTTGCCCCCAAAGTTCACAGTATAAAGGTGAAATTAAAAAAAAAAAAGTTGAAGAATTTTGAAAGGGGATGTGATTTACGAATAAATATCCAAACTCCAGTGAAATCCATCAGAGTCTTTCCATTAATCAGAAGTGTGTGGGGGGGTGTCATCTGCCATAGAATTCCCAAGGTAATGATAAACATGTGTCTTGTTTGCTCCATGTTTTGTTTTGTATTTTTGTTGTTTTAGTTCAGCCTTTTTATTTTAGTTCAGCTGTGAAGAGATGAGTGTTCAAGCGTGAGTGAAATAAGGTGCATGTGAAAAACATGACAAGATAAAGCTATTGTAGCGTATAGGAATTGGATAGTATTCCTTGAAATAGTGTGTGAGTCCTCTAATGGTCCTCGCTGTCTTCTATATTTCAGAGGCCCCCCACCAGAACATTGCCAGACCAGCTGTGTATTTACGTAGCGAAGTTGTATATATATATATATTTACTGAACACAGTTATTTGCACCCTTCTCTACATCTGTGGTTCCTTAAAAACAGCTTATGTCAACTTAATTATGTCATTGTCTATGCTACAAGCCTTGTCCAGCTGATGTAAGTGCCTTAACTACACGGACATCACAACTATACCTCTACATTGGTTGTTGGCTGTCAGATTCATGCTGGAGACATGAACTTGACAAGAAAGCTGGACAACTAAAACCCAGCTCCTTCTGGCTCTCTGCTCCCAGCTGGGCTGTGCCCACCCAGATCTCTGCTCTATGCCTAGCTGCATCATCTCAGATCCCTGCTCCGTGCTGAGAAGCCAGGCAGCAATGCTCCCAGATGGGCTCTCAGCCCCCCACACTTTCCCTCTTCAGTTGCTGGAAGCAGTCATGGTGAGGACACATACCACCCACAAAAGGAGGGTAGTGTGGATATCAGCCACTATGGTAATTACCTACCTAATATCGGTCTTCAGGCTGAAGTCTGTAGTGTAGACATGCCCTGTCTGTGCAGTATCAGTGCCCACATGGGAATTTAGTACAAAATAGCTAGTGTGGATGAATTTACACCCTAAGTTACTGCACATTAACTTCTGTGTAGATAAGCCCAGAATACCTTACTTTAATACATTCTACAGTGTATACTTTAAGTAGGGAATACTTATTATCTATTATACATTCATATAATTTTTCCCTTTTGCATTTGTCAGTTTTAAATCCATCAGGATATTTTTTTTTTCATTTAGAATAGAGGAATGGTTAAAATGTATTGTCTGTATGTAGTGACACAATTTTTTTAAGTAAACACTTTTGGGATGATTGTTAAACCAATGTAATTGGAGAAAGCATATATAAAACACAAGAGAGTAAACCATAGAAGATTTTATTTTAGAATTGTCTTCTTATTTCTCACTTCAAATTGCTTCACACACTGGAGGAAAATAACTGAGATCTAAATAGATAATTATGATCACTTCCAAATAATATATCTTGTAAAGCAAATTGTCAGTATAAAGCATATTGGCAATACATCTCTAGTATTTTGGCACATTGTTTTTTTTATCTTGTTTGAACTTGTAAGTTAGGTAGAGTGGCTGTCTTATCCAGAGGAAGTGTCATTCCTTAAGAGAAAGTGATAGTTAATTAGGCAGCTACATTTCCTGGATAAGTCCCAAGAAAGGTGAACCACATGTGTCTGGCTCCTGTTTTAGCCTTAGCAACTCAAATGTAGACTTTCTTAGTTGGCAGCCTCTGATACTAATCAGATGTTAGCTCTACAGATGGCATAGCATTATCTGTAATGCTATTTGCACTGACATTTTGCTTTGCAAGTTTTACTCTCTGGAGGAAACTAACTTGGCTTCTATATAAAGAATAAACTGTACGGGTAAAACGTATAATGTCACATAATTATCACTATTTTATTTATTAAGAGGTGAATCCTTTTGGCTAAGATGGTCAGGGATGCAATCCCATGCTCTAGTTGTCCCTAAGCCTCTGATTGCCAGATGCTGGGGTTAGACCCTGGACTTTAGAAAAGCAGACTTTGACTCTCTCAGGGAACTATTGGGCAGGAATCCCAGGGAGGCTAATATGAGGGGGAAAGGACTCTAGGATAGCTGCTTGTATTTTCAAGAATCCTTATTGAGGGCACAGGAACAAACCATCCCTATGTGGGTTACTTAGGGAGGTGGAGGAATCTCCATCCTTAGAAGTTTTTAAGGCCCAACTTGATATGATTTAGTTGGGGTTGGTCCTGTTTTGAGCTGGGAGTTGGACTAGATGACTCCTGAGGTCTCTTCCAACCATAATCTTCTATGATTCTATGACGACAGGCATGGGTCACTCATTAATTGTCCTACTCAGTTCATTCCTTCTGAAGCAGCTGGCATTGTCCACTGTCAGAAGACAGGATACTGGGCTGGATGGACCATTAGTCTGACCCAATATGGCCATTATTATGTTCTTATTCTGTCTTCTGTTTTGCAGGTGAAAAGACTCATTTGAGCTGTGACATCTATAAAACAATTGACAATCTGCTGTGTGATGAATACTGCTGGCTACAACAAACATAACTGTTTCACTGTTACCTTGAATCCCCTACTATTACTCGTTACATACTGGATGGTAAACTTTTTGGCAGAGTGATCATCTTTCTGTTGTTTGTGTTTATTCGGTCTAGCACAACTGGATCTTGATCTTATCCATTAAGTGCTACAACAGTGCAAACACATAAATAATTATGTTATTCCTAAAGCATCTTAAACAGGAGGCCTACTTCAGCTAAGGCTCCCTGTGCATCAGAGTGCAGAAGGAATTTGGGGATACACATAGGGATGGAAAGGTCTGGGAGGTTCTGTGATGATTACAACTGGCCAAGACTTGGGTGGGGGGTTGGTTGTACAAGACATTTTTTTTTCACTTTGGTCCATCTGGAGGTTCTTGGGATTGGCTCCCTATTGGAGCTGTGGGCCTTGGAACATCAACAGGTTTCTAATGGAAATCTGCCTGTTTTTCTACAAAACTCTTGTTGTAGCTGTAATAGATTTAACTAAACATTTTGCTTCAGCAAATCAGCATTTTCCATCAATACTGTGTTTCATCAGAAAATTTCCAATGAACTCTGGTGAGGGTGCACCTCATCTAAGACTCCTCTGACACAGGAGAAGGAAGGCCAAGTCCATAAAGCTAGTCAATCCATTACAATTGGCTGAATGGCAGTCAAAAATGGCTCCACTGCAGGACTATGTTTGGAAGAAGGAATTATCCATCATTACTCCAATGAAACTTTCCAGTAGCAACTGAATTATTTGCATTAAAGACAGGAATAGTTAATACTTTGGGTTCACAAGTAAAGTAATTTTATTTGTGATTGCACTGCATTCAAGGATATTTTTACCCATATAAAAAGTGATATAAAAAATTCATTAAGCTGAATTTTAACACTCAAAATCCTTTAATAAGGCTTTGACAAAAATGTGCAGTGATATACATAAGCTGTCTTGTAAAGGACCAGTCCTGCAAGATTATGATTGCCATTACCTTCCATTCACTTCAGTGCTTGAAATTTAAACCTTTGTAAAAACCTTATACAAAATGTCAATCCTGCAGTCACAGAACACAAAAGAATTCTCATTGACTTCATTGGAAGCCTCACACACACAATGGCTGCAGGATGTTCTGTGCGTTGTTTATCTGAAAGGGTAAAGGTGCAATCAAAGTGTTAGAAAGCACTGAAATCATTATATTGTCCATAAAAGAAAGTAATATCCCATGCCAATGAAAAATGACTGGACATTTCAGAATCTTTATTATTCTCTTTAAAAATAAACTATCACCTGCAATACTTACAATAATTAGAGATATAATAAAAGGTGTGGTAGAAATGAATAAATCTAACTGTGATATATGGCTAATATTACTGCTTACTGCTGCACAGGAGTTTGAGGATTTTATCTCTTTCTTTTAACTATCTACTTCTAGAAGATATATATACATTACATTCTTTTTGTAATTATTACATTGACAAAGTGTTAGTAAAACCTTCTCATATTTATATGTTTCCTTTTAAAATACTTGCATCTTTCTCATTTTTCCAGTGGAGGCATCAAGCAGAACTGAATAAGTGGATATTTGGATGAATTATATTCCACTAGTAACGATCTGGGGCTCTGCTCGTGCACTAATTTTGGTGCAAATGGAACTGTCTTCTCCTTTAGCACTCACTGCAGGATAGAGTGCTGAATGGGCTAAGTGAGATTCTGGGAACCAGTCATCTGGAAGTGGGCATTCTTCAGTTTATAATGTCATGCCTCTGACTAATGCAATGAGCAAAAGTAGTCTTTTGAATCTTGCTGTCTGAAGCAAATGCAAAGCAATGTTTTAAATGAAATGGAATTATGGATTTAATTTATTATTGTTTGAAATGATGAATAAGGTATTATTTTTTTCTGAAAATAGAAGTGCCACTCATAGATTTCATATGGCAGAAATATGCATTAAGGAATCTGCCATTCAAGTGTGTCAAAATTGTTGAACAGTTTGCTGCAAACTTTCTGAACAGTTTTATTGTGTCTCTCCCCTAATTGGATTTTCTTACTTATCAAATTCCTATTTCCACAAGGAAACATCTATCACATTAACAGTGCACTAAAAGGCAAAGGTAAGAGCCATTATTGTGCTGAAGCCTAGAATTTCCCCAAATTCTTTTCTAGCAAACATTCCTAATGATTGTTATATTATTGCTCCTGCTGTGTTGTAATCAGTGTGAATGACTTGCTTATCTCCCATATCCCAAAACATAAATAAAATAAAATAGTGCTAAGATGGCAGGCTGTGAATGCTTGAATATTTTAAGGTAAAGGTACAGCAGTATATGATGAAAGTCTATACTAGAGGCATTACATTGGCGCAACTGCAGTGCATCTAGTGAAGATGCTGTATGCCGCTGGGAGACTGCTCTCCCATTAGCATAGTTATGCCACCTCCAAAGGAGGCAGAAGCTATGCCATCTGGACAGTGTCTCCCACTGACATAGTGCCAGTGTGGATAGTGCTTAGATCACTGTAACTTATGTCACTTAGGGTGGTGTCTTTTTAGCACCTCTGAAAGACATAAGTTAGATCGACATAAACGGTAGCGTAGACCTGCCTAGAGAGATCCTTTCACTTTTGGGTTCACAACTTTAACTCATGGTGAGACGGGGGTGAGCAAAAGTTGTTTAGCCCTGATGCCTGGTCATTACTCTGTGAACTAGCTTTGGTAAGGTTACAATAGTTTTATTGGGCTAACATTTTCCATGATGCCTTAGGTTGAATTATTCTCGAAAATCTCAGCCCAAATGGGACACTTGCTTCTGAGAATGAGATTAGGGAAATTATGTCAGTAAAGCCAAGTGTAAAGTACTACATTTAGGAAGCAAAAAGCAAATGCATAAATACAAAGTGGGGAGGAACTGGCAATGCAATAAATAGTACTCTGGAAATGATCTGGGGGCTACAAACAGAGTATGAGCCAACAATGTGATACAGTTGCAAAGAAGGGTAATATAATTCTGGAGTGTATTAAGAGAAGTGTCACACGAAAGAGACGGGAGATAATTGTTCTCCTCAGTACTGGTGAAGCCTGAGCTGGAGTATCATGTCATTTTGGGTGCTTCCCTTTATGAAAGGTGTAGACAAATTAGAAAATGTGTACAGCAGAGCAGCTAAAACAGTGGTTGGTAACCTGCAGCACACCGGAGTAATCCGCTGGAGGGCCACAAGACAGTTTCTTTACATTGACCATCCACTGGCACGGCTCCCAGTGGCCACAGTTTGCTTGGCCAATGGGAGTTGTCTCGTGGCCCGCCAGTGGATTATCCCGACAGGCCACATGCAGCCCGAGGGCCATGAGTTGCCTACCACTGAGTTAAAATGACAAAAGTTTTAGATAACTTAATCTATGAGGAAAAGTTATAAAGCTGGGAATCTTTAGACTTGAGAAAAGAACACTGAGGAGGGAATCTGTTAAAGGCTATTATAAAGAGAATGGTGATCAATTATTGTCCACTGTAGATAGGACAAGGAGTAATCAGCTTAGTCTGCAGCAAGAAATATTTATGTTAGATAAAAAAAAATTCTAGCTGTAACGATAGATAAACACTGGACTAGGTTACCAAGGTAAATACCCACTCTAGGTGTACTTGGTCCTGTCTCAGTACCGTGGGATAGATTAGATCAATGGTACTCAGACCTCAGTTGTTCAGGAGCCAAATTAGCAATCAACATTACCTAAAAGGGCCACAGTAGTGTGAATTCATTGCTTCATTTACTATAGTACTACTTATTCATATTTAATCAGTATGACAGGGGAAATATGTAGTTTACATATATTATTCTCACAGAAAAATGACTGACCCAGTATTATTATTTTAGCAACTATAATTGGTTAATAACATAGTAAAATCATCCTGACTGGTTAATAATTTAGGTTGGTTAATAATTAAATCACATTGTGTTTTAATATCATGTGCTGGAAAGAGCCTCAGGAGACATATTAAAGATTCACTTGCGCCTCATGAACCTCCGTCTGAGTATCACTGGATTAAACGATTTCCTGAGGTCCCTTCCAGCCCTATATTTTTATGATTCTATGATGCTTTGCCGATGCTAAAAAATTCTGGCAGCCTTTTGCTCAAAAAGTTCTAGCATCACCATGTTTTTGAATAAGAACCTAAATTTATAAATTAGGGATATGCATTTTCTGTCTTCATAAAAATCCACCTAAATATAATGATGAAAATAAACCTTGCAAGTTCCTCTGTTGTCAGTTTGTTTTTTGTTCATCTAACTCTCTCACCATAATCTTATACCAGAAAGGAGAGCACAGGATTAAAATTTGAAACAATCTTGACAAATTGAAGCTTTGGTCTCAATTCAATATTTAAAGGTTCTGCGGCATCAGAGCTGGAAGGGGGATATGAGGTAAATGCTCTGTGGTATCAGAGCTGGGAATGGAACATTGGCGAACAGAATCTATCAGCATACAGAGATAAGTCTGACTGGTGTGAAGACCTTCAAAATATGTTTGCTTGGAAACTAACTCCAACAAACATCACATTGTTTGAACTTTGGACTTCTGGTCGTCTGCTTTCTGTCTACATGACAAGAACTGGGGCGAAGGTGAAGGGAAAGCCCTCCAAGACCAGAACTAAGGTTGCCTGTGCAACCTTAATTGCTTCCCTTGTACATTGCATTATGATATAATCTTTAATTGCCTGGTCACATACTATTTTTTTTCCACTGGAACCCCCCTCACTCAGTGCATAGTGGATGACACTCACTTCATGATCAGCTATTCAATATATTGCTTTACTCTTATTCTTTGTTGGGTGGCTCCAGGCCTTTTTAACTACACACTATTAAAACTTTGTTCTGAATACAGAGCTGTTACATTACTCATGGATTTTTTTGTGGCACCCAAAAGGCACAAAATATCCCTGCTAGTGAATGTGGGTCTCTTTTATTCAAGATTGGGACAATGAAATCTGTGCCCCACTGTGTCCACTGAGAATACAGGTGAGCTGTCACTGGCATTCAAAAGTGTACAAGATGTATGTAAAACCCCCAACTGAGTATCGGAGTCCAGTGATGTGAATGTACCACACTTGCTGTTTGTCCAATTTTAAGGGGCAAGAGGTCAGGAGAGTCTGTGTTTGGATCTGTGGGCACAGTATTGAAAATTAGCCTTAGAAGTTCACAGGCAAGGTGAGGCAATTCTGAGTTGGCAAGGCAGGAGGATGCTTACTCTGGGACAAGCTCATGAAATTCTTACACTCTTTGGCAGCCAGGAAGCAACTACGTGAAATGATTATTGTACATGTTGGTGAAAAATATTTGGGATTTTGGAAAGGAGTTCTCTTAATCATCAGGCCAAACCACAGGGTGACTTCAAATTGGTTTGAAATGCTGCAGAAGAGGGTATGTTGGAGAGTCACTAGTCAGAAGGCTACAAGATATGTGAATCAGGAAGTGGTTAAATTTGTACATGAACAAAAAGGATTGGCGATTATCCATCAAAACATATATTTTGTACCCAAGTTATGCAGGGAGCAGATATATTTTACCACAGAGCAGATATAGTTTTGGCTGATATTCAGGCAGGAATTGTCAACTGTTTGGGAACCCACCTAGGAGTAAGGAGGAGGTGGCCAAGCTAATTCATGGTGCCTCTTTGTGGCAAGCGTCCAACCCAGGTGATTGTTCAGAAGAAAGTCCAGATCCCTCTTCAACTGAAATTGGAAGTGAACTTAGGGGGAAGGCATCTCCTAACAAAGCTGGGGAATGGGACTGAAGCATCTCATGTCTGGTACAGCAAGAAGGCAACTCCATTTCCCCAGGGTCTCACCCTCATAATGAGGAGAAGGTGGTGCTGTCCCAGCAACAGGCTAGGGCCAGCTGTAGAGGAGTGATGGCAGCCCTCTACCAGATGGAAACAATTCAGGAAGGAATCATAATTTTCCCTGTAGAAGTTGCCAGATAGTTTCCGGATGAGTTAAGTTAATAAAGTTGGGCCTAATTAAACCCCATCCTTTCATTCATATGTTTCTTATTGTATGTCCAGGACAATGTGGTATTCTCTCTATTGCTTTGGTTATTAATTCTGACAATGATTTGGAGAAGGAGCACTGAAGTGTGTACACAAATATATAAAGTTTTATGAAGGAGAACAGCTTTTCAAATACTTTACAATAGAATATATCTGTGTTTTGTCAAGCTGCGTGTTCATTCTCGTAGTGTAACTAAGAAATCCAGCCATTCATCTTTCAAGATATAAAACATCATACAATAGTTAGGTAGAGCCAAACTTTCAATGAGTGTAATGGATGATGAAATAGGAGAACAGTGATAAGTAGACAATCACTACTTTGGTAGAACAATTGTATATGATAAATGACTAGCTATCATAAAACAATATTAAAAACTAACCAGCTCTGTTTCTAGCCAAGAGAGTGTCCACCAGCCACTTTTAAGTACTAAAACAGTCAAGAATTATTGAAAGGAATATTAAAGTATTAGAAGTATGTGCCTATTTGCACTAATACTGTGGGTCATATCCCAGTATGCAATCCAGATCAGTAGGGGATTATATCAGTGCATGCCCCACGATATGAGTGACTCACGATACTTTGCTGTTGTAGCTCTCAAGCAGGCCACTGACAAAGAGCCTGTCGCCATTCAGGTTAAGCCCTTTATTTCTGTGTATAGCTACAGCCTGATCCAGCAACTCTGACCCCAGCAGCAACAAATCAGATACTCACTGGTTTTCAGCAGTGCTGTTTACTATCTGCATGTTGATCCCAACACACTCCCAGTCCTGAATTTTCCCCAGAAATGTGTGTTTTGAACTGCCCAGCCACCTCTTGGGCAGTTCACATATTAGTAATCTGTTGCCCTGTAATGGCAATATGCAATAGTTTGTTGGGAGTTATTAAACAGTTTAATGGGAGTTATTAAACAGTTCACTTTAAACACAACACTGGATTCGTTCTGATTAAAAATTTTTTTAAAAAAGTTTATTTAACTACAAAAAGATAGATTTTAATTGAGTGTACGAATCAGGTATTAAAATAAAAAAATGGTTACAAGAGAAATTAAGATAAAATATCTTATACTAACTAAAACTTAGCAAACTAGAATTGATTCCAGGTAAAACCCTCACATGTTCCCATGGTCACAATTGCATAGATGTCCATATAAATCTATGGTTTCTAAATATTCATTGATACTTTATTGCTGAATAAAGACCTAAATTCATCTGTTTATGTTATATATTCAACTTTCAGCTCTTCATTAACCTTTTTTTCTTTCCCATTGTAGCTATCACTCATTTTCTAATAAATGGTCATCAGCTAACCTGGACTTTCTCTTCTTTTTTACCTTAAACTTCTTGGCAAATCTCCATAAATTAACTTTGGTCATTTCTTCAACCCTTTTCATAAAATAAATGATCTAGTGAATGGTGAAATAAGTATTTATCTTTTAATGTACTGGATAAAATTATCGGGATCTTCTCAAATTCTGTAAGTGTAAGAATGATAATATCTTATTGTGGTGAGAAAAGCCCAATGTTTGTTTACTGCTAGAAAAAAGATGAATATACAAAGACATACTGTATTATAATAAAGCAGCAAGAGATTTCAGAAACCTTGATTATCGTTGCTAAATTGACATAATGACAGAAGTTATCTAACAGTCATTTCAAGTCTCTCTAGATAATTTAAGGCATCTTAGCCCTGTTAGTCTGATCACATTAGCACAAATCGCCAAGCTGGTCAATTGTAATGGCTCACACCCAGAGTAAACCTCTGGCTTTATTAGTTTTCTGTTGTGGAATGAAAGTGAGTCATGCTGGAAAGCATAAACTGACAGTGAGGGATAACAAGAACCTTTTGATATTCCATAGCTTTCCAAGTGGCATCAGTTTCCCATAGACAGCATTTAACTTTCTCTGAGGCTTAGTTTGGTCTTCATTTTCATAGAAAAAACTATTATTTTTCTCAGATTCTGTCAACAGTCTTTATGCTTGTCTGCACTCAGAGCAGTTCAGCAGTACAGCTGCATTTAAAAGAAATAGGTGTATTTTAAAGACGCTTTGTTGAGGTCACAGGAACAAACCATCCTGAAGTGCAGAAAGAATAGCAAATATGGCAGGCAACCAGCTTGGCTTAACAGTGAAATCTTTGGTGAGCTTAAACTCAATCAGGAACCTTAAAAGAAGTGAAAATTTGGATAGATGACTAGGGAGGAGTATAAAAATATTGCTAGAGCATGCAGGGGTGAAATCAGGAAGGCCAAGGCACAATTGGAGTTGCAGCTAGCAAGGGATATGAAGGGTATCAAGAAGGTTTTCTACAAGGTATGTTAGCAACAAGAAGAAGGTCAGGGAAAGTGTGGGACCCATGTTGAATGAGGGAGGCAACATAGTGACATATGATGTGGAAAAAGCTGAAGTACCCAAAGCTTTTTTTGCCTTAGCCGTCACAGATAAATTCATGTCCCAGACTGCTGCATTGGGCAATATAGTATGGCGAGGAGTTGAGCAGCCCTCAGCGGTGGAAGAACAAGACTATTTAGAAAAGCTGGACGTGCACAAGACCATGGGTCCAGATCTAATGAATCCAACAGTGCTGAGGGAGTTGACTGATGTGATTGCAGAGCCATTGGCCATTATCTATGAAAATTTGTCTAAGGACAAGGCCTCAGACTATTCTACTTGTTCTGATACAAATTTGCATGTCAGCACATTTGAATGAATACATATTAAAACATTACACACCATATCTACAAGTATTCATGATATGTTGTGTGATCATATAATCCATAGGAACAAACAAGTAGAGCTAAGGTTGTATTTGCACTGTCCAGGTTGCCATTTCTTGACCTTTGAGTACTTAAAATTAAAATTTAATATTCTCTTAAATGCAATTCTTTTCTCCTCTGTTCCTTGTTGAACAAGTTCAGCTTACTGCTGATGAGCCATTCATTCAGATTGGAAGAATCACTGATTGTATACGGTACTGAATACTTTATTTTGTAGTCTAGTTTGGATGTAGACAAGATATACAAGATTTAAAAATTAACCTTGCACCATAAGCCTTGGTCACTGAAGGCTAAGGGAATGTATTGTATCATTAATATGTGTTTTCTCTGTTAAACTCAATATCGATTCCTGAAATCATAGAGCTTTCTGAACTACCATGGGAATGGCTAATGGATTCTTGAAGAGAAAGAGTACCTTGTTTTAATTACAAATGTGAAGCAGGTTAAACCTCTTACTACAAATAAAGTTGTCCAATTTACAAACTGCTTTTTAGACTATTGTCTACAAAATCAATCATTACACAGTTAAGACTTAAGTCTCTGACACTGATTTAGCTGGGCATTTTTACATACAAAACATCTATGGAGGTAGACATATATAGAATGTATATGTGTATGCTAATAACAATAATAATGTCAGGGAACTTAATATAATAGTAATTAAACTACTGATTGCTTCTGGCTTGTTTTTTCATGAAACAGATTCAATTTGGAGGTGTAAATAGAGAAGAAAAGATATCTAGGTAAGAGAATACAGTGGAGAGCTATTTAGATTCCCATAATTCTAAGACTTCATTAGGAATCAATCTTCAAAAACATGGTGAAAAATTGTTAGATAAAATCACAATGCTACTATTCTTATATTCTATGAAAACATTTCATGTTAACTTTCTCAGTGAAATTGATCCTTATCCAGTCAACTGGTGAAGAGTTGTTAGAGCATTATGTCTTGCTCTTGCACCTTTCCACTATAAAGTGCAAGTCTGAATCTCACTAATGGAGATATTTGTGGAATAACAGTTTTTACAGCAACATTAGTTATAATGAAGTTGGCAAAAACTGAGCATTTGCTCTCCTGCAAAAGTAGGAAAGAGGTTCTTTCCCGACATCTTGTGGAAGTGTTCATCATACTTATATAGAATACCTATTTTAATCTGCCTAAAATAACTGAAAATATATTGGGTTCCCAGGTTTGATGAGGTCATTAAAGAAAACTTCAGAAAACTATCACATTATCTCCTAGCAGGTATCTCTTATCTACTAGAGAGTTATAGAGAAAATATTTATGCAAATACATACTATACAATAGTACATATATTTCTGGTGAATGAGTTGCAAAACTACAGATATTTTGAACTAAATGAAATTTATAACTAAGGGTATGTCTACACCATAATAAAACACCCGTGGCTCACCCAGGTCAGCTGACTCAGGTTTGTGGGACTCAGAGTGAGAGGCTATAGCATTGCATTGTAGACATTCAGGCTTGGATTGGAGCCCAGGCTCTCGGATCCTCCCACCTCATTTAGCCTGGACTCTAGTCTGAGCCCGAACTTCTACATGACAATTTAACAGCCCTGAAGCATGAGACCCTGTGAGCCCAAGTCCGGTGAACTGAGTCCACCATGGGTGTTTTACTGCAGTGTAGATATACGGTAAGTGATAAGTTTGAGAAGATTTTGTTTACTATTAAGAACAAAAAAGAGTTAGTTTCAGCTTTGAAACCTCATAAAATGAGTATCAAACCTACAATTAGGTGAACTTGGTTAATTAAAAGTAAATTTAATGTATCTGTTAGGATAGAAGAATAGCCATGCTGCATCAGACCTGATGATCCATATAGCCCAGTATCCTATATTCCTACAGTGACCAGTGCCAAGTGTTTCAGAGGGAATAAAGAGAACAAGCAATCATTGAGTGATTCATCCCATCTTCCACTCCCAGATTCTGGTAGTCAGGATAGCGACACCCAGAGCATGGGATTGCGTCTCTGACCAACTGACAAATAGTTGTTGAAGGACCTATCCTCCACGAACTTTTCCAATTCTTTTTTGAACTCTGCTATAGATTTGGCATTCAAAATGTCCGCTGGCAACAAATTCCAAAGGTTGACTGTATATTGTGTGGAAAAGTACATCCTTTTAAAGTTGACTGATAATTTAATTGGATGTCCCCTGGTTCTTGTGTTGTGTGAAGAAGTAAATAACACTTCCTTATTCACTTTTCCCACAGAATTAATAATTTTATATCCCTCTGTCATAGCTCCCTTAGTCATCTCTTTTCCAAGTTCAAAAGTCCCAGTCTTTTTGATTGCTCCTCATACAGAAGCTGTTGCATACCCCTAATCCTATTTGTTGCCTTTCTCTGTACCTTTTCCAATTCCAATATATCTTTTTTGAGATGGAATAACCAGAACTGCATTCAGAATTCAAGACATGGGCATACCATGGATTTATATAATGACATTATGATACTTTCTGTCTTATTATGTATCAGTTTCCTGATAGTTCCTAATGTTCTGTTAGCTTTTTTGATTGCTGTTACACACTGAGTTGATGTTTCAGAGAATTATCCAGGACTCCAAGATCTCTTTTTTTGAGCGGTAACAGTTAATTTAGATTGTATCATTTTGTATATGTAATTGTGATTATGTTTTCCAGTATGCATTATTTTGCATTTATCAACACTGAATTTCACATGCCTTTTTGTTGCCCACTCATCCAGTTTGGTGAGAGCCCTTTGTAACTCTTTGCAGTCAGCTTTGGACTTAACTATCTTGAGTAATGTTGTGTTGTCAGTAAATGTTGCCACCTCACAGTTTACCCCTGTTTCCATATCACTTAGGAGTACATAGAATAGTACTTGTCTGACAGCTGACCCTGGAGGACACCATCTTTTACCTTTCTCCATTCTGAAAACTGAGAATTTACTCCTATACTTTGTTTCCTGACTTTTAACCAGTGACTGAACCATGAGAGGACCATCCCTCTTATCCCATGACTGTCAACCTCACTTAAAGGCTTTCTGAAAGTCCAAATACACATTATCACTGGATCCATCACGATGCATTACTTCCCTTTATAACAGTTATATTGACTCTTTCCCAAATTGCATTCTGCTATTTCAGTTATTTATATCATTCTATGTATTTAGTCAGTTATTACATAGTGCTGTCATGAAAAAAAAGAATAATTGTCTTTTAATGGCTTTAAAGAAAGTAAAATATCACACTTTTATTTGGGCTTCTACTGATCTTATCCTTGAGTAGTGTTGGTGTACCATGGAAGCATCCATCATATTCAGTATCCAGGTAGCAAGGTATAGTTATATTGCTCTAGAGAATTTTGCCGTGAAGATGCTCATAAGGGAGCATCTTCTTTATAGATAGTAAGTAAGGTAATGGAAGAGGTACAAATATGCAGACAAAATGTACTCTGAATTGATGGTGTATGTGTGCAGTCCAATTCCCAATGATGTCTCTTTAAGCAACCGTCAAAATAGGTGCCAAATGGAATTAAATTGTCAGTGTTCACAGCGAAGCAAAGAGTTGAATGGGCATGGATACTAAACAGCTCTTTTAACCATTAAAAGTCATTCTTTTGTCTCAGAGTTATAGGAAATTATAGGAAAAATATGAGGGATACATGCATGCCTGTTCATGCTGTACTTGATTTGAGGATAAATAAAGAACTGTAGCATATTTAATCTGGCACTTTCCTTAAGCTCTGAATTCATTTTAGAGGGTTTTTAGTAATAATTTAATGTTCAGCTGTAGTTAACAAGCAATTAAGAATACTATGAAAAGTCATCAAGTGGTTTGGCAGAATAAATGATGGATTAAAAAAAGAGCAAACTTCCCTAGTGTCTAGCCGCTGATCAGCCGTTTCCCCTGCAGGCGGTAATTTATCCCTCTGAAACGTCTTATTACTTACTCCAAAATATTCAGATATTTCATGTACTTTCTATAATGCTACATTTTAAAAAAAATTACCATTCAATTAAATTCATATCAAAGCATTTTTCCCCAACTTAAATGATTTTTAATTCTATTTGAAATTTTATCTACTGGTTTTGTAAAATCTTATTGTTCAAGCTATTTACTCATTCTTACATACTGAAAATCTCAAGGCAGTGTGGTCTTGTGATTATAGCATGGCACTGCGGAACAACAAATCCTCAGTTTTAACATCAACTTTCACAATGACTCTCTGCCTTTGAGCAAGTCCTTTAACCTATACTTTATCGTCTATGCTGGAAGCACAATTACATTAATATTTACCTACTAGTAATTTTGAGAGTGCTATTTTGTGAATTAATTAACTATTCTTAAAGTAATTTGAAAATAAAAAACTCTACATGAGTTAAGAACATACTGAGTATTATACACATTCATTGTATATTATATACACACATAAGTACTCCTTGTGACAGGTTTACTGGTTCCTTAAAGAGATTTAGATAACATGGGGTTCAGAGAGATGTAGTGGAAATTAGGGCTGCATTGTAAGCAGGAATAGATCTGAAGAGAGATTTAAAAAGGAGAATGATGAGCAATTTGTATATGCTGCTGAAAGGGAGAGGAAACCAGAGCATCAGCTGCACTGCGAAATTATAATATTAAAAGACAACAAACAATATACAGTAAAGAATAATTGAGGGGGGAAAGCATTTAAAAACCAGTCTTTCAAAATTCAAAGGAAACCACTACTACAATAACACAATGGTTAAATATGTATAATACATTCATGGCAAGAAACATTCTTGTGCACTTCATTTTGCTATGTATTATATTATATGTGTGCAATGCACCAAAATATTATACTAAAAGAAGAGTAAAGTTTCAAAGTCAGGCATTCAGAAGGTAAGCAATGTCAGTACTGATGATGCCCAAGTGATCTTTCCTTGATCTCCCTGCCTTCATGAAATATTTGCATTTTCATAAAATCTTGCCCAATGTGACACAGGCTTCCTATGTGATGACTGGGACTAGAACCCACTTTTCCCAGTTCCTTAATCACAGGAAAACCTTCTTTCACTTTTTGCAACCTTCTGCTTTATTAACTGTATCTACTAATAGCATGTGAACAATTAAGTAAAAATTATAACATAAAGCATACGTGCAGGGGAAGGAATTAATGCTAGCAGGTTTTGCCATTTGTTCTGTTGTGGAACAAATGTGAGACCATTCAAAATTTGAGAGAAATGGAACAATCATCCCAGAATACGTAGGTCAGCATTCACTCAGAATGTGTGGGACACAGATTCAGACCTCTGCTTTGAAATAAAACTCTAAAAACTCCTGTTTTGGTTTTCATGAAACTTCACACACACCTGCACAGATGCCAGAATAGCCAAAAGGTGGTTGGGGCACTCACTCGGGATACAGGAGACTCAGATTCAAGGCCCTGCTCTGAGTCGGACATCTACCCTTCAAAAGAAATCCAAACACTGTTTTGGAACCAGAAATTGTGTAAATTATAACTTTGCACTTGTGTCTTCCAGAAATCCCCACAATTAAGGAAGAAAGTCATAATGTGTAAAAAAGATCTGGTTTAAAAAGGAAGGGAAGGAAGTGGAAATAAAATTATATATATATATATATATATAGCTAGGAAGAAGGGAAATTGATAATAATGAATGTAATAATGAATGTAAATCAGAAGCTTGGGATTTTAGAAAATTGAGAAGACAAGCAAAGGGACAAGGATAAATCTGTGGCTAGCAGAATTAAGGACAATAACAATGAGTTTCTAAGTGTAGAAATAACAAGGAGTTTCTAAGTGTATAAGGAATAAAAAAAATCTTAGCCATGTTACTGGTTATTGATCCATATTGTTATTGTTATTGGTCCATTACTAGAACAATGGTAGAATTATCAATAATTATAGAGAAAAGGCAGAAGTGTTCAGTAAATATTTATGTCCTAAAAACAGTAGTTATATTTTGATGATAATACTAACATTCTTTCCATTCCCCTCGTATTTCAGGAGGAGTTAAACAAGTGCTACTGAAGTTAGACATTTTAAAATCAGCAGATTCAGTTAACTTGCAAGTAAGAGCTTTTAACAGAGTTGACTGAGGAGCTCACTGTACCTTTAATGTGGATTTTCAGAAACTCTTGAAACATTGGAGAAACTGTAGAACATAGGAAGAAATCTAATGCTGTGCCAATACTGAAAAAGTGCAAACTGAAAGTCCCAGATAATTATAGGCTTGTCAGTGTGACACTGATTCTGGACAAGATAATGAAGTAGCTAACACGAGATTTGATTAATAAAGAATTAAATGGGCATAATATAATTAACATGAATCAATGTGTGTTTACAAAAATAGATACTGTCTAATCAAATTGATATGTTTTTAATTCTGGTGAGATTACAAGTTTGGTTGATAAAGATAATATTGTTGATGTGATATACTTAGATTTCTTTAGGGCATTTGACTTTGTACTGCATGTTGTTTTCACAAAAAAACCCTAGAAAGATATAAAATGAACATGGAACACATTAAATGGATTCAAAGCTGGCTAACTGATAGGTCTCAAAATATAATGGTAAACAGTGAATTATCATCAAGCTGGTGTTTTTCTAGTCGGGCCCCTCAGGGATCAGTTATTCTCCCTATATTAATTTAACATTTTTTGTTAATGACCGGGAAGAAAAAAATAAATTTCAAAAATTAAAATTAATTTTAATTACAAATTTTTTAAAAATAACAAAAATGGAAGAGTGGTAAATAATGAAGAAGATAGGTCACTGATACAAAGCAATCTGGATTGCTTGGTAAACTGAGCAGACGGAAACCATGTGTATTTTAATATGGCTAGATGTAAACGTATACTTCTAGAAACAAAGAATGTAGGCCATTTTTACAGGATGGGATACTATTCCGGGAACCAGTGATTCTGAAAATGATTTGAGGATCATGGTGTATAATCATCTGAACATTTGTTCCCAGTCTGATGCTGTAACAAAAGGGCTAATCCTGGGATCGGCAACCTTGGCATGTGGCACCTCAGGGTAAGCATCCTTAGCAGACCCGGCCAGTTTGGTTACTTGCCAGTTTGCCGATCATGACTCTCACTGGCCGTGGTTCGCCGTCCTGGGCTAATGGGGGCTGCGAGAAGCGGCTCAGCAAGTAAACAAACTGGCGGGGCCCACTAAGGGTGCTTACCCTGCCATGTAGCATGCCAAGGTTGCTGATCCCTGAGCTAATGTGATCCATGGATGCATAAACAGGGGTATCTGGAGCAGTAGAAATGTTATTTTACCTCTGTATTTGGACTGGTGTGATTGTTGCTATACCCAGTTCTGACATTTGCAATTGAAGAAGGGTATTGATAAACTGCGGAGGGTTCAGAGAAGAGCCACAAGAATGATAAAATGACTAGAAATCCTGCCTTATAGTAAGACTCAATGAGCTCAATCTATTGATCTTAACAAAGAGAAGGCTAAGGTGTGACTTGATTAGTGTATAAGTACAAGGGAACAAATATTTAATAATGGGCTCTTCAGTCTAGAAGATAAAGATATAACATAGTCAGTGGCTGGAAGTAGACAAATTCAGACAGGAAATAAGATGTACTTTTTCTTTACAGTAACTAACCATTGGAACAACTTATCCAGGGTTGCGATAGATTCTCCATCACTGACAAATTTTAAATTATGATTGGATTTTGTTTTCTAAATATCTGCTCTGGGAATTATTTTGGGGAAGTTCTATGCCCTATGCCATACAGGTCTTACAGGAGGTCAGACTAGATTATCACAACAGTCTGGCCTTGGAGTCTATGACTATGAATGTATGAATGTATGAATTTGAACTGTCCTTCACAAAAAACTGACAAACTCCTGGTTCTAACTGTAGCTTCTCATTTTCTATTAGTGCAGTAATACTTCCCAGGTGATTCTGCACCTGAGTTTCAAAATCAAGAGAAGGGGCCAGAAGGCGGAATCTTCACTCTTTCTCCAAAAACATCTGTAAAATCTTATTGCATATATATCACCCCGGGACACTCTGTTCACAGTTAGCATTTTTTCAAACACCAACACTTTGTCTTTTAACTTCCAAGTGAAGGAAGAAAATCTGACTTCTGAAAAATTAAATTGTGAGAAGGTAAAGTTCACAAATTGCTGTCTATTTTAACAATAGATATTTTCCCACAAGAAACATAGATGGAACACTCATGCTAGAATATTGTCAAAACTATACCAGTTTCAGTTAGCTCCACGGTAGGAAAAGGATCAAGACATTATTCTAGTGTAAAATGCCAAAAAAAGTCATTGGAAGTAGCAGCGCTGTTTGCCAATGGAAACCCAAACTACACAACAATTTTACTTGGAGTGAAGTACTTACTAAGGGCCTTTCAAAAACTTCCCCTCCTTTAGTAAATCTCTCAGATGCAAAGAGATGACCTGGAGTATGGATCAAGCTGAGCATACCCACCACCATTGACATATCTAGTCAGGCCTCCAAAATGTTGCAGTTTATGGTTTAATTAGTTGTGATTATATCGCGCCTTCAACAGCTAATGCTAAAACTTTAGGGTTGAACCTCATTGGAATCCCCAGATAAAAGTCTTTGGTATTGTGGACGAATCCATAACAAACCTCTGATCTTGATCTGAAAGAGAGCTAAGCTATTTCAGATCTTTGGTCAACCTGCACACCATTCTATTTTTTTTTTTTAAGCTTTAACTACTTAACCACTCCATCTGATGTTAAAAGGACATGTGCTCTCATTTTGGTAAGTAAATGGAGTGACCAGGATTTCAAAATTGATCAGCATGCAGAAGGTCCTACTGCAAACAATAAATTTATAAACCAATGAGAGATTATGTGTCAAGAATTTTGGAAAATCGAGCCCTCAATCTTGATTTAAGTTCACAAGCCTTCAACCTATTAGTCTACTGTAGGAAGGTCAGAACTAACAGTTCTATTGTCAAATAAGTATCCTTTTTCTGAATCTCAATCCTTTCTTTCCTCTTACTAACATTGCCATATTGAAATGTGTGCACTTCTTTTTGATGGTGCTTTGCCACTAAATTTGCTAAAACAAGCTCTATAGGCTTGTCATTGTTCTCTTTGCCTTGCAGATATAGCCTGGGAGAATTCTCTTGTATCTGACTCCCTCAGTTTCTCATGAAATTCAGTAGGTTTTGCAGACATATAGCACAAGGATTAGTTGTCTTTTCTCTTTTCCTTGCTACAATGTCAATTCTTCTTTGACAAAGGCAGGCTTCATATCTTAATCAAGTTTTCCCTTCTTGACTGCCTTACTTATTGCTTTTGCTATTACTATTTTTAGTGCTATTGCTATTTCTTCTGCAGATTTTCCTCATCTATTATAAGAGCATCTATGAGACAGCTTCTGTAGTCATCATTTCCTCCTAATTTCTTTGACTTTTGAGGCATAGTTTTATACTTGCAATGAGATTTTGTTTTTTTCAAATATTCACAGCCAAGTCAAACTGCTCTGCTTTTTATCCAATGGCTCTATATTTATTCTCTCATACTCCCCACGCTCCGCACACACACCTAGACATAATGTATATTTTTAAACATATACATTCACAAAACATGCAAACATTATACACCCAAAATCAAATCTTCTGTATATACTGAACTAACATGTAAGGACCTGTTGTGCAATTTTTCAGGATATAGAACTTCCACTGACTTCAATGGAAGCTGTGTGGATTTGAAGAACTAGTCTTGTTTGTCAGATGCTCAGACTTGTAATATAACTTAAATTTGGATCTGAATCCAGATGAGGTCAGGTACCTGATGGCAGTTAGTACACATAAGACAAAGTAGGCTTTGAGAACCCAGCTATCAGAAGGAGTTTATGCCTGGCAGCTATTAAAGATAGATCCCAAGTGTAAATCTACTGTGAAGCAATGTGAATGTGCTTGCCCCAGAGGAACCAAAAACATCAGGTATGCTCATATATCATTAACAAATATTACACATTACTGAAATCCAGTAGGTTTTTTGTTTTTTTGTTAAACCTGGGACTGCCATGAGAATAAAGGTAACAAAGGGGCAAGAACTGATCTGGGACTGTGTTAGATGGACAAGATGCATCCAAGCTTATATTATTGATGTTCAGTCTTCCAAGACTGTGGCTCTGCAAGGGGTAGATTCTCTTAAATGTATTGGAGTATTTGGCATCCATTTTTCTGATATCATTATTAATTATTTATTAATAATTGTTAATTATTATTATTGTTGTTATTATGAAGTCGCTAATTGGTAAAATAGGTCTCCCCCTAAAGAAGTCAGATAAAGCTGCATACTAAAATTAAATACTCTACACTTTTACAGTGTTTTCCAATTGATATTTTAAATATCAATATGATCCAGATAACCCATAGCATTTAGGTAGCATGATATTAATTCCTTAGAAAAAAAATTAGATAGACAAGCAAGTTGACAAACATATTAAAATATATCTTTATGTACCTAGTGCATTTCTTGTTTAATCAATTTTAAAATGTGTCCAAAATGTTCCAGTTATTTAACTAAGTCTAATAAATACAGAACAATCAAAAAAGATGTTAATTTAACCTGCTTTAATCCTTTTGCCTCTAATGGTTGCTAATATTTTGATCGCAGATTGACCTAATTATACAAATGTTCAAAGATATCTCAAATTAGTGTCTCGATTTACATCTAAACTATTTTCACCTATAGTTTTGTTGACCGCAAGCAGTTGTACTTGCAAAATATATAAGGCATGTACCTAACTATCTGATTTGTGGTTCTTATGTTGTTTGTACACAGAAAACAAGGTGGCCAAAGTAAGATTTTAAAGCATAGCAATTAAAGTAGAAGATACTGAATTTCCATTGGATAAAATTCAAGAATTTAAAGTATGATATACAGTAAGAAGATGATGTGTAGTTTTCTTGGATATCTCTTATTTGAGGATAGCTGTGCCTAATGTAATTACTCATATAGGATCTAATTCTGCAAAGAACTAAGCATTTTCTAAGAGGCTATAAGTAAGGCTACATTTTAGTCACAGGTATTTTTAATAAAAGTCATGGACAGGTCATGGGCAGTAAACAAAAACTCATGGCCCATGACCTGTCCATGACTTTCACTAAAAATACCAGTGAATAAAACTTGGGGCGGCGGTGGCAGGGGGCGGGGGAGGTGCCAGGGGCCCCATGAGTGCTGGGGGAGGGAGCAGCGCACTGCCCAGGACCCCTGCTGGTTCTGGGAGAGGGGTTGGTGGAGCTGGCAGGCTCCCTACCTGGCTCTGTGCCTCCCCACAAGAAGCAGAGTTTGGGTGTGGGAGGGGGTTGGGGCATTGGATGGGGTGAGGTAGGCTCTGGGCGGTGCTTACCTGGAGGGCTCTCTGGAAGTGGTGACAGCTGCTAGGCAGAGGTGTGTCCAGGCAGCAATGTGCACTGCCTCTGCCTGCAGGCTCTGCCCCTGCAGCTCCCATTTGTCATGGTTCTTGGCCAATGAGAACTGTGAAGCCAGCGCCATGGAAGGAGGCAGCCCGCAGAGCTGCCTGGCCATGCCTCTGCCTAGCAGCTGAGAGAAGAGGATGTTGCTGGTTCAGGGAGTCTGCCAGGTAAGTGCCACCAGATCCCCTCTGACCCCGTCTGGTACTCCGACCTCCTGCTCACTCCCACACCCAAATTCCACTGCTGGGGGCTGCGGTGGCCCGAAACTAACCCAGCTGCTGCCTGAGCTGCCCCTCAGCCAGGCACAATGGCAGTTGCAGAAGTCATGGAGGTCATGGAAAGTCATGGAATCCGTGACTTCCATGACCTCTGTGACAAACTCACAATCTTAGTTATGAGCACCCTCAATAGGATTAGAAAGCTTTACTGTCTTTGCATTATTGGATTCATATGGTAAATACAAGGCAAGCAAAAATAAGCTTTAATCTGCAGGATTAATCGATTTTATGACACTCTTCTTTACTGGTTTGTTTTGCTGATTTCAGGTAAAAAGTCAGAGGGTCACATTTTCCTCAGCAATGAACTGATGCTTTGCAAAAAAGGCAAATACCACTTTCAGCAGATGTATTAACAAAAATGTTGCACAGGAAGTCATTGTTATTCTCCATTTTGCACTGGTGAGGCCTTAGCAGGAGAATTGTGTCCAGTTTTGAGCAGCACAGCAAGAAGGATCTTAACAGTTTAGTGAAAGTCTAGAGGAGAGCAACAAAAATGATAAGTGGTTTGGAAAAGAGAGGAAAGGTTGAAAGAAATGGACACATTTAGTCTAGAGAAGAGAAGTGTGAAAAGCAGAGACATAACAGTTTTCAAATATGTAAAGGGATGGTATAAAGGGAATGGCAATCAATTGTTTTCCATGTCCATAGTCCACCAAAGACAAGACGGTAAGTAATAGACTTCATTGGCAGCAAGGGAGATTTAGGATGAATGTTAGGACAGCATTTTAGCTATAAGAATCTTCAAGCACTGGGACTGGTTATCAAGGCAGGTCGTGGAAGCCCTGTCAATGGAGGTTTCTAAGGACAGATTTTACTAAACACCAGTCAGGCATGGTCTAGGTCAGTGGTTCTCAACCTATTGTGGGATGCATCTAATACTGCTTGTATGGCCCCGAGGATGTCTGTATCTTTGTGTTGATTGGGCCACAGATGCCCTGTGGGCCATAGGTTAAGAACTGCTAGTCTGGGTATACTTGATCCTGCCTGAGTTCAGGGGGATGGACTAGATGATCTCTGGAAATCCTGCCAGGAGTACCTTTATATGATTCTATGTAAGTTTTAAATTGCCTACCCCAGCCCTTGTGTGGCCCACATAAGGATCAGGCAGAATTCCAGTCTCTGGGTGTCTCTGGGGATCACAAGGACTGCTCCCTTTGGAGCATGCACTTTCTCAGGAAGGAAATGGAAGAAGCAGGGCCATACCACTTTCTGCTCTATGCAGATGGCTGGACACTTGCAGTTAGAAGAAGCTCTATTTAACAAAGGTATGCACCAGCAGTCACACAGCCTGTAAGTGTCCCAGACCTTGAGAAGCTATTCTGACCTGATGAGGCAGGGACATCTCTGTTTTCCCACAGAAGCTGAGTAACTCAGCCCTGTTCCTGAAGCAGAACTGAATATAGAAGTGCACAACATAACTCAAAGTGATGAATGAGGAATTAATAGAATTAATAGAACACTAATTTCTGCAGGTACATGACCAACTTAGGTAAAAACAATAAGGCAGCACCCCGTGGCCTACCTAATTCGAGTATACAAAGACCGGCAAATAACATGGTATTTTTTTTCCAAACATTTCCTGCATTAACTTATGGGACCAGAAGACTATGTATCAAGGAAGATAAAGGTAGAAATTTATTAATTTTTTTCCTGTAGGAAGTGTTTTCTAGTGAGTTCACAATAAAAAAATTCTTTTGAAGAAGTGAGTGAGATACTTTAATTTATTCTATTAAAGAAGCATTACTTAGGTTGCATAATCAAACAATTGACAATTAGGAAACATATCAATTAAGGTTGTCTGTACAGGCTGCCAAAATTCTGCTGACAATGGAAACAAAATAGACGGGAAATGACAATTTTCAAAAGTTTACAAGTCAGCTAGCCCTGAACTATATTTCATGGGAGAAAGAAAATTCATTTTTTTTTAACCTAAGGGGTTTTCCCCCAACAAATTTCAAAGGTCTGTTGCTAAAAATGGAGGTGTCCGATCTCAAAAAGATGAAAAAACTCCTTCACAATGAAAAGCATTAGAAAACCTAACTACTGCGGTCTCTACCAGCTCTCGCAATATTTTTGTCAGAAGGCAAGGAAGAAAGAATGTTATTGAATAAAAAAAATCCCCTTCTTGACCCTTTGTATGGAAAAGTAGGGTTATAATAACTGTTTCCTCTAAGCTGTGTGTGTATGTGCATGCACATAGATCCTAAATCCTGCGCACACGGCGAAACACCATTGGCACAAAAATTTGCACAGAAGAATTTTTTTTGTGCACATGGCCTGTCACAAATTAGAGGGAACATTGATTAGAATGACTAAGGACTGAGGTTGAGACAAACAGCATCTGATCAGCATTGCTGATCCATCAGCAATAGTAGTCTCAAGTTAAAAGGAACAACATTCTTCAGGAAAGCTAGTATGTGTCAGATGTTGTTTCTCTCAGTTATTTGAGTAATATTCTATTATACACACTCTAATATTTTTTGTTATATTTTTCTGAATCAAAACCAACAAGCCATCACACAATTTTCATGAATCTACTTTTCAAATTTGCTTTTTTCAGTTTACCACATAAATGCATCATTTTTTATTGTTATCTTGTAACTCAGTCCTATTCCTTTCATTTTTTTCTATTTTGATGATCTCTTAGTATTTCTGTTTGCTTAAATCCACTGCATTGTCCTAATTTATATCCACTTATTCAGTCTAAGATATATTTGTATCAAAGAATAAATGTATAACACCATGTTCTAATATTCAGAGTAGTGAATAACCCTTGATTCACCTGAAGTAAATGGGAAGGCAGGTGCTCAGTCCCTCTGAAATTCAGACTCTATATATTATTTTGCAAGCATTTCCCTATGTTCTTTTTGTAGTTCATGGAAATTACTCTTCTATCGAGCCAATAGTGAGGTTTGTGTGACATCTGTGCAAGTACTTTGTTCTTGAACACCTCCAAGAGGAAATTCTGGATGAAATTACTCCCAATACCCAATCAGGAAAGTTTGCCCCTCTTCCCCGTGAGGAGAAATGGAAGACACCAAAGCAATCTTTAAACAGGATTTGCAAACCTTCTGCAGCTCTGGCTATTGGAATAGATGTAGGGAGGATTGCCTGAATGCCTGGTGGAACTTGAGGGAAAGGGGGAAACATGGAAGCATTGGTGGCAAGTATTGTAGGCTGGGGAGACTAAGACTCCTCTAACCCAGGCCATGGCCTCACCCATACTCCACTCAAAGCCCCTACTCTTATTCTCCATCTCTCCCCCTCCCCTGAAGCTGGTGGGAGCTCAGCTGGGGTAGGGATGGCTAGTGTCTCACAGTGGCTGGGGTGAGCGGGCAGGGCTCCTCTGGCTGCAGGGGGCTCAGAAATGCAGGTTTGGGGTGTGGGGGGGGGGCTTGGGGCTCTGGTGTATGGGGGCGGGGAGGGAGGGGCTTGCCTTGGGTCGAAGCGGTGAGGCTGGGGGCTAGCTTCCCTGAAGTGGGGAGTTCACATACTACCCATGCAAGCAAGAGTTAATATGATCTGAGGTAATAACTGCTTTGAGTATTTTACCTCAGGCTCATCTAGTAATGCATGAAAACATCAGTCCCAACCTTTGCTCCACCAGCATTCCCAAAGTTTTGCCATCCACCAGGAAGCATCTTCCTTAAACACCTCCACGTGTTATTCTTCCATGTTGCCCCTTACATATAGTGCAAAGCTGGTAAAAAAACGATTGGTCTTCTTAGCCAGTGTGGATGTGTGGAATGGTGCTGAGAGGGTGAGCAACACCCTTGGGCTACATTGTAAATCCAGTCAGTCAATGAGTCTGGGAACTAAATACTGGATAATCCAGGTGTTTACAACAGACTCCCAGGTTGGCTGACTGAGGCATAGGTCAGTTAATAAAAGAGCCATGCCAGGTTAAAGGGACCTCGTTTTTTCCACCTTGAATAGCTTTGCTTCTAGCAGTAAGTGCTAGGTGAAAACTATGTGAACAGCAGGCTATCATTACTGTTTGGGCTATAGCACAGCATTGTCCTCTGGGCTTATGAACAGGCAGCAGTGCATCTCCATGGGGCACTGATGGGCTTCTCTCAGAGCAATCATTCAGTCAGTTGGACATCCTGTGGGATGAGCAGATGTCCTGAATTCAAGAGCTGAGGAGATAGCACCCTGCCCTGAATTTCCTTCTCATCCATCATGGAAGCAACAATTCAGTTGTAGACAAGAATATGTGAAATGTGTCTGGACAGCCCTGAAGCTCCTGTCTCCTTTTACCTTGGAGGTGTAGTCAGAATTGCTGCCCCCATGCAGAGTTTGGAGAGGTTCTCATGAACCACTGGCAGCTGACTGGGCTAGGAAGCAGATCAACAGAATAATGAGATTGTTTGCTAGTGTGGTTGCAAAACAAATGCCGAGGCAAGCAAGAATGTCATTAAACTCCCTAACACATTTTTGTCAAGGTTCCATGCACTTATTAGATGTTAGAGTGGATGACTTCAACTGGGATATTATGATTTTGATTCAGAAATAATTGTGGGCTTTGCAGAGAGGAAAAGTCAACTAAGTTTTAGTCTAAAGACACCTGTGGCTGCAGGTGTATCAGAACCCTTATTCATCAGAGTAGTTATTGGAAGTGGTTATCTCATATCTTCAAAGGAGAGGTTTGGGAAGAATTCCTTGTCCCTGTGAATCAGGCATTGGCACACCTTTCTTAGAAAACAACAGAAGCTTGGAGCCATCTCATGAGGCGTGGCACTTTCCCAGGCAGTAGACTATTTTGGGTTCTAGGACAGTATAGGCCTTTGGCAATGGTGGATCTTTTAAGGCCTTGGTTCTAAGAGGGAAAGTTAAGTGTGATGCTCTTAATTTAAGGAGCACTGGTGAAATGTGAGCATCCATGCTCTTCCCCCTTTTCCTTTGCTGAAAAATAATCCTGCTATGGATTTAATGATGTTGCAGCTGGATGGACAAAATTCCCGATGTTTGTGTCCATCCTCATTTTCTCCTGCCATCCACAATCCTAACAGTCATTACCCTATCCTCCTTCAGATCCCTCCTTAAAACTCATCTCTACTATGATGTTTGCAAAGCCTAACCTGCTGATCATCCTTAGACTAGTGATAAGTTATGACTATTCTTCTTTCCTTTTCCAGCTTCTAACCTCATTAAAAAAGCCTTCAGTACATCAAGAATCAGAGAGGTAGCTGTGTTAGTCTGCAATTGCAGAAGTGACAAAGAGTCCTGTGGCACCTTAAAGACTAACTAAAGTATTAGAGCGTAAGCTTTCGTGGGCTAATACCCACTTTGTCGGATGCAAGCAGTGGAAGTAATAGATGCTCCTGAGCCTCACCTTTACTTCCACTGCTTGCATCTGATGAAGTGGGTATTAGCCCACAAAAGCTTATGCTCTAATACTTTAGTTAGTCTTTAAGGTGCCACAGGACTCTTTGTCACTTCTTCAGTACATCAGTACATTCAACTTACAAAGTTGCAACAATTTTTCTTCATGTGTATTTGTTTGTATACTGTATCCCCATCCTCTGTCCTTTGTCTTGTTGTGTTGTTAGACTATAAACCTTTCAGGGCAGGTTCTGTTCCTTTTCTGTTCCTGAAGACTGTTCATAACAATGGTTCCCTAATCTTGATTGAAGCTTTTGGTTCCTACCATAATATAAATATTTAATAGTAATAATCATAGATTAAGAAGCGGGGGAGACATGGTTGCCCTTTAATCCATCCTGATCCCGCCTTCCACCTGCATGGACACAGTCCACAGAAAGCCAGCCACAAAATCTAGGGAGAGAGGGTATGGAGTATAGATGCTCCTGAACCTCACCTTTCCCTGAGAATGAAAGAAGGGAAGGGCATAGTCTAGGCTGTTCTCGGGAGTATGACTATCTGAACATTTAAATCTTGTAGGTATAGATATCTGTAACTTAGGTTGTTCTCCTAAACATAAAGAAATCTTTCTGCACTAATGTGTAAATTGCATATAAGAATACATATGATTTAATATTTTACATATAGAGTAATCATAACATACTCATATTAAAGAAGGTCTAAAACCTTTGTGACCAATGTGCTTGCAATGTATGTTCATAAAAAAAAATGAATTTAAGAATGCATATCTATAAAAGTTAACAACTTAAATAATTTAGCTTATTTTCCTTTCACTTACATACAAGGATTAACTATGCATGAAATACAATGTGGCAAAATACATTGTCCAAAAATGTAAAAATAATACTTGAAATAGCTATCTGTAGGTTTCTTTAAATATCATAAGATTAAAGAGATTAGTGTTAAATTCTATATTACCACATATTAAAAGGAGAATATTCTGCAATAAATGATGTATGAAACATTTTCTGGGATATTAATATGTTAGCCATCAAGCAAGTAGAAAACAGTACCCTTTAGGTCAAATAGGATACTTAAGCATTTAGCAAAAATTATTGAGTACATTGCTTGCAAGAAAATTGTAAAGCTATAAAATGATTCAGTTCAGTGATTCCAGAGTGGTTTAATGATAATGAATCTTTTGTATCGCCCACCTTGGGAATATCTAACATTACTGAGTCCTACTACTTTTAATGACTTTTTGGTAAGGAAGAAAGGTATGAAAACACACATGTGCATATTGGTTAATGCAAGACAAGAATTATTCATATTTAATTTAATCAGCTCAGTAAAAAATAAAATTGCAGGGACATTGAATGTTTCAGACACAATTTTGTATATAGTCAGGCTAAGAATTAATGTTTCTCTGTTTAATAGATTCCTTCTATTTGTATATTAATATATATTTAGTTATTAAGAGTGTTAACAATGTTGTAAAAATAAGAGTAAATAATAAATAATAATAAATAAGAGTAAATAATATCACTGGATCTTAGTATGCTTTTCCTTTTCTGTTGTGAGCTGAGTAGTTTTGGTGTACCTAGCCTATTATTTCACATACTTTTAACACTAAAACTATTTTGTTTGCAAATGACTGATGAAAAATGCTAGGAAAAAAAAAAAGTAGCAGAGGACTGCAAAAGGATTCCAGGCTTTCAGGAGATGATGGAGGAAAAACGGAAGGATAGTGAATGCCGAACAGATATGCCCACATCCAAACCCCAGTATCCTGAAGACAGGATACTGGCCTAAACTGACCTTTGGTCTGACCCAGTATGGCAGTTCTTATGTAAATATGTAATGTTGTGGCTGTGTCAGTCCCACGATGTTAGAGAGACAAGGTGGGTGAGGTCATATCTTTTATACCAATCTATGTTGATGAGAGAGACAAGTTTTGAGCTTACACAGAGCTCTTCTTCAGGTTACTTTTTAACCTGAATTCAAGCTCTGTAAACTCAAAAGGTTATCTTTCTCATCAACAGAAGCTAGTCCAATAAAAAAACATTCCTCGCCTGCATTGTCTCAAGCAGTGTAATTTTTTAAAAAATATATAACCATGTTGTATATAATTGTAGTATGGAGCTGAAGCTAGCAATAGAGGCACCACAAGATTTTTATTTTTATATAGAGCAAAGGACTTTCAATCCTCCCTCCACACAAATAAAAATGCAAAATTGGAATATTTGGCTAATAATAACATTTTGTTGCATACACAGCTACAAATTAACTTCTTGTGTTCTTCACAGTGTAAAGCTTTTTGTAACTTTTAAAAACAAATAAACTTGGTTCAATAGATGAGAAGAGGTTTACTCTGGGAAAATCATTTCCACTCCTATGTTTTCCCCATCAATAGAATGAATATAATGATACTTCTTTCCTTTGTAAAACACTTTGAGATCTATGAATGAAAAAAACTGTATAAGAAATTAGGAATTATCATCATTGGACACATACTTTAAAATATTCAAAGATTTTCTCCAGATCTGATTGCTTATCCATATCCTTCCCTCTCCCCCAGATATTCTGCTTGAATAGTCACACAAAAATGCTCTTTCGTGATTTTTTTTAATATACTTTGTGCTCTTGTCTGTGCTTGAAATATTGCAGCAAGAGCATCTCTAGTGATAGTTTGATACTTCTTCTTCTGTTTGCAGCTCCAACAAGAAACATAGAACTGCATAATACAAAAATGAATGACTTACTTGTTCTAAACCTCAGAAAACATTCTGACTCATTCTGAGGTTTGGGGAAGAGGTTTGAATCAATTCCTAATTTAGCTCATGTGACTAGTAGGCATAGGCTAAATTAGGCTTCAAGCCTGCAAACATGTATGCTTGTGAGACACTTTACATATATTAAATGAATGAAACTATTCGCATGTGTAAAGCTACTCATTTGCATAAGTGCCTGCAGTATTGGATTTAGTATGTCATTTATATGATGATGTATATTTTATAGTATTAGGAAAAGTGCTACTCTGCAGAAAGTGACAGACTTTTATACTGTTAGAATCTGTTAATAAAACACTGGCCAACTGTTTCCCAGTTTATGACAAGACCTCTAGTTTATTGAGCTCCTCATTAGGCAGGTGAATGACTCCTTCCAGAGCTGACAAGAAAGTAGGCTCCTTTATTGGGTAGCAAGGATAGCTAGTAGCTAAAATGCACACACATGCTTTATAAGTGAGATTATTAATCTAAGTTTTTCAGACATGAAAATGTCGACTGCCTTAGGTTCATATGATGATTTTGGATAAACTGAAAAATTCAACAATTGCTATTAAAAGTCAGCATTTAGCTATAGTTACCACAAATTAATAAACAAAAGTTTGATCCTGAAAAGTGCTGAACACACTTCATTATTCAGCAGTTACAGAAATTTGATCAATATGCTTTATTTTTAGAATAGAATTTAACCAATATTTCAGATAATTAGTACAGTTGAACAAGGATGATTTTTCAATGGCAACTGCTTTCCCAACTATTCTGTGATCAATTTATTAAACTAGAGTATTAATAAATGATTCCTCATTTAACTTGCAAAATGATTCTGTAAGAAAAGTGTGTACTTGCTGCACCGCCAACAAAAACACAAAGCAGACTGCTATCATTTGCAAATAGAAATGTCCAACAAACGCCCTACACTATTTTTTTCCCTCTCTCTCTGTCATGCTGAACTCTTTCTCTCTCTAATCTCTCTGACCATTAAAGATGACTGGGAATTTCACTTAAAACTTTCTCCTTTGTGCTTAATCAAGTTAGTAGAATCTTTTTGAAATGTCTAACGTTTAGATTACTGATCTACTCATTTCTTCAGATAGCTTTTGATAGAATTAATAAAATGCAAATATCGTTGGCAATATACAGTAGTTCCATTTACAAACTAAACTGGATAATGTGGAATATGTAATTTAAATTGTAAATCTCCAATTTGCATATTCCACTCATGTTATTGTGTGCTGCGCCTTTCTAACTGGTCCCTTTATTCCTGATTGTTAATGTTTATTTGATTCTGTCACTCCTCACTCAAATATATTTTCTGTAACCATTTTATTTCATCTGTTTTTTGACCTTTTTCATCTTGTTTTTTTTCTACTTTTGACTCCTTGAATACTATTACTGTGCAGTTGCAAAGATGTACCCTTTTTTTTTTCACAAGAGACCAATAATTTGGGCTGTTTCAAACTCTGTTGGTAACCCATTCTTTGAGTTGGTGCTTAAGAAAAAAAGCTCATTTTGTCTCTTTCAGAGAATAGATAAAATGGCAATTAATCAGCAACAGATATTCAGCACATATGAAAATGTCCCCACCCTTGCATCCTCAGAAGTAGAGATATTTTGTCACAGCAAAGAAAACAGAACTACTGTTCCCCCCCCCTTCTTTGTTTACTTTCCCTCTTCTGGCAGTAAAGAGAGAAGCTCCATTTTGATTGGTTGGACAGACGGGTGCAGCATAAAACTATGGGCTGTCATGCACTCAAAGGGAGGAGTTTATTATAAGCCCTTCCCCTTGCCAGGACACTATTCTGCATTGGGAAGAAAAGCTCTCTCCTTAGAGTTAGAGTGGGACAAGGTTTTGGGGCCTTGCTACAGAAAACATGCAAACAAGGTTAGTGGTGCAGAGGGTTTGTGCGGGGAGCTGATAGTAGTCCCCCACCAGGTGATTTAGATTTCAGTAGGAAGGATGATCTATATTGGATCAGTTATAGCCAGATAGTTCCCAGGTGTATCATTTAATAAAGAAGTGGCCTCGTTCAATCGCTTTCCTGGTGTCTTGACATCCTTTCTGTTGTGTCTGGGACAATACAGCCTTTTCTTTGGCTGCCTAACTTTATGTACACACATTTGAATATTTTGACTAGTGCTATATATCATGCTCAAAGGGTATATTCTATCATTATACATCTCAAAATCTGACTAGACAGTTATGTTTGTCATGCTAAGGGCCTAATTCTGCAGTTCTGCAAATATCTCACGGATTTCAAGCAGAGTATCTTTGAGTAGGGAAATGGACTGAGCCATTTAAAAATTCTAGCAGCTGATAGTTTCTTACAACCTGCCACATTTTGCCAGATCTGAAGAAATTTTAATCTGGGTTTTAGAATGATTATTTTTAGTTCACTGAACCTCTAAAACAACGTTTGCTGATTTCAAAGCAAATGGTCAAAATCTGCATATTGAAGGATTTTATTATTTTTCGGTGTTCATAAATAGTTCCATGTAAACTATCAAAGTTCTTTTAATTTGTTTTGAAGTTAAATCCATATGAATATGACAGATGTTCTACTGCTAATGGATCCCATCCAAACCTTTGGAAGTATGTCTGAGTCTATAAACATTAATAAAGGACAAGATTAAATTGATAATTTTGAATTATGCTTGTTATTAATTGAGTGACCTGCCTGAAACTTTAAGTGGTTTTGCCATGAAGCTATTAATTGCTTCAGATTAAGAGAACCAGGAGGTAAAAAAAAAAGTCAGTAGTTGGCTAAAGGCAACAGCACTGCAGAATGCATTGGAGTGGGAATATGGTCTGTAGCTAGCTCCTTTCATTAAATTAGATGTCATTAGATTTTTTTTACGTTTTTTATGTGTATGAAAAGCTTTTCAATTAACATAATAAATACAGTATATTTAACAAATGAAGTTAACACAGATCAGCACTGTCTTATTTTAAAAGGTAGTTCATGAGTTAGAAATTGAACCGCTGTTACACAAAGCAATTCAGCTGTTAGAGGTGACAATCCCATGTCCTCACCTTAGAGTGCAGAGGGTTTCTGAAGACAACAAGCCAGTTCTACTGAGCAGCCTGAGCCCATAGTGGTGTGTGAACCCAGTAAGGTAAAGAGCAATTGTGCAAAAGCCACAGATGGGGCCACTGTAGGGCCACAAATCCAATGGTCTGGGGGGATGGCAGTGTTAAAGATTCTCTTTCCTCCTAGAATCAGAGAGGTAACTGTGTTAGTCTGGAATTGCAGAAGTGACAAAGAGTCCTGTAGCACCATGAAGACTAACTAAAGTATTAGAGAATAAGCTTTCATGGGCTAATACCCACTTCCACTGCATGCATCCAACGAAGTGGATACTAGCTCACGAAAGCTTATGCTCTAATACGTTAGTTAGTCTTTAAGGTGCCACAGGACTCTTTGTCATTTCTTTCCTCCTACTAGATTCCTTCATGAGCAGCAAAAGCACCACAGCCCACTCCCTGGCCAGTGGATTCTGACCAGCACCTGTGCTATCCGATATGGGGAAGAAGGGGCACAATGCATCAATACATTATTTCTATTGCAATAGGCCCACAAGTTTCAGTTATTGTGCTATGGTCTGTTCTAACATAGAACAGAAACTATCCCTGCTACAGGGAGCTTACAATCTAAATAGAAGACTGGGACAATAGGTGGATACAGCCAGCCACATGGGGAAGCCCAAGAAAACAAAGCAATATTCAGTATGATACTTGTTTTGGACTTGTTTTGAAATGGGATTAGCTTGATCTTTGGCTTACTTGAAATTCAGAGTGCTTATTTATGTCATGAAAGTTGACAATTGTGTTTAAGTTCAAGAAGGATGTTGATACACTGAAAGGAGTTTAGAGAAGAGCCATGAGATTGATTAAATGATTAGAAAACATACCTTACAGTGATAGACTCATGAATTACAGACATCACATTATCATTAAATTTTGAGGCCACAATGTTATTAAGATCTACCACCTAGCTGAACCTACTTGAAAACTACCCAGCAATTTGTTCCAGTTTGGATTTCCAGTGGCATTAGTGTTCATGCTGGACTATAAACCAGAGGATAGGTGTGAAGATCATGCTCCCATTCAGCATTGTAAGGACTTCCAAGACCCCAGACTGGAAGTCAGAGTTCAGACCTTCAGACCATCTTTTCACCTCTACATTAGAGATAGGAAAACTAAGATGAGGGGACCCACTTTCTGCAGGAAACAGAAGCAAACACTTTCATTGTGCAATGCTGGGCTGACGATCTATGCCCAGAAAACCCATTGGGTTACAGAGTACTCAGTGAGACACTTTCTAACCAACCAATTAACCATACTGGAACTTGTCATATTTGCAGCGATTATAACCTAAACCCCCAAACCAGCCCTCCTGTGTACCAGGTGAATGGATGAAAAAAACCCACATAGTTTGTCAATTTTGCATTGTGGTAAAAATCCCTTCCAGAGTCCAAAACTGGTGATCAGTCTAACTCCCTGGCATCATGGCAACTAGATTAAGGCTGGGAAGAGTAGGGCTGGAAAAGGGAATCCACGTCTACCCTGTCTAAGCAGAAACTGTATCAATACCCTTAACATGACAGCACTGCAAGGGGAGCCAATCACCCGGTCCCAACACGACTCCCTCCCATCTAACAGTGGCAGCAGCTTTGAGCAGGACTGATGCTGGAGCCCAGGCCTCAAATGAAGCATCAGACTTTCTCCCTCTCCTTCCCTCCCATGAGGAAGGAAGAGAGAAGAAGGATTTCCCACATAGTAAAAAGGGGTTGGGAGAGAAGGGATATAAAGGAAATGAGAAGGGACATTTGGAACACTGCCTCAGCTACTCCTAGTTAAGATATCTTCCCAGCCTCAGTGCTAGCCCCAGAAAGTGTCTCCACTGCTTCTGGACGGTTCAAAGTTGCACCTTGTCTACTAGGATGAACATTTGATGTTCTCTTTAAAGTGTTATTTTCATTTTAAAAATAGACTTGCTTGCATTGTAGCCTTCACATATGGTTGATGTAAATAAAAAATCCTCATGTAAAGGAAAGACAGACAAAAATGTATACTCAGTTATAGTGCTGCCAGGGTAAATAATTTGTAAATGATCTTTTATGCATACATACACTACGTAACCAGCTGTTATAATAGCATTATGCAGCACAGCCCAATTATTAATACATTTTCCACCACAATTAACTAAAATTCAGGGCTTTTCTAGCTTTTAAAAAGCAGGAACACAGCCAAAAAGTTGATGCCTGAAGTCTGACCTACTTTAAAAATTATTATAATCTGTTGAGAATGTACTTCAAATTCAAAAGATTTTTTGTTCTGAAGAAATTGCAGATTCATTCTTCAGCTGGTTGAAGGAGATTTTCTGGGTTACACACATGCCATTTTTAGATTTTATACTTAGGGAATAATGTACAGCTTTTTGATGATCCATACCATGGAAATATATCCAAAGAAGTTGTAATTTTGTATTACTTTAAGATCTATTCATTCTTTGAAGACAAAAAATCCAACTAATAACATTATTTAATTAATGATTAAAAACTCATCAGTATGAATTTCTGATCCTACTTCCATTATACCCAGGAACTTCTGGCATAGTTTCCAGTGGCTGCAGTCTGGGCCTTAGGTGCCCAAAACACAATTTGGCAGCTTTTAATTGTAATCCTACAATTGTTTTGCTCATGCAGAGCAGCCAACCAGCCAGCAGAAGCAGCTCAATTAACTAATAAAACCTTTTCCCTTCACTCTGTGGGGATCAATGAAATCACAGGAAGTTACTTTTGTCAAACAAGAAAACATTGTGGGTTGCTAAATGGTGATGGATTGATGGAATGTATGCGAAAGGTCAGAACTAGTAAGGAAAGAGATATTAGATTGAAACTTTAAGAGTTTTAGACACCATAAAGAGTGAATAAAGTTTAAACATAGGTACTTGGGAGTGCCCTTTACGCAATAGGTGTCTTAATATAACCTTTTGGCTATTGAATACTACATAGGGGACTTATTCATTGTGATAATGACTGGTTCTGCCTTCTCAAACTTGAATCTTCTTAGAATATACTTCACAGGTCAGTGAATTTTAGGGCTCCAATATGCAAGGAAAGCTTATACTGTTTAACGAATGAAACACTACATTATATTTCCCTTTATTACTAAAATATATTTTAGTCTCTATATCTTAATAAATAATACTGCAATATATACTTACAGAGCAATAAAGGTTTTATAAGGTTTATTGCATATTGGATAAAAGTAATAATAATATTGTAAAATGAATTTTATATTTTCTTCATGTTATTTATCTAAACTAAGAGACAAATATTTGTTTTCCTAGTTCTCCACATTTCAAGACAAACCTGAAATTCTTTCTTATAAGCCTAGAATGGACTATAAAAACCGGGTCATGAAAATTTGGATTGTCTTAAGTGAAGACCTTTTAAATGCAGAACAAACCCCGCATCTCTTTTTTTAAAAAAAGAGTGATCTCACCACTATTTAGTACACAACATAGGACCTGATGCATGGCCAGTTGAAGTGAAAGGAGTTCTTCGATTGATTTTAGTGAGCATTGGATTAGATCCATAGTACTTAACAACCATTGACTTCAATGGCACTAAGCTTGGTGGAAAGACTATCTGGTATTGTTTGCAGAGTGAGCCTTTATTCTTCAGCTACTGAAATTCTGTGGAGTTATGGGCCTTTGAGATAGTAGATATGACATCCAATAATGTTCTATTGACTGTATGTCTAAGAAGATTGTTTTGCAACAGAAGTTCTTTGACATCTTCCCTGTATAAACAAGAAAATAAACCTGAGGATATTGACTGAGCATCCGACCAGCGGAAGGACCAGGGACCTGCCTGTTCTGCAGAAGACTGAACTTGTTCACTTGGTGTAGCATTACATTGTACTTATTCTGAGATAATTAATTTAAAATAATGATAAAAGTATCTCTGGCAGCAATTAGTAGACAGCTATAGGATTAAAAAGATAGCTACTTAGACCACATTTTAACTCCTCAAAAATTTATTTCTTTTCTATTTAAATATAGGAATCAAGCCAGTATCAGTGAGATAGAGGAGAGAGTAGCTACAATGTCATAGGGCCAGATTCTCATACCCCTTACTCTACAAGCTATCCCATTGAAAACTATTGACTTCTGGTCTTAGAACAGTACTACTCAATACTAATAAGGATGTCAGAATATAATCCATAATTAGGAGCAAGGATTGTGTTGTTAATGGATGCTTGACAACAGTGTAGCTGCTAACTAGTGAGGAGCTGGAAGCTAAGGCTGAAAGATATAAAAAGTGGTAAAAAAATAAGCAAACATCTTGATAAAGAGTTTATTCCCCATTAATTGGATTTCACATCCACCAGAGGCCATGAATATGATATGAAAATTAATTGACTCTCTAGGGAGTACCAAGGGAATGAATATCCCAAAAGTAGATTTGTGCAAGTGATATTTCCTTTTATTAATTTGAGTGCAAAGTAAACAATTGAAACTTGCTTCAGATGATAAAAGGAATCCCACATTGCAATAGGGAAATTACTGTATGGAATTCCAGAGGCACAGCAATATGATGCCAGAAATAAAAACAAATAAGTGCAGTATGATGCACAGAAACCAGAAAGACATAGGAGGAAGGAAATATCTAGAAGAGCATCTCTGGCTAACAGGGGAAAAGTGCATTGCAAGCACTCAGGGTGGAGCAGTATGTGCATTACCTGAAAGCTGTACCTGCAGGGAAATGAAATATGCATGCTTTGTATTTAACTGCTACCAAGACTCAGATACAATTCTCACCATGTTGTCACAGAGTTCAAGCTATTAGCTGCACATTGTTGGTGGGCAACTCAGAAGACTATCTTGAACTGCCTTTTGTTAAGAGACTCCTAGACTTTAAGGCCAGGTGCAACCATCATGACTGTCTAGTCTAACCTCCGACATCCTGCAGGCCACAAAACCTCACCCACCCTTTCCTGTAATAGGTCCATAAACTCTGAGTGAGATATGAAAGTCCTGAAATCTTGATTCAAAGACTTCAAGTTACTGAGACTCTGCTATTTACTCTAGTTCAAACCAGCAAGTGACCCTTACTCCATGCACCTAGGAAGTTAATGGACAGTGAAGAAGAATGGTAAGAAGAATGAAAAAAACCCTCTAGGATCTCTGCCAATCTGATTTGGGGAAAAAAATCCTTCCTGACCCCATATATGACAATCAGTTAGACCTTGATCATGTGGGCAAGATCCACAAACCAGACTTTGGGGAAAGAATTTCCTGTATCAAGGCAATAATTTTAAGCAATGATTCTGTTAAAATAAGAAAAAAAAAGAAAAGGTTAATATGGAAACTTTCATAAATTTTCCTTCACAATTTTTTAAACTCATCTGGAAAGAAACAAAGAAAAGAGCTTGTGGCACCTGCTAATGCATTGATTCTATAATGACTCTCTCTCTATGTATTTAGCACAGAACATAAATGGCTATAAATTTCACAAAGTTTAGGACTGCACAGATTTGAATTAGAAAGAATTGGATTCAAATGGTAAATCAAATTCAGTATGTGTAATGGTTCTCAGAATACCCAGAACTCTGGGTCACCTTGTTACCCTACCTTCCTTCTCCTCCAGTAAAACAGGATTTCCTTGTGTTTAATTTGTCAGCTCCCCAACATCTTCCTCCTATTAGCTACTCAAACAATCTTATTTGACCTGTGCCAGCCCTTACTTTGCTTTTCAGGAAAACAATAAGTGCGCCCTAGTCCCTGAGCTCCTTCAAGCTTTTCTCTATAGTGTGCCGCTCCTTCTCCAGTGAACAGGCAGAGACATACCAGATGTGCTGTCCCCAGTGTAACAGTGCACACACCAGCTTGTTTGATTCAGTTTAGGACCAGAGTTTTGTTTAATATCATAGCACTGAGAAAACAACTATAAGTTTATTATTCAAAATTCAAGATTTAAGAGACAATGGGTAAGGCTAATAGAAACAAGTTACATACAAAACAAAATTAAACATGCTTTCTAGAGACTAAACTTAACAGGCTAACTTCTTGTCTCAATATATTTATCTTACCCAAAGTCTTTTGGCTACCAAGGTAGCCAGGGATCCTGCTTTCATGTTTATAAACACGCTTTCCATTAACTTCCTAGGTGCAGGATAAAGGGATGTCTTCTTACCTTCTCCTTATATCCCAAAAGTTCATTGTCCCCAGAGTCAGAATAACCCACTGTGGTTTATTCTCCAGTGTCCTGGCTCCCTGAAGATTTCACATCCTCCTCCACTCATTGACTTTGTATGTAAAATAATCTCTGTTGTATTAATTTACAATGCTTAATTTACATGGCAAGGAGACAGATGAATAAACATCCTGTCTCTGACAGAAAACCCTTTTGTCAACTCCACACTGATCTAGACTTTAAGGCTTATTTTCAGTATACATACATAATTCCTTGCATAGTGTATGTGTAGGCAATTCCCAACAATATTTATGAGCAGTGTGACCCTGGCTTTCATTTAAGATCTCACATGACACTCTTCGTGAACTACAATGTGGATATGGATCAAGATATTCTTATAACCCCTCACCAGTTGGTACTAGAAAGGTTTATGAACCACAGTACTTTACTACCCAGTCACCAGATGGATCAGGTAATACAAGGTAATACCAGTGTGAACCATGTATCAGAAGAAAAACCTTATTGAAATAGTAAAGGTCTGATTTAGGAGATCCATCTGTCTGATTTCTGCTGTCAACATAATTTAAGGAAGTAGTCCTAGGTACACAACATATTTAAGGATAGCCAGAGTATAGACTTTTGGATAATCCTAACTAGTCACAGCATGCTATATCCATCCTTCTCCATAGTTGTTATATGGAATTTTGTTGTGCTGCTTCCTTTTTATTTTTTTGTTACAAACTCTGCCATAAACATCACAAATTAAATGCCTCATATATTCTACAAAACAGAGTAGCAGCATTTACTAATTAACCTTTTTTGACTTTCTTTGCTTTGATTGGCAGACCATGCTTTTACTTCTCTGTTAAAGCTTCAATAGCCATCAAGTAAAGAAAGGTGAAATGACCAAACAATAAAACCCCATAACATTTTGAAGTCTCCAGTTCTGTGAAAGGTTTATAGACCTTTGTGTACTGTATCGGTCATTAAAATTTTGGTGTCCTATTTTCATGATAAAAATTAACAAGAATAGAAGATGGCAAGACATGAATCTTTTCTTGTGACAAAAATTGCCATGAGAATACAAAATAGCATAATATTAATCTATTTTCATGAAAAGGACAGTAATGAAAATGAGAACTGGCACTAGCTAAATCCATTCTCATTACCGTGCTATGACTGCAATCTTGTAGCCCCCATATGACATGGTGACTGAAGGGATCTGTTACTTTAGGCCCAGTTTTTAATGTCTTTGGTGTGCATCTCCCTGTCATTATGCCCCATTTCATTCCACAGTTATGCATTCTTATGAAAAGTTTTCTGATCAGCTGAGGTAAGTAGATTTGACAATATAACATTTATTCATGGTCTCTGCTAGAGACATTCAGAGCCCTCTGGATCAACTCTGAAAAATTCATGCCCATAGATTCCTCAATTGTTTGGTGGCTATTGGACTGGTTTGTAAATTCATGGCATTCGTTGAGCTGCACAAAAGCTACATAAAAGTTCAGGAGAATAGTACAAAAGCTATAAACGTGATGTCCAACTATATCATTCGCCACAGTGGAAATTCATAAACTAACTGCATTTTTGTGGATTGCAAATGGGTTGGGATGCTCCATCACTTATACATATTCTTTACAATATATGGAAAGGCTTTGCTAGTACAGACTAATCTCTAGTCACTACAGTTTACACTGGCTACATTGATCAAAGTGAAATACATTGTTTTAAGTCTGATTTTTTCTTACAGGGAAACAGTTCTACGGAATTTTTCTTATTACATGTGGAAGGAGTAACTTCTCACTAATATACCGATTAGACAAGGTCATTTTGCTATGCATTAGACTTAGTAAGAATTAAAGACACTGAAGTACAAGGCACAGTACAAGTTTGGTCCATCACCGTCTGAGGCCTCTTGAGTCAACTCCCGTGACAGCCATAGGCCAGATGCCAGTACATGCCAGAGTCTCCAGACAATTCACTTGTGTCTGAATATTAAAGAAATGTTAAGTGTACTAATTTACTCAAGTGTTACTTTAGTTCAAAGGAAATGTGAAGGAAATTGTCTTTTCTGTAACTAAGCCTATGATTATGTCATGGAAGTCATGGAATTTGTGACTTTCAGAGACCTCCGTGACATTTTCTGTTTCAGCCCAGGGGTTGCAACTGGAGCTGTCAGCCAACATGGGTCCCAGTGCTTTCAACTGCTGCACCTTCAGGGCAGGATAGCATAGCTTCCAGCTGACAGACCTACACCATGGGCAGTGGGTAAGCCCCTGGAGCTGCCAGACATGGTGGCTGGCCCAAGGACTCTCAGTGACCACAGGCAGCGAGGGGCCACAAGAGCTCAGAAACTCTGCACTGCTACCTGCCGCCATGGGTGGTGGGGAGACCCAGCAGCTCCCAGTCTCTTTGAGTGGCAGCATGGGTGCTGGACCCCCTCCCCAATTTTGTCACAATTATTTTTAGTAAAAGTCATGGACAAGTCATGGACTTCCATGATTTTTTGTTTCTTGCCTGCAAACTGTCCATGACTTTTATTAAAAATAACCATGACAAAATCTTAGTCTTACCTATAACTTGTAGATTTTTATCAGATGACATTATATATACCCTGTAATTTGAAAATCGTAGACCAAAGTGTGTTTTAGTGCTAAATTGTGAACTTGTTTGATGTGTAAACTGCATGAAAACTAATGAAATGTTACTTGTATTGTTTTCACTTATCTATCCCTACTGTAATGTAATGGCAGGCAACTACATTATGTATATCACTGCAACTAAATTACTTGTGAATGCAAAGGAAGTGAAATGCTAACTTCAAAACAAGGGTCGCTGTGATCAACAATGGAAATTCACAGACTCAATCTGCAAAACTCACTGAATTTGTCTTCTGTGGATCTATAAATACTGGTTTAAAAGAATCATCCTGCATCTCTGAACTTTTTGGACATTCACAGAGAAGCATTCCAGATGCAAGACAGAGTTGCCCAAAGTTTATTTTGGGTAACCCTGAGAGGCTTATGGAAAACTAGCAAATTGCTATATCTCTGCTATCAGTTTGGATTTACAAATTTTAACTCCCCTATTAATGTATTTTACCTGCTTTAACCTCTCAGTAACTCAAATTTCTTTTCTTAGCCAATAAACCTTTAGTTAATTTACTAGATAAATTGGCTGCCAGCATTGTCTTTAGTGTAAGATCGAGAGTATCCATTGATTTCAGGTAATTGACTGACCCTTTGGGTTTGGGAATAATAATCATAGAATCATAGAAGATTAGGAATTTTCAGGGAATGTTCCAAGCACCAATGACCAGTATCTTACTTGTGTGAAAACTCAAACAAACAAACAAAAAAAGTCTGATTTGTAGGAAAACCAGACCTACAGACTTCCTCAGGGTGCAAGCAGAGGAATCTCTTTGCACCCCCTGCTGCTGCCTGTATACATTACAGGCAGCAGCTTAGTTTACTCAGGTAGAGATTTTCTATAGTCTATTCTCTACCAGAAGGAAGAGAGCCTTACAGGGATGGTTTGTAAGGGAAGAAGCAGGTACATGGTGGAGATAGTAGAGTGCAGGGAAGCAGTGGGGATGGAGAAGCAATAGTGATGCAAAGATGAAGTGCTGGAGGAAGCATGTGTATGGGGGCCTGGAAGTGGGACTCTTGAGTTGGGACTAAGCAGCAGGGACATGGAGAGATGTCACAGTTGTGATGAGGGAAGCAAGGACCCAGAGGAAACAGAGGGGAGTGTTGTTGATGAGGGAGCAGGGAACTAGAAGGGGGAATAGAATGTGTGTGTGGAAGCAAGGGCCAGGAATGAGGGAACAGAAATTGGGAGCAAAAACAGAGACTCAGACTAGGGGGAGGAAGTCTTTATAATGGACCCTCTGTTTGTCAGCTCAACCGTCACAAATGTTGACTCTGGAAGAAGGGCTCTGTGTGCAGGTGCACATGTGTGCACACGACTGTGTTCTGGAGTAAACTTCTCAGGTCAGGTGACAAGGGGATGGGAGCCAGCCTTAACAAGAAACTGGAAGCTAAAAGACAGAGAAGCTCTGAATGTAGGGCCTGGGGTATTTACCACCCCCATGACATTGCCCTCCTGGCCCTCTCCTGATCTCCATTACCATCACCCATAACACCTCCTGTTCATTGCAGGCAAATGGATCTTTTTGGCACCCCCTACTGCTGACTGCACATATCACAGACACAGCTTAAAATGTTGCTCTCGCACTGGGTGCAAGGCTTGTCTAACAGAAGCAAAGTCCTTAAGCTATTTATTATTTGCATTATCATAGTACCCAGGTGCCCTAGTCATGGACCAGAGTTCCAATGGACATGGTACCATACAAATACAGAACAAAAAGAACCTAGGGTTTCCTTTTCACAGCCATTGAGTAGCTGTATCAGCGAAATCTGGAGAGTTGAGGGCCAGAGGTGCAGGTAATCCAGGGCCTGATTTCCATCCTCCCTTTACCTCCTAGTCAAATTGAGTCCCACAGATCTTAAGGACAGCTCTGCCCCCCATAGAAGGGCCCTGTTATTACAGGAAATCATCTCTGTGTGAGAAACAATGCCAGATAATTGAGAGCTGGAAGTGACTAAGTGCATATTAACTGCAACTTGTTGGAAGAAACATCTCAACACATCAACTTCATGCTTGCACAAGAAGCCTCATCAATGGCTTCTTGCTATGCAGCAATGTACTTAGGCTCAGGAAACTACAGCTATTATGTAAAGTTTGAGGTTAGATAGCAAAGGAGGTAGGCAGAGAATACCCTCTGTCTCCTTTGGCTGGATTCTGGAGCAGAGCCCTAGCTGTGACTTGTCAAGTACCCTCCTCTGTTCTCCTCACCTATCACATGCGTTACTGAACTGTCAACATTATAAAGAGTTTTAAGTTTGGGGGAAGAGGTGTTTAATTTGTGAGGACACAAGTGTCTCCTAAAATAAAAGAAGGCTGTGTTTGTTTAAAAGATTTGAAGAAAATGTCATCAAAGTGGTGACCTGCGGCCTGCATACAGGCAAGAAGACCATGAGCCTGCCTAAGTTCAGTGGATTCAGTGACCACTGACCATTAGCTCCCTTCTCTATGGCCTGTCCACTGAAGATAAACCAATATAACAATGGGCGTCAGACCTTCTCTGCCTCGGCCCGCTGAAAGAATGAAGTAAGGAAGGAGGGAGGCCTCAGTTTGGTTAATGGCCAGTGAGGAAAGAGGTTGTAGGCTTTCTAGCTCACCCAAAGAGGTAACTCCAGGCTGAGGAGTTCTCTCCTTCACTGGTCCTCCCAAACAGAAACAAAGCACCCATTGTGCTTACCTAAACTGGAGTGATTGTTCTGTATTATGGGAAGGAGGGGGCATCTGATCCATTAATTTCTTGAGAAGCACATTTTCTCATGAGGCAGTCTGCTCCTTGAAGACTAAGTAAAGAGATCATTGTGATGTCATCACATGATTTTGAGACAGGAACAGTCGGGACAGATATATTTGCCAGCTGCTTAAACATGCCCTAGGTTGAAGTGGTGTTTCCACTCATTCTAGTCAGGATCTGTTGGCTTCTTGTCAGCTTTTAAAGCTTTCCCCTCACAAACAATTCTCTGCTGTGTTCTCCCCTAGTTCCTGATGTTAGTCTTTAAATATTGATGCTATTGCTAAATACCTAGTAGTTTTTGGTGGACCAGAGTCTCTTAATAGAAGTGATTATTGACACATTACTTTGTCATAGCAGAAAACCAATGAACTACAGAGTAAGTCACTGGATTATGCTACTTCAGGCATTCACGGAAATGCCTGGGAGCTTTAAGGAATTGTGTACTGCAATTTTTGCACACTGCACAACTAAAAAGATAGCTACCTTGGTTAACTAAAGGCAGATGGACTACACAGATTATTGTCTAATATTAAAAGAAAATCTAGTTTTGTATGCATATTTCCTTAATATTTATGTAAGAACCAAACACTTGGGCTAGAATTTACAAAAACCTTAAAAACTCTGAAAATACATTATTTTTCTCATTTCATGTACATGTTTATGGGCTACACTTTCATTATCCCAGCTGAGTCTGCTTGAAGAGAACAATACTACTGAATGTTGTACTAAAGAAGTGTCAGTTGAAAAGATTCCATCAGAATTCCCCCCTCCTACACACAAACAAAAGAAAGCTTTTCTGCAAAATGGAATTTGTTGCAAAAAATCAAACCAAAACAAAAAAGATTGTTTTTTGCTGAAAATTTTAGATTTTATTTGTTTCTTTATTTTATTAATCTCTCTCACTTCCTGATCCCACCACTAAAAAAAAAATCCAAAATGTCAATAAAAATATCTTTACTCAAAAAGTTTTTACAGTGGGGAAAAAAAACAACAAAAGCTCATTTCCTGACCATCTTTTTGAGGTCACAAGAAGCTCTTAAACCTGTTTTACTTTCCTTCCCATTCATCATCTAAATTGGCTCACAAGACTGCATTTTCCAGAAGGTAACAAATGTAAAATGTGTGCCATTTACTTTTCTTATATTTGTCACAACTATGCATTAATATGAAACTTTGATTTTCTATAATTCACAGAAATTGTCAGAAAATAGCAAGAATCAATAAACTATGATCTTTTTATTATTCTGAGTGTTGGTTAGCTAACCAATCTAACCCTTTTTCTGCAAGTTTAGGGCAGCTGTATCTATGAATCAAAACAAAATGTTGGAAAGTAGAAGCAGTACAGAACCCTTCCTTATTTCACATGACTTATGAGGCATATAATTTGGATGTGTTCTCACAACAAAGAATTTAATGAGAATAAAGCCTGGCTCATTAGTCTGATGGTTTGAGAAAGACTATGGTCAGAATATGAAATTTTAGAAATCTTAACCTACGTTCACTGCAGTTTTAAATTAATATCAGAGTCTTTCCTCTCTTATACGCTTTATTCTACACCTAACCCATCATTTCCTTGAGATTTGAAATCTTAATAATGTTCCTAACTGAACAATTACCCTGGTCTACAATTTTTTAGAAGTCGTCTGCTTCAGAGATAAAATGTGATATTTATTATGTATTTTGATGTGCTGAATTCAAATATGACAATCAAAACAACTGATTGGCTACTGTTTCTAAGATAGTTAAGTTTTTACATTTTATGTCTATGTATATTGTGTAGATAGTAGAGTTTTAATCATAAATTGTAAACCTAGGTCTTTTCATGTGTTTATGGTTGCTTTACATGATAATATTTCACCTGTCCTGTTTATGTAACACTTTAAAAATCAGCAAAAGGGTTGTATAAATAAAATGTATTATGAAACAAAGGCAAAAAACTATTATGTACATAGTTTAGTCCTATTCAGTGTTTACTCGGCGCTTCTGGGCTTGTCTATTGTATTCATTAAATGGAGCATCTCTTGTCACTGTCCAGCAGTAGTCTGCAAGCATTGATGGGCTCCATTTGCCCTGATAGCGTTTCTCCATTGTTGCAATGTCCTGGTGAAATCGCTCGCCATGCTCGTCGCTCACTGCTCCGCAGTTTGGTGGAAAAAAATCTAGATGAAAGTGCAAAAAATGTATCTTTAGTGACACGTTGCAACCAAGGCTTTTGTATGCCTTGAGGAGGTTTTCCACCAACAACCTGTAGTTGTCTGCCTTGTTATTTCCAAGAAAATGTATTGCCACTGACGGGAAGGCTTTCCATGCCGTCTTTTCCTTGTCACGCAGTGCATGGTCAAATGCATCATCTCAAAGAAGTTCACGAATCTGAGGACCGACAAAGACACCTTCCTTTATCTTAGCTTCACTTAACCTTGGAAATTTTCCACGGAGGTACTTGAAAGCTGCTTGTGTTTTGTCAATGGCCTTGACAAAGTTCTTCATCAGACCCAGCTTGATGTGTAAGGTGGTAACAAAATCTTCCTTGATTCAACAAGTGGTGGATGCTGAACACTTTTCCTCCCAGGCTCTAATGACTGTCGGAGTGGCCAATCTTTCTTGATGTAGTGGGAATCTCTAGCATGACTATCCCATTCACAGAGAAAACAGCAGTACTTTGTATATCCAGTCTGCAGACCAAGCAAGAGAACAACAACCTTCAAATCACCACAAACCTGCCACTGACGTTGGTCATAGTTTATGCACCTCAAAAGCTGTTTCCTGTTGTCATAGGTTTCCTTCATATGGACTGCATGACCAACTGGAATTGATGGCTAAACATTGCCATTATGCAGCAAAACAGCTTTAAGACTCGTCTTCGATGAATCAATGAAGAGTCTCCACTCATCTGGATCGTGAACGATGTTGAGGGCTGCCATCACACCATCGATGTTGTTGCAGGCTACAAGATCACCTTCCATGAAGAAGAATGGGACAAGATCCTTTTGACGGTCACGGAACGTGGAAACCCTAACATCACCTGCCAAGAGATTCCATTGCTGTAGTTTGGAGCCCAACAGCTCTGCCTTACTCTTGGGTAGTTCCAAATCCCTGACAAGGTCATTCAGTTCAGCTTGTTATGAGGTGTGGTTCAGAGGAGGAGGATGGGAGAAAATGTGGGTCCTGGGACATTGATAGTTCAGGGCCAGAAGTTTCATCCTCTTCTTCTTCCTCGTCTGACTCAAGTGAGAATGATTCTGGTGCATCAGGAACCGGCAGTCCTTCTCGGTGGGGTATTGGGCGTACAGCTGATGGAATGTTTGTATAATGCACAGTCCACTTTTCCTTCTTTGACACACCTTTCCCAACTGGAGGCACCATGCAGAAGTAACAATTGCTGGTATGATCTGTTGGCTCTCTCCAAATCATTGGCACTGCAAAAGGCATAGATTTCCTTTTCCTGTTCAACCACTGGCGAAGATTTGTTGCACAAGTGTTGCAGCATATGTGTGGGGCCCACCTCGTGTCCCGATCTCCAATTTTGCAGCCAAAATAAAGGTGATAGGCTTTCTTAACCATAGTGGTTACACTGCGCTTTTGTGATGCAAAAGTCACTTCACCACAAACATAGCAGAAGTTATCTGCACTGTTCACACAAGTACGAGGCACCTTTACTCACTTTGGCTAAACAGAAATGTGTCCCTTTGCAAAATCAAACACTGACAAATAAGAGAGCACGACACTGTATGATTTCTGGAGCTGATATGGGGCAATTTGTTCAGCAGAGTGTTGTAAGCTTCGTTATGATTGCATCATCCATGACTTCTAGGAATAACATGATGCAATTCATATCATGTATGATGCAATATCAGCTTCAGATTGCATCAGTCATTGTTTTGCCTAAAAAGCAAGCACTGTCCAAACCCAGTCATAGATTTATTCATAGATCCAGTCAAAGATGTATTTTAGTCATTTCTGGTTTAAATTGAGATCCCTTCCCTTTATAACTCACTTATCCTCCGCCATTCCCATGTCAAGGGTCGTATATACTGACCCAATAGCATATCTTGAAAACCAGAGCCAATCAACAATTTTAAGCATCATTTTTGTTCTCAGTGACTCAGAATTAGTAAAGTTTGACTACATTTATTTCAGAAGCATTTTGGCTGTAGAGCATTGTTATCTTCAAAGTAGCACTATAGTTTTTCCACAAAAGAGAACTGTAATTCTGAAAGTGTAAAGGAAAAGGAAGGAAGACCAAGAAGCTCGACTTAGTGTGTTTTAAGCACCACACCAGTTCAGTGCTTCATGATTCAGATCCTCCAAATAATTATCTACTTTTTTCAAATAAAACTTACTTCAACTGCAATTGAAATGTATTTTTTATATTCAGCTGGGACTTCATATGTCTGGCAAGATCATCAAATCCAGTTCAACTGAAATAAGAGACAATGGGTGAATTTGGAAGTTTTCCTCAAAGTTTCTTGAAGTACCAAGAAAAAATACTCATTTTTGCTTTTGCTTGTCTTCTCTCAGCCACCAGTCCTTTTATGCTGTGACTACCTTTCTGTCCCAAATGCACTTCAAAAAGAGGACTAAAGAAAGAGCAGGCCTTTAAACATAGACTCTAAGAATTTCAAGGCAGAGAAAAGGGGGCTTGCTTTCTGAGTGAGAAGGAACTGTTGAATTCCACAGGCCAGAGCTGAAAGAATCTGATTGCAAAAGTCATAGAGGTGACTCCATGATCCATATGGGAAGCCTGAGCTAGATGCATAATGCTGAGGAGAGAAGACTTGGAATTCTGAGAAGACACTAACCAAAACCCAAATAAAACTCAAGTGGTGTGAAGAAATTGAGAGAAGATATAGCATACAAGTGTTTTATTGTTTTGCCTAGATCGGTGTACCTCTTGCACTATCTATGAGTTAACCATGATTTGGTTTAGAAATCTCTGTGCATAGTCTGTCCATTTGGTTCAACTATACTGGGATTGGCAGGGTAAGCACCCTTGGCGGGCCCGGCCAGTTCATTTACCTGCCGCATCCGTAGGTTCAGCCGATTGCGGCTCCCACCGCCTGTGGTTCACTGCTCCAGTCCAATGAGGGCTGCAAGAATCGGCACGGTGCTGGCCGCCACTTGCCGCAGCCCCCATTGGACTGGGGCAGCGAACCGGCCAGTGGGAGCTGCGACCGGCCAAACCTGCGGACGCAGCAAGTAAACAAACTGGTCGGGCCCGCCAAGGGTTCTGTACTAGAATTAGAATTACTAGAACTAGAATTAGTTCCTGCAAAGTAACCAAACCAATCCCAAAACATGTAATATAATGTATAATAAATACAATATGATGTATAATGTTATAATTATACATAATTATAATTATACATATTTATAATTATAATTATACATAATTATACATATAATTATACAATTATAATTGTAATGTAGAATTACTAGAACTAGAATTAGTTCCTGCAAAGTAACCAAACCAATCCCAAAACATGTAATATAATGTATAATAAATACAATATGATGTATAATGTATATAAAGGAAGGGAGCTTCTGTGTAACTTTGAATGTGTAATATGCCCTGTACTCACCCCCAACACTTGAGTATAATCAACACATGTGCAGTTTCTTTGTATGCCAAAAGAGAAACCTCAGTGACAAATTCATAGTTGAGCTGTGTTCTTAGAAACAGAGTAAATAAACTCCCGGATGCTATTGAGTAGATAGTCTCAGAACCCAACCCAACATACTCTTGAGCGGATAGGGTCTCAAAGGCTGACCCCACAAGCACTATCATCACTGAACCACCTCATCTACAGCAAGAGGTAAGGCAGATTTCTTTTGTAAATACTAGTGCCAATAATCCTTGTACCCAGACAGGTTGTCTAAAAAGAGTATGCAATTACTGCCATCTTGCTCATGATCAGGGATTGGAATTGGGACTTCCAGAGCTAAAATCACAAAGCTCAACAGTGTGAGCTAAAGAATTAAATTCCCCATCTCCTACCTGTAGCTGATTCATCTCCTGTGTGGATTAGACACATAGGAAGATGTGGAACACACACTGAAAAGTGGGTTACAAATACAGAACAAAAACATAGGTTATATGTTGGGAATATAGCCAGTAACCAGTTCCCCAACTCCAGCACCCATTCCTCTGTAAGTGTGCCTTTACATTTCTGGTGGAAGTGTGCCTTTACATTTCTAGCAACATAAAGTGGCCTTAGTGTAATGAGAAATCAGAGCTTGGTATTCATTAAATGTAGTTTCCTGTGTTGATTAAGAGTTTGTTTAATTTACAAAAATTCCAATGTGCAGTCTTAAAATATCACTCTGCAGCTGGCTTCATGTATAAGGACTTCGGCATGGTACTATTGTTTGCTGCTTCCGACATCTATCCTGCTGTGGTTCAATACCTGATGACATTGATTTGCTCTTGACTGGAGGCTAAGAATGCACAATGTTCCACTGTACATTATCACTTTAGGGGTGATGGTGGGAAGTAGTGAGACAAAAGTGTTATCTGGATCCTTTCAATATTATATATTTTGATAGGCTGATCAATCTCAGCCTGAGGATAAACTAGTAGAAATGTCATAGCTAAAATAATCAAAACTATGACTAAAATGCTACTAAGGTTACAGTAGTTTAGAACCTACTTATACTGCATAAACTACTCCAGCCAATTAAACACTGAATCTCATTCTTACGACAATGATTATAATGAGAAAGAGAAATTGTAGAACATGAATCTTTTCTTGTGACAAAGATTATAGCAAGGATTTAACAGGGTACAAAATTAAACCTATTCTTCTAATCTTGATATTGTCATCCACTGTCCTTTTCAAATGCCATAAGAGAGGTGACTGCTTGGACACTATCAGTCACAAAAATAGAAAATGGATCTACATTTCCTTCAACATGATGAATCATCATGCAGATATTGTACTGCATGTGATAAAGGCTGCTACTTATGCAAATTAATTAACAGGCAAAGAAAAAAGTCAGCCCTTTAATTTAGTAAAGCAAGGAAGGGAGTAGAGATGAAAAGTGGAGCTTGGCAAAACCAAGAGACTTGGCAAAATCCTTCCCTTTTATATTTAGATGAAAATAATTTATGCAATAGGATCAAAAGGGTAGATGTTCCCTTTGCCTCAGCCTTCCAGTCCAAAGTAATTTGTTTTTGCTCTCTAACAGTTGCTGTGTACCACCCTCTTCTCTGCTGCATCATTACAAGGTGATACCTTAAACCTAACCACAATCTTCACTATCCAAGTTGAAAGTCCTGTTCTTTTTACAAGTACAGCAATTACTGCAGCAAGCAACACAAATCAATCTGCACATTAAGGAAACAGTAGCATTTACTAAATTAAGTCTAGTGACTAATATCTGAATAATACACCATGGCATTATATCAGTCTGGAAGGCAAAAGTTCAGCAAATCAGACGTTAATTGGCATATTAAATGTCCTTTATGTTGCAGTCACAGACTTTTAAGTTGTGTAATATTGGGAAATTAGCATTATTATTAGCAAGATTATTCACATTGTTTTTGAAGACCATTAAAACTGATGGGTTAAGTTTACAAAACACTCTGGTCCAGATTCACCACTGTTTTACTTCTGTTTTATGACAGAAGAATGCTGCTGAAATCTACGGAATTTTACCAGGATAACACAGATGTAACAAAATGATAAATTAGTCCCTTTAAGTCAATGATATGATAAATCATGAACAATCCCACTCTAGAGAAGAAGGATGATCCATGCTTAAGATGCTAACCTGAGACTTGGGAGACCCTAGGCCAATGTCCTGGTTTATCATACACTTCCTGTGTGACCCTGAGTTTCCTTGGGCCTCCTGACCCAGTCTGTAAAATGGGGATAATAGTACTTTCCTACCTCACTGATAAGATTATGAGGCATTCAGCTATATGGACCCTATTACTATTGTAAGCACTATAGATAGATAGAAGGAAGGCTACAGAAATTTTAAAATTGCAATTTGAAGATAAAATGTAAATAAACAACTTTGAATGTAAGATTATTCAACATAAGCAAAGAATAGACCATTTACATATTTTAGAGTATTTAAGAGCTGGACTCAGAAGCATTAGTTATCTCCATGAGTAACTTTTAAACTGCTAAAGTGAAAAACATCATTATTATTGTCCTGCACATCTAGTCCTAAAATCTGTGAATAATTCACTAGTGTGCCAAGGTCATAATGCCCCAGTACTTTTCCACCTCCATGTCATAAATCACCATTTAATTTTTCACTACACAGACCCAACCTACATAGATGCAAAACCTGACATTAGGAGTGAAAATAAATTATTTCTTAGGTGACAAGTGGGGAGAATATGGACACATTGTTACAGAAAGTGATTCATCCATGTGGTTGTATAACGATAAAGACATACATATACATTTTAATGATGAGATGTCCTAAGAGTGCCTCTTTTTATGTTTACATGAGCATAAATAACTACTGGCTTTCAGCAATACATCATTTATATATAAAAGAACAAGCATGTATTGTTAAACAGCAGGGACAGAAAAGAAATTCCAGTCAGAAATGTTATATGTGAGTTACTATTGCATGATTTGCAAAATGCCAGGAGTTTGTGCAATTAGGTCTTTACATAAAATGACCATAGCTATTCTTGTAACAATTCTTAGCAAAGAGAGAGAGAGAAATGCTAATAAGATGAGTAATCCCTCCCACAAGTGTCTGGTTGTTCACTGAATCAAGACATTATTTAAAATTAAAAATTAGAAAACAAAACAAAACACTTGAAATTTGTTTGATATATACAGACGGTCAAAACCTGAAATTGATAGGCAGAGCTGGCCTTGGTGACAAGCAATCAAGGTGGTTGCCCAGAGTGCCAGCTTCCAGAGGCACCAAATCAACATCTTGTGGCCAGCAGGGAGGGGTGGGGAGAGGGGAGATAGGGTAAGGGAAACCAAGGTTTGTTAGTTTGCTCAGGCATTTCGGGTGTGCCAAAAACATTTTCCACTGGTCCTGTCATTGAGCAGTAAAGAAAGGTCTTGCATTCAGGAGAAACATTTTCCCACAAAGTGAATGAGAACTTTCCCTCTTGGCAGGAAATTTTCAAAGGCACAAATAGCAGTTAGGCTCCTAACACCCACTGACTGCTGGGCCCTCCTGATAACATGATATTGCTTAGAACACTGCTAAATGGGACTCATGACACAAAGTTAACAAAGAGGTATATTTTCAGAGTTACAGGTGTCAGGAAGGTTCCTATTTCTTCTCTCTTTTATTTTCCCCTCCTTCTCTAGCATTTTTCACATGAACTTGCTCCTCCTCAGTACTTCTGCATCCTAGTTTCTCCTGGATGTTAGGGCACATTAATTCTTTAGGCTTCTCTTCCTCAGTGGACTAGTCACCTCTCAATTTTAGTGGACTAGTACTCCTGCTCAGATTTCAGACCCACTAAATTGTATAATGAAATGAGCAGCTACAAGCTAGCCAGGGTCTGTGAGATCACCGGAGGTGCCATTGTGCTGTGGTGGCCCACCACTGCTGCATTCCTCTGCTCCACTCCCAGAGGAAGGTAGCATGTCTTGGTTCCTGCACTGCAAGGCAGCAATATGTCTCCAGCTTTCCCCCACTCCCCCTTGACTTTTGTTGTTGAAAGACAAAATATGTTTTAGCCACCTGGTCCTCTATATTCAAAAAATGAGTTCCCGGAGACTAGAAAGCATTTTCTATCTAGAGCATCTGTCTATGCTTTGCACAAGGAAAGCAAAGGTTCTGCTAGTCTGAGTGGGAAGAAACTGACCAGAATGGAACAAAATGCATTTGTTCAAGAACCCTGAATATTTTGTAGTACTCAGATTTGGGGCAACTCTGAAACTTTGATGGATCTAGACCTTTTTAAATTATAATACAACCCTAATATTTGGAAATCCTATCCACTCCAAATTGCTTATGTCACATCACATACCAATATGATGCAACAACACACCCTATTTTAGCAAAATGGACAAGATGACTTAACTGGATTTTTTTTCATTTCTAACATGACTATCCATGGAGCAAAGGTCCTTGCAGTTTTTTAGGTACTGGTGGGAAAATTTAGATAGATAGATAGATAGATAGATAGATAGATAGATAGATAGATAGATAGATAGATAGATAGATAGATAGATAGAT
>ML677333.1:31083086-31108131 GCA_007922305.1 Dermatemys mawii
GATAGATAGATAGATAGATAGATAGATAGATAGATAGATAGATAGATGTTCTACTGGACAGTAAAAAGAGAGTAGATGATAAAACTGTCTCATCTTGGAAGAGGTATTTGGTGTTTTCACATAACTATTTAAAGCAAAGGAATTAGGAGGAGATGCCTCTATCTACACACGCTAGCTTCTGCATTATAGATTCAAACACTTCTCTCTACTTTTTCAGGGCCACTTCTTATTGTGTAGCAGCAAGAGCTGAGGGGAAAGAGACAATTTTTGCATGGGTTCTGCTACATTAAGGTCACCAGCCTTTGACATCAATTGAGTCTTCTCCCTCAGTCTTTCCTTCCAATCCAGCCTCCTAGTGCCAAGCTCTGCTGCTGTTCAGGAGTGAACTGTGAAACCTTAGAAGACTGCAGGTCTGAAGTCAGCATATTGAGGCTGATTTCTCATAGTCTTGCACTTTGGTTAGTGATTTAAAGAAGGGCAAAATGAGTATAAGAGTAAAAAATATTAAGGAATATTTTACACCTTTTGCACCACATGTATAAATAACTACACAATGTGCTAAACGTTGGTGAGGCAAGACCTTGGTTTTAAATGACAGAATATAACAGCCTGTCTACATGGGCATGTCTTCACACTGCCCATGTAGACTGCTATTTACTCCTCCAAAGGCGGAGTGAATAGCAGTGTGCATCAAATTACTGTGGTGTAATTTCCCCATGTAGACTTTGCAGACAAAAACTTAAAGATCCCAAGTTCACACTAATGTAGTCCTATTTATATCTACAGAGCACCAGCTTGCCATGCACTATGTGGCTGTATGGATTCTGCTACTCATCAGTAAAGCCTTCTGTCATGAGCTTTGACATAGTGACAAGCTGGTGCACTATAAATTTACATGTTAGCTTGCTGCACGCTAAGTCTCCAGATAGATATGCCCTAAATATGAGACTATTGTTTTTATCAGCCAGCTCTGGGTATAAAAGGCAGATCTGAGTACCATCATATTGACTTTATTTTCTTAACAATCTATGTCAACAATATAAGCAAAAGAACATTCCACATATGGTCTTTAATCTCTCCATAATGAGTTAGCCTACTTTTATATTTTTAGAGAAAAAAGTAATAATTCTGAAGGGAAAAAAGCAATTTAATTCACAATAAATCTAATTGTCAACATCTATTTATAAGAAATGGTAAATAACCATTAATTCTGATGAGAACACTAAAGTTACAGTACAGTTGCTTAATCAAAAGTAGGTGTTCTATTTACAATGCATTTTCATTATGGCGTTCTTGAAGTATGAACCAATTCTGCTGTTCTTATTCAGAGACGTTACTATGCAAGCGATCTTACTCGTTTCATTGGAACTATTTCTGGAGTAAGAGACTTGAATAAAGGAGGCAGAGCAGGGTCTATACTAGGAACATTTTATTTTACTTGTATCTTCAGTATGGAAAGGCTATAAAGTTATTTAAGAGTGTTGGATTTTATTACTGATATTCTGATGCAATAAATGACCACATGTAATACTGGTGACTTTCATGTATTGCTTTATTTGACTTTTGCCAAATACAGATGACATTTATTCAATATTTGGACAAATACTATCCTAAGGTATTCAGTACACACATAGAATGAGATGACTTTGGTTTTCTGACCAGCACTTTTTTCCCTTGTGAAATGCCATCACAATGAAGATATACATAGATACATCAAAGAATCCTTTTGCTGTATAAAATAGCTGTAAAGTTTGACTTGGACATTTAGGATCTGATCTAACAAAGCACCCAAGCATGTGAATAGTCCTTTTGACTACTCATAGACTTAAAAGTTAAGCATGTGCTTACATGCTTTGTTGGTTTGAAACCATACAGTACAAGCATTTTAGAGGAATGCTCATCTTCTATAAAATAAGCCCTCTCCAATTTTTCAATATCCGTTTTAAAATGAGGACACCAGAACTGGAATCAATATTCTAGCATAGATCTTATCAAAACTGTAGATAGAGGTAAAATCCTTATTTCAATGTTAGTTCATTTAAAATTGATTTTAGAGGGGGTTTTAAGATGAAAATATTAAAGGATTTTTAAAGTAAACATTCTTGTTTTAGAAACTCCTTTTTTGAAGTCTATCAAATTTGATATGCTATTTGGATGATGAATCACAGCCATTTATTTTGACATACTAGACAGTTAATAACAAGTGCTTTCGAAGATACCACCACATGAAAAGTTATTAAAATGGAAAGTGTTATAGTATTATAATTATAATATTTATAAAATTATAATATTTCAATAAAATTTACTGTAGTGTCATGTTTATATGTCCAACAAGATGATTTTATATATCACAGAAGTGTAACCATGACAGATTGAAACAATAAAATTATTTAGAGATTTTTAAATTCAAAGCACTTCCACAAACAGTGAATTACCCTGGTCAGGGAGGTAGTTAAATATTAGTTCCATTTTGCAGACTGAAAAACACAAGGCAAAGAGGCTAAAGGCTAGAATCTGGTTGGCTCCGACATAGTGCACAGTTTTAGGTAAGGTATTAAGGAGTCTTATTCCATTCTGATGCAGCTGCTGAGGGAGCAATCAGAATTACAGTCACTGCACTCTGGGGCACTCAGGGCTGCTATTGAGATATTCCCCAGGGGAAGCATGTCACAGCAGACAGGATGGGAGGGACAGCCATCTTCACATGTTTGAGGCAGCCAACCTTAGTAATTGTACAGGGGGGAGTAAGCTGCAGTGGGTGTAGTAGCTTCTGCATTCCCAAGCACCAGGGAGTTTTGGGAGGCATTCTACCTTTAAGGCAGAATGGCTCTGGCTATCCTCTGGAATATTGCAGCTCCATCCAAAACCTCAGCTCATGTCTGTGACTGAAAAGTCACAATCTAGTGCTAAGTGAGTTATCCAAACCAACAAACAGATTCAGGGACAGATCCAAGACTGGAATTAAGAATATAATCCTTGGTTTCCTGTCCTGTGCTTGGGCAAACAAACCATTTGTAATGAGCACAAATGTTAATGCCTTTCACAGTGTATATTTTCTGATCAAATAATCCCAATATCCTGAACAGTGTCAGTTAGTCTCATTGACTTTTCCCATGAAAGGATCTGTTAGTGGGGAATGCTAAAAAAAAAAATCTACACAGCATTGCACATACACTGAATTCCATGTACTTTTTGTCAAAATCATTTGTCATCTTGCTTTTCCCGGAAATGTCTAATGAAACAGTGAGGTAGCTTTTATCTAAATGAAAGGGTGAGAGTCTGATCAGCACTTACTCATCTGAGTAACTCTACTTTTGTGAGTAATGCCACTACAATCACATTACTCACATATATGTTTGCGTGATCTAAAGCTGTGGCATCTATTCCCTTCAAGAAGGAGATTTCTGAAGTCATAACCAGGTTTGGGGGTCATACAAAGTTGGAAAACCAAGAAGAGAAAAAAACTATATGCTTAATAGCACTTTGAAAATTTAAAGTCTGCCAAGATATTTTACAGCTAACATCAATGAATATAGTTTATAGAAAAATGAATCTTTGTCTTTTTGATTTAACAAATAATTATTATGATTTATAATTGCTGCAATAATTGGACTGATCCAGAAAATCAATGTTCAAGGTATATTTATAGCTATTAACAGCATCTTCATCATGTACCTTGAAAATTTTTATTAACCTTAAATATCTTTCACACTTTAATGTGAAATTCATGTTAAATGCATCTTAATATCAAGGTGACTTTCACAAAAAAGTTTTGTCTAAGGCATTCATTACAATATGCACTTGGTCGTCAGTGCTTTGAGTGACAGACTGCAATCTAATCTTGTATTCCATTTCCAGAAGCAGTTTCACAATGGCTCTGACATTGATCATCTGCCCATTTGATTGGTTAACCTTTTCAGACTGTTTGTAAAGAAAAAATGACTGAATACTTGCAATGGAGTATAGAAGAAAATTCCAGTATACATTCTATTTCTTTTTATCATAAGCATCTCTTTCAATCAGTTTTTTAGACTGGAAAATCCAGTGAAGTTATACTTTTTATGAATTTTGTTTAGGTGAGCAATTTTCAAGACTGTAAAGCTCCAAAACTGATATAATTGGTGAAAGGGGAATGGATCATGAACCGCCAAATTTAGGATATGGCATCAGTAACTAACATATATCATTGCAGACATGAAATCTTCTTATCCCTAAATCCATCATAGTCAGTGTCTGTCAGCCTGTTCACTGTATACTAAATCTTATCCATCCGGCCACAATTTATAGACAAAATGTATTTTCAAACCCCCCAAGTCAAGTCAACGTGTAATAATCAGAATTTATTTCTGAGACAGATATTGTTTGGATGTATATTTATGAAACGCTTAGGTAAATGAGTTTGGTGGTCTAAATTGAGTTCCCAGCAGATGAATGCCCATATTACAAACCCCACCAGCACAAATGGAATGAATTTTCAGCCTTAGCAAAAAGGCCAAAGACTCAATGAGCTCTTCTCTCCTTATCTGATTTCCTCATTGTCACTGATAGATTTTATCTTCACAATACGCATGTGAAGTACTACCCCATTTTACAGATGGGAAACTGAAGCACAAAGTAGATCAAATGGTCACAGAAGTGTTGAACACAGGTGTCCTTTGTTCAAGTCCACTATCCACTAGACCATCTTTCCTCCCTCCTCTGTTGGTCTCTCTAGGTCAAGCCTGAAGCACATTAGTGGGACAATTTAGGGAATCTCCAAATAAACAAAGTGTTTCCTTTCATTAATTTCTTTTTGTATGAATTGCTGATTTAGGTTTTTTTATAACATACAAAAATGGCCACAGTATAAAATAAGAAACACTATTCTTTGTAGTTATTTTCATGATTCTGCCTTTCCCTACTCTGGCCAGCACTCAAAGTTGGAGTGCAAACATACTGTGATAAAAACAAGAGACTATTTTTTGAACCTCTGAAGGGAGGAAGTGCCAAAATCTCCTGAGACAACCAGGGTTCACAAAATTACTTATTTTGTTTAGCAGACTTAAAAGTTTGGATAGTCTGGATAAGAATCTGAATTTTTTGTAGCATTACATTGATAACACTTTAAGGATAAATTGGGCCTTTGCTCACTGCACTTAACTACATCACCACAGAAGTAGCTCAAGGACAGAACTGTGCTTCTGAGTCACAATTCTACCCCTTCCTCCCTCTTCCTGCCTTTGCTCCCAGAGAAAAGAAATCTGTGCCAGCCAATTACAAGATAAAGATTACTTCTGTTCCCTCACCTTCCCCCTGAGCTAGCTTAGTTCCCCCGTTGAGGATGATTGGTGTATAGTCACGGATCTGCCCACTCCCTGTCCACCTTATGGTTACCGGGAGTAATATCAGGTATGTAAACTCTGCTCCCTCTGTCTCCTCTCTGTGCATGCGCCTGTGGAGGGTATGTGTGTCTGACTCCCTTACTCCTCTGCAGAGGTATGTTAGAGCCAGATAGGGTTTGACATTCATTGTGTAATGCACTAAACTCCATGTACATCTTTTCCCGTGTATTTCCCCAGCCTAGTATTTATCTCCCTCCATGTTTATTCTTTAAATACAGGATAACATTTCCAGAAATCATATATTTAAGTATTACCTTTAAAATATTTGTAAATATTCATTAATAAATATTATAATAAATGACAGAAAGTATCTACTTAATATTGTGTTGTCCTCTGAAGACAGTCTCAAACCAAGAGATGTAGCTTTAAAAAGGCCCTGTGACAATGGTATTGATAATCCTGTCTCATTACTTAGAAAAGAGGTTTAACATGTAATTAAATGGACATACTGTCTGTGTCAAGTTCCTTAGAGGCTTCAGCCTAATTACCAGTAGCAACAAACAAATCATTCAAAAATATAATTAGAAATTACAGTAGTTACCTACCATAGCTTTTACAGTTAATTAAAAATATAATACACTGTGCACATAATTTCTAGTGAGAAATGATTAAATGCAACTAGAAGACTCCTTATGGAATTGCACAAAAGGGTAAAGATACTGGCTATGGGAAAGGCCATCCTAATGACTGATACAGTATCTCTGTCTGCTTCTCAGTGTACACTATCCTCCTAAGAAAAGGGAAAGATGCATTTTGACAAAGAAGGAAAATATGTTTTATGATATGAAAATAGTATTTTATTTTCCCCTGCCTCCTGCAATACTTAAATCACCAGTAAATAAACAAAATATGAAGAGCCAAGTGGGGGAACCAATGTATGAAGGAATAAAGACAGTCTCATGGCTTCTTAAACCACGCAGTTATCCCATCCCCTAAGCACAGCTGTTCTATTTCAGTGCATATAATTACTTTCATGAGTAGCACTGATCAGAATTGCTTGGTGAAAATAATGCTGTTTTCAATCATATTTATGAAGACTTCATTCTAAAAGAACATAAATTCCACTTTATGATCTTTTTCTGTAGCAAAATTCTATTTTTTTAAAATAGATTTAGAAATATTCCCTTTGAATGCCACTATATATAAAATCACATGGTGATTCTGCTCATTTATAATGACACTGTTTACTTGGCATCATAGATAGTCGTATTTCTCTGAAATATATTTCTGTGATCACTAATGCTTAAACCATTTATCACTGAATATTGTTTATTTATTATTTGTCAGTCTGGAAAGAGGCAACAGTTTGAAAACAGTGACCTTCGAGGATACAAGTAAAACCTTGGGAATATCTATCCTGTAACAGATTTAAATACAACTAAGCTTTCTAAAGTTTTGTTTTTTTAAATGCAACACTAAAAGCCCTGTAGCCTGATTCACTGCAGGTAAACTTGTTAAAACATGTGCAGGCTAACATAAGGCCTAGCCTTTATCTTTCTAATCTGCAATGAATACAACAGGTCACCATCTGGCATTCATGTATATCCATAACTAAAAGACATCTCTATACTTCAATTATCTCAGACTTTAGCTGTAACTTACCATTTTGTTTCCAGATATAGAGGGTATCGGACTTAATGTTGTCTTGTCTTTCTGGGGTTCACGACAAATTAACTGTTTTTGTTCTGAATTTCAGATGCAGACAGTGAGGCTGGGAGAGCTCCTCTGTTGCTAGGGAAACCTGACGCTGAGGGTTTAGTGACAACATCAGATGGTATTATACTGAAGAGACTCAGTATGAGAGACAAGGGAACCTGCTGGTGAGAAATAAGAATTAATTCAAACTATTAATAATTGATTGTAGTATGCTCAAAGTAGAAGAGGAGTAGATACAGAATTCTTTATTTCCCCAAAATAATATTATTGTAAATAGTTCAAGAAACATATTTATGGTAGTGAAACCTATTTAAGTGAAACATAATCTCCCTGAGAGATGTAGGGACAAACAACTAATTTTCCTAGGGCTTTATTCGTTATGTAAAATTTATAAAATTAGCATTCACTATTGCATAGTTTTTGCCTGAAAGACATCTCTCAACTCTTGCTTTCTCAAAACACTGACTATTTTTTAGTGGTTAACATAAAGAAACATGAAATTATTGTACCTCTTCATGTTTAAGTATATTAGCTCTTGTTACAAATGAACTTAAACTGAAAAGATTCTATCCAGATCCCATTCTGGATTTCCTAATGCTTGAAAATGTTCAGATCCAGGGTTTTATTTCAGACCCATGTGTCTATTTGTAGTTTTTATTTTCTAATATGAAATTAATAATCATCTTCTATTTATAATACAGTAGTGTTGAACATTGCAGGTAAGACCTGAAGTCTAAAAACTACATTCTGGTATACCAGAGAAGGAGAAAATGCAGAACATGAATACATATGTCTGGTTTCAGTAAAGAAACCTTCAAGTAATCACTTTACTCATCATCCAAAGCTTGTTTCCTTTCTCTAGATAGCACTTCACCTATTGATTGCTGATTTCACTATTGTGCTATCGTCAGACAAATTTAAGCCACACAAGTGTTAACTGAAGATGAAAAAGAGTAGTATATAAGGGAAAGCCTAACTTGTTTTGTCACTCAAGTTGGAGTTCTACAATACTCAGTTAAGAGGGGAGTTCACAGGAATACACAGTAATACTATTTTACTTTTAATGTAGAGCCTTTCATCCCAAAGAGTTTTACAATTACTTTACATAAATCATCACTGAAACTCATCTGCTTCTAAGGTACACTGTACTACAATGGGATGACGGAAAATGCTGACCACATTGTAAGCGGCAAGCCATCAGTCCCGTCCAAAATCCTGTGGGGAATATACTTTCCAGATAAAGCATGGAACTGTTTTAACAATGGTCACACTGGGTCAGACAATGGTCCATCTAACCCAGTATCCTCTCTTCCAACACTGGTTAGTTCCAGAAGCTTCAAAGCAAATGAGCAGAATAGGGCAATTACTGAGTAATACATCCCCTGCCTCTCAGTCCTAGCTTCTGGCAGTCAGAGGATTAGGAACATACAGAGCATGTGGTTGTGTCCCTGACCATCTTGGCTAACAGACAATCTTCCATGAGTTTTCTCTAATTCTCTTTTGAACCCATTATACTTTTGGCCGCCACAACATCTCCTGGCAACAAGTGCCAGAAGGTGACTGTGTGTTGTGTGAAGAACTACTTCCTCATCTTAGTTTTACACTTGCTACCTACTAATTTTATTAGGTAAGCCCAGATTCTTGTGTTATGTGAAAGGGTAAACAACACTTTTTTATTCACATTCCCCAAACTATGACCTCTATCATAACCCCCCTTAGTCATCTCTTTTCTACTCCCAGTCTTTTTAATCTCTTCCAGGATTGAAGCTCTTCCATTCCCCTAATCATTTTAAATGTTTTAATCAAAAGACCCCTGTGATGTTTTAGGGATCACCCAGATGAATAAGGGGTTCTGTCAGTATCTGCCCTGCAACCTTGAGGGCCTTTATTCTGTGCAGTCATGGTTCAGATCCCTGACACCAGCATCTAGCTCACAAGCATAATGTCTCACCTTGGTTTTTACCAGCCCAGTTACTCTTTGCAGGGTGACACCAACAGCCCTTCCAGTCCAAGCCTCCCCAAATATGTCCTCCCCAAATCTTTAACTACCAGACACCTTGATTTTTCCCCTCTGGTTCATCACCCCCAAAGGAGTAAGAGCAGACCCTCAGTTACCAGCTATTTTTGTCATACACATGCCATGCAGTTTGCACACCAGAGTCCTGCTTGTAGTAAAATAAATGAACAAACAAACAAAAAAGTTATTTAATAGAAAAAGCATAGATTCAAAGATGAAATAATAAGAGAAGGCAAACATACACAAGTTACACTGAACATAGAGATGCAAATTCAGGCTTCACACTTTCAAGTTTGATAAAATTCCCTTTTTGTAATAAAACTTATCTATTGCCTTAAAACAGTTACCCATATACCCCCTAACCAGAGGAGGGACCCAGTGTTCATGGATACCTCCACCTCAAGGCTGTTCCCCAAGTTTTGGATAAAAACTAACAGTCCCAAGGCTGCTTTTAGAAGGCTTTTTCCTTCCCCCCGTCTTTGACCATGGAGACTAATGGTTAGTCAGAGTGGGGAAACACCTTCCTGACTTGGGAAATTGGATGTTCTTTTCTGTTTTGTATTATCTCAATATCTTTTCATTAATTATAATGGTCCATCATTGTCTTTTCCTGTGCTAGACAATGGAAAATTACTTGAAGTTGGCTTTGTGCAAACAACTGGCTTTGAAGGTGCCTCTATCTGCTTGATTCCTTACCACCTTGCTGTGAGGTGGAGCTCAAGTTTGCAGCACAGATTATGAGCACTGTTTTCTGATTACACTGAAATGCATACATTCATAACCACAGTATGAATATATATATCTCACAGTGACAAATTCAGAAAATTACAAACCTTCCTAAAAGCCCCCATTCAATATATATTTGCATACAGTGTTGTTGTATTATAAATCTGTTAATTTAACTGTACATTTTGAGTCTTTAAACCTTCTGTTCTCCCACTGTAGTGTCTGGGCCCTGATTGTCAGAACCCCAAAGTAACTGCCTTTGAAGATTAAATACTGGGATTTAGGCCTGTGGAGCTAGCATGGATAGGTATTGTAAATCTGAAAATAAGACCATCAATGGACCTCTCCAACAACACTGATGGGCATCTGATTGTGTATCAATACTGATTCCCAGTAATGAACTTCCCTGATTCTTTACAAAACACAAAATACTGGGTGAAGGTCAGCTGAAGAAATATCTTATAATCTGCGAGTATTCACATTTTGAGATCTCAAGGGACATTTAGAAAGTCTACCTGAAGCAGTATGTTCTGGGCAATCCACCGCTCAATAAAATATGGCAAAAAAGAGCATTCTTACAATATGTCAACAGAAAATATTGCAAATATATTCTGCCTTTCTACTTCAGTGAACTGCAGAATTGCTGAGGCTTGAACAGGTTCATGTAACATATCTTAAGCAATAAAGTGGAAGTTGACTTTGAAACACTGTTTGGGAAGATCTTTTGAATAAGGGGGAAATATCAGCATAGGCTATCTAGTAAAGCAGATAATGTGGCTTTGTTCATGAGGTCAATATAGGGATGAATAAAGGAATTTGATAGTCCTGTCACCAAATTCCAAGTCTACCTTTTCAAATGCAGTTTGTTAAGTCTATGACTAGACTAGTTAGACTATATGATCCTTGTGGTCCCTTCTAACTCTATGATTCTATGATAGAAAAGATTCTGAATATTTTGATATGTATGTATCTAAAATTTCAAATGTTTACCCTATACAAGGATGCATCTGGATGCAGAGAAAGCTTGCTTTCTAGGGTGTAAATGTGCACATTGAAATACCAATTGGATCCTGTGCAGAAAAGGGAGTCAGGGGAGAACTAGACAAAAAACTTATTAGAGATAACATTCAAAGATTTTTTTGCTAGCATGTAATGCTATGTATTTTTTTCCAGATTAGTGCAAAATATATCTATTTTGTTGGCACTCTTCCTTTTAGAATAGATCATGGGAGGAAGGTTATCAGACAATGAAAATGACGGTGATGTTTTTGATGTTTTCTGTTGAACCTGATTTTGAATGAAATCTTGTAGTAAAAGTATAGTCTTGTAAAATTGTAGTATCATATCTTTCTTATTTTTTCTATGAAATGTATGTGAGTTATAAAATTAATGGGACTACTAGAAGAATAAGGTGAAAGAGTTTCATGATATTCTCTCTAATGAATAAAGGGAAACAACTTCTTCACATAAATGAGCTCATTTATGAGCTCCAGATATATCTCTATATTTTAAGAACTGATTTTTTCATAATGATACTGAAAATATTTTCTAATATTCACAGAATTGCAAATGAAATATACATAAAAATCTAAATTTGGATGCACACATGCATATACATACACATACACAGCCAAATATATATCCTTTGGAAACAAAGATTTTGGGTTAAATCACCCTTCTCTGAAATTGTACTTGTACTTTTGTTCCATTAGTGCGAAGTACCATTGTGAGAAGGGCAAAAGGGGTCTGAGGTGATCAGTGCACACAACCTGAACAGTACAAAACTGGCCTGGTAAAACCTAACATACTTCCTAATATACTTCCTAATATACTCCCCCCTAATCTACTCCCAAAGTATTAAATAACACCACCACAAAATCAGAGGGGTAGCCATATTAGTCTGGAATTGCAGAAGTGACAAAGAGTCCTGTGGCACCTTAAAGACTAACTAAAGTATTAGAGCATAAGCTTTTGTGGGTTGCATTGGACGAAGTGGGTATTAACCCATGAAAGCTTATGCTCTAATACTTTAGTTAGTCTTTAAGGTGCCGCAGAATGCTTTGTCACCACCACAAAATGTATTTCTTCCATACAGAATGAAGTGAAACACATGTAAAATACCTCAATCATATCTTATATTACTATAAAATGTACACTTTTACAGTGAGGATAATTAACCATTGGAACAATTTACCAAAGATTGTGGTGGATTCTCCATGACTGGCAATTTTAAAATCAAGATCAGATTATTATTTTCTAAAAGATATGCACTAGAAATTATTCTGGGAAAAATTCTGTGACTTGTGTTATACAGGAGATCAGACTAGATGATCACTGTGGTCCCTTCTGACCTTGGGGTCTAGGATTCTATGATATGAAGGAAGAGGATAGCATTGGTTGCTCAATTTACTATGAAACATATCATCCCCTGCACCAGAAGGTCCTCATAAACAACACCCTGCTAGGAATCAGGTTCACTAGCACATAAACTGCCTTCAAATAAAAGAGTGATTGTATTCTGTGGAGCTTTCTGGTCAAGCCCAAGCCTTCTCAATTCATGATATTCAAGGAAACCACAGCTAAGATGTCATAGTCACTGCTAGTAAGAAAGCAAAGTGTGTATTAATAGAAGGGTATCAAGACAGACCAGCAGCTCTCATTCACTGGGTCATGACCCTATTTTTGGGGGGACACCAAGACTGGCATTGCATTTGCTAGGGCCTGGAGCCAAAGCCAAAGCCCAAGCCCCACTGCCCAAGGTCAAAGCCCAAGATCTATTGCCCAAGTCCAAAGGACGTCAGCACTGGGTGTCAGGGCTCAGGTTACAGGCCCTCCTGTCTGGGACTGAAGCCCTTGGGCTTCAGATTTGGCTCTCCCAAGAAGGAGAGAGCAGCAAAGGCTTTTGGTTTGACTCCCCCTCTGGGATCATGTAGTATTTGTTTGTTGTCAGAAGGGGGGGCGCAGTGTAATGAAGTTTGAAAACCTTTGATGATGTTAAAGTCATGGTCATCAGGTTGAATAGGTCAAACCTGTAGCCAGTAATTCAAATACCGCAGGGATTGAACGTGTAGAGAAAACAGTCATCAGATGAAAAGTAGAAACAATAATGAGACTAATGGGATTATTCTGGCAATTTAACTCTATTTTTGGAATGCTTGCTTCAGTTCCATGGGCACTGTGCCATGTGGCAGATGGTTATAATTAATGGCTTTTTTCTAATATTGAACCTCAGGAACACAGAAGGTGCTACCACCAGTAAAAAAGCCATTTATTCTGTTATCTCCTTCAGCAAGAATTTGAAAAGCCTGACTAGAAAAGGAAATGCCTTACTGGATCAGACTGCTAGTCCATTTTCGTTTTCTAACTGAAAATACCAGGTGCATGAGAGGAATGTACAAGGACCACACAAGAAATAACCAACCTATAAGAAAAAGTTTCTTCCTAATCCCTGTCAGTTAATGACTGGTTATGCACTGAAGGACTAGGTTTTTTCCTTCCTTCCCTGCCTTTTCCCTATCTATTGAAACTGTGGATATTCCTACTAAAAGTATAAATAGGTTGTTTTGTTTTGTTTTGTTTTGTTTTGTTTTGTTTAAAAAAAAGTCTAATAAGCTCTGGGCCTCCTTGCTATCTGATGACAATAAGTTCTATAGGTTAAGTATGTCATTATCTCATTCTTTTGGCTCCAAGTTCAATTACTAATGACAAGCTATTACACACATTTGTTACACCAAAAATTCTCCTCTGTCCCCCAGCTCTACAGTCTGCCCACTGGATTTTTCCTACTATTTTTCATCTCACTTATTTTTTCCAGACACATGCTAGTCCATACAGGAAATTACATTTAAATAATTTAAGTAATTTAATTTTAACCTTAACCAACATAAAAATATTAAATAATGACCAACAATAAGAGCTTAGAACTTTGCCTTACTGGCAAGATTTCAGGAAAACATTATCGGGATGGGAACACATATGTGGATAGCTCACAAAATTACATTTTGGTAATAACTTACAGCACTTGCAGATCTTTACCCATGCAGATATGACTTTATTACTTCAACACTTGGGTATTAAATACACTCTATGACTATACACCAAACGTCACCTCTTTTTTCTATTACACATTAGCACATCCACAACTCAGATCTCAGAAAATGTATGTAGCATAATGGATAACATATTTAAACTTTTATTTCCCAAGAATCTGAAGACCCAATCATTTGGTATCAACAGGAGCACTGATCAGCAAAGAAAAAATGTCTATATTAAGCTTAGCGCAAACAAAATTATTTTATATTACTGATGTCTACAAATGTGTTTCTTAAATACAAACCTGAATTTTCCTTATTAAAAAAACATACACTTTTGAAGTAGATGACCTTCTGAGCAATAATTGAGAAGCAAATATTTGAAAAATAAACAGATACCTAAAATGAACTCTCTCCTGAAACAGGAAATAGACATCTTCCATTTTCATACCACTCTTCATTGTACTCTACAAATCCTGAATCATAAATGTAACAAAAGTTTGATAACCACTGCATACACCCTAAATTACTAATGTAAACGGACATGTAAAGTTCAGCGACTGAGAGCTGAGGTTAAGAGATATGTGGGACAGGAGTACACAACAACTACCTTGAATTCCATGCTGTTTCAAGGTTTGTTATAAGGATAATAACTGAATTATTAGGAAGGTATAAATGCACCAAGTAGAAAACACCAGTCACTCTCCAAATACGGACATTTGTGGGACATGTGTATCTTTGCTCCTTTAAAGAACAAAAACAACAGCTTTGGGTGGGGATAGCTCAATGGTTTGAGCATTAGCCTACTAAACCCAGGGTTGAAAGTTCACTCCTTGAGGGGGGCCATCAGGAATGTGGGGCAAAAAAGTCTGTCAGGCACCAGTATGTGGTCCTGCTAGTGTAGGCAGGGGACTGGACCTGATGACCTTTTCAGTTCTATCAGATAGCTATATCTCCATATATTATTTTTCATTATAACAACACATTTTTATTTTGTTTTAATGAAGTCAAGATAATAGTTATCCTGAGAGAAGACAGTATAATGGGGAAAAAGGAATGTTTAAAATTCCTCTACTTTTAACAGGATTTTTGAGCTCAAAAAACTTGCACCTTGTATTCAGAGGTGTACTTGAAATCAATAAATTTGAAAATGTCGATAAAATCCAAAACATTTAAATAAATGGTATTCTATTATTGTTTAATGGTGAAATTAATCACGTGATTGATCATGATTAATTTTTTTAATTGCTTTTCTGCCCTCCTTTGTATATCTAATTTAATACAAATATTCTATGGGTCCCAATTAATTGATGCTCTTCGTTTAATTTATTCCAACTTCCGGGAAAAAAAGGAGCAATAAAGTTAAGATAGGTAACTGCTCTGATGTAACAGGACAGGTGCTGAGTCAGCAGTAAAGCTGGGCAACATTTTTAGCTGCAACATTCTTTAGCAAAAAATGCAGATTAACACCACAAAATATTACTGGATTTGTGTATTTTTGCCAAATAAGAAAAAAGATTTTAAAAAATCATGACAAATAAAAGTTTATTTTTGAGATTTTTGAAAATAAACATTTTAAATTTTCATCTTAATGTTATTTTAAATTTTATGTATTAATTTAAAATGTTAAAACAAATGCTAGAAATCAAAAGAGCTTCAACATTTTTTCCCGGAGTTACCAGCAAACTGAGCAAATCATTATTTGCCCAGCTCTGGTCAGAATAGCTGGCTCTACATTATCTTTATGCTTAGGAATGGGTAGGGTGCACTCTTACGAGACATGGATAATTGTCAGGCATGTTCATACATCCCAGCTAGCCTCAGATGTTTGAATGGTCCAATACGATCAGACTACCAGTTGTAAATTTGCATAACCCTCAGGCCACCAGATGTAAACTTGTGTTGTCCTCAGGCTTTTCTAACTGCACTGGGCCTGAACCAGCATCTCATGGCCCCAGCCACATTTGCCTCCCTTTGTACCAAGCTCAGCTCCTGTGCAGGGATGAATTCAGAGTATTATATCCTTTGTCATAGTCATTTTAAACTAATCAAAGAGTACAAGAATTAATGTTCTTCATAAGCGGCTTCTTTATCACCTTGCACTTTTTCAGGTGCTACCCTTTAAAATAGAACCACATTGGATCAGCTGATTACAATGAGAGGCAGGAGAAATGTGTTTTGTTGTTGCTTTTTGGCTAGTGAGTTTATGACCTTTAGAGGAGTGGGAGGGGAAAGAACAATCCTAGACTACAGATCTTTGACAGATTTGAAGAGAAGCTTGAAAAGTTATATTGCTTGTGTGAACGAACAGCTTGTGATATAATATAAATGTGAAATGTGACAACTAGCATTTTATGAGCACTATTTTAGCCATATATTGTCAAGTTATATGTGTCTGAATAACAATCCAAAAGTCTGTAAAATGGTCTCCCGTGTTAGGTTAGCATAGGGGTACTTAACTTGAGTAACTCTCATGCCCAGAAGATTATTTCTCTTTTTCAGATTGAAGTTATTTGAACTTCTAGTTTGGATTCCCACTGTGAGGTGGCTTGAGGGACTGCTATTAATGCTTCAAACCTGAACAGTTCAGTGTTGTTTTGGAAGGCACTGTCGATTCCTATCATATTTTATTTTACTGTATTTTATTTTATCACTCAAAACTTTAACACTGACTACTGAGTCTTGGGCTACACACCAAGTTTGGTGAAATAAAATAAAAGGTCAGAAATTCCAGACACAAATCATAAAACCAAAAGATCTATTTCATGCACTGTTACAGATGGTTACAATATTTAATTTAGCTCTTAACACAGAGAAGCATATTTTACCTTAAAGATATTTATTTTATAAGCTGATATGAAGATACTATAGACAATAATATTGGACCCTAGGGACTTTATTAAGTTATCTTCCAATTTGTTGCTGGAGCATTGCTAATAAAGTAATATAAAAACCATTGTATAGGTTCTTTCTCACTTAATCAGTTGTATAAAATATATATATATTTTAATTTTACAAAAGTACCACTTCTTCCTTTACTTAAATTTCTGCTGTAAAAAGCAATTTTAAAAATCATCAAGGCTATAATTTTAAAATTCAGATTCATAAGATATTCCCTTATGTCTGTTTTAATTCTCTTATGATTAGTCTTAGGATTCCACAAAGGCACATAACACAGCATGGGGCTTATTATCTCATTTAACTTGACTTGCTTTTAAATCCCTATTCTGTCATATCACATCTCTTCTGCTTTCACATCAGATCCTGCAAGCAAAGACCCCCTTGATGTGTCCAAATAGGTCCCATTAACTTTCTCTTTAATGAACATACACAAATAGTGCTGAATAGAGTCTAAACCTTTTCTTTCTCTCATTAGAATGTAAACACTTTTTTATCTCCTCTATTTGATGTGGAAGAAGAAGAAAAGGATTGTGTTAGAAACTTGCCTAGCCACTGAGCTCTGGGATATTCTAGGGACGAAGGTAGATCCCTCACTCTTTCCAGATGAAGCTGTTTCCTCTTTCTAGCAAATACTTTAATACTCATTGAGAGAAAACAGAGTATGAAGAAGACTCTATAACTCACTAGTTAGAGTACTTGTCTGCAATAGACAGGATCCTGTTTCTGCTCTGTGAAATAGCTCCAACAAGTGAGACTGAAAGAGTCCTGTGCTTCAGTATTCCAAATCCCAGTTGCTAGAGCATTTGTAATGTAGAATATCCAGATTTAAATCTTTTCTTATCAGTCAGAAGAGGAACTTGAACATGGCTCTCCCACTGCGTAACTCAGTGCTTTAATCACTTGGCTAACAGTTAGAAGGGAGTGAGTGCTATATCCTCCACCAGGAATCTTCTGACTAGCAAAGTCCCCCAAAAATGTATTGACCAAGACTATCTGGTGAATTCATTTCAAATTTGAGAATAGGTTTGGATTGACTAGAACAGCATTGTTCAGCAAATAAACTATTTGAAAATTTTCATCCAGCTTTACTAACACTATAGGGTCCTGATCTCAGTTGAGGCATCATGGCTCTACAATGCAAATACAACACAACTTAATAATCATAAGAATAACAACAAAATAATTATAAACAATGAGAGACTATACCAATATTTAACACCTGTGAAGCTGCCATTTTGTTACTAGAGATAAATGCAGTAGATAAGAGATGAAGAGGAATTCCCTCTGGGCTAAGGGCTTGTCTACACTGCAGTTGTTCCACTGTAGTTACAAGAGCATAGCTACACCACTGCAATTGTTCCACTGTAGGGAGTTCCTCTTCATCCTCTTATGTACTGCGTTAAACTGTATTAAACTGCATTATAGTATTAAGCCCTTAGATTTTCAGTGTAGACTGCAGTGTAGACAAGCCCTTAGAGTTGTTGTAGGTTATAGCGCTCCTGGAGGCTTTATAGTGCTATAAAGTGCCAGTGTAATCAAGCCCTTAGAGTTGTTACAACTCTTGAAAACCTTCCCAGAGGGAATTCCTCTTCATCCTCTTATCTACAATTAAAGAAGGACAAAAATATTTGATACCCCAGGATAAGAACATAAGAAAGGCCATGCTGGGTCAGATAAAAGTTCCATCCAGCCCAGTATCCTGTCTCCCAACTGCGGCCAATGCCAGGTGCCTCAGAGGGAGTGAACCTAACAAGTAAGGATCAAATGATCTCTCTCCTTGCATCATTTCCACCCTCAGACAGACGGAGGATAGGGACACTATTCCTTCCTAATTTAATCTTCCTAAACATTCATAATTTACTTACACATTTCGGTTGTTAAAAGTAGTTCTTGATATGATCTGAAGATTTTCATATCTGGTTCTAACTTTACACAGCATTCCTGCTGTCCTGTCTCTTCAGCCCAGAGAAAACAACCACAGACAAAGTAAAAGTTTCTTTCCCAATAATAAAAAGCTCTAGGCTTCCCATTGGCTCTTTTGGTCAGGTGCCCACTTTTTTTCTTTACCTGGGGGACTTTTTAACCTTTTACAAGTACAGTAAGTAGAGAACCTCTACCAGGAAGGATTTTACAGCTAATTGGCTGACTGGGTGTCCATCAAAGGGAGCTACTCTTGCACACACTTTATTTATCACTACACCTTTATACAATTTTTCATATATTGGTAATAGTACTGGTTGGTAGCTAACAACATGGCAGTTATGCTTGAAATGTCTGTGTTCACTCACTTATAACTTATTAAAAATATCTTCTTTAAACTGAAATACAGCACAAAGATCAATTTGGGGAACAGTCTGAGGAAATTCACTTGCTCTGTATTATAGCTATCTGAGCAGAGAAGAAGGAAAATACCTTTTCTGATTAAAGAAAAAGAAAAGTAAAACATGTATAGCTCAACAATTGCTTTGCATATAAAATTTAAATTTAACTTTTGAAATCAACAGAAAAGGAGGTTGAAATATTGTTTTAAATTGGATCATAAAGGATTAACTTCACAGTTTAATAGGATTTAAGGTGCCTAACTGTACATTGACATAAAGTGCAAATATATAGTGTGGCATTATAATACTTGTTCATTGCACAATTAAATATATTATGCTGTAGGTAGGAGTTTGATGAATTTACTCTGACACTCCTTTTCCATGACCCATATTCACTTAATACAACAATAAAACCCACAGAGCTTTACAATATGACATATAGAACTGGTCATCTATCTCAGAAATAATGTACAGCGACACTTGTTTGAAATCCAGCAAGCTGTTTGGTTCTCCCTGCTGTTTGATATTCATGAATGGGTTCTGTTCACAAATGTTTCAGGAACTGCTGTTCTACACAGGCCTGATCGAATGTCCATTGAAGCCAATGAGGGATGTTGGATAAGACTCAATATTCTCAGGCAAACAAGGGCATTTAAGTGCAAAACAGAGTATCTGGTATTTATTATTATTCACCATTCATTTTTCATTGTTCTCTTTTTTAAAAAAAAATCAGTCATCCAATTAATTAGAAGAAACAGTATGTGATTTAAAGTGACCAGGCATGCAAAGCGAATAGTCAAAGCCACGAATTTCTGATCAACTATGGGTTGAAATGTGTTTACATAAGGTATTCTTTGACTACTAACAACAGACACATTGGTCAGGAAATGCCAGGTCCAATATGGGATTAAACGGCACTCCACTGTCCCTCAGAAGTTGACTTCCCCCTGTCATTCTGATCAAATCTCCTCCATGCTGGAAAGAAGAGGGACATTTACAGACATCAGGGTCTGCCTGTAAACAAACTGAAGAACTAAAAAGAAGAAAAAATGATTAATAATAATTTATTGTTAAAAGGTAACATTTGAAATACGGGGTTTTCAAATAAATTCTCCATAGGAACAATATCTCAGTTGTCATAGTAACATATGTAAAAGAACTGTAACCTTTAACAGTGTTACTTTTTTCAGGTTTCTTTTAAAAATCACAATCCACCAATACAGATTATATTGTGTGGTAGTTCTGATTAATGCAAGTTCTGGGTGTGCTGGAGGCATTCAGCGACACATCCAAGGTCTGCATCAATCAGTGCCACTTTCACTGACCGGGGATCAAAATGTATGCACTTTTGTCTACCACTCCCAGACCGATGGACTGGTCAAGCATTTCAATTGGACCTTGAAGTAAATGTTGCACAAGTTCATCCTTGGGATAGCTGTGCTGGTTAGACCAACTAATCCCACCCCTGCTCTTGCCCATCTGGGAGGTGCCTCAGTCCTCCACAAAGTTCTCTCAATTCAAGCTACTCTATGGGCACCACTCTCAGGGGTGAGACCTGGGAGCACTCATTGTTGCTGGCCCAGGGACTCATGCAGTATGTCTTCCAACTCCAAGAGCACTTGACCCATGCTGTGGGGGTGCAGTCTCAGACCTCTGAACCTGGTGACCATGTCCTGCTCCTGGTACCCTCCAATGATTTCAAGCTCCTGGCCCACTGGTAGGGGCCAGATGAAGTAATCTGGTGGCTGGATTTCAACAGCTGGACCAACAGAGGAAAAGGCAGCTATACCCAAAGCCATGATGAGAATGGGAGGGTCTACTGATTACTCCATACTCTCTTGAGCCAGACCTTGGGCCCCAGGTTTCAGCGGTGGCTGGCCCCACTGGACCACAACTCAGGGATACCTTCACTGAGGAGCAATGGAAGCAGACTTTGAGCCAGCTGAAGAGCTTCCCCAAAATCTTCACCAGCCTACCTGGCCAGACGACCCTGGGCCACCATGCCATCCTGACTGACCCTGAGGCGGTACAAGAACATGTGTTTCCTTTGGTGGAAAATGTGAAAGGTCATTGAGAAGGAGGTGCAGGCAATGGAACTGGTTGTCATAGTGAGGTCGCAAAGCGAATGGCATACTTCCATTGTGTTGGAACTAAAAGCCAATGGGACACAATGGAGTCTGTGCTTTTGCATTGACTTACAGAGGTTAAATGCGATCTCTAAATTTAAACACAAACGCAGACTTTCTATCACACCTGGGATACAGTGAGATAGCCAAACCCGGGGACCAGGAGCTGGACTTGAGGGAATGAGATATAGCACGGCAGAGTGGCCTCCCTCCAAGACTGACAGAGAAGAATCACTCTCCACCATCTAGTGGGTGCAGCCAGGCTGGACCAGAAGTGAAGAGATGGAACAGAAACTATAAGAGGTGGAGCCTCCAGTTCAGTTGAGCCAGCACCAGGGAAGGAGATGGATGCTTCTGCCTTGCTCCTGGCACCTGTACCAGGGACCGAGCTGTGCCAATGCCTACTCCTGGAGGAGGACCCCAAGGTTGGGGAACTGCTGGGATTGTTGAGTACTGCAAGGAACTGCTGGGATTGCTGGCTGCTGAGTGCCCCAAGGAGACTGAGATGGGTAGGAAGTATCCCAAGGAAACCAGACAGTCTGTTTGTGTTGCTGAAACCACAGCCAGCAGAGCCCTAGACTCTGTACTGGCACATGCAATTGGTTATCAGTCATTAGGTGGGGAAGCGAGGTTGTGTGGCGGGGTGATTGGTGTCCCTCCGAGACTAATAGGGAGGAACCATTTCAAGCCACTACAATACCATACTGGCTTCAGTCAATCCATACTGGTTCCATTATAGTGGGACTGTTGGTTTCTTCCTTGTTGCCTGAAGATGATGATATAGCTCAATAGTATTTATGTACCCTATTTCCTAGATATGTGAGTATCTCATTAATAGGTCATTATCAGAATTTATTGTTTATATGTAATTTGTAATATAATTGTGTATATCAATCTAAATCCTACATTTCAAATGAAAATGTCATAAATCACCTTCAACTTATACCTCTGCAAATATTGACCTCCTCTCCCTTCCCCACACTCACCATCCCATTGCAAGCTAAAGATCCTCTTCTACTTGATATATATCAAAGGAATTGATGCGGGTTAAATTATTAGACAACTCAAGATCATACACAAGATGATGACCTTCACAAATACAAAAGGGGTTGCTTTAGTTGATTTCATGTAGTAAATTAAGGGAATGACTTGACCATAAATGGAGGCCAGGCAAATTACAAGTGATAAGTAAGGCTGGTGTTGGAACTTAAATTGTGAATTTCCTGATTTCTAATGGGTTTTAAATTATTATTTTATTCTAGGTGTATAGGAAGCTATGATTTTCTGTTGTTTTTAATGATATATTTTCAATCTAACAACACAGTATTTTGTGGGAAGAGTGTGTGTAGCTCAGTATATGGGAGTTCTTTTCCATTATGAATCAGTATGTTTCAGAATGATTATTTCATGACAGATAATATTTTCTCTATGAAATATATTATTTCCTTCTTTAACAATTGTACTTCATTACACAGAGTATATAATTCTGTGTATAACTGTTTCATAACACGAATTATGTTTCTAATGATGTCTCATATCCTTCCTTTAACAATATTAAATCAAATGCTGTTCATCTGTCTCTGTTTTCTCATATATGTAATAATAATTGGAAGTAAACACATTTTCATCCCTCAGAAGAGCTAAAATATTCTCTTTATAACTAAAATTTATGCTGATTAAGCAGCAAATACACTGATAACTCTTCAACATAGCAAGACTCAACAGAAGAACCCTTCCTAGTTTCTTCCCAGATACAAAAACAAGAATTAGAATGTTAAATTCTCTCTAACTGTCCGCACAAATATAGTAAAATTTATAAAGTGCTTTGAGATGTATTGGTGAAAAGCATAATATAAGAGCCAGGCATCATCATTATATTTATTATTAATTATTATTAGTAATAATAATTAATACATGAAATATATTATTTCCTTCTTTAACAATTGTACTTTATTACACAGAGTATATAATTCTGTGTGTAACTGTTTCATAACACAAATTAGGTTTCTAATAATGTTTTGTATCTTTCCTTTAACAATATTAAATCAAGTAATTAATTATTATTATTAATAATAAATAATAATAAATAATAATGAATTAAACAATGCCTACAGTGTTTTCTGTCACTTCTTACAGCAGCCTAGTAAATGTAGCTCTGGTGCATTGTTCATATCATATTGAACATATTAAGGACCATCCCAGATTTTTCAATAAGAGCTAGTGAAATTTCATTCTTTAGAACAGAGCAAACAAAAGAGTCATCGTCTGACTCCTATTTCAAGCATCCGCAAAAGAGTTTCTTACAATATGACAATCTTTTATTGAAGATGGATTAAGAGTATCTGTCTCAGTCTTCAGGATATTTTATTTTTTAAATAGGAAACCAAAGGCATTCTAGAGCATTTTTTATTTATAGAACAAACTATTATCACATTATATTAAAAGTTACGATATAGCTAAGACTGGCTTTCCTGAACTGTCACCCTTGTCAGAAAAACAGAAGTATGAAAATTGTATACAACTGACTTAAAAACAATGGTTGAATAAAAGAAAACAATAACTTCAAAGTGCAACGACCTTTGAATTCTGAAAATGGAAGTTAGTCTCCTAGACATTTAAGTGTCTAAATTCCATTCAGTTTTTTCAAGTATTTTCAAAAGCATCTATGCTCCTGATCCCCATTCAAAGGGAATGAGGCACGCTTTAGAAAATCCCACTAGTTATTTCACTGCATCTTTAGGCACCTATCTACTTTTAAAAACCTGGCCCTCATATCCTTGTGAAAATTCTATCCATAGTGTTTAGAAACCAGAAACTTACTCCAGTTCTCTCCTATTCTTGCTAATATAGGTCCATGTAATTGTCCTGGTCATTGTCTGTAATTGACAGTAACTTTTTGGGTATGATTTTCAGTGACAGCTCAGATTCCTGATTCTCATCAGTTTTAAAGGGATTGATCTTCCAAATCCCATTAGCCAGCACTGAAAACTCAGCCTTCATGTTTGTCATAATGGTGATAAGAAATGGAGCCAAACCATGCCCAAATCCAAGAATGATCCCTTCACAACAAGACATTCCCTTAATATTCACACTTGTATTTTGAGCTTTCTTCATAATTAAAAGTTGAGTCCTCATTTCTTACTTGGGCAAACTTCCATTGAACTCAATTCTTGGAAACAGCCACAGCAAATGCAACTCAAGTTTCCTAACCATGAGAATACTAAGGGGTTTGATGACTACCAATAAAGTCAGCATGTAGGAGGATGTGCACAATATAAAACATATATAGAGTCATCATCTGTAGTGTCTCTGAAAAGTAAAAATATATATTAATTTATTATGGCTTTATTATGACTTTTAAGTAGTATGTGGTGTGTAAGCAAATCATCTCAGTAGATATTATGCTTAAGAGGTACAATGTTCCCAGGTTCTTTGGCAAACAGTGTGAATGTTTCCACTGAAACTCAACTTACAGTCCTCACATGGAGGACTATTTTTTGGCCGGTAGAGAACACACATTATATCTTTTCTGATGCTTTTGAAGTAGCTTGTACCCTAGGTAGAGGGTGCTAGCCAGGAGAGATCTGTGAGTGCAGCAAAGCACATGGAGTGTGACTGCAGATGGCTCTTGTGTTTGAGGGTGCATACATTGTGACCACTGTGACAAAGCTCCAAGTTTGTACTTGTGACAAAGAGTCCTGTGGCACCTTAAAGACTAACTAAAATTTTTTTAGAGCATAAGCTTTCATGGGCTAATACCCACTTCATCGGATGCATGCAGTGGAAGTATCCAGGGGCAGGTATAAATAGGTAGGCAAGAACCAGGTGGGAGATAACAGGGTTAGTCCAATCAGGCTGAACCAGCTTGTTATCTCTAATCAGGGAG
>ML677333.1:31113131-31130479 GCA_007922305.1 Dermatemys mawii
CCTGGATACTTCCACTGCATGCATCCGACGAAGTGGGTATTAGCCCATGAAAGCTTATGCTCTAAAATAATTTTAGTTAGTCTTTAAGGTGCCACAGGACTCTTTGTCACTTCTGCAATTCCAGACTAACACGGCTACCCCTCTGATTCTTGACAAGTTTGTACTTGTGGTTCGTGTGCTTCCTGGCAGATTTAGGGGCCTCAGAAACTCATCTAGGCCCCAGAGTGACCTCTCTTTCTCAGTATAATTGGCAAGAGTCACCGCCTAGTGAGTTACCTTCATCACAGGCCAGTATGGAAGATGGAAAAGGGGGGAGCTTGGGCCCGCCCTCTACTCCGGGCTCCAGCACAGGGACCCTAATAGTATCAGCTAAAATGGCTGACCTTTTATCCACAAAACACAATACAATTCCCTGGGTTACTTCCCCACAGCAGTCCCCGCTTCTTCAAACTCCACTTCACCCTTACCTCAGGGCCTCCTTCCTTCTTGATGATATGTTGTCCAACACTCAGTCTCACCAACAGCACAACTTCTTTCCACAGCTCCTGACACCCACAGCCCACCTGACTAACTGGGAGGTTTTTATCTGGTTTCAGCCAGTCCCTGATTGGCTTCAGGTGTCCCGATCAGGCTAGCTGTTTCTACTCCTTTCTAGAAGGTTCTTAATTGGCCCCAGGTGTCTTGATTGGCCTGAAGTAGCCTTTGTTTGGCTATCCAGGGAACAGGGACCTGCATATCCTGAGAGTAATACACCTGCCTTCCAGCACTCTCCTATATCCTTCTGGTCTGACTCCGTCACACCACTTATGTCATACTTTGATATATTAGAGATTTAATTCATGAACTCTGATCATATGTTTTATATATTATTTGTGAATTATGCAGTTTTGAGCAAATATCTAAGAAAGCCTTCAGTGGATCAATAAAATTTACCTACCAATAATAAACAAAAGGCTTGATTCTCCTCTCCTGTACACTAAAGTAAACCAGGATGCTCTAAATATGACCAGTGGAGATACACCAGTATAAAAGTGGTGTGAGAACAGAATCCAGCCCACAGACCTTTCAAAAATACCCATCAATAACCTGTGTTGACCTCCTGAAGACATTACATATCTAATGGGACTTTTCCATAACACTAGGGGTATTAACCCCACTGTGCTAGATAAATTCCAATACAAGTAATTACACTGTGTCACTATGAATCCCCCTGTATTTCATTTCAAAAGTCTATATTCTTCCCTTCTACCAAACTGTTATGTGCTTTTTGCTGTATGCTGTTAAACAACTGCTGAGTTTCACCTAAAACAGGTGGCTGAATTTCAAAGATGTGTAAAGTAAGTGATCTCTATACAATATAGTGCATAATTCATACATCAGTTTGGAATGTAGTTTGGAATCCTTTGGGATGAAAGGCATTATATAGATGTAAGTTATTATTCTGCATTATTATGTCCCTGTGTAAGAAAACTGTTCACAAAACACAAGAATAGCAATAAGAATGTAGTTGAAATACACTGAACTAAACTTTGAAAGTTCCTACTCTAATCTCCAGGAAAAACTTTCTGCCTGTGTTATGTATACTGAGACGCTCTCCATAACTTCTGTGCAGAGTTAGCAAAACTAATGTTAATTGGTTCTGTCCTTTTTTAGGGACGCTGCATGTCAACTATTCAAGAAAAAAATTGGTATGTGTATAATTGTGATGAATTAGTTAATGTTTGCACAGTGCTTTGAAGTTGTAAAGCACTATATAAATGCTAAGTATTATTGCTATAGGAAATAATCTGCACTACAGATAAGAAGTACTTTGCTATATGACCGGCAGTCATAACTTCCTGACAGTGACTCATAGAAGGCTGTGTAATAACTTGCAATAATGGTGCATTAAAATTAGTATTTGTATGATTTACAAAATTATTTCCTATATGCATTTTGGTATGTCATTCTTCAAAGCTGGATGTAATTTCATTACTAACAGGTACTACAAAATTGCATAGATTAATGCTAATATCCCATATGAAAACAGATGACAAAGCCTTACCACATAATACCACTTGCTGGGATAAAGCAGACTACTGTGTAGAGCTGAGTAGAAATTTTCCAGCAGATCATTTGGAAAATGCTGGTTCATCTAAATTGGTACATTGTCAACTTTTAACAAATTCCTATATAGAAGACAGACTGCTTTCCAATGGAACCCTGCCTGCCAGGCTAGTTTCTGTAAGAAAAACCTGGTTTCCTGACAGCTTTCCCACCCAGCTCCTCAGCAGCCTGCCCGGTTGGCTGTTGAGAAATCTCCTCAGCAACCCAGGCTCCTAAGCTCCTCTTTGGGCCACCAGAGGTAGGCCATGCTGGAGACAGAATTCTCAGGTTTCAATCTGCCCAATATCTCCCAAGAAGGCTGTTCTAGAGCAGGGCTTCCAGGGCCTCAGTGCTTCAGCAGCCTAGAAGCTTTGTTTCCCAGAACCCTTGAGCCATCCAGTCCCCAGGCTCCTCTCAGCTGATAGGCTTCCGGGCTTTCTAGGAAGCCTCAGAAACATTTCAAGAAGGTTGAACCAGAAAGTCACCTTGACTAGTCTGAAGTGAAATTTTGGAATTCAAGTTACTGAGAAGATTTAAAACTTCATTATTTTTTACTACAGGACAGGCCCAACAAAGACAAAAACAGAACACCATTAGCCGTCACCTTCAGCCCCCAACTTAAGCCTCTCCAACGCATCATCAAAGACCTACAACCTATCCTGAAAGATGATTCCTCACTCTCACAGATCTTGGGAGACAGACCAGTCCTCACTTACAGACAGCCCCCCACCCTGAAACAAATACCAGCAACTGCACACCACACAACAAACACACTAACCCAGGTACCTATCCTTGTAACAAAGCCCGATGCCAACTCTGTCCTCATATCAATTCAACTGACACCATCATAGGACTAATCACATCAGCCACACCATCAGAGGCTCATTCACCTGCACATTGACCAATGTGATATATGCCATCATGTATCAGCAATGCCCCTCTGCTACGTACATTGGCCAAACCGGCCAGCCTCTATGCAAAAGAATAAATGGACACAAATCTAACATCAGGAATAATAACATCCAAAAAACAGTAGGAGAACATTTCAATCTTCCTGGCCATTCCATTAAAGGCTTGATAGTGTCAGTTCTGAAACAGAAAAACTTCCAAAACATACTCCAACAAGAAACGGAGGAACTGGAATTAATTTTCAAATTGGACACAATAAACCAAGGAGTAAATAGAACTTGTGAATGGTTCGCTCATTACACTAATTGATTGTATTTCCCTAGTTAATTTACCTTCAATAGTTGTATCTTTCCTGTCAGACGCAGATATCCATTTCAAAAGGTACTTTTTTCTCCTGATGATAATGGCCCATCCAAATTAAACAGCCTCTTAGAATTGGTATGCTAACGTACAACCTTTTTTTTTTTTTTTTTTTGCTTTCTGTGTGTATGAATTCATCTTACTTCTGTTCCATTCTATGCATCCCATGAAGTGGGCTATAGCCCACGAAAGCTTATGCTGAAATAAACCAGTTAGTCTCTAAGGTGCTACAAAGTCTTCCTCATCTTATTCATTATTTTTGTTCAATTTTTGAATGGGTTTTCTTGTTTTGTTTAATTTCAGAAGTCCCCACAGAACAGGAATTCCAGTTATTGGCCAGTTCTACTAATGTGGTTAAAGTAGCCAGAGAGATTATTTAGATATTATTTTAACTCTAGGAATTCTCCTTACCCAGGCAATCTGATCAATCAGTACAAAACAAAATTTTCACAGATATGAGTTTTGAACTGCTGTTAGGCCTTGTTCATATTCCCTTATTAGTCACTGTTTGTGAACACTCCTAAAAATGTGTTATTGTTTGAACAAATATTATTTAGAGTTTGCACTGACATTTGTATAAAAAATCAAGGGTATTTGTGTGCTAATAAGTATATTTGTTATTTAATATGTTCTGTTCTTTATTTTCCTGTTTAAAAACTCTGTGACACCTTCAGGGAACAGAAACAATATCATGAGTTAAGCCACCACACACTACACATAATGAATGGTGAAGAGTTGGAGCGAAAAGTTTTTGAACATTTTAATAAATACTTACGAGCCAATGTGTTTGAAAAAAAAATACAGGATTGTGTTTTAGATGGTTTATTAACTGACAGAAAGTCTCAATTCTCTGAGCAATTTGATTGCAATAAATAGTTCAATCAGCTCTAGGAACCAGACATTTGCACCTATGTCTCTGGCATGTATGAACAGGATCTCTAGGTACCAATCTCTCTTCTTCCATTACCATGTCCCATTTCATTCTGTGCATTAATTGAATTGGTGGGGAGAAGTCTACTTTAATTCACTTTTTGCCTCCTAAATTCACAGCAAAGCCCTAGCCTAACCTAGAAAAGGGTTCGGCTCTTTACAGGGAGTACAGTGGTAGTGGAACATTTTTTATAGAGGAGGGTGCTGAAAGTCATTGAACCGAATTGTAAGTCCTGTATATAATGGAAACCACTTCAAGCTACCACCACTGCTGCCCCACCACCAGTACCCCTAGTTCCAGCACACCTGAGGGAATCTGTCTGTCAAGACTAGGTAAGGTATAGTGGGCTCTGTCCATGCACTGTTACATCCCCATATAACTCGTATGCTTGGTGCTGTGCGGGAGGCTGGAAGAGTCTCATACTAGGAGATGTACAGTGAGTGAGAAACCCATTTCCCAGGTGAGTATTTCCACACATTATGGAAGCAGAAAGTGTCTGGGGTGGAAGAGACCCAGGCCATTAAGCACCAAACACACCTTTTTGCTTTCATACTAAAGCCAGTCATCATTGAGTCAACCATGGTTAGACACCATTTCAAGAAATACAGCCTCCAAAACCAGCATTATATATTTCAGGATGTTACTAAGAACCCTAACTGGATGGTGCTGTAACCTAATTAGCAAAGGCACTATCTACTGAGCCAGGCCCTCTGGGAATGTTATTATAGCATGGCTATCTGGTGTACTTTTGTACATACCATATGTAACCACTATGAAGAAGTAGCAATGATTTGATTGAACACTTTCCCCAAGTTAGGCTAGCTTATGGTCTATGAAACCGCAGCTGAAGCATCCCAGGATCACTAACAAAGGCAGAATGCATCTAGGAATACCAGAGACATGCAATCAGGAGCAACAATGACTTTACACCCTTTAAAGGGAAATAGCATACCTACCCTCTGCATTGGCTGAAGAGTTCAAACAGGTGTAAAAGAGAAGTGGTGCCCTGGACAATCCCCTTTAAAGACTGGAGCATCTCTGAGATCTTAATTCTCACAACCCTTATGCTCAGAAAACACGAGCATTTGTATTCAGACTACCATCAGATGCACAAGGAAAGGGAAACGAGTCCTTGTTCCTTCATCTCCTTTTTCACATCTGTGTAAGCACAGCCTCAGGTTGGACTGTTATTATTAGCATTATGAGTGAGAAGATCTTGCTCCTATTATTAACATGAGACAAACCGTCTTTGTACACTCTGGTATAATTAAATATTTTATTGTCATAACACAGTACTTCCCTGTAAGGAAAACATTAAAATGATAAATAGTTTCTAATGCCTTCATTTATTTTTTTTACTTTTTCTTCTTCTATATTGAACTAGACTTAAAGAACAAGAACCCAAACAATTAGCACAGCTGTCCCTGTACGTACACTCAGATTTCAAGAAATCTATATTCCATAGGATTATTTGTGCTCAGCTTCAGAAGTTTCATAATGAAAGTTACAGTTTTCAGAAACATTTGTAGGAGATTTATCTCCTGGAGAGATGTTCTTAAGTGCAGAAAAGTTGTACGGACAGCAGCTAACTAAATGTAAGTATTTATAGTATTTTAAAATATAAAAAAACATGTATACCTTTACTTTGTTTCATAAACAATAACAGACGTTATACAAATACTTAAAACAAAGTTGTGAAAGTTCATTTGTAGCAGAAATATTTATCCATCAGTCACCCTGGGCCAGTGGTGTTCAACTTTTTCCATACTGGAATCCACTGGTGCCCCTATTTCAGATACCCCGAACCCCTTTGCCACTTAGCAACAGGGAAAAAAGCAGGGTAAGTATGATCCCTGACTCCTGTTTGTGACAGCCATGAGAGCTGTGATCCGTAGACTGAGAACCCCTGCCGCAGACACAAGTGAAATGTAATCTAAACCACTTACCAAATTGTGCGAGTTGCAGTCTGTTATACAAAATCCCTGTGTAAAAATGTTATTAAAGTTAATGTTTATAATCAAATTTACACAAGTTAAGAAGGAAGGTACTGTACATATGAGGTTGCTCTTGGGTTATAGGGGATAGCAAGAATGAGTTACAAGGTTTATGAGGTACATACATATCAACCAGCATATAACCAGATTCAGGTGTGGGAGTTTTTAAAGCATCAGTGGATAAATGGGCTCAGATACGCCACCCATGGAATCTATTAAGAGTCCAAGTCAGTAGCGGTGTAGACAATGGGTGAAGTGCATCCCTCGGTTCATCAGAGAAGGGAGGAAGCAGGCTATTTCCCTCGTCAGCATGCTCGGTTACTCAACCTGCTACTGGCGGTGACCTGTGATCAGTTCTCTGGATCACCTGATGGTGTTGGACACCAACTCCACACATTCTCAGTACCGGCTCATTGTGGTGAGTCCCATGTGCCCAGAGCTCCCATGACTAGGGCGTTGATTTGGACCAACACAGTGAGATTCAAAGTGTTTCAGCTCATGCTCCTGACAGGAAGAGAGTCCTGTCATAGCTAAGACAATTGTAAGCAATTCCTGACTGAGGTGGATTGGTAGTTTATAAATGAAAGTGCATTAACATTGCATCATGTTTGGAGTAGTCATTTAGGGCCTGATTTAACTTACAGCATTCCTTTAGCAAAATACTGCCTGGTATTTAAATAGTATCTGCTATTTCAAAATTTTACTAAAGCTAATGTTAAAATGACGTAATATACAGGTTAAGGAAAGAGTGTCTGTACATCTGGGTATAGTACTTAAATTATCCAAAAGCACAAGTTTGGCTTAAATGTCATAAAATACATATAGTACATAATCAGCAATAACCTACATTTAGATTAAAAAATTTAACAATGTAAGTTAAATATTAGCATCCAAATATTCGGGTGCACTAAAGAAAAGTTATACAGAAAGTTGGTTGCAGAAAGCAAATATAGCAATGAATGTAGATTGTCCCTAAATAGCATGTAGGATAGGTTTCCCTCAGTAGATACAATCCATCAGAGAAGCATTCTAGTTACTTTCAAGACTTCACTTATAAAAGTAACTGATTTCCCCTCACCCTTCTATCACTTTCTACACTTTGAAAAATGGTTCAAACAATCCATAAAAATGTCTCTTTAGACAGAGAGCAAGGGTCAGCTCTCACATCCTCAGCAGATGTAAACCACTCTCAATCTATGGACTTCCATGGAGCTATGTTGATTTACACCAGCTGAGGATCTCCTAAGCCTGGAGCTTTCAGAGAGTTATGAATAAGTTAAACAAGGGACTTTCCCTTAATTTAAATTTAACCATGGGCTTCACTACTGTTCCAATTAAGATAAGAGGTACATAAATAACAGTGAAGTAGTTTTTGGACTAAATTACCTTTATAACTGTTTATTTGCTCAGACAGTTTCTATATTTTCAATCTCTAAACCATTTGATTATATAATCTTTAAAAGTTCTGCACATTAATATCTCATTTTCTTGGTTGTTGTGTATATTTTTTTTAGTCTGGCTGCTATAAAAATTGTTTTATTTACTTGATAAACCATATACTTGAAAATCTGAGCAGATACATATCTCATAATGAGAAATAAAGTCAGTAAAAGATCAAAGCACTTGTTTAAAATAATTACTGGTGTGTTTATTTTAGCAGTGGGAGACATGTATCACTTGCAGTGTTCCTCTTTCATACATACTTGAGATAAATGGACCAAAATTAAATTTCCTTTAGTTTAAACATTTAGGAAACTGACTTTCTGTTACTTTCCTGATTTGTTACTCAGGAAATAGGTTTATTAATAGTTTAAGAGCTACATTTTAATATAATGGAAAGATAATTTGCTATCATTTATTTTTTATTTATAGCCAGTTTTTCATGCTATGTATGCTGTTATGTGAAAAGATAAATGTACTATCTATTATGATCTATCTTTAGAAAGAAAAGTAGAGGTATATTCTGTAGATATACCTAGTTGCTCAGTACACTTTAAAATATAATTATAAATATTAAATTTAATGGTAGGCTGTCAGAATGTGAATAGGGACCTACAAAAATCAATTAGTGTATTTCTGGACAAAACAAGCACAAAGCCCTTGGGCTTGTTAAGAATGCTGCCATTTACTAAACTAAATATGAGACTGGCATTTAAAATTGTAAAGCTCTGATCACTCTTTTTACAATGAGAAAGCTATAAAGTGACAGAAGGTCAGGTAGCATCTCCAGGGAATTACTGTATTACAGGCACAAATACACTAATGAATCATTATGACAGCATTCTAAACCAATAACAGTATGAACATTTAGGTGACAAACATTTATTACAGATTTCAAAGTTTCATATCTACAAAACAAATGGCCACAGCATCTATACATAGAATAATGGTGTATATGTATATATATGTGTGTGTGTGTGTGTGTGTGTGTGGCAGATCTGTTGAATTTTCAGTCATTTCTAAAGCATGGTAAACCTGGGTGGGGGAGGAATTTTTCAAACTAACTAAAACAGATTCAAATGATTTCAGACAGAGTCTTTTTGTCATTCTGTTCAGGTGCCATTTATTAGATCTCTTAAGCAACCAGTTCAGGATTTTGGGTGTCTACCCTAAATAGATTTTGTTTTCTGCTTGCCACAGCACACACAAATTAGTATACCATGGAATAAACAACTGTGAATGGACTGGCTGCCTCCTGACTGCCCCCTCATGGCATGAAATCTCTCTGGAGGGGGCCTGCCTTAGTTTCCCTTTTCTGCAGCTCAAAGCCCCTTAAATCAAGCAAACAAAACAGTCCTCTCTGGTTTAATCATGAGGCTGGATTTGTTAAAATGATGAATTATTACTGCATAAAGTTTTCCAGTTCCCATCAAGATGGTCCTCCAAGTCTTTCCTGTCAGAGCTCTCCCAGGCATACCTTGAGTGGAGCATTTTCCCTGAGGACTAAAAGTTCTCTGCTGAGGCTTGCTCCCCCGCAACATTCACTGACCCAAGCATCCCCTTCTGCAACTTCCTCCTGATATTTATAGGAGTATAAATTCCTCTGTACCCAGGCACTTCTACTAATTAAATTGCATATCCCTTCCAAGGTGTAGCATCAGAGCTAATTATATGGCCAATTCCCATTGTCTGGCTCTTAAGGAGGCAGACCACCACAATACAAGGAAGACCCTGTAAACAAATTGTAGCTCAGAAGCATGTACAGTCAGTGTGAAAATCAAAGAATCTTGATATAACATCTAAAGGTGTGTGAACAACTGATTTTTCAGTTCATTGGGCAAACTGAAAAATGAAAACAAAACTTGTTGTGGGTCAACATGCAAAATGCAAAGTTTTTAGTTTCACAGAACATACAAGAAAAGTCTGAAAAAATTGTTTGGGGATGAACAAATGTTTAGTTAGCTCTGAATTAAATATTTCATTTTGTTTGAAAAAATAGAATTGAAGTAAAATTTGAAACAAAAAGTCATCTTGCATTTTAAAAAATCAAAATGTTTCATTCTGAATATGGCAAAAGTCAAAAAGTTTTGAGTTTCAGATGTCTTGGGGGACACTTTAACAAAGAAATTGGCAAATTCAACATGAATTCATGAAATATTTCAGTTTATCTGAATTTGCATTATTCATTAAAAAAAAGTTTTGTCCAAAATATCTCCCTCAGCTTTGGTAATGGCAGAGCTGCACATTGAAGATTCACAAAGATTTTCTATGCAGGCCTCCTCGTTCTACCCAAAGACCTGCATAGACTAGAGGATCCCAGAACTTAGCAGGACTGAAACCTGAGTCTTTTATGACATGGGCCTCATAAGCAAGCCATACCTAAAAATGAAATAAGATCTGCAATATGGCTGGCAATATAGATACACTGCCTTTTAGCAAACTTCCTTTGTAATATCTGATTTCAACCAAATATTCGGACATTGTGAATGCTGCTGGCCTTTGAGAGAGTAAACAGGAGAGGAAGAAGGTGCAAGGAGTCCTCTGACTTTGTTTTCCTTTGGCAGGAGCCGGTTATAGTTTCAGTTCTTTGCTTTCCTGATCACAATGAGCCCTGTCGATTACTGTCCCTTTGGTGCATGCACTGTAATATGAGAAGGAAAGGGAGAGATCTCTAACTATATAGGGGATTTTACACTGAACCTCCTAAGGTGGGTTAGGTGCAATCATGCTCTTCCTGCGTGTTGGGGGCCTCAGGAAATATTGCAGGTATTTTTTTCTCAAATGGTTACTGATTCTGGGTGCCACAGGCCATGGTTACACTGGCACTTTATAGCGCTATAAAGCCCCCAGGAGCGCTATAACCTACTACCCATCCACACTGGCAAGGCATGTAGAGCGCTATAACCGTGGAGTTATAGCGCTCCTGGTAATCCACCTCTGCATGGGGAATAAGGGCTGTAGCGCAGCTGCTGTAGCGCTACAGCGAGAATGTGGACACCCACTGCGCATTAATTGGCCTCCAGCCCGTCCCATAATTCCCGTTCGAGCCACTCTGGTCATCACTTGCAAACTCTTTTGTCCTGTCCTCAGGTGACCACACGTCAGACCCGCCCTTTAAAGTTCCAGGGAAATTTGAAAATCCACTTCCTGTTTGCTCCAGCCAAGTGTGGCGTGCTCTCAGGAAATCCTTGCAGGTGATCATTCTGATTGATCATCATGACTCCACGTGCCATGCCTCCTCGCATAGGCGATCCCCAGCGTGGAGCAATAGCGAGGTGCTGCACCTCATCAGCTGTTGTGGGGAAGAGGCTGTTCAGTCTCAGCTGCTGTCTAGCCACAGGAATTTTGATACCTATGGGCAGATATCACGGGCCTTGGCGGAAAGAGGCCATGAGCGGGACACTCTGCAGTGCCATGTGAAGGTAAAGGAGCTTAGGAATGCATATCGCAAAGCCCGCGAGGCAAACGGCCACTCCGGGGCAGCCCTGGTGACTTGAAGATTTTATAAGAAGCTGCACACAATACTTGGTGGTGATCCTATGGTCACTCCATCGACCACCATGGACACTTCCCAGCCCACCAGTGAAGGGGGAGTGAGGAGGAGGACGAAGAAGAGGCAGATGAAGAAGAGGAGGAGGAGGCAGCAGCGACCCAGGGCATGGAGGAGTCCCTGGATGCATGCAGCCAGGAGATCTTCTCAAGCCAGGAGGAGGGCAGCCAGCCACAGCATCCGGCGGTTGCAGGGGCAGCGCAGCAGCGGATTGCAGAGGTAAAGCTGCTTTTCTATTGGGAAGGCAGGCAGCTTGGGGTGGAAAGGGATGCTTGCATGCTTGCCTACATGTGGAATAGTGCATTAATGTAGTCTATCACATCCTGGTAACTGTCATCAGTAATCTCTTCAAAGGTCTCAATAAGAGCGCTTGCAATGCGCCTGTGAAGGTTTCCTGGGAGAGCCAGCGTGGCCCCCACCCCAGTCACGGTCACTAGTTCCTGCCACTGTGCTACAATGGGTGGGGAAAGCATTGCTGCAGAGAGGCAAGCTGCATATGGCCCTGGGCGGAAACCTCATCTCATTAGAATCCCCTCCCTTTCTTCTTCGGTGACCTGCAGCAGCGAGATATCTTCCAGGACAAACGCCTACAGAGAATGTTGGGACAGTGTTCGGAGTAGGGCTCCCGGCACCTCCCCACCCCCGCCACAGCACAGCACAGCAGGGAAACAATCATTCCCCCTGCATCTGGAGAGGACTCACAATGGCAGGGGCTCCGTTGTTGTCTGTGTGCTCTCTGCGGGACAGGCAAACGGGGAATGCGGGGGAATCATAGGCATGTCTGCTGTTTACAAGGGAGCCACTGTTACATGTATCTTTTTCTTTTAGAAGCATCCACCTTGAGCCCTGAGCCATCACTGTTATCAACAGCTGAGAGGCTGAGGCGACTGAGGAAGAGCAAAGAGGATCTAGTACAGCAAGTAATGCAACAGGCTGTAATGGAGAATCGAATTGCACAGAGGTGGAGGGAGGACGAGAGCAAGTTGAGGGAGAAGGCATGGCAGGAGAACGTGATTCACCGGTGGGAAAGCACTGATAAGCTGCTCTCATTACTGCAGCTTCAATTGCAGACTATGCAGCACATTGCCACCCTTCAGGAGGAGAAGCACCGCACTCTCTGCCCCCATTATCATTTGCCACAAAACCATTCCTGTTCGGGCCCTCTGTATCCTCCAGGCCACTATCATCAGCTATCTGGTTATCACCATCCACAGCTGCCTCCAACCCCTCTGTCTTCACCAAACAACCTCCAAACCCAGGACCCTTATCCACTGCACTCAACCCCTAATAACATGCCTTATTGCCCTCTGCAAATGGGGTTCGGGGGACACGGCAACTCTGAGGGCACTGGAGACTCAGAGATCCGGACATATTCCAATCTCTGACTCACCCCATCCCACCCCAATTGCACCTTCCCCCACTTCCCCCTCACATGCATCAAAATCTTTTCTTTCAGCAACTGAAGTAGCTGTTGAATAAATGAATTGTCTTCTTAATAAATGGGATTCTTTATTCAGTGTACATAGATTATTAGTGGTGACAGAAAAGCAAATCCCTGTTCCTATTAAAAGAATGCACACTCTTTCCCTCTGCACTTCCCTTTAGAACTGGCTTTCAGCCTCAGAATGCTCCCTCAAGGCATCCCTGATCCTAACAGCCTTGCGCTGGGCCCCTCTAAGAGCCCTGCTCTCTGGCTGTGCGTATGTGGCCTCCAGGCGTTGAACCTCTGAGGACCATGCCTGAATGAAGCCTTCGCCCTTCCGCTCACAAAGATTATATAGGGCAAAGCATGCGGAAATAACCGCAGAGATACTTCCCTCAGCCAAGTCTAGCCTCCCATAAAGACAGTGCCAGCACGCTTTGAGATGCCCAAAAGCACACTCCACAGTCATTCAACACTGGCTAAGCCTGTAGTTGAACCTTTCCTGGCTGCTGTCCAGGCTCCCTGTGTAGGGTTTCATGAGCCAGGGCATTAAAGGGTAAGCGGGGTCGCCAAGAATCACGATGGGCATTTTGACTTCCCCCACAGGGATCCACTGGTCTGGGAAAAAAGTCCCAGTTTGCAGCTTCATGAACAGGTCGGTGTTGCGGAAGATGCATGCGTCATGCACCTTTCCAGACCAGCCAGCGTTAATGTCAGTAAAACGCCCACGGTGATCCACAAGCGCCTGGACAACCATGGAGAAGTACCCCTTTCAGTTAATGTACTCACCTGCTAGGTGGTCAGGCGCCAGAATAGGTATATGGGTCCCATCTATCGTCCCTCCACAGTTAGGGAAACCCATTTCTTGAAAGCCAGCAACAATGTCATGCACGTTATGCAGAGTCATGATTTTTCGTAGCAGTATGCAATTAATGGCCCTGCACACTTGCATCAGAACAACTCCAACGGTCGACTTTCCCACCCCAAAGTGGTTGGCCACCGATCGGTAGCTGTCTGGGGTGGACAGCTTCCAGAGCGCGATAGCCACCCGCTTCTCCACCGGGAGGGCAGCTCTCAATCTGGTGTCCTTGCACCGCAGGGCAGGGGCAAGTTCAGCAGACAGTGCCATGAAAGTGGCTTTTCTCATGCGAAAGTTTTGCAGACACTGCTCATCGTCCCAGACTTGCATGACGATGTGATCCCAGCACTCAGTGCTTGTTTCCCGTGCCCAGAAGCGGTGTTCCACTGCCGTGAGCATGTCCATTAATGAGACAAGAAGCTTCGTGTCAAACGCGTTTACTGCTTCAATCTTGTCTTCAGACCCATCACTGTCATCCTGCATGTCAAGGATTAACTCCACTGCATACAGAGATGTGCTGGCGACAGTTGTCAGCATGTCCCTCAGCAGTTGTGGATTCTTTGCGGCACACGACAATGGAAGACGGAGCGCGCCTTCCTGAAAGATGAAAGTGCGCCATTAAAAGATGGCGCCTGAGGTGGACAGAAACCCAGGGATTGCTGGGATATGCCACGGAGCATCATGGGTACTTGGAACAGGACACAGAATGCCCTGCAAGTGACTCCCCTCTACCACAAGGCATTGCGCCAGATCGGGAAGAGGTGCTCTGTGAGATACCTGCCCTAATGCGCTGCTGTTAATGCTGCCTGAAGTGCCACAAATGTGGCCATGCTATACCGCTGGCGTGTCTCAGTGTGGACACACAATAGCGCTATACATATTGCTGCATAAGGGGACCACTATAACCAATAGCAGCTATAATCCTGTAAGTGTAACCATACCCTTAATTTTTGGGTGCCCAACTAGACTTGTCTTGTCTCCCTGTTCTCTCATTGGGGTGAGCACTGCCTCAACACTGAACTTTGTCCAAAAACTCAAAGCCTGTGCCTAATGAGAGCTGTTCACCTTGAACTGACAGTCACCCAGTGATATATATTTCTTAAGGAAAGAAATTATAATTCCTTCTGAAAGTAAACACTAAAACCTCAGTTATTCCTCTGAAAACCTGAGATGAAGACAATTAATTTTATGACATGAATATTAAAATATTTATACACAAATATTACAAGCATTATTTAAAATCCCTAGGGTTTATTACTGTATAAGCTTGGCATAGTTATACATCAACCATTTATGATTAAGTTAATTATTTGTAGTAGGCTACTAAAAGCTCCTTTCTTCTGGACTATTTTAAGCCTCACATATCTTTTTTCTCCAGTTAAAGCCAGTAAATGTAAACTGCCATAATGGCAGTAGAGTTCTACAATGGGCTTTATGTCATCATAATTGCTAGTTATTTGATGCATCCAGACAGTTGAAATGCCTTTTTTAATTTCTGTTGATGGTTTTGAAGCCACAGTTATTGCTCTGAATTGGAATCCTCTGATGAAGTCTGCAATATTGTGGGAAATGAAGATTTATGATAGAATAGTTCCGTAAAAATAAACCTCTATTAATGCACCACTTTTGTCCAAAGTTTTGGAATTCAGTTTACTGTAATTAAATTGTTCAGATTCACAGCATTTAGACTGTAATATGGCAAACTATACCAACAATATATCTTTGATTAACCAATATCTGTGGTGAGAATCAGATGGAAAACATCTATTTACTTATCAGAAAGATGGAATATCTGTCTGGGTGATGTAGTTAATGTGAGGAGCAGGCCAATTGGCCATTTTCTATGGTATCTGTAACTTGAAAAATTCATATGACATATAATAGATAAAAAACTTTTTGCTCTGCACACAAAGTATAGACCTAGAATAAATAGTGGACTTCTATGACTACAAGTTCCTTTTAAAATGTGTTGCCCCTCAGTATCTCTTGAATGACAGATTGTATTTCATTTAAATTTCTTATGTGGATAAAAAAATTGGAAAAAAAAAAAAAGCTGAGTAAATCACGGATCTGTTCCAATTCTTTTTTTTGTTCAATATAAAGTCACTTAAAAAAAGCCAACAGTTTGCATGTACAGCCTGATCCAAAGCCCAGTGAAATCAACAAAAAGCCCCATGCTAGTGCTTTGGGTTCTTGATGGAAAACCTTATATCAAAATTAGAAGATCACCCAGTTCTGCAATTCTTATTCATGTAATAACTAATCAAATGTATTAGAATTCACAGGACTGATCCTCAGATACAAAAGTGTAAATCGAGAATAACAACACTGATTTCCTTGGAGTCTCTCCAGCTTTATTTGAGCATAACTCAGAGCAAATTTATAGGATGAAATCCCCACTCAATAGAAGTAAATTGGAGCTTTGTCATTAACGTCACTGCGGGGTAAGATTTGACACATATAGCACAAAGATCAATTTAAACAGAAATAAAATATTGTAGTGGATACAGTAAACAGTCTCACTGTACACTGGTAAATTTAATAATTGCCTTGTATTGTCTTAGTAAAGTAGTTATGATTACCTCAGTGCTTGTATAAACTATCCTATATTTATAATAGAAAATACCTAGAATGTTACAAATATTAAGCTATTTAGTTATTTATGCCAACTGGCAAACATGCACTTAGTGGGGCTATCGGGCCTGGGGCAGAAGTGATGAGTTCTATTACTTCCAGGGCTGACTGTGCCGGCCAATCTCACCAGCTGGCGGGGCCCTCCAAAGCATGGGGCCCGGAATGGTCATCCTACTTCGCCATACCCAAGGGATAGCTCTGGCACTTATTAGTAAGTTTTCCCTACTTTCACTGTATTTGATCAAATGCTTTCTCAGAATCAATCAAGAGCATAGCTGCGCAGAATATTGCTGCCTCTTTTTCAGAGTTTGTTTAGAATTTCTCTTGCTAAAAGGAATATCATGAAAGGATTGTATTTGTTGTTCTAAAACCTATATCTGCTCATTTTGGATTATGAAAGGATATACAGGATTATTCATTTTAGTTACATGGCTGTTATTTCTGCATATATTGCAGACTAAGTTTAGAAATAAAATGTGGTGAGAGTTGGCACCAAAAAGCATCTCCTTCAAGTTCTGAGATGAAAGTAGCCATAAGAAAAAGAAACAAAAACAAAAGCCACAGATATGAAAATGAAGTTATATTTTCAAGTTAATTAAAAGAGTGAGATTTGGAGCCAAAATATCCTAATACTATAGCATTTATGAAAGCCAGCCAGACAGTGATCATTAGAGAGAGAAAGGTGCCAAGTACATTGGCTGGGCCCAGAAAGTCACAAGATTTAAAAAGTTATAATAAATGAGCAAATTGTTTTTACTTGATCAAACCAGTTTTATACATATAAAATAGCTTTCATTCTAAAAGGGAACATATTTAAAACAATTGAACTTTAAAATTGTTGTCCTCAGTTACTGACTAGCTGAACTGGTCTAATAAAACATGCTTTGCGATTCTTAGAACTAAGGTTGGGGAGGAATGTTCCCAAATGGTGCTTCAGCTGGTTAGTGAAATCCAGTGCATATGCAATGTATTACTTACCTTTCTTTTATGCTTAGTTGTCCTACATATCCCTGGACAGGCCTGGAAGCAAAATTGAGCTGGAGAGGGTGTTCAAGTCTTAGTGACAAAGAGTCCTGTGGCACCTTAAAGACTAACTAAAATTTTTTTTAGAGCATAAGCTTTCGTGGGCTAATACCCACTTCGTCGGATGCATGCAGTGGAAG
>ML677333.1:31135479-31317979 GCA_007922305.1 Dermatemys mawii
CTGGATACTTCCACTGCATGCATCCGACGAAGTGGGTATTAGCCCACAAAAGCTTATGCTCTAAAAAAAAATTTAGTTAGTCTTTAAGGTGCCACAGGACTCTTTGTCACTTCTGCAATTCCAGACTAACATGGCTACCCCTCTGATTTTTGACAAGTCTTAGTGAAATTCCTTCAGAAAATGAAAACAATAAAAACTAATTCCCTTAATTATTTTTTTTAGAAATACCAAGTAAGCCTACCTAAAAATAAGGTACTTAGTTAGCACTAATTATACCTCTGGCATTTAGGGCAGCGACAAAGCTCCTCCACTCCAGTCTGTTTCTGGCAAGTCTTTCAATGATTCCACAGTTGTGTCCCAGGTTTTTCAGTTTGGCTTCCAGAGCCCTTCACTGTGTTGTTTTCAGGTGACCTTGTTTTCGCTTGCCTTTGGGCGTCCATCTTATTTCTATTCTGGTGATGGAATCAGTTTCGATTAGAAGCACATGGCCAGTCTATCTCCAACACCTGGAAATGATAATACATTTAGCTTGTTGGCTACACTGTGTGAATAGGTCTTGTTCTGAGATTTTTCTGGGCAAAAAGATATGGAGAATTTTTATAAGGTAGGTTGTATGGAATGAAGACAGTTTGAACAATGACATATTTTGTCATTCCCCAGCATTCTGGACCATAAAATTGTGTTGGAAGTCCACAGCTTTGATAAATCCTGAGTTTGATTTTGGTGTTGTATTTTGATGACTGTATTTCCAGACTGTATAAAGCTCCTGAAGATGTTCCTAGCTTTATTGATTCTGTTCCTGATATCCTAGCTTGTTCTATTGTCTTGGCTGATGGTGCTGCCCAAGTATGTGAATTTTTCTCTACCAGTGAGAACATGATCCTCTATAGGTATTGGTGATGGTGAGGCAATATTAAGCATCACGATATCTATCTTATTGTAGTTGATTTTCAGTCCAATTTGCTGGCTGAATGTGTGGAGTCAGGTTTTTTTCTTGTATATGGTTTTGAGTATGATAGAAGAGTGAGATCATCTGCAAAGTCCAGGTCTTCAAGGGATGAGAAGGATGTCCATCCAATGCTTATGGCATGATTTCCGTTGTACACTGCATTACTCAGTCAATAGCAATGTTGAAGAGGATTGCCGACATGACACTTCTGACGTACTTTGATTTTTTCTTCAAAATTGAGCTCACTGTGATCAGCACTGCATGCAAAGTTGAAATAGAAGCTTTTAATGGTGTTGATTACATGGAGAGGAATTCTATATGCCTATAGAATGCAGCATAGGCTGATCCCATGAATACTGTCCAAGGCCTTCTCAAAGTCAATGAAGTTTACGTAGAGTTGTCATTATTATTCTGATGATAGTTCTTTTATGTTTTGTAGAGTGAAAATTTGGTCTATGCATCCATGTCCTTTCTGAAAACTGGCTTACTCTTTTCTGTGAATGCTATCAACTGCCTCTGCGTTACACTGGACTATGATCTTACATAATACTCTGCTTGGCACAGATAAAAGTGTGACACCACACCAGTTATTACGATCACTGAGAGTTCCTGTCTTTGTCTGTGGCTTGTCATGCTGGGACAGCTTGTTTACCCTCATGATCCTCAGAGTCTGTTCCAGTGGGGTTTTTTTTGCTCCTGTCAGGTTCAGCCATGCCAGATTGATCTGTGGGGGTGGAGCCAGACAAAAACAGATACTCTCATCCTCCAGGTTTGGGATTAGGCAGAGAGATAAAAATTCTCTCCCATAAAAAGCAAAATATGTTACGAAAACAGCGGCGGAGAAATCGACCATTACTGTGTATGATGGCTTTCAGGAATCAATGACCCATATGATTGCCAGTGGTGAATGCTGAAAGGAAGCCACTGGCATGAAGACTGAGGTGCTCAACACCAAGACAAAAATAAGGTAGCAATACAAGAAAAATGTGTCCCCATTTCCTATCAGAGAGACAGAGAACAAGAATCCATTTCTGACAATACAGACAAATTCACCACTTAAAAAGCTGACAAAGCATCACTTCATTAAATTGCTCAATTTGTATACATGATACAAAGATGAATAACTAGGAAGGGCACACAATCTCAGAAGATAAAATAAATTAAGGAAGCTCTGTTTTTATATTGAGATCTGAGGTATTCATTTTCATATCAGGTGTACTGAAATTATAAGCATTTTTTTTCTTTCTCTTATGTAACTGTTATGTCTTTTCCTTTTTCTTATAGTCAACATGGCTAAAAAAGTTTCCTATCATTGCTGCTCTAAACACAGCTCATACTGAGCCAGATTATTCAGTTTTTACTCAAGCAAAATTCCCATTGAAGCCAACTGTTTGATTGCTCAGGGCTAAATTTAGTAGTTTCCATTGCTTCTAAAACACAGCCAAAATGTCCATTTTAAGTGGAACCCTTTGAGCTTTTTGGATGGTAGAAACTGAGCTTAAAAGACAATAAAAGACCAGAGGCATAAGAATATATGAATATCCCTGGGCTTACTGATTTCTAAAATAAAAAGCACGGCTGAACATTGCCATAAAAGGTAGTATTTAAACACTCTTTTCCAGGTAATTTTTTTCAGGTGATTAAGCAGAACATATTTTCAATGAAGACAGGAATGTTGCTACTAATGACCATTACTGTGAATGTATAAGCAATTGACACTTTTAATGATGAACTTAAAGAGCCTGTAAGCAAGCATAACTCCACTGAAGGCATATTCACTGCATTTACATCCAATCAGAATTTGGCCCCAAGAATTTTCATCCACAAGAAACTGCTGCCGCCACTTTTTTTCTGCTAATATGATAGCTGGTATAGCTCCCCACACTGAGAACAGTAAGCAATGTGTGAGGAACGTTTTAAGATATGAGACTACAAAGCCAAAAGGAATATCAAAATATCAATCCCCATGACACTAAAGCAGCTCTTAAAAGCCGCTCTTCTTGTGATGAGGTGATGATAGAATAAAAGATCAAGGATGGTATAACTTTATTGCTAATTTTTTTTAAAACAAAGATCTACTTCTTTTGTTTCTCCCAACGGACTTAAATTCCTTTTGGTTGGAAGACCAATATGTCTAAAAAGAAAAAGGAGAGGAGAGAACATAGTCCAGTACTCAGAAAGGAAATAGATATAATTTTATTTGTATCCCAGGTAGCAATATTAAGCAACAAATGATTAAATAACGTATGCTGAGTATCTAATTGTAGTGGGGAGGCTGCCCCACTCCAGAGCAGAGGTTAAAAGCAGCCCTTGGAGAGGGCTGGGGCTGGGGACCGAATTAGAAAAGGGATTAAGAGCACTGAGGGCTTGGCCACACCTAATCAGGCCACACCTGATCCTGATGTAAGGGCTAAGGCAGGAGCTGGGTCAGTCTCACTCCATCCTTGGAGGGTGAAGGACCTAGCTGCCTGGGAGAACAGGGTACCTGAAGCAGAGCAGGGCTGGGGAACGGCAAGAGGAGCTGATGAGCTCCAGCCTGGCAACTCCCCAGGATGAGGCATGGTTAAGGCCTAAGGAGGTACTGGAGCTGTAGAGGTCCAGCCCAGAGATAGAAACTCAGCAGGTACAGGTCCAAGCCCCTTGCCAATGATGAGTGGCAATCACAGACTGCAGTTTGCCCCAGGGAAGGGAGGCTTAGTGAATTGCTGTAGATTGGGGGTTGGTGGTCTGCCTGGGAGGGGAGAACCAGAGTGTGGGGGTATTGCTGGGGCAGCACTCCAAACGAAAGGGGCACTGGGGTCCTTGAGGGACATGGGGCCTGAGGCAGGAGAGACACCAGCCAGCAGGAGGAACTCCAAGTACTGGAATGGAGCTAATTCCTGGATAACCAGCAGGAGGCTCTGTGGCAGTGAATCAGCGATCTGCTACATTAGTCAATTTTTACTTCAGTTAATAGGAGAATCAATGAGCACAGAACATCAATAAGAGAATGAAATCATTAAATAAGCTTGTAATCAGAAAAGTGACTGTGAAAATGGCATTGTGAGGTTCCCTATTTTTTCCATCCCAATGGGTATCCTATCATTTACTTTCACATTAAGTTTCTAACTGCTAACTCTGCAAACTCAATCTATAATCTCATCTTTTTTCATTCACTGTCTCGCATTAACTGTATAAAATCTGCAGTCTAATTGCTGATGAGCTAAGAACAGAAACTCACTTGCTCTTGCATGGCTTTTTTAATTCCGAAGCTTTAACACTAGTAAAAATGTGTTTTGTCAATAACTTTACTCTGACTACATTGCTACAGACTGGCTAATGTGCACGCACATCCTATGGTGTTTGTTAGTCTGTCACCCACACTCCCGACCCCAGCCTGCTGTTTGTCTCATCCACCTCTTATGTCTTGTCATTTAGACTGTAAGCAGTTTAGGATAGGGACTGTCATTATACCAGAGCTCTGCTATAGTTACAATGAAGATGAGCTTTCTTGTTAATGCTTGACTGTTTTAATCCACCCTATTACTCTGATTTCCTTGAAATGTGATGTACCTTATGGAGCAATGGGATTCAGTTACTGATCCAAGTTTGGGACCATTTGACCTAAGGATTCCTGAGCTATCACTCCGCACAAAAATAGCTTTTCTTAAAGCTGGCATGCTATGGCAACAATTTTTGGTACACAGAAAGAGATCTAACTAAGGGTAAGATCATTGCCATCAGTTGTTTGCTACAGAGAAGAAGTAAAGAATAGTACCATCACAGGCAGGCTCATGGGGCGTGCCCGGTGTGCCCAGGGACACCCTAATGCAGGGTGGGCTGGAGGCCCCGAGCTCCGGCTGGGGAGGCTGCTCCTTCCACCTCCCGTGCTGTTCCCCTCTCCTGCAGCCTCAGCATGCCATATGAGCAAAGCTCTGGGGGGCAGGGCTGCATGACACTGTGTCCGGCTGCAGGACAGACACACAGCGTGTGCCAGGGGATCATCGCAGTAGCGTGTCTGGTTCTGAGTGCCGATGTGGTGAGGGGGCCAGGGCCAGGCCAGGGGTTGGATAAGGGCCATAAGGTCTCAGGGGGCAGGCAGAGGATGGGGAACTGGGGCGTTGGATAGAGTGTGGGAGTCCCAGGGGGTCTGTCAGGGAGCTGGGGTGAGGCTAGGGGCTGGGGCAGTCAGGGGACAGGGGGATTGGATAGGGGGTAAGGTCCTGGGGGGAATTAGGGGGTGGAGGGATCTCTGGAGAAGGTGGTCAGGGGTCAAGGAACAGGGGCCTTATATAGGGGCTGGGGTCTTGGTGGGATGGTTAGGGGTGGGGGGCCTCTGGATGGGTAGTCAGGGGACAAGGAGCAGGGGGCTTAGATAGCGAGTGGAGTCCTGGGACAAAGACACAAAGAGAATGGGCTAGAAGCAGGGAGAAGGTAGGTACCCGTTCTGTGTGGGCAAGGGTAGGGAGGGATCCTGTTTACACCCTCCCCAGCTCTGTTGCACTTGCAGTTTACCCCCGGCCCCTCTCTTGCTCCAGGGACAAACCTAGCTCCCGCTCCACTGTGTTTTTGCCCTCGGATCCTGCCTGGCTCCAGTCAGCAGGAACTGATTGTCTCCACATGCCCCACTGTGCTCATCTTGCCCCAGCCCCTGCCTCACTCCAGCTGGGGACCAATCCTTCCCCCTCAACATGATCAGCTGTCAGGGTGGCTAAAAATCAATGAGGTTTTAAAAAAATCAGATTTGTTTTATTTAAATTGGATTTTTGAGGGGAAAAACTATCTAAAGATAGTTTTAATTAAGATACATTATATCTCATCACAGAATAGGGATTATAACTTCTAATTCTATAGTATGAGATAATATAGCCATGTACTGTTTAAGAAAAGTTTTGTAAATGAGTTCTAATAGTTCATGGACTAGAGACTCAATCTTATGTTGTTCCACAGGCTTCTGTATGGATTATTTAGGTTAATCTTTCCAATGCGACTCAGTGCTCAGTCTGATACCATCAGAGATGCTCAGTTTTGCAGTTCTCAGACTGTGGATTTGTGCCTCCAGAGGTATCATGCTTGTTAACAGCAAAAATGGTTTCAAATAAATAAATAATATATAGAAGTGAGAAATAACAGACCTCAACTCTATTGTCCCTTTGCAAATCTGTGTACACAGAGTCAACCCTTTCCCTATTTAAAAGTTTCAAAAAGTTCAATGAATTGAAGATTGCTGTGGGTGGAATAGGTGTGGACAAGGAGAAGAAGTTTGGAGATAAATCTGAGAGGAGAGGGACATATGTCTTTTTGTGAAAAATATTATGTTTGCTGTTGAAGAAAAAATCTAGAATACAAGCTGCTGAACTGGAATTAATTTGTAAATTGTATACCATCAATTTAGGGTTAAACAGAGACTGGGAATGGCTGGGTCATTCCACAAATTGAATCTATTTCCCCATGGTAAGTATATTTACACCTTCATGTCAAGTATCTGATACAGGCCTTCTTGATTATCATTAAACAAGTTTTTTTTTTCTCCTGCTCATAATAGCTCATCTAAATTAAATAGCCTCTTAGAATCGGTATGGCAGCTTCCACCTTTCATGTTTTCTGTGTGTATAGATACATCTTACTTCTATGTGTTCCATTCTATGCATCCGATGAAGTGGGCTATAGCCTACGAAAGCTTATGCTGAAATAAATTTGTTAGTCTCTACGGTGCCACAAGTACTCCTGTTCTTTTTACTCTCTGAGTGCAGTCTTTCAACCAATTTTGCACCCACCTTAAGGTAATTTCATCTGGATCACATTTCTCTGATTTGCTTCTTAGAACGCCATGCAGGACTCTGTCAAAAGCCTGATAAAATAATGATGATCACATGTATTGCTTTCCCCTTATCTATTAGGTCAGTAACTCTGCCAAAGAAGGAAATTAGGTTGGTTTGGAATGATTAATTCATGACAAATACATGTTGGCTCTTCCTTACAACCATATTATCCTCCAGCTGCTTACACATTGATTAATAATTGCTTCCAGCATCTTTCTAGATTTCAAAGTTAGGCTGATTGATCTATAATTCCCTGGAATTTCTTTGTTCCCCCTTTTTACAGATAGGTACTATGTTTGCCCTTCTCCAGTGTTCACCCCCTCTCTGAAATTCTCAAAGATATTTGTTAACCTTTCCAAAATTGCTTCAGCTACTTCCTTATATACCCTCAGATGACTTTCATCAGTCCCTGCCAACTTGAATACATCTGTCTTTTCTAAATATTCTTCAACTTGCTCTTTTCCTATTTTGGCTTGAATTCCTTCCCCCTTGTTTTTAACATTAATTGTGCTGAGTATCTGAACACCATATACATGCAGCTAGGCCAATATCCTGTTTTACACCCCGTTAGCTTTAGTTGTGTTGCTTGGGCATATTAAGCCATGATTTGGCAGCATTCTTTAAGCAGGCACCCCAGAGCATATAAACTGGAATCCACACCAAGTAGTGATGCAATTTTAAATAGCTCTGATTATAAGCTGTGCCTCAAATCAGTGGAGTAGCTAGCTATTAAGACTGATGAAGAAGATGGACCACTCAAAGATTAGAGGAACTTTACAAAGAGGAAGGATGTTCTAGTGATTAGAACAGTAATAGAGCGGTGTGGAGGGTGGAAGTTACATTTCATGAAGGTTTTTGAAATTCCAAAATATGGTTTTGCAATAGAGTTGGTGTCCACTAGTGGTTTTGTTCATATCAACTGCCTTCTGTTCTAACCCTGGAGATTTAGTGGGCTATTGACTAAGTGCACAAAGTCCTTCTCAGCTCCTTTACAATGGTTGGCTACTTTCTTAACTCTGAAATACTTTCCGGCGTTATCAATGTGCATGACCTAGGATACCATATGGTGAACATCACCAGGGGCCACGATTGGACAGGCACTAAGTGAGGTGGTGACCTGATCTAGACTATCTTTGTTTTACTGTTTGTTTTGCTTGTAATTCTATTTCTCATGTTTGTATGACAGTGCACCTAAGGGTGGAGATACAAACTTAATATAAAAGCAACAAAGAGTCTTGTAGCATCTTATAGATTAACAGATTTTAGGGATCATGAGCTTTTATGGGCTAAGACCCACTTCATCAGATGAATGTTGTAGAAATTCATCTGATGAAGTGGGTCTTAGCCTATGAAAGCTCATGATCCCTAAAACCTGTTAGTCTATAAAGTGCTACAAGACTCTTTGTCACTTTTGCAGATCCAGACTAACATGGCTACCCCTCTGACACTAAACTTAATATAGACCTCTCACCTGGCTACTTTTTTGTACATCCAATAGATAAGGATCAGTAACTTTTAAGATAAACTCATATACTAATGCTCAGAACCTCCCCTGAAATAATCAAGAGCAGCCATCACTGGACCCAGGATGCTGGATGATCAGATCGGAACTGGGAAGGCAACAAAAAAAAACACATTCTAAATCTGCAGGGAATAAAGGGCAAGTAAAATATGTGAAACATAGGTGAGAAAAAGTGGAAAACATGAAACAGAATGGGAGGAACAACAAAAACATATATATTCGCTAGGGCGAGAATAAAGTGGTTTCTGAAGGAGACAAAAAAAAACAAAAATAATTAAATACATTTAGAACAATTGTGAAAATAGGCCACATTAATGTGTAACCTAGCGGCGTTTTAAAGTACTATGAGGTAAAAAGAGAAAGCAGATAAAGAAATAATCATTGAAACTAAGATGAGATGGTGATTTAAAAGAACATAGACTCAAATTAATAACCACCACATAATATATTCATAGAAATAAACAATGTAGACTCGATTAAAAGGAAGTGTTAATGTTTAATTAATTAAACTTTTGTGGCATTGTAATTTGTAATGAGGGTTGAAACAGATAATCTTAATTTCCCAAAGGACTGAGATGATCAGAGTCAAACCAAACATGCAAATTCCAAGTAATTTTTTAACATTTTGTTATTAAATACTGAAAAAGAGAATCAGACAGATTTTTTTGCAGGGTTTTCTGCTACAATATTAAATGCTACCAAACCCTGAAGTGTTTTAAGCAGAATTCTTTCACAGTGACAAGCAGTTCTTCAAAGACTATACCTTTGCTGACCTGAAATCTCTGAGAAAGGGTCCCCATGATGAACTAAACAGTTTTCAAGGGAGCCCCTTAAAAATAAAATAAGAAATAAAATAAAATTAGAGTAGTTTTAAGAGATAATCTTCCTAACCTGAAAATCTTCAAATTTAAAATTAAATCTGTAAGCAAAGAGGTCATCAAAAATGTCTTCCACTTATTAAATCTTTGAGTAGGTAGAATTTCCTCCCTTTCTACAACAACTCACTCACACTTTTAGCGATAAAATAAATCTTCAAGATAATGAGGGGAAAATAGTTTCTCTAAGGCATGAAAAGCTTTTCCCAATGACAATATTCTTTTCATGGTATGACTTTTCAGAGAAATGTGGAGGCCATATTGAGAATCACCTCATATTTATTTATTTTTCAGTTGATAAAAGTGCATCAATACCAATATCTCTGGATGCATGATCAAATCTACTCAACATGGAATGTAACATGACTGAATCTATGCAAAACAGGCTCCCCATGGACAACCACACGCTAGAACATACCTTATTCTAAGTACAGGTACCAAAAAAGCCTGAGTAAACAGATGCACTTTACATTATGCCCTACAGGCTAAGAAACAAACAACATTAGCACTTTTCATCCCTGGAACACAAGATTTTTTTTCGGAGGCAGATAAGGATTAGAGCTGGTCAGAAATTTTTTGATAGGATGGTTTTCCATTAGAAAATGCTGAATCTTCCTGGCTGAAGCTCACCTTGCACCATGGCAGCCTGCTTGGTGGGCTGCTACCTAGCAGATCTAAGCTAAGGATTTCAGGGTTTCTAAAATGCTCCCCCTCCCCAAAGTCCTGAGATCCCTGGCTTGAGTGGGACGCTTTAGGGGTGTCAACCTCCCAGATGCATGGCGGGGACCCAGAAGCAGGGATGCTGGGCTGCCAGGAGACTTAGGGATCCTCTTCAATTTTGTTTCATAAAGTCAAAAACTAATTGGCATTTCCATTTTTAAATGAAACTTCAAAATTCCCATTCTACTGGAAATACTGAGGCTTAATTTTAATGCAGCACAGCTTTTAAAAACAATTCAGAATTTCCTGTGGAATGGGAATGTAAGGGTCCAACATGTCCAACTAAGGATCATTGCCCGTTTTACAGAGTTGGGAGTGGGAGAGGGGTGAATGAGGGGCAGGAATGTGAGATGGCTTACCCAATGCCACACAGCAAGTTAAGGGCAGAATTGGGAACTGAACCCAGAGACCAACTTTTCTTTATATTTTCAGTTTTTACACGAAGTTATCTGAATTGACTTCAGTGCTGCTGATTTATACTAGTGCATGTAAGAGAAGAATTGACCCTCAGATTTCTCCATTCCCAGTCTTGTGCCTTAATTCACTGGTCCATACTCTCTCCCTCAGACAGATCTGCTGAGGAAGCAAAGTCCCAAGTCCCTTCATGGAAAATGCTCTGCCAGTATTCCTCAGACTGTCTCATCTGAGCACTTCCAGTGAGAAGGTGCATGAGGACAGACATAATCTGCCTCATGCTGTAGTTAATTAAGATTCATTGGCTAGTTCTTCTCTCACTTACACCGATGTAAGGCAGGAATGGTTCCTTTGAACTCAGTGGAGTTACAAGGGCGTAAAAATGATTTGCATGAGGTCAGAATCTGGTATTTCTAGGTGTGCCTACCCTGCCGCTGGGAAACTGCTTCCCAGAGTAGGTGGAGACACTCAGGCTAATTCTGCTCAATCTGCCATGTTAAAAATATCAGTGTAACTGGTGTAGCATCGGTGGTGTAGCACTGGTTCCATCAGTGGGAAGGTGGGAGGACTTTTAGCTAGCAAAAATAGCAGCGTAGATCTTTGAGGAATTTCTTGGATTATAGAGATCTGTGTAGGGTACATACGCTAGAGTTTGGGTATTTAGTGCACTCTGCTCTACTTACCAAAACCATGCCTCACCAAGTACACTGCTATTTATACTACCACTAGCTAGGCACTCAGTGTCTGTATTCTACATGCCACCATAAGTGTAGATGTACCATAAGCATCCCTCAGAATAGGGCCTCACTTGTGCCATTAGTTTTTCAACTCTATTGTTGATAACACAACGGAAGAAGAACAATTGAAAGCTAGATTACAGAACAATTGAGTCAATTACTTACAAGATCTCCTTCCCAAGTAGTCCCCTTCTATAGTAGTCAACCATTTTTACCTATTTGCAAATGAATATTAGTCTCGACATCTGACTAACATTCCTAAATACTTAAGATAAATTCCTACATTTATGACAGATGTTATAGACTGAGTGCAGCTCAAGAAGTTTGAGAAGTTGGTTTAAATCTTGTCTGTATACGGATAAAACTTGCAAACAACATGAAACCATTAACTATGGTAGATACATATACAGTGCCCTGAAGTCTTAGTTAACAATTATAATTATTCAGTTTCAAAGCTACTTCACAACAATCTTAACTGGATCTTGTTATGAAACAAGGACACAGGCACAGTTGCTCTGTGACAATCTTTAAAGTACATAAACAAATCTATAGACTTCCTTAATAACAACATACTCAGTTTCAGGAAGTGCTACTTAGCATCAGATCTTTGCTCAGCTACCAGCAGTGCTTAATTTGTAATGAAAGAAGTGCCAGGGCTCATCCCTAGAACAAACTAAGCCCTGGCTGGGCAGCTGGAAAGTGGCAGCTGCTGAAAGGATTCCTAGCTCTGAAGGCAGTGCAGCGCAGAAGTAAGAGTAGCACGGTATGCTATTCCAATCCACTGAACTACAAAGCAAGTCTGAGTGTTTCCATATTAGACATACTGTAATTAGCAAAAAGCAGTAACATTGGGGCACCCATATGAAATTTACTGTTACCACATATTATAAACAACAAATTAAGCAATCAAAAATAAGGTTTATTGACATTAAGTCACAAATAACTCTATCTCAACTAACTTGCAATATATTAGAAATCCGCTACTGGCTGAAATAGTTAAGCTTCAGGTCAGTTTTTCAAGGATTCAGCCAATCTGTTATGTATGAAGAATACATCACTTCTAACTTACAGGACTTATTCTGTAAGCACAAAATTAATTGTGTTCCCACAAGGGGTGCACCTCTCAGACGGGTCTGCTATGGCTTCTGAGATTCCCGCTCCTAGTCCCTGCCTATTTATTACTCTTTGAGGCCCCGTCCCGGCCCCACAAAGTAAATTAAGTCGGACAATTTGAGACCAGACTCTGCACTTCGCTGAGTTCCTTGCCACCACCATGGATTGGTACACTACAAGGCGGGGTATCACCTGTACAAACTGTCCCCCCAAAACCTCTATCTGTTGCAGATCACACTCACCCCTGGAATCACCGTCATCCGCATCTCTTGTGTTCAGTGGAGAACATCCTAGTTCTGGGTGGTGCAGTGCATTTTGAAAGACCTGCAATGCTGTTGAAACAACCTCAGAAACAACTTATCTGGCCACTTTCTGCACAGCATTACTGACTGTCCCATTAGCAAACACAGCCTGCCCATTGGCATGTGTGGTTGCTTCCCTTCAAGCATCCCCATCCCTCAGTCCATGAAGTTGCCTTGGATGATCCAACACACCACCTTGGTCTTCACCAACACCCTTCCAAGTAACATCCCCTACTTTGTGATCCTACCTTGGAGTCCCCCTCTAGCCCTTGAACTCCATTCGGATTGCCCTGTGCAGCGTTTACTGCTCCCTCTCCCAGGTACACTCACTGCAGCCCTAACCCACTCACAGCAAGCAAATAGTGAAACCCAATCCCTCATACCACTACTCACAGTAGGGCTGCCACCCGAGAGAGTTAAGCTCCCTCACCCTCCACCCCCACCAATAGCCAGCAGCTGTATCAGATGCTGAGCAATTTCACTTGCTGACTCACCCTCCCTGTTTGCATCTTGTACTCTGACTGTTCTTCCCTGTACCAGGGGTAAAGGAGTGTTATCCCCCTTTCTCCCAACTCTCACCATCCAGCCTGCACCTGGATCCATGCTGCCTGAGAAGCCCGGATCCTCTGACTCCTGCAGCCACTAGTGCCTTGACTGCTGCATGGGAAAGGGACTTCCTGTGCCTTTATAGCCTTCCAACCTCACATTCCCGGGGTTGGGGCAGGGGGTGAGTTAGTGCCTCAAAGCTAATCACAACTCACCTTTTGCAGTAGTTTCTGTCCTTCTACCCACCCTCGCCCCACCATAAAGCACTGCTGACTTCCTTCAGCAAGCCTAGACAATGTTCCCCACACTTCAGATGTGATGCGATCTTTATAGAAGAGGAGTCAAATTTAGGCTTATAATAGAAGCTGTTATAACCTTAACTATGGAGATGCTATTGCTTCATATCCCTATCATTCTGGAATTTGATACTTTCGTAGGCCTTGTGCCTGTTTACTCCAGCTTGCATTAGCTGAATTTGGCTCAGTATCTTTATCAAACATTTTATAGTGCCCTGCAATATGAAATGCTCTTTACAGACCTATCTTCTCTCCTTCCCACACACACTTTCAGCATGACTTAGAGAATTCTCTTTTGTCAAAGGATGGGGTGGGGTTATCCATAGACACACAGAAGAGCCAGCTACATAATTCTATCCACTAAAGCAGCTAACTAATGGATGCATCAGAAGGAGCATTTTCAGTAGAAAAATGAATCCACAGCACATAAACAGTACGCCCACCTCCCCACTTAAGTAGCAGACTGTTCAGAATCCCTTCTCATTTCATCCTTGCCTCATAGCATAAGCATGAACCCTCCAGACATGTCTCAATAATTTGTTTCTCTGTTTCTCACCTACATCCTTTATTTCTGAATGCTTTTTGACTTCCCAAAGAGACAGTTTGTTTAATCACTTCCTGCCTACATCAAACATACTAACCAGACTTTTCAATTATTTCATAATTTCCATCCCAGTAAAACAGCTTCATGTTTCGTGAATATCAAGCCCATATCAGTTCAAAGAAATGATGGTCCAAATGGTCTTTACAAGTTCTCTGGAAAGCATGCAGTCCAAAAACCCATAAACAGAAGTTGAATAAACGAACAACATTGTAATTAAGAGTGCAATCTATAATTTCTTTATGTATTTTTTTTAAAAAAAATATTTGTATCATTTCTATTGTAATATTAGATATCTAGAGTTTAGACCTTCAGATTTTATGGGCATAACTGCATAAAAAAGTAATTACTGATGTAAATCCCAATGGCCTACATTAGGGGTGATTTTGGTCCACTATATATATTGTCCTGGCTCCTGAACAGTCAAGAAGGATTTAGAATTCCAAGTTAATTTGTTCCTCTCTGGGGCATAGCAATGGCTTATATCATATTTTATTTTTCCAGTCACACTTCTCAAACACCATCTCACCCACACTCATGCATTTGCCACTCCTCATTGTTTAAATTGAGGCTTAAGCATTATTTCTCATATAAGTATGAGGTGGAGGAAAAGGTCCTTAGAGCATAAACTCCTCTGGAGAGGGACATTTTATTCCATATGTAGAAATGCCATGATCTCCTGTCGTGCTCTATCAATATTCTACCATAATAATAATGCAGACACTAGGCGAACTCCAAAAGAGGGAGGAAAATCTTCCTACCCTAATTTCTGGAGTCCTCTGAGTCCCTTCCACCATATCACTGTGCATATGCTAGCAGAGCAATAGGTGCGAATCTCATTTTAACTAATTCAGTTTTCATGAAATGGGAATTAACAGGCCATAAGAAATATGCAGGCTCTTTGATAAGTAAAAATACTTTAATTTTCACCTACTTTTGAATCTGGTTCTGCATTTTGTATGACCCATAAAATAGTGTTTGCTGAAAAATACTTTTATTTCCCATGTATACTGTGTGAAATGGAAACATTTATTTCCTATTCCCATCTTAGAGAGAAATCTCCTTGAGGGAATGCTCTAGTTCTTTTATCCTGGATCATATATATTAACATTATATGTTTAATTACATACTAATAGAAAGAAACCTGCTGTCCAGTTTACAGAATTATTAACCTGGAATGAAGTTATATTGTCTTTTATCCATTCACACAGAGAGCCTCTTTTTCACCATGTTCAGTTCCAGAAATTATCATTAATTTGTTGAAAGTATTCTTTCACAAATATCTGGATTATAAACTAAAGCATTATATCTATTTCCAAAGACATAACATTCTAATGTGAATTTTAGTAGACACAAAACCCTATGCTTTTAGATCAGTCAGGTGGCAAAACAGTGAACAATACGTCTATGTAATATCTTGTCAATCTCTCGCTCTCTATTTCTCTCTCGTAAGTAATTAACAAAAGGCAAGCCAACAAAGGATATTTTCAGCCTATTGTTGATGTGGAGAAGAGAGGAATAATAATAATTACAGAAGATTAGAAGAAATAAATGAAGTTCTAGACACTTCCTACCTACTCTCCTTTAAAGAGGGAAGAAAGAAAACTCAAGTCTTTGTGTACTTCAGTAATATGAATGTATATAATAAATAAAATAATAACACAACATTTTAGGCATTCAGATACTATGGATTAAGCATGATATAAATAGTTATGTTTTGGCAGGTAAAGAATTATCCAAAATATATGAGTATGATGATAAAGAATTTAGGGTGGGATTTTCAAAAACACTCCCTCTGCAATGGCCTAACTATGCTGGTAGTCCATGATAAAAAACTAACATTGAATTCAATGGGAACAGAGATAGGCCAGTAATGAGCTTTTTTAAATATCCCTCCCTTCATTTTAAAACATCAACCACAGAAATCTAGGCCCGGAAGGATACTCATTAGTTCATCTAGTCCCTTGCATTGAAGGCCAGCGCTTCTTTTGGAATACTGTCACAATTGGGGCATCAAAATATGAACTAAACTAAATGTCTACTGGGCAGTCATGCTCACAATGCTTCTATGTCATTATGAGACATGGACAAAGTATCACCACCATATCAGGAAACTTGATCAGTTCCATATATGCTGTTTTTAGACTGTTTGCAAGGTCAGATGGTGGGACAAGATCCTTGATATTTGCAATTTTTAATCATTGCTGGATGTCAAGCATGAAAGCATGCTCATAAAATCTCAGTTGCATTAGTCTGGGCATCTCTTGCATATGGACAATTTGGGAATACCCAAGGTTATATTTTATGGTCATCCAAAGCAAAGCACCATTCTCAGGTGGTTAGTAGAAATGATATAAAGTCACACTGAAATTAAACTTGAAAGCATGTCAGGTTGACCCCACCCACTGGGAAACAACAGCCAATGACAGAGCAACTGGGCAGCAGTTTGGTCATGTCCCTATTAATCACTTTGAAGTGAGATGAATTAACACCATGTATGAAAAACATGGACAGCACAAAGCCAGGATGTAATAGCCCATAAACAATCTTATCTGTCTTACATGTGCCCATACTGCTGGTTCTCACATTGGTCTGAATTTGAATATGCCTGTTCACCTACAGTGTTTGCTGAATCATTGTACGTAGAAATCAATCTGAGACCCAATCATTGTCATGATGACTGACATAATCTGTTTGCCCATTATTGCTTATACCACAGTGTTAGACAATGCCGAGAGATCAGAATATAATCCACATAGGTAATAGTAGGTTGTTTCATTGGCTTACATGGGAGTATACACATGCTTAAGTGCTTTGCTGAACCAGTGCCAGAGGGCTCAGTACCTTGTAGGGTCAAGCCATAAGGCTCTGACTTCAAGTATACTATGCAGATACTTAAAATTAAGTATTTGATTAACTGCTTTGCTGAACTGGGGTCTTATATTAAGATAACTGAAGTCAAAGTCAGTCCCCATACCACTAAAAAGTACTGTCACTTGTGAGAAGGAGCACCTCCAAAAGGACAAACAATTATGTTTAGAGTGCCCTGGCTGGAAGGCAGAGGATATTTTGAAGAAAATTAGCTGCATGGACCAAGTAATTAAATGCTGGCCTGTCTTTAGAGAACATCAATTCTACGTATGCCATTAAGTAGATAAATGCAAGACTGTTGTCAGTAAAGGGAAAATTTAAAAGCATAAATATTAAATACCTTTAAACTTTTTCACTAATATATTTTACCGAAATCAGTAAACATAAAAAAATAGATTTTACAAAATCTTTCATAAAATCATAATTTGAACTATTGTATATGACTTTAAATACATTTAAATGCCATAGACCAAGAACCGTATTCTGCTATCCTTATTCTTGTTGAGTTTGGGCATATAGAGCTGTGTGAAGTGGGAGGGGAAAAATCGAAGGCCCTTATTCTGTTACAAAAATGGCAAAATAATATTCAACCACATGTTTTTCAGTGTGCCTTATAAATATACTCTAAAAATAAATTACCATCTCTCTCATACAGCCTATTACAGTCAGGAAGGTGTGGCACCACGTGGAACCATGACACAACAATTGAATTGATTTGCCTCAGCTTTTAAAGGATTTGTTTAATAATAGTAATAAGTACATGAAAAACTGAAATGGCATGGCAAGTGAAACTTGCTAATGGCAGTAAATAAACAGAATATCAATGATTGAGACAATTTGTATGTATCTTTCCAAGACAAGCAGCTACATGTTATATTTTTGAATGTATATATACAGTCTTGCTATATGGTGAACAAACCTGTGCACACCTGGTTTTCTTGTTTTTGTTTTTTTTACACGTGGACAATCACAGGGAACTATGACTGTTACTTAGGTGCTGGTGTGTCAAAAAAACCATTAGATGTGCTGAAAGTGACTAAATGCTATTGATAACAGTTTGCTTTTATAATTAAACCTCAGTTCTATTTGCTTTCCTACTAAAACTACTTCAGAGCATTATGAATTCTTTACTTTCATATGATTTATGAAGGTCAATGGAAATCAAAATTCCACTCCAGTTAAGTTTCAAGAGGCTTCTCGTTACAAAGTGTAATAAAGCCAAGACAAAGCCACCGAAGGATACCTCTAGTTAGGTTAAATTAAATAGGCTGTGTGATACAGCCTTCGGTGGGCTCTTTCCCTGGGCTACTTCCTACTAAAGTTTCATTAGTTTGGGGAGTGGCCCCTCTAGTCTAGTTACCCCACAGCTGGGGCTTATCTCCAGGCTCCTTTAGCAAGTGGAAGCCTTATTTTCCTCCAGTGACTGCATTGGCTGGCAGGTTGCTGCTCCATCCCTTGAGGCAGGCAAACAGCAAGCCTCCTCCCCAGTTAGCTTCTGAGTGAGCCAGGATCAGTTCTTTTCTTCCCCCTCCAGTCCTGGTGTTGGCTGCAGTTATAGCAGGGCAGGCTAGCTGAACCCACGGGCTTCCTTTAACCTCTGTTGGGCAAGGCAACAGTTTCTCTGCGCCTTCACAGGCTGAATATCCCATTCTGGTGTTGAGGAGTAATGTGAACAAAGACCAAATTAAATTTTTCATCTATTTATTTGGGTGTTAATATTGACCAGAAAGTAAAAAAAAATATAACTGAAAGCTTAAGAACACAAATAGACCAGACTTCTTTGCTTGCAGTCCATGACTGTAGTGTATAAGAACTTCATTGGCTTTATGGCTGAGTTCCCCCTGTCAGGGAATAAGGCCCTGTACTGAAATACTGGCCCCACTGAAGTCAACGAGTGAAGATGGAATATCAACTATTCATGTCCCTATATCTAGCCAACATCCAAGAATGTTGATGTGTTTGAATCATGAAAGTACAGAGGTCAAGTTCAGTTCAAAAGGCACCAATATTTTATATCAGAGTAGTTTCCAGTTTTTACAGTCAATGTCCCATGTACAGAAAAGTATTTACAAGAAACCAGTTTTATAATAATGATGTCACACTGAAACAAAGTTAACAGCATCTTAGGTAAAATATGATATAGTGCAATAAGATTAGATAGTATTCTCAATTTCAGATTCAGCAACTTTTCAGAAGGCCTTTTCTTTACAGCTGTTAATTACTCATAATTAACTCACACAATTAATTAAAATAATTGTGATTAAAATTGAATGCAATTAATCACCATTTAAATTGCACTATTAAACAATAGAATACCAATTTAAATTTACTAAATATTTTGTATTTTCTTCTACATTTTCATATATATCGTATTCTGTATTTTAACTGAAAACAATGCATGATTATAAATATCTGCACTGTAAAAATGATAAACAAAAGAAATTGTGAAATTGTGACTGAACTCCTTGGGGCAGAATTGTATGTCTCCTGTTCTCTTTTACCTGCATTCTGACATATATTTCATGTTATAGCCAACTTGGACGATAACCCAGGACATGTTGTTCATTTTAAGAACGCTTTCACTGCAGATTTCACAAAATGCAAAGAAGGTACCAGTGTGGGATTTCTAAAGAAAACTACAGCACTCAATGCAATGTTTAAGAATCTGAAGTGCCTTCCAAAATCTGAGAGGGATGAGTTGTGTAGCATGCTTTCAGAACGCTTAAAAGAGCTATGCTCTGATGTGGAAACTATAGAACCTGAATCACCTAAAAAAAATCAACCTTCTGCTGGGGGCCTCTGACTCTGATAATGAAAATGGACATGTGTTAGTCTGCACTGCTTTGAGTTGTTATTGAGCAAAACCCATCATCTGCAAAGATGCATGTCCCCTGGAATGGTGGTTGAAGCATGAAGGGACTTATGCATCTTTAGTACATCTGACATGTAAATATCTTGCAACGCTGGCTAGAACAGTGCCATGAAAAACCTGCTCTCACTTTCAGATTACATTGTAAACAAGAAGTGGGCAGCATTATCTCCTGCAAGCGTAAACACACTTGTTTGTCTAAGCAATTGGCTGAACAAGAAGTAGGACTTAGTGGATTTGCAGGCTCTAAAATTTTACATTGCTTTATTTTTGAATGCAATGTTTTGTACATAATTCTACACTTGTAAATTCAACTTTCATGATAAAGAGATTGTACTACAGTAATTATATTAGGAGAATTGAAAAATACTATTTCTTTTTTTTTACAGTGCAAATACTTGTAATCAAAAATAAATATAAAGTGAGCACCGTATGCTTTGTATTCTCTTACAATTCAAATAATTATATTTTAAAATGTAGAAAACATCCAAAATATTTAAATAAATGGTATTCTGTTATAGCTTAACAGTGCAATTAACCACAATTAATTTTTAATCACTTGACAGCTCTACTTTTCTTTAACTGTAATGCTCTTCAGGAATGTAATATTTACAGGAAAAGAAGTAGAAAGGTGTTAAATTAGTTAACAGGTATAAGGTGACCTTGGTGATCTCCAGAAGAGACTATTAGTTTTCACAGATGCTATAAGTTCAGCTGAACTGTTGGAGCATAGTGACATTTTCAGTGACGGAATTTCTTCCATTATATGAATAAGAAGAAACACAGATACAATACAGAGATACTGGAAATCATATAACCTCCAGCCTGTTGAAGACCTCTGAGAACTTTTTTTAAAAAAATCAAACACGAAAAAGAATTCTGATGGTACAGAGAATTATTGGACAAATTTTATAAAAGTCCCTTTGGTGTCTAGATCACATGAACTTTCAATGAAACTTAGGAGCTGGATTCACAAAGGTCTTTAGGCACATACCTGCCACTTTATGTGCCTAAATAAAAAATCTAACTCCTCAACCAACTACCCCCGAGCACCTACATTTCTGCCAATAAAGTCCCATAGATGCCACTGGGAATGCATATTGTCACTCGAATTCTAATGCCAGGGCACATGGCCCATGCATAAGTGGTTTCCTAAAAGTTGTCATTCCTCTGCCTGTCTTGGCTGCAGAGGCCAATCTAGAAAGTGTTTTCAGAGTCTACTTTTTGGACCAGATCTCACACAAAATAATGTCAGAGGGGCAGCTCCCTTCTGATCTTTAGCTCACTGGTTAGACAACTCACTTGGAGTGTTTGAAACACAGATTAAAATCCTCACTCTACCCGCTGTGGAGCAGAGATTTACATCTGGTCTCAGAGGTGAGTGTTCTAACCACTGGACTATCTAAGGCAGATCTGTTTCTCCTACTCAATTGTTCCACTGTTTAATACTTAAATATTCACTGGGCCAGGGTCAGAATGAGCATGTTAGAGCACAGCGTTTTCAGGACTCATTTGGTAGTTGGGAGATTCAGGTCTCAGTCGCCCTGCTCCAGGTCAATGTTAATGTTCCCATTGTGAATCCCACCAAAAAAGATTTAGGTCCTCAACTCCCATTGGATTTTAATAAGATTTGCATGCTCCAAAGCACACATCTAAATAAAGCTAAAAATAGCATGTTCTTATTAAAGTGAAAAAAAACACTTTTTTAAAAATTAGTTCTTAACATCTTAGGCCTCATCCACTCTAACTAGCCATGCTATGGTTGAAAGAACTAGATACATCAATAATCTTGTTCATAATAATCTGGAGATGTGCATTAAACATGGTTCATTATGCTTGGTTCCAATCCCATCAGAGACAAGGTCCCAGTCTGGCAAACCAGTATGTCATCTCAAACTTTGCTGAAACATAGTCCTGCATAAATTAAAAAGCACATCTGAAACTTGCTGAAGGACCAACTCCCCACAAATATCCATGTCTTGGAACTTCTTTATTTTGAATTGATACAAAAAAGTATAAATTAAGAGAAATTGTCTACCTTATTATCATTCCTTTGAGATAGCTTATTTTTCAGTTGAGACTGTCTCTGCCCCTGCAATGGTTTTAGTTCTTTTTTGAATGATTTTTCACCATCTCAGATATAAACAATTAATAATAAGTATCTTAATTTGGACACACTACATACTAAGTGAACAGGAATGGAAAAGAAGCAGTGTCACTATTTGCCTTCAAGGTAAATTCCCATTTGTCAACAAGCTTAATGATCCTGTACTGAAATGATATAGTCCTCCACAATTAAAAGTATAGTTTGCAACTTTAAAATAAAGATTCTTTATAGCCTGTTGAATAATGGTGTTAGCTTGCATTTAAAATCCCCCATAACTAAACTGCTTGTCAAGTGAAAAATATTGCATATTTATAATGACCCTCTAAAAATAATTGTCAACTATGTCAGTCTACTGCTTTCAAAAAGCTCTTAACAGAGAACACTTTTATATTCCATTCCTATAATGAATGAATTACATAATGATTTTCCACGTATGTGAGAACATCCTGGGTTGTTTCTTAACTCTTCTGTGCTATTAAAATCACCACCACTGTTTTTAACCATTTAAAACAGACTACTTGGTTCTTGATATACATAAGTGTTACCAGCCCTTTAGGGGTTTTACTCTAACAAATATGCTACCTCTATTATATTTTACAAATGGTGTAGCAATACATCTATGCCACATTTCTATTAAAAAGAAGCACATTTTGACACTAGCAGTAGGTCACTAATGGAATGAATATACAGTAAGGCTTTGATAGTTATTCTGTTATGTAACAGGAATTTTGTCATATTCATTTTGTTTTCCTTTGACCAGTCATCAGAGTCACTCTGTTTTTTTTTTAAACGCTAACAACTTATTCACCGTTTTTTCCTTCTTGCTGATACATTCAGTGACTTTATCATTCAAGCAGAGCAGCACCATCTAGAATTAGAGCTTCATGCAGTGTGTCATGGCTGATAGTTCAATGGAGACATTTATTTTAAAATGTGCTGGAAAGAGTGCTCTTACAGCATCAGATTTTCTGAAATTTTATTTATTTTAGAAATTTGCAGATCTCACAAGAAGTGAAGAGGACAGATTGGTATTGAGGGATCTGGATCTCACAACCTAAGAGCATGCAAACAATGTGTGTTTTAATATTGCGAAATGTAAAGTTATTCATCTAGGAACAAAGAGTATAGGTGATACTTATAGGATGGGAAACAATCCAGGAAAGTAATGATGCTGAAAAATACTTAGGGACCAGGGAAAATGAGCTACGATGAAGTGGATATTAGCCCATGAAAGCTTATGCTTCAATACTTTCGTAAGTCTTTAAGGTGCCACAGAACCCTTTGTCATTTTTAATTGTGAAGCTAATTAAGCACGGGGTTAATTTATGAATGATTGTGGTTCATCCTCCATCACTTACAATTTTTAAATGAAGATGTTTTTTCTAAAAGATATGGTCTAGTTGGAAAAGGAATTAATTGAAGGAAATACTATGACATGTGTTATTCATTGATTATAAAACCAGAAGATAATATTGTGGCCATCTAGTCCAGGGGCTCCCAAACATGGTTCACTGTTTGTTCAGGATAAGACCCTGGCAGGCCGTGAGATGCTATGTTTACCTGAGCGTCTGCAGGTGTGGCCGCTCCCATCTCCTAGTGGCCGCAGTTCGCTCTTCCCAGCCAATAGGAGCTGCAGGAAGTGATGGCCTGGCCTGTGCCGCTTCCTGCAGCTCCCATTGGCCAGGAATGGCAAATCACGGCCACTGAGAGCTGGGAGTGTCCATACCTGCCGATGCTCAGGTAAACATCTCACGGCCTGCCGGAGCTTACCCTCAACAAGCCATGGACCAAGTTTGGGAACCCCTAATCTAGTCTGAATCTCCTGCATAACATAGGTCAGACTAAATTATCATAGTGGTCTCTTTTGGATTTATAATCCATGAAACAGCATGTAAATACCTCTCCCCTGCCTCAAAGAACATACAGAAAAAATCCAATATGCCATTACAGATGATGGACACACAAAAAGACAATGAAGTTTACGCTGTAGGGCCATGAACTTGCACACTGTTCTACATGAGCGAACTTCTGTACCCATCCAAACTTCCATAGGTTTCAATGGGATTCCAGGTGTTGTAGGGATCTTCAGGATTTAATCCTTCAGGATTAAAGCATCTGGCAGGATTACTTTATTTGGTAGGTGCTGATCTTTGTGGTTCTGCTACTCATGTACATGTGCTTCCTTTCCTTTACATCATGTCTCATAGACTTTGAGGAAGAGATGAGTTTTATGGGGAGCTTTGAAAACTGTGAGGAAAATGATCTGGAAAATAATTTTTGAGATGACACTGCATGTGTAAAGGGCAGCGTGCAGGAAAGTACAAAACTTCTGTGAGAGAAACAGACAAAGGAATTAGTGTTATCGATGGATTGCAGCGGATGGAAAAACATGGAAGGAGAATGAGTAAGAGATGTATTTTGAGACTTCACACCATAGGACCTTGAAATAAAAAAAAAAAAATGATGCACACCATAATAAGTAGCCAATAAGTTGACACAAAATTTGGCTGGGTGTAGGGGAGGTCTGTCATGATCAAATCAGCAAGAAAAGTGATGTTGGCAGCACCAAAGATAATCTGGAAGGATCAGGATTAGCAACAGTACTTGAGAGAAAGAAAGAATATTGTCAAGAAAGGAGATGATTAGATCTATTCACCTTCCTTGCACCAGACATTAGAAATTTTATTGCAGTTCATACTCTATTGTACACACTAGCTGAGCTCTCTAGAGCCACAGAATAACTTAAATCTTGAATACTCTATATCTACTTCTTTGGGACCCATTTAATGCATAAAACATGGTAGATTCCCTCCTGAAAATCAGCTTCCATTCAACTTGTTCTCTTCTCATTTACTGTGTTTTTCTAAACTATATAGTAAGATTCCTGGGTGTCACCATCTATGTGTCACTCTGAAACCTAGAATATCTGTGTCTGTGTGAAGTGACAGAAATAAATAGCTACAGCACACTTGAGAGTTCCTTTTGTTTAGAATATCACCAGGTTCAATCATCACTGGGATTTGCAGTTTGCTACTGTCCAGTTTAAGTTCTCATCTATTTTTGGCTCCCCTCCTTTTTATTAAACCATTCATTCATTATGAATTATACTCATATGATATTATAGGCTTTCACTTACTATATACTTCATATTTTGGCTCAAGAATTTTTTTTTAATTCTTCAAGGTGTCATGCATATTATTGTGTTATATAAATGTAAAATATTAAATAACATACCATAAAGATATTCTCAGCAGGGGAAACAGTATCCAATGTCATTTGTCAATGGCAAAACTCTCATTGACTTCACTGGGACCAGGACTTCACGCATACCAATTAAATTTTCCACTGTAACCACTTTCTTGCTGAGCCAACACAATATGAAGTCACTGGGCAGTTATACTTCAATATTTGTTACAGATAGATATTGTATGGGAGGGTGTAAGCAAGGAGGTCAGAATTAAGATTGTTTGAAGTACCTTTCCTCTACATTCCCCTCATACTTTGGTTTCTTCCTAAATTGTACATCATTTTATAGATATCCTCCTTTAAGGTCTTAATAACTATTTCCAACTTTAACTCCAGCTTCTCAATAATTTAGTATTTTAAAAAAAATATTTCTTAAATAAACATGTGACATTTTCCATGTCATGTATAATCCTTATTCATCCTGTTTCTGGAAAATTCTTCTTGTCAGAGAAAAACTTGCAATGACCCTTACTTGCAATGACAATTTTTTAAAGGAACATCATCCTATTTCAAACTTATTTTTACTATATATTTTTAAAAAATCTGCATAAACTTTAAAATAGATGTCTATTAGTAGTTCATTTCATTCAGTAAGCATTGATTTTTACTCTTACATTTTTTCTAATGACATTAAAATTAAAATCAATGTTTTTGTTTACTTTCTTGAATATGCAACAACATAGTCAATGATATCAACACAGCTCAATAATAATGTTTCTCTATTAATGTCTGCGCTAAAGCCAGTAAAGGAAGTGTAGTGGCATTCTATTTTGTATGCCTATCATAGGCATTTTTAGCTTTTCAGCCAGAACCTGATTTGCAATAAATTTCACAATTATTATTATTGTTAATAAATAGCACCTACAGACCCTAATCAAGATTGAGATTTCAATGTGGTAGGCACTTGGTGAACAGTTACTGAGAGAGCCTCTGCCTAGAAAGGCATACAATCTAAACAGACAGTGGGTGAAGGGGAATAGGGGAGTCCCTTGCTAAAGGTTGCACAGAAGGTCAGTCAGAATGAGGAATAGAGTACAAGTCTCTTGATGCCCAGCCCTTTGTCTCTCCTCAGGACCACTTTGCCTCCCCACACTATGGACAATTTTCAGTTTAGATGTCTGTCCTTAACAGATATGTCCGTGAATACCACTTTACAGGTTTGCTTGGAAGTAAAATAATTTTTATTAAATCTTTCTTTTCAAATCATCTATTTGGGATATTATGGGGATATTATTGGGATTTTTATTAAACCTTTCTTTTCAGATCATCTATTTGGGATATTATGGGATAGTTCTAAGTTCTTTGTCCCAGTTCCCTGTGATACAGCATCATAACTCATTGCACAGATCTGAAACTGTAACCAGTTATGATATCTTTGCAGATTCACACTTGGAAGAATAGCAGCTTAACCAAGATCCTTTGAAGTCAATAAGTCTTTCTTATTACTTTGGCTGATTCTGGATCAGGCCCTTACCCTCCTTTAATGGAGGGCCTTCAGGGCACCAAGCAAGTCACTATTTCTAGACAATAGTGATATTTTGAGCTATTGTGCTCCCGAACAGCCACTATATCTATATTGCTATATACGTAAAAGCTATTTCTTCTATAGGCAGGAGAGTCAAAGCTATTTGATCACTTTTCTAAATGTTCAGTTCTTTGTAACACTGGTCAGGTGTTGGAATTCAGAAGTAGGATGGAGACCACAGCCTCTCTGCAAATTTACATGACTTCCTTCCAATGCGTTGGATCTGCAGGGTTTGATACTTAGACACACATCTCTTTCCATTCCTTGGTTTGACTTTATTCTCCCTTGATTTTAACTATACCTTTTCTCTTCCTGAAGCCTGACTTCTATCCTCCTTCTCAACTGCTCCCTCCACTTCTGTATTTTCCACTAGATCTAGGTGAAAAAAAATCAAGTTTCAAACATTTTGATGAAAAAGAGAAACATTTTCAAGAACCATTTCCCCACCTTTTCCACCTATTTTCCCCTTTTCATCCACCCATCTTATCTGACAAATGCACATTCTACATCCACCCGTTCCTGTTCAACCTAGTCATTGCCTGAGATGATGATATCTGACCCAACCCTGGCCCTCTTCCTTCTTCTAATTTTTAATATCCCACATTTACCTATATCATCAACTCTGATCCTCTAGACTATCCCTTTGCAGCCTGACCTCCACCTCTAGTTCCCTTCTCCCAGATTCTGACTCCATCTTAGTGAACGTTATTGACATCAACAGCATCTTAAACTCCCAGTCTCCTGCCCTCAGAAACACATGGGCTCCCTCTGGTTATGCTGACTCTGCAACATTAATCTCATATGGGTCTCATTCTCTCATGTCCCTCACCCTGAGTTGTCCACAAATATCATGGTAGGTCTGCTAGCTTCAGTGATTTTTATGGGATTATGCCAATGTACACTAGCTCCAAACATTTTTGTGGTTGGCATATCACAACTTTATCCAGTTAAGTTGTAAATTACAAGTACTGTACCTATCAAGCTCTATGGCTTTTAAAGAATGTTTTTATATCATTCCTTATTTACATTTTCTTTAGAACACTGAAAGAAAAACATTATTCTGTAAAACAATACTGAAACTGAGTCCACAGGGAATTAGAATACGTTATATGGTATGCACATTACAAATACTATAAACAGTTTGTACTTTATTGTTTTATAACCTATCCATTTACTTCTCACAGTTTGCAACAGATTAGAGATTACAACCATGACTGTCGTTCAAAAAAAGGATTTCTCTGTTTTTAAAATATGTATTTTTCTTCATAAATTATAAATTGAGAGATCTTTTGAGTTGTGTTTGAAAATCTAAACTCTTCTAATGCCTTTTAGGAAAAATACATAAAGGAACAACAAAATCTGTATGAGCTTCACGTTGCAGTATCATCTGCTGAAAGATGTTACCACTATGCAACATTTTCAGAACATCAAGAGAATTTACAAGGTCAGAATAATATCAGGCCATCATGATGATTGAGGAAAATTCGATGAAATCCCCATTGCTATATCCCTTATATTAGCTAAGGACCAAACAAACAAACAAACAAACAAAAAAACTTGAACCATTCTCTACATCAATATTTCTGCTAGCCACTGAGCTGAAGCTTTTAATACTGCCACTGGTGCATTCATTTCCCCACCCTTTTATATTGTCAAGAAAGTACGTTCAATTTCACTTTCATAGAATATAAACCAAACCAAATATAAAGTAGAATATATTACTGTTTGGCTTTTAATGGCAAAAGTTATTGATATTGTGATGAATTTTCATTTATTAACTCCTTCACCTAATCTATAGAACAATAGATTTTAAAAACTAATTACATTTATGATATGCAGTGTGAGATTAGATGAATATTTCCTATTTTATTGTAAGAAGGTATCTTCAGACATTGAGCCAGCACTATGGCTCTATAATGAGAAATGCACCTATGGACATTTTGTTTTTATAAATTTAGAGAGAATACGAAAACTAATAAATTATATGAAAATGGGAAAATAGGCTCTGGAGGAGGAGACATATTGATGCAATTAATATTTCCAATAGTATTCAATACAATTTAAATGTTGTATTTACAATTAAAGCATATATTTATGCTGATTATCATTTATTCCACTGTAGTACCGGCAATTTCATACATTATTAATTATTAATGATATCAATACAGCTCAATACATATTTTTGCCATGTATTACACACACAAACAAGAAATATATGCTCAACTTATTCTTAACTAATAATCATTAGGATTGGGTAATCATTCTCTAGAGCTCATTATGAATATATAAATAATTACATTTATATAGTGCTTTAAATGTTAACAAAATAGTTTCTAGAAGTCAGCAGTTAATAACAAAAAACGCAGAATCATTTACAGTTACAGAAGAGAAGCCAGGAACTTAATGGGAAAAATGTATAGAGTAAGTGCTTTTGTGCTTCTGATATGAGTATTTAATGACTCTAAAAATAGGGGTAGCTGTATTAGTCTGAATCTGCAAAAGTGACAAAGAGTCCTCTGGCACCCCATAGACTAACAGATATATTAGAGCATAAGCTTTTGTGGGAGAATGCCCATTTTGTCAGATGCTTTGTGCAAGCTTTGTGGGTTATTTCAGACTACCATTCATAGTGTCCTGCACATGCTAAACAGTGCTAAAGATTGTCAGAGTGGGCATTTGTATTCACTCACAAAAGTTTTATGCTCTAATACATTTGTTAGTCTATAAGGTGCCACAGAACTCTTTGTCACTTCTGAAAATACTGACAATAAAATGTCCCAGTGGGTTGTTTTTTGCTTTTTTTTTAAAAAAAATATTGGTCATCTCACTTCAGTCAGGGCTGAAACACATTGGAAGGAAACAAGGGCAAGATTGCTTTAGTGAGACTCTAGAGAGGACTTCATTTTACAGGCAAGTCAGCTTAACACCTTTAAATGAGCACTAAATTAGAGTAAATGAAATTAAAGGGAAAGGAGGAACAAGATTGTATCTGATGCAGAGTTTGACGTGCTTCATGCTAACATTACCTTCCCTCCCCTGCACCAAAATCCTACTTCAGAGGCTAGAAGAACTGTGGTCTCCCCTATTAAAAATATTAACCTGACTTTCTGCTGGATCAGAACTAAACCAGCATGATATGGTTATTTTCCTTTGTCATTTGTTCAGAAAGTTTCAGGGGTGATCATCTTGCATAAAGCTACAAAGTGACATTTAGTAGTTAAGTTATTTATGTAAGTATCTATTTAGCAATGAGGCTGAATTCCTTAAATAGATTCACTTCTTAAATTTAAGCCAGAGGACAATGATTTTCAGTAAAGGTGCTGACTTTCTATTTTTTTCTGCTTGGGTACCTGCCATAGAAGCCCTCTTTTCTCTTTATTATTTGTCTTTGTACTTAAATCCCTTTAAAAGCTTTTGTTTTTGTCCAAATACTTTTCTTGTCAGGTGCACTTGTTAGAGACCCCACCAATAATCTTGATTGTATGTTGCTGTAGATGATTTAACTATTTCCGTTTAGGTCCTAATCTGGGAATAATGGTTAAGGCTGGGCCAACTTCACCCATGGTGAAGTTACATAGAATTCAATGCAAATATCTGAATATTCTGACCAAGCGTAACTGTCTTCTTACACACTAGGTCAGTAGCCTGTGTTCAGTCTGATTTGTTAAGCCCTTTTAGTGCATTAGATCACAAAATCAAAAGCAGTTTTCTTCACTTCATAGTATTTTATTTCCTGTTACTTCTTTTGTTAAATTTGCCTGACTTAAGTGTTAGCTATAGAAAACAGTCCCCCGGGTGCAAAGGCACTGCCACAACAGATACCAGAAATTTGGCCGGGTAATTGGGAGATGCACTGATTCACTGCTTCTCTTCTACAGCCTCCAATATTGGGGACCTCACAAAGCCGTGGCAGTAGAGTTAAGACCCCAATCCTGCAACTGACTGAGGCAGAACTGCTGCACCGAGGGGGAGATCCATTGACTTAATCTGTGCTGCACACAGTTAGTTGCATATGTGGGCCCTAAAGATGCCCACCTTCAGTGGAACACCAGAGTGATGTCCCTTCCATTGTAGTGACCCTCACTTCTCCAGCAGGGGTGAATCTAGGATCTTGAATGAGCTCCTTGAGCATGTACTTCAGTCCTTCTCTTGTACAATTGTAAAACGTGTGTCCTCGGAAATTTGTGTCAGGGATGCTAAGGTCATTAGATAAGCACCTCTTTTTAATTGTATATAAATCAAAATCAGTATGTTTACCATTCTGGATCTTTTTACAATGACTGAATTTGCATATCAACTCCATTGACCAGTGAAAGACAAGACTTAGGTTGGATAATGCTAAAAGGCCAGAATCACCTAAATGTAGCTCTTATTTTCCTCCCGTTCCCCACTACTACTATTAAGTCAGTGACTCTTAGGGGTTGTCTTCACTACTGGGGAGATTGACGCTGATGCAATCGAAGACCCACTAAATCAGAGGTGGGCAAACTATGGCCCTTGGAGCACATCCAGCCCGCGGGCCCATCCTGTTTGGCCTGCCTGATCTCTCGGCTGGGGAGGCTATCCCCAGCCCCTTCCCGACCTTCCCTGCTCCCCTGGAGCCTCAGCATGCCACGTGTGCAGCACTTTTGGGGGGCGAGGCGAGCGTTCTTGTGGATCAGTGTGGCAGTGGTCTGGCTGAAGCCAGACACACTTCTCTGAGCAGCGTGTTAAGGGGGACAGGGCTGGGGCTGGGGGGTGTTGATAAGGGAGAGAGGCCCAGGGGAAAGGCAAGGTGTAGGGGGGAATTGGATAAGCATGGGAGCCCTGCGGGGGTGGGAGGAGAGGCTATGGATAGGGGTCAGGGCAGTCAGGGGAAGGGAACAAAGGGTTGGATAGGAGTTCAGGTTCTCAAGGATCATTAGGGTCAAGAGGGGGCGATCCGGAGACAAAGTGGGGCTGGATGGGTCAGAGATTCTGAGGGGGGCAGTCAGGGGACAGGGGGGTAATAGGGGGTAGTGTCCTGAGGAGGTAATTAGGGTGGGAGGGTCTCAGGATGGGCAGTGAGTCAACTTCTCTTTTATTTTGGGCTATGAAGAATAGTCATTGGAGTCCCATCACAATGTGGCAGGGTACTTGGCAGGGTTCTCAGAGGGTCTGAAAACCCCTTTGGTTCTCAAATCTCTGAAGGGTTGGTAGGGGAATCCGGTCCCAGTACTCCCCTGGGTTCCAGTTATGGGCCTTAAAGCCAGGCAGGCAGAATCAGGCTTTCATAACACCCCTTAGTGTGCTCTGATCTGCTTCCTACCTCCCCTGATTTCTGTAGGCTTCTCCAGCCTGTAAATCCTGTCATCCCCTCTCTGGATGCTGTCTCTGGGCAGCTTCTCAGCAGCTTGTTGGGAGGGCATTTCCTTTTTCAGACTACTTGCTCTTCTGGCAGCCACCTCATCCCTGTGCTTCTTTCTCCCAGCTGCTGTGAGGCTGCCAAACAGCACTGGCCTGCAATTCCCACATTAACTCCTAGACTGCAAGGCCAGCATGGAATATATATACCCTATGACAGTCCTCTTGGTTTTCCAGATAAATTAACTCCTACTTTTGAGCATTTCAGACTGCTGTTGGACTCTGAGGGCAGTAACTGTTTTTAGGTGATGAGTTTGTTTCTATTGTCCCCTTCACTCTGCATAACTTTATCTCTGCAGAAGGTTTTTGTCTCATATTTCAGAGTCTGATTCTCTCGGTCCTTTAAGCTGTTGTCTGAAGCTCTTCTCTGGTGCACTTCACTTCTTTGGGCATCTCTCAGCTCAGAGAATGGAACCATTTACAGGTGGAGAAGGTGAGGCAGAGCTGCCCTCCTGCTGCTGAGTCTCTTCTATTGCAGACAGCACCATCCTGTCAAAGAACAGGGGATTTTTTCCTTGCCTGTGAATAATTTTTTATTCAAAGAGATAGTTGCCAATTTAGATCAGCAGTGGCAGCACTGACAGGAGCCACAGTTGCACAGGAAAAAATAAAAACATCTATACTGATGTTGTGTTTGTGTATATCATAAGTCATGGGTCAAGTTTAATTATAAAGTCATTATAGTTCTCTCAGTCTTCAGTGTACCTAACAGTGTCATGTGCATTGCTAGAATCTGAAGGCAATCTCAATCCACGTGCAGCTATATGTAGATAATGAAGAAAAAAGTAGCTGCAGAAGCCTCAGGAGAATAAAATAAACAACTTCTGCAACTGAATTCCAATGACTTCCACCTTTGTCAGGAAATCTGGTGTCTGAGTAATAAAGAACTCATTTTTTTCAGTATAGGTAGTCTAGCATCCCATGTTCCAATGGCCCCATACTTTCCTAAACCAGTTCCTTCCATCTAGGTTTAGAATATTCTTTATTTTCCCCAAGTAGAAGTGCTGAAACTTGCATTGTTCATTTGACTTGCACAGCAATTCTGAGGATTTGGTCCATTCTTTGTAAAATAAATAAATCTTTCCTATGTGAGTGTTATAATAGCCTGAGCAGAAGTTAAGGCCTATGCTACAGTAACTTTCAGTTCTTTTTCAAATGCTTCTGCACTGAGCTAGAGTTTATTTCAGATATAAAATAGATAAAAACTATCTGATAGCACTTGTTCTATTTCCTTAGTGACATAAAACCCCCATTCCATGAATGAAATTCTAGGTCTTTCCAAACAGTAAACTCACTGAAAAATGGATTGAAGAGGTTTACAATGATATGCTCAAGGCTTAAAGGAGACCAAAAGTTATTCATAGAAATACAGAGGAAACCAACCAAACAGTTACTAAAGGAAGAACAAAAAGGTACATTTTTCTATACTTTAAATAGGAGGGATAGAGGAAGAATATATTACAAATTATTTTTCCTTATAATGGCAGAATTAAAAAACACACTATACTTTAAAATTACATTGAAAAGCAAGATATAAAATAGATAGAAATAAAGATAATGAACTTTCTTCTTATGATACTAGTCTGGGTCCAATATGTTGTATTACCAATCCCCAAAACTGATATGGTTATCAGTTCTGTCTCCAGATTCATATGGAACAGGAATTGAAGAAGCCAAAATATAAGCCATGAGCAGCCTGGTATAGTGGGGTGGGCATTGCATTGGCAGTAAGGAAATATGAGATCTATACTTGGCTCTGGTATTGAGTGGTCTTTGGGAAGTCACTTCACCACTCTGCACTGCAGTTTCCCATCCTACACACTGTGCCTTGTAGATATTGTAAAAATGCTTTGGGGGCAGGAACAGTCTCACTATGTGTTTATACAGTGCCTGCTACAATGGGGGCCTGCCTTTTGTCAGGGCTTCTTGACACTGTTGCAATGTTAATAATCAGTGGACTATTTGAGGACCAGTCATGTCCAATATATAAGTATTGTGACAGGGTCAGACCAGATGGCTACAAGAGAGTGGTGGAAAATAGATACATTAGTTCCAGATTAAACAGTTCCCTTTTCCGTGGGTAAGATAACAGGAACTATTCCAGAACAATCAGGAACTTGCTAGAACCAATTAACGCAGGCAAGCTAATTAGGACACCTGGAGCCAATTGGGAAGCTGCTAGAATCAATTAAGGCTAATCAGGGCACCTGGTTTAAAAAGGACCTCATTTCAGTCAGTGAGACGTGCATGCAAGAAGCTGGGAGCAAGAGGCACTGAGAGTGGGAAGGCGTACTGCTGGAGGACTGAGGAATACAAGCGTTATCAGACACCAGAAGGAAGGTCCTATGGTGAGGATAAAGAAGGTGTTGGGAGGAGGCCATGGGGAAGTAGCCCAAGAAGTTGTATCTGTCACACAGCTGTTACAGGAAACACTCTAGACAGCTGCAATCCACAGGGCCCTGGGCTGGAACCTGGAATAGAGGGCGGGCCTGCATTTCCCCCATCCCTCCATCCCCCCAACTCCCTACTTGATACCAAAGGAGTTGACCTGGACTGTGGGATCCACCAGAGGGGAAGGTCTCCAGAGACTACAGGGATTGTTCTTCTTCCTTTTCCCCATGCTGGCCAGTGATTAGGTTAGCTGAGTGAATGGCAGAATTGAGCCATGAAGTGGCCAGATTGAGGGCTGCCGTGAACCTCTGAGATGAGCAAATCTGCCAATAAGCTCAGGACTGACCAAGGCAAAGGAGGAACTTTGTCTCAATATATTACTGTACAACTCAAATCAAATGTGTTTTATTATTGTCATAATCATAAGGGTAGGCTAAAAATTACTCCTTACATATAAAGGGTTAAGAAGTCCAAATAACCAGGTTGGCACCTGACAAAAATGACCAATGGGAACAGAAGATACTTTCAAATCTGAGGGGAGGGAAGGCTTTGGGTTTTTGTGCCTTTGTTTGTGAGTTCATTCTCTTTAGGATTTCAGAGGAATCAGACTGCCATCGCTTCTCTCCACCATCTATTGTGTGGAGCTAATTCCAGGATTGGGGCTGCCTTAGGTTCATGGTACTTGCCCATAAACTGGATTGTATATTGGAAGTTTTTGTGGTGTTTAACTCTTTCTTGTTCAATGATTTAAAAGTGCTTGGAAAATATGAAAAATTATAAAATATTGCTCCCCCTTTCCCATTGAAATTCAAAATTTCAATTAATTTTTATTGAAAAACTGAATTTTAGAAATTTTAGAATATTTAAAATTTATCATTTTAATAACTTTTCAAATTTTTAATGGAACTCTTTTTAGGAATAATAATATTTCATAATACTATGAGCCAGATTTTACTGAAGTCAGTTTGCGGTGATTGCAGCAGCATAAATGGGTATTAATTAGATGGTGAGGGCTTCCTGATCCTCTATCTTCGCCCTGACTCTGGAGTAGATTAGATAAGTCTAAAGGCTGATCTAACTTGCATCGGATGGCAACAGTTTCCAAGAAGTTGTCTGTCAGCTAGGGATAACCAGAAGGAATTGTACTCCTTTTCTGTCCCAACAGGCCACATGCTGCACTGCTTTGACACATAATAAGGACTCCTACCAGCTTGGGAGTTATAGGCAGTCTCTACCTCCTTTGCACAGGCCCAAGAATCTGGTCCAATATTTGTATAGTGACTTCTACTGGAGTACATCAAAGTGCTTTACAGTTATGAATTTGCCTTCACAATTCTTTTAGAGGTATTTTTGTAAAGGGACATTATGCAAAATGTGCACACACAGGACTACAGTTTGCAAACTTTCTGCTTTATTTAACTGCTGTAATAAACAGGACCAACAAATTTACCAAAATTGTGAGCTCAATTGTAAAAAGTATATGAAAGTTCATAAAATGTCACAATAATCTATAAGAAGTGTAACTGGGAATAGGTGTGTTACTTCTTGTTATTAAATATTAATACTTTTAGTTCTTTCTTTCTGTATATTTGATTATATCTGAATTACCAGGCTCAGAACACTGGTCCTTAACCAATAAGTAATCTTATTTTGGAATAACATCGATTATGCTGTATTTAAGAATTCTTGGGCATCCTCCTGTCTATAAAACTCCAGATATTTTTAGAAAACACCTCCTTAACAGATCATCTATCTATCTATTTATCTATCTTTTAATCACTGTCAAGCGGTTAAAAAATAATCATGATTAATTGTGCAATTTAAAAAATTAAACATGATTAATCATGCTGTTAAAAACAGAATACTATTTATTTAAATATTTGTGAATGTTTTCTACATTTTCAAATATATTGATTTCAAAATACAAAGTGTAAAGTGCTCACTTTATATTTACTTTTTAGTACAAATATTTGCACTGTAAAAAACTAAATAAGTAGTATTTTTCTATTCACCTAATAGAAGTACTGTAGTGCAATCTCTGTATCATGAAAGTTGAACTTACAAATGTAGAATTATATACGAAAAATAACTGCACTCAAAAATAAAACAATGTAAAACTTTAAAGCCTACAAGTACACTGAGTCCTACTTCTTGTTCAGCCAATCATTCAGACAAACAAGTCTGATTACAATTTGCAGGAGATAATGCTGCTCGCTTCTTGTTTACAATGTCACCTGAAGGTGAGAACAGGCATTCACATGGCACTGTTGTAGCCAGCATCACAAGATATTTACTTGCCAGATGTGCTAATTATTCATATGTCCCTTCATGCTTCAACTAACATTCCAGAGAACATGCATTTATGGTGATGACTGATTCTGCTCAATAATGTAAATGTAAATCCCGAAAAAGAAGTAGGGCTGCGTGGACTTCTAGGCTCTAACATTTTACATTGTTTTGCTTTTGTGTGCTGTTATGTAATAAAAAAATCTACATTTTTAAGTTATACTTTCACCATAAGGATTTTGCACTACAGTACTTGTATGAGGTGAATTGAAAAATACTATTTCTTTTGTGTATAATTTTTACAGTGCAAATATTTCTAATCAAAAATAATATATAGTGAGCACTGCATATTCTGTGCTGTAACAGAAATCAATATATTTGAAAATGCAGAAAAGCATCCAAAATATTTACTAAATTTCAATTGGTAGTATTTTGTTTAACAGTGTGATTAATCACAATTTTTTTGAGTTAATTGCATGAATTTACTGAGGCCTCTTGGTCTGACAACAGAAGGTGGCAATGTATATATTGCTTTCTGTATTCTGTATAGTGCTGTACTAATCTCTGATTGATAAATAATTCCACCTGAGCTGGTTATTTGACAATTTTGAGTCATTAACTCAAACACACAACAGATGCAAGACAATTAGACAGAAAAACTGGATTAGTTTACACCGTAAACTCCACACTGATATAATCTAAGGATTGCTGAAATTATGCTTGTTGAAAACAGAAGATGTGGAGCCAGAAGTTAATGAACCAAAAGTGGATATTAGGCCTGACACAATAAACAGTTTGTTAGTTGTGGCTCAGTAGCAGGATTTAGGTAGCTTTGCATTTGCCCACTGACAGAGATTTAGACAGTAATTGAACCGTGGTTTTGAGAAAGTCACTGGTACCTAAATGTTGGATATAGGCAACTAAACACCCAAGGATATGTCAATACTGCAGCTGACAGGGAGCCTGCAAGGTAGAAAGACTTACACTAGTATGGCTTGCACTTGTGCCCTAAAAATAGCATTGCAGATGTTGTAGCTTGGGCTTGAGACCCTGAGCTGCAACATCCCCACTGCTATATTTTGTGTGCTAGCTCAAGCCTAGGCGGAGGGGCTTGCTCCCAGCCATATAGGCATCCCCTCAATGCCTTTGTTCACCTAGCCCTAACCAAGGCCATAGAGTAAGTAGTTGGCAGAGCAATTAATGAAATCCAGGGCTCCTAATTCTAATCTTTTTTCCTTCTACTGCCACAAAATGATCCTTCTTTTCCTAGGTGTTACCTTGTTTCATGCTGAAGTCATGGAAAAGCATGATATCTATCCACAGGTTTAGTCAAAGACTGAGAAATCTTAGTGAACCTCTGCAGTTAATGTGAGCTGAAATTTGAGGTTTGAGTTTGCATTGATGCCTGAATTCAAGTAAATTTCAAGTTGTTTCATATATTTAATTCTCCCTAGAATATCAATACACTGTTGGTACTTATATTCAAATAAACCTTAAGAACATGAAGAATAATTTGACATATCAGTGTGATGTGACTGCAATAGCCCTCAGTCCATCAGATCAACAATTTACAAACTAGGAGAACCCAATGACATTTTTGGAAATCAATATTAATACTTGCAAAGGTGCAGTGATCTTTGACATTACTCAGTATTTCCCTTGTGAAAAAAAAATATAAAATCTCTCTCAGACCTGATAATATTTGGAAAAGAAGAACAGTTCCAATAGATATTGTGAGTTCTGGTAAATATAACAAGCATATAATACAAAGTAAAATTCAGAACATTGCTTGTCTCAGTGATACTGGGTCTGTGTACAAAGATAATGAAGGATATCTTTGAGGACAGTGTTGTGTACAGGATGCACTGCACGAAACTCTGCTCTCTATGTCTGTGCAGCTCTTATTGAAGTCAATGTAAGTGTAACTGTGTATATAAAGGCAGAATTTAGCTCTCAGTAACTATGAACAAAATAAAGCTCACTAGTGTCATTCAACATGCATGAAAATGACAACCAGAAAGTGAACAAAAGAGTTCAGTGGAAGTGACAGTGCGTCTGACTATGTGTATAAACTTCTTGTAGAAATGAGCTAAAAGGAACACCTCAAGTATTGTCATTTGCCTTGCCACCAGCAGCTATTTCTGTAGAACCCAGAATAAGAAAAGTAGCCTACAGGCCAAATGTTTCCACAGAGAATAAAAATTCAATTATTTCCTGAAGTTGAAAAACTTCACTTGAACATGCTATCCAATTTAACTGCACTAACAACAAACACAACTGCCTTAACTTAGAAGAGTGAGCATTGGGACTAAAAGTAAGCAGTACTAAGTAACCCTATTATTTGATCTTTCCCCAGCTGTGAACTGGGTCTGCTGGCTGCATGTTGGGGGGAAAGGAATTGAGTAATTGAAGCTACCTATGTACAAATAATTGTAGAAAATCCTAAAATAACTCCAGATCTCCCAATAGTTGGGACAGAGATGTATCAACATAATTGCTTGAGTTGTGTCTGTCCCACACTACTTATCCTGGACTTGGAAATGAGACAGAGCACATGACACTTCCTAAAATGGAAATACGGAGAAGGGTTTTGATCCTTTGTGACAGAATTGATGTTCTCGAATTCATATTTTAAGTTTCCTAGATAGCATAGAAAGGTCTCAGATAAAATCTATAGACAGACAAATATATAGATGTAAAGTTAATGCAAATTAAAATTTTGTGTCTTACATAAATTCACTGCATTGAGATTCCATTTATTTTCTATTAGCATTCTCATAAAGAAGCATTGTGACAGTTACAAACAAAACAGGATATCTCTTTTTGTGAATTTGGGTGCGGATGGGGCTTCTGGAGCTCAAAAGTAGTAAGGGGGAACTCTGCTAATTTCAAAACCTTCTTTATCTTCTACGACCTTAACAGCCCCAAAGAGACGACACACTTGCTTTTCTGCAACAGACATTGTTACATGATAAATGAAACTGCTAAGTCAGCGTGTATGGTATTTCTAAATATTTGTAGTTGGTTTGGTAATGTGCTAATCATGCTACTTATTACTAACTGTAATGTACCAAGCAAGCTTTATCCCCTTCGGATCTAAATGAAGGATGATCAGGTGACTTGACTGCATGCCTTAATACTTCATAATGGAAAGTTCCTGCTTTCTGATGTTGGGGGGTCATCTGAGTTAGACAGAGAAAAGACCATTTTATCAAAACCATTTCCCTGCAGTTTCCTGGAGTTTAGAAGTAGATGTGATGAAACCATACTTAAAAACATTGATGTCAATTGGAGCTTTCTATATGGGGTGGGAGAGTTAAAGCAGTACCTGAAATAATTGCTGAAATATAAGTAATCTGAAAATCACTATAAAATTTACTAACATTTGACAGAACTCTCAAATATTGCAAACAGTTTTTGTGAGGGGTGCAGGATTATTCAAATGAACCTTATAAACATACAGAGACATTGTCTCATCATTAAAAATAAACGTGAAAAGCCAGATTGCAAAAGAGTTCTGGTGCCATTTAGGCACCTGAACAAAGAGGCCAGATTTCAAAAATAATTAGCACCCCACATCCTCCACTGAGAACAACTTAGGCCTCTAAATGAAGGGGTCAGAAGAACAATGGAACTGTGGGGCACTCAAAACTTGTCACTTAATTTAGGTGCCTATAAAGGAGCTAAACTCTTTGGAAAATCAAGTTTTATATATATATATATATGTATTCTATTAATTCTACCTCCAAAAATCCCAGCAGCCACACACACACACACACACACACACACACACCCATCCATCCTCCAGAATGTACAAAACTAGCCAAACATTGAAAGTACCTATTAATATATTTAAGCTTAAAGGCCTGGAAGATCAGCTGAGTCCTGAACCAGTTAGCAATCTGTACATTATAAAAGGAAAAGTCAGTAGGGATGGAACAAGAAGAGGAAAGAGACAACCCAAAGCACATAATGAGCTTCCAGTGTGACTTCAAGAAGTGGTCTCACTAGCAAAGTAATTTCCTATATTAGTTTTGAATTTTGAGTTTCTGTGCTTTCTTTAATAAAAAATGAAGCATTATGGTAATGGTTATTGCTTCAGCATTTTTCCTAAAATACTATAATGTGTGTTTCTTTAATAAAAGAGATCTGAAATAAGATTTCACTAGGGAAAAATTTAATAAAGCTCCAGATTGCATGTTGAAAACATTCCTCTGCTCTTTGTCTAAACGTAGGCAGTTTTCATAAAATGCAAGATGCCAAATTCTGCTTATATTTGCTTTGAAATTTATGCAGTTACTCTGGATTTGTACTCGTGTAACTGAGATCAGAATTTGGCCTTATGGATTCTAATTAAGTCTGTGAAATACAGACCACAACATTGTATTCATATTATTTATAAATAATCAAGGGAAAATATGCTTTGTGATACGTTGGCTGAAGGAATATCAGTTGGCATGGCTGGCACAACTCCCATACATTGATAAACATTGCGATCTGTTTTCATTTAATAAATAATTCCTATAACAGCTCTCAATATTTGTTGATCTTTCTGTGTCTCAATGTCCCATGTATAAAATGGAGATACTACCTACTTATCTAACAGGGTTGTTTTGAAGATAAATTGTTCTAAGGATATCCCACTGAGGAACGTAATCAAAAAGCCATTCAGGTATAAACAATTCTTTACTCAATGCAGTTTCTGAATGCTGTGCAGTAAGCAGGGCCACTCACTGAATGAAGAAATATTGAACTTTTACCTAAGTATACGGTTTGAGTACTCTCCATTTTGTGTACTAAGATGCCAATCCTACATACACATATGCATGTGAAGTCGTTAGGACTATACACAGTTAATCATGTGCAAAAGTGTTTTCAGGAGGTGGGCCTAAATGAGGCAGAGGTCCAGTAGCAAAAAGCGTGTCATTAAAGTCTTTATTAACATTCATAACAAGCACGGCAAAATAAGGTTGCCCAGGCAACTGTAAAACAGCGGGCATTTCCTAGCTCTTGCTTGCTTGAATTTCCAACTTTAACAATATTAGTTTAGCATATTATATGTGCCTCACATTTTTTTAAAAAATTCACTTGTAATTGATTGGAAATTTGAAACTGTATATATGTATATATGTTTCTTTTTTTTTCCTTTTAAGAGCATTCAATGTGATTTTTTATTGTAACATTGCCCATATCTGTCTAGGTTACTGGCATTTTTTAAAAAAATAAAAGAAAGCACAGAAGCATTTATTATGGCAAAAAAGCATAGAAGGAATTTCATTGACTACACAGACAAAAAGTATAAAGATCATTTTGGCAGTACCTTACATTCTATATGATTTTTAAAATGCTTACAAAAATTAGCATTCACATTGTCTATTTACATCATGTTTTATTGTATTTTGTGAAGATAAATGAAAGAAATACATTTAACTGTGACTAAGAGACCCAGTACTGCTCCATATAGGAGATTTTCGATTTACAATATAGGGCCAGAACAAAAGACCACCGACAATGTAGTTCTTTCCATTGTCTTCAGTAAGTTTCCAGACAGAGCTAAATTCATGGCAACAGAAGGATTAGAATGCTGAACTTCATATTAAAAAATTGTGGGTTCGACCACTGCAACTAAAGGGCAACCTCAATTTGATGTAATCAGTATAGGATCCACGGCAGAAAGCTGAGTTGTTAAGGTTCTATTTAGTAGTGGAAATTACTCACTAGGCAGGCCACTACAATCCTTTGCCATGTATCCTAGCTGGAATCAACAGGTCTGCTACAATTTATTGACTTTGGAGATACACAAGTCCCACTATAGAATATCTGCTGACACCTTTTCTTATTATTATTATTCTAGCCTCAGTCTCATTTATGGGTTCCTTTCTTTGAATCCTTCTCCCTTCCAGTCTTTTCTGAAGCAGTTCCTCAGAAAATTCTGCAGTTAATCAAATCCCTTCTCTTATTCTCCACTTCTAAATGCAACACATTGTTTTCTATATGTTCTTCTGATTTTCTTTTCACAAGTCCAAACCTTTTAAGCCTGGAATCCCTTAAGTTTTATATGATTGTTACCACCTTCAAACATCCCCTAATTAGTTCATTCGGAACATGGTCCACTCTCACACATCTTTAGTACCTAATACATAATGGGTACTAAAAATCATATTATTAAAATTATTTTATATGTTATGTTGCATTTGTCACAAAGAAGGATCCCAAAAAGTTTTGTAAAGACACAGCAACATGGAAATGTAGCTCCCCTCGGTAAAGGGCAGCATCCGACACACTGTAGACCAAGAAAAAGTAAGAGCACCAAGACAAACCTCTGCCCTTAATTGATAGATTAAATTCCTGACACAGTTGCTATGTGAATAATGTTTTTTGTGATAGCATATGGCAAAATATTTGAACATCATGAGCATATCTAATATTTAAACTTTCCATAACATGGTGTATGTTCTTTATGAACTAAAAAACAAAATGTTTCTTTGCTATTACAGAACAAGAAACATCCTAACAAAACCCAACCTGTCACAAATGTTACATATTTTATTTTACTGGGACATCACACACCTGTGAAAATTTGAAAATTGTAATAGAGCAATTTGAGTGCTATGATTCAAAATAAATTTCAAATGGATCTCTAATTGCTTCAAATTACAATCAGACTGAATTATTACAAGAAGCTAAACTAGTAACTGTCAAAATAGGCTGTACTGCTTTTTTTCTCCTATTATGGTTTTGTCCTCAAACTTAAATTTTTGGTAAAGCTTCATCACTTTGTATAAGTTGTTGCAAATCTATCAGAGGAAAACTCCACTAGAATTTTAATGTTCTTCCACTGCTACATATATTTTCATACATATTTAATGCATATCGAATGTTAAGCTAGACTGACAGAGCAAACCACCAGAACTGGGCAATGATTTTGGCTGATACAATTGTAAGTGTTACATTCCCACCAAGGAATATCTAAAATACCAAATCCAATAAAAGTGTCAAATTTAGCTTAGTTTTGCTCATTTTCAGAGCAATAGTTTTATGACCATTTGTGAATGCTACTAACATTTCATTACTTTGATGATGCACCAGTTCATTAGGGTTAGCAGTAAACTTAAGCACCAGTTTAATCATATGACTAATCCCATTCAGATCAATGGAACTACTCACATACTTAAAAGTTAAGCATGTGAATAAGTGTTTTGCTGGATTTTGGTCTGCTTAGGCCTGCTTAGGGGCTCAAAGCAAATTCCACATAAATTAAGCCAGTTCCCCGAGGATTTTCCCCAGACTAAGGGAATCCTTGTACAGGTATGGTATGGTGGCTCCTACTTCATCCCTCTTCCAGGCCCCTTGTGGTCTTTTCACCAGCATTCTGCATGAAGAGCCAATGGAAGGGAGTGGGGAGAGGATGTGGCGGGAGGGCAGCAAGTTATGTCCACCTGAATTTCAGTTTGGAATTATCCATTATGGCTTTTAGCAGCCAGCCTAACCGAGCAGCTCTAATACTTAGAAATTGAGTGGAAGAAAGCAACAAAAAGAGGGTAAAAAGAAAATATCTTTTTTTTATCTAAAAAGGTACATCTCTCACCCAAACCCTACCCATCATATTATCTTATAATGTTGTAACTGATAAACATAATTTCCTTGAAAATCTGACTGCATTTTCTAAAGGACAAATAATGACAATATTTTACAATATAGTATAATATGGATTAAAAGTCAAGAAGGCTATCAGCAGTATTATTGTAATTTCTTTTTGATTAAACTCATATTTCTTTAAGAAATGCAGTCACACTTGTAGTGAAATTATGTTTATTAATTAAAACATTGTAAGATGTGAAGCCCATGACTTCCCCATCAAATTTTCATATACTGTTACTGAATTTACTAAAATGAAATACAAGCTTCTTATACTGTGCTAGCATTTTTTTGTCCATTGCAGAGACTGCAGTGATTGTTAAAGACAGTGAAACTGATGAATAATTTAATGGTAGATATTTATGGAATGTATAAGTAGAGCCAAAATTGTTCATTATCATTTTCTCTATCTGTGAGATAATTTACAGATTGCAAAGTGACTGTAAAAATGAATTGAATTTTTTTTTTAACATTGAATTTAGTAATTTGGCAAATCTTGCTGTTTAATCAACTAGAAGATTGGCTGATTGGAGTAAAAGTCTATCATACTAACATACAGTTACATGTGTTCATTTGTATGAATTTTTTTGATTGGGATATGGGTGAGTACAAAGATGAAGGAAAATTTTACCTTAATGAGAATTATTAAAGCAGACTAACTTATTACAATGTACATTATGACATTTAGATAATACTTGACTCCTGTGAGATTGTCAGAGTAAGGAGGTATCACTTTGGGAACTTGATATGTTGTATCTCTATATTAAACATCTTTCATTTTTGCTATTTATGATTTTTGAGTATACGTAAACAGATTTCTAGTAAAAGTGATGATACATTTTAAAGATTATTGTATTCTGCAATGCAATTTCTATCAGCTGTAGCTTTGGATGGTCAAATTTCTGAGCTATGTAATTGTTAGTATCTGTAAATGAATATCAACTCTTTCAGTTCTTTCTGTATATTTGATTCGTTTATATGTTAACTATTCTAATTAACTAATCTTTATCTTCTACAAAGAGTCTGTCTCAATTCTAAGGCCAAGAAAACTGGTACTTAACTATAAGTAACTTATTCAGGAATTTTATCCATTATGATTTATTATAAACATACTTGAATGCTTTCATGTCTATACAACTCCAGATATTTTTGGAAATCAACTCATTAATACTTTATACATTAATTACAAAGGTCAATAATTATACATATATAATGCTTACATAAGCATATATAGATTTGGGAAACTGTTACGGGGTGACTGTTGCAGCAGATGTTTTCTGTTGGGGAATCAATAGGGAAAAATGATTGTGGAGTAAGAAGAACCCACTGAAAGATATTATCTTGAAGAGCTGTTAGTCCTCTCAACTGTAAATAATCAGGTAATTACACATAAATCAGGTAAACTGAGACTGTATAGAAATGACATCACAGCATATGTTTCTTTGACAAAAAGGTCTTCTTTGTTTCAAAACCCTATATAATGATACTGTTATGGGAACTTACTTGGGGGAATGAAAACTTTTCATTCTTCCAGATACACCGAAGGAGAGAGACAGAATCAACTCTTGATCTGACAACACAGGATGGTATTGTTTCTATTTCTTTCTGTATTTTATAGAGCGCTGTATTAATCTCTGATTGATAATCTTTGATTAAATAATTCTAATTGAGACTGTTATTAGACAATCTCACATCATTAACTCAGACACGCAACAGTCCTGACAAAGTTCCAAATCTGAAGAGAATAGTGTATGACATGTCCTCTTTGAAAACTGGTATCCTAATAGCTACAAGGACAGAATCCAAAAGTGACAGTATAAGTAACAGAAAGTAAGAGTTGCTTCCATTTGACATAAATGTCACTAAGTACCTGGAATTTGACAGAGGTACGTATGTATGAAGAAGTTTGAGCAACACTGTCAAATTTAACAAGTATTTCTTCTACAAAAAGATGCCAAATGTCTATTTTGAAAAGTGAACCAAAACCCATTGTCCCATTCATTAAAAGTAATCTGATGCTGGGACTTCCATGTAGCATGACTTAACAGTTTTTATAGCATTTAAATAGCATTATATTCAGACATTTCTCTCCATGTGCAGAAAGTTGTGTTTTTTTAATTATCATCAATTCATCAAAATCTTCTCTGACTGGCAGTTTAATGATCTATTTTACATCCTTTACTAATATTTGCATATAAAATTCACACCACCAGGGTATTATGGTTGATTAAGTGCCAGTTATTATTATTAGTATTAGTATTAGTAGTATTATTGTTGTTGTTGTATTACAGAAGCATTTAAGGAGTCCATTCAAACCATGGGACATTCCTGAGCAGTGCATTGTACAAACATAACCCAAAGAGCTTACTATTTAAATAAACAAGATAGACAAAGTGTTGTGCAAAGGAATGCAACATACAAACGGAGTGAGAAGTGTGTGACAGCCGGCAAACTTGTCAGTTCTATGTGGTGTTTTCTTTTGTGTTTTTTTGAGTTGTGGTGAGTTTTTCTGTGCATATAAATATACACAAAACACACGAACATATTTAATCTGCTATGGAATAAATGCGGGTTGCAGAAGAAAATTAGGAGGCATGTTTGGGAGAGAACTATTGATCCCAACCAAGCTACTGCTAAAGACACCACCTGAGGATGACAAGAGGAAACCTGCAATAGAGTATGTTCACCAGTTGAAGGAGTGGATGGACCTGACCTAACACTTTACATGGTAACATATGCAGGCGGAGTCAAAGCACCAGAGAAAATAGCAGCATGTATGGAAAAAACACGTTACAAAAGGGGATATGATGGGCATGTACTCTTCCAAGAGAAAGAGGGGAAGAACCCCAAATTTAGCTTGAGCAGGGAAAGTCCTTGCACTGTACTAGAGAGACTTTCACATGTGGTGCATTGGGTGGAGCCAAATCACCTAAGAAAAAGAGGAATATTAGACCAATGCTCTTACAACATTGACTCAACAGGGGCCTGGGCATAGAACTGCATAGAATTGAAGTGGGTTCCCCTATATAAGAGGGGTCTGGAGCCAGCTTTAATCTTTGGGCCTCAGAGGAATCCATTATTGTTCCTGAAATAATGCTGTCTGTTCCTTCAGCCAATGGACACCCAATGAGCAATCACAATCCTCAACCCTACTCTTAACAATTCACAGGCCACTTAAGGATTGTCCATATATTATGAGCTCTAAGAGAACGGAGAGGAGCAAGTCCTCCCCATAGATATAGAACTACTACCTCTGTTTGTAGGAGAATAAAACACCACATTTGAGAATGAATGTATCTGAGTGAGAGCCAATATAATGGGGTTTTCCTTCCTCCTAGCTATGTTGTTGGTGGTGTGAACTGAGAGAACAATTCCTTTTGAGGGTGAATCTACCTGTTGGTGGTTCTAGAGGTAGGACCTGTTATGTGAGGGCTCTGGCCACATTAAAGCCTGTAGGACTTCTCTGACACTGTGGTTTTGCCTTGTTTCTTCTAATATCCCTGATAATACATTTATTTAGTAGTAGTATCTGTAGTAGTAATTTGTACTGTGATAGTGTCTAGAAATTCCAGTCGGAGAGCTGGACCTCATTGTGCCAGGCATTGTACAGTCATTAAATGAAAAGACAACATACGCCTCATGGTGCTAACCTGGTAAACATGTGATGAGACACAACAAATGGAGATAAACAAATACACATGGAGATTTCTTTTTGTCAAATTTTACACAACTGGTAAATCTTGCTCTCAGTTACACAGTATACAAACCCCACACAATTCGGGCCATACTGCAGTTTTAATCCACTTTAATTTATAGTAATGTGTTATAAATAGTACTGTGTATAGAAAATCCAGGGCCTATGTCTGCAAATGTTACTCATGATGAGTGGCACTCATCCTCAAAAGAAGTTCCATTAAAGTGTATGAAGAAGCCTTCATGAGCTACAGTTGAAAAATATGATCCTAAATATTAATTTTAAAAGTGTACAACAAAGTGCACAACAAACTTTCTTGGCATTGCTCAGTGACCCTTACTAAAATGTTAATTGTATTTTTGCAGCTGGAGAAGAGTGGGAGGTTCAAGTCTATGAACGTCTGTCACACGGGGCAGTAATGTCTCTCCCATATGTCTAGGAGTCAGCAGCTTTCATGTCCTTTGAATGACTATTTTATTTCACACAAGCCCATACCTAGAGAGTCACTGCTGACCAAATCTAAGAGTGCTGTAATGCGAGGTCTTTCTTTTTTTCTATTGACACTAGATTTAACAATTGATCTTTCAAGGTTCTAGAAATCTCCCACAAGTTGGTGAGCACACTCAAATTTCAGTGAAAGTTAATAGAAGTTGATGGTGCTCAGCCTCTTTCAGATCCATGCTTAACTGGGCTAAACATGTGACTGTCAGAAGAAGAGGGGGCCAAATGTGGTGGTTCACAATTCATTCAAATTTATTAACATTTAGCTGCCTTACATTTAAGGCATTATAGACCAACACATTGTTGTTGTTGTTTTCAGTAGTGACGTTGTACCCAACCTTTTAAGGTCACCTTTATTTAATAGGTACATGATCCTAAGTGAAGAATTTTAGTGTTACATTTTTTAAAAAGCTGAAAAACATAAAATGATTCTATCTTTGTTCTATGAGCAGTTTATAGTAAAACAGCTAAGTGAATGGGAAGTGAGGGGGCTGGGATTAAAGAGTTCAGATTCCTAAATCATTTGATTACTATATTTTGTCTGGTACCCTGCCTGTCTTGTTGCTTTCATAATTTCAGTCTTTTTCAAAAGGTTTGCACTCTGTACCAGAAAACAAACCTTTTTTTCTGAAAATAAACTTTTCAAAACCCACTGTAAAAAAGTTTTAAAAAAGATGTTTTGAAAGTTGTACTTGGAGCGTCCTAATAGGATGACTAAGTTATGCTTTCCGGTATCCAAAGTTCATTTGAGTTAATCGAAAAAAGAAGGACCAAGGATTTAATGTGGATCCTATTGACTACCTGTTATTTAATATGGTACATTTTCATGCTGACAAATGTTGTGTTGAATGTCTGGATTTCATAGTTTACACAGAAAACCAATATCACCATACTCTGATCTTTATAATGACTTTGCACTATAAGTTTTGATTAGCAGTAAAAACATTCTTAAACCTTCTGCCCTCTCAAAATAGGAATTGGGAGTGGTATTGTATTTTTGTCCTTTATGGCTCATAGATATCCTGCAGTTCTTACTCATGTATGTAGTTTCATTGACTTCAAAGAGGCTATTATGGATACAGGCTACAAGTTTTGCTTTAAAGCTTTCCTGGAGTAGTAAAATCTCACCTTTAGGATTAGAAACTGTGAGTTTGAACTTATTGAGTTTACTTCTAAATTATTCCCCCAGGGGATAGTAAATGCCTCTTTAGGAACTAAAAGAGGATGTGGCTCTGAAAATTCATAAACCCCACCCCAATCCATGCAAATCTCATAGGTCACCCTCTGCTGGATACTATCTGGAGGCTTTATATTCTGTGGTGTTTCCTGGAGCCATGCCCCCCATTTCTTTTAGTTTGGTTAAAGTGTCGTGGCTGGTCACTCAGGACATTTATCATCGATTGGTGCACCCAGAACTGCCCTCCTCAGCGGGATTCCACAAAATGGAGAAGGAGCAGCTTCCATGTAAGGAGAGATTAAAAGGACTTGGACTTTTCCACTTGGTAAAGAGATGACTAAAGGGTGATATGAGAGAAGACTAAAAAATCATGAAAAGTGTGGAAAAACAGTGAATAAGGAAGTGTTTTTCTTCACATAACACAAGAACAAGGGGACAATTAATAGTCAGCATACTTAAACAAAAAGAAGTATTTCTTCATACAATGCACAGTCAACCTGTGGAACTTGTTGCCAGGGGATGCTATGAAGGCCAAAACTATAAAGAGGTTAAAAAAAAAAATAGATAAGTTCATGGAGGATAGGTCCTCCAATAGCTATTACCCAAGATGATTAGGGATGCAAACCCATGCTCTGATTGCCAGAAGCTGGGAGTGGCTGACAGAGAATGGATCACTTGATGATTATCTCTACTGTTTGTTGCCTCTGAAGCACCTGGTATTGGTCACTGTTGGAAAATAAGGTACTGAACTAGATTGACCATTTGTCGATCCAGTATTGCCATTCTTACGACCTGCTGTATAGGAGTTGCAGCACTGGTTAGGCATGATGGATGGACACCAAGGCCAGAGCAGTGTGGCAACCCCCCCGTGCACCAGTTTGCAACACTACTCAAGTTTGCCCTCTCCCTTCACTGTCATGATGGAGAGGCTGCAAGGCTAAACCTGAGTGGCACTGCAACCCTGGTGCACCAGGTTGTATCACCACATACTCAGGTTTTGCCCTGCTGCATTCCCCTTCCCACCTCTGGAATGATAGAAGGCTTAGGGGACAACCTGGGGGGGCCTTGGGTCAGCCACTGCTGCTCCTCCCTGCTGCTGCTATGTGTCTAGCTGCTGCATCAGAGCGACTTCCAGGAGGTGCCTGGCTTCACCTTGCTTCCTGCAGCCCATGCTCTCTCTGCTCCACCCACAGGACTCAGTCAGGGGCAGCCTCAAGCCTTGCTACAAGTACAGGGAGCTATGCTGTATAGGGCAACCATCCAGTAAAGGGGTGATTGGGAGTCTTGTGAGGCAGAGACAGGGGAGTTTTGCCTGGGTACCAAAGACGGTTCTCAGTGGTTGACTGCTGTGTTTTCTTGCTCAGCACAGAAGTTTTATTAAGCAGAATCTTTGGGCCAGAACCCACAGAGGCACCATGTGTTGTGCATGTCATGTAGTAAATAAGGGTGCGTGCCCCATATTGTGTTCCATGGACTTTGGCAATTCAGCTAGATTTAGACTGCAGGCTCCCTCACCCCACTGAAAACAAGGAAGCCTAGAATTGCTGTAGCCTGTGCAAATTGCAGACTGACATTGCAGAGATTGAAAGGGAATTTAAGGGGTATCACTTGTTTCCCATCTTTAAGGAGATGGAACACCCTACAGCGGGTTTGAACGACATTCTACAGAGAATGAGAAAAGAAAATCCTCCAAGAGAAGAGCCACCGGGGTTGTGTGCACATGTAAATAATTATATATTTGCATTTCAACTTGTGATAGTAACTCTGGGGGAAGTGTTGTCTGTAAAGGAAAGTTGTTGCTGACAATATTTACAATTGTTTCAAAGTTATAAATAAACTAGCATGTATGTGTCTCTATAGAGGTATTGAGGGATAGAGTCAAAAAAGGATGTAGGCACCTAACTGCCACGTTAGGCACCTAAATCCAAGAATCAGTCTCTTGGATTCACAAAACTCTGCCTCAGGAATCGGTGAACCCTATAAGTGCTTAAACTTCCACAGCATGTACATTTTTGAAATAAAAGTCCCCTAATCTAGGCACTTATGTTTCTGCCCCCGAGCTTGCACAGTGTCACCCCACATCAGGCATCTGAACACCTAAGTCCAAGAATGATGCCTGGAATGGACAAATACGGCCTTTCTTTTTCCTAAATCCTTTGTGGGGCCCACTCTGGTGGTGAGGTCTGAGCTCACTGTTGACTTGGGCCCCATAGGCAAGCTTACACAAAACTAGGGGGAGAGAGAAAGAAAGAGGAAGCACTTTTTCATAACTTTTAGCTGAGTGGTTAGGGTTACTCACCTGGGAGTAGACACTGGTTCAAGCCCTCTCTCCACCTGAGAGGGAGAAGGGATTGGCACATCTCAAGTGGGTGCTCTAATTACTGGGCTATGACATACTTTGATGTGGGTGGTTTCCTCCATCTCCCTTGTTGAAACTGTTTCACTGTGGATAAATAATGAGAGAGAGAGAGAGAGAGAGAGAGAGAGAGAGAGAGAGAGAGAGAGTAAACATAAGAATGTTTTCTGACCTGGTGGTTACGGCACTCACCCAGGATATGGGAAACCTAGGGTCTATTCCCCTGTACTAATGACTTTTTAACAAATTATTTAGCCACAATGTAACCTCAACAGGAGAGACTGAGGGTGCCCCACATCAAACTACCCCATAGTCTATTGGTTAGAGCACTCATCTCAGAGGTGGCAGCACTCTGTTCAAATCCTTTCTCCTCCTCCCACCCCCAGCTGAGAAGGGTCTTAAAGCAGGGATCTCTCATATCCCAGGTAAGTATCACCACCACTGGGCTAAAAGTCATGAGGAAGATTCTTCTGTCCCCTCAGATACTTCTCAAAATGGTGCAGGCACATAACGCCAAGAGAGAGTTTGTAGTTGAGATATCCATGCAGAAATAGGGGCTTCTCTACAGCGAGGACTCAAGTGCCTGTCTCTGCAAGAGGAGCTGGATAAGCACACATCCCTCAGTTTGGCATCTCTCATTATCTAGCTTATGCAGGGAGTTAATGCAAGCGGGGTGCCACAGGGGTCGGTTCTAGATCCGGTTTTGTTCAACATCTTTATCAATGACCAATGATGGGATTAATTGCACCATCAGTAAGTTCTCAGATGCCACTAAGCTGGGGGGAAAGGCAGATATGCTGAAATGGGGGCAGGGGGGTCCAGAATGACCTAGACAAACTGGAGGATTGGTCCAAAATAAATCTGATGAGGTTCAACAAGGACTATTGCAGAGTCCTGAATTTAGAACAGAAGAATCCCTTGCACAACTACAGGCTGGGGACTGACTGGCTAAGCAGCAGTTCTGCAGAAAAGGACCTGGGGATTACAGTGGACGAGAAGCTAGATATCAGTCAGCAGTGTGCCCTCATTGCCAACAAGGGCAATGGCATATTGGGCTTTATTAGTAGGAGCATATCCAGAAGAACAAGAGAAGTGATTATTCCCCTCTATTTGGCACTGTTGAGGCCACATCTGGAGTACTACATCCAGTTTTGGTCCCCCCACTACAGAGGTGATGTGGACAAATTGGAAAGAGTTCAGCAGAGGGCAATAAAAATGATTAGGGGCCTGGCACACTTGACTTATGAGGAGAGACTGAAGGAACTGGGGTTATTTAGTCTGCAGAAGAGAAGAGCGAAGGGGGATTTGATAGCAGCTTTCAGCTACCTCAAGAAGATGGAGAAAGGCTGTTCTCACTGGTGGCAGATAACAGAACAAGGAGCATAGGTCTGAAATTGCAATGCGGGAGGTTGGATATTAGGAAACCTTTAGGAAACTCTATTTGACTAGGAGAGTGGAAAAGCTCTGGAATGGGTTACCTGGGAGGTGGTGGAATTTCCATCCTTAGAGGTTTTTAAAGCCCAGCTTGCCAAAGCCCTGGCTGGGATGATTTAGTTGGGGTTGATCCTGCTTTGAGCAGAGGATTGAACTAGATGGCCTCCTGAAGTCTCTTCTAACCCTGATATTCTATGATTCTATGATTTGATTCTAAGACACTTAACTCTCCCCATTCATTGAATAGGGAGCCTAGGCACCGAACTTCAGGCTTTGTGAATCCCAATGATTTTCATGTCTAAATTTGTTTGTGAATCTAACCGAAGTGCCTCCCGCAAGCCAATTAAGTTTACACACATACATACACCTGCACAAATGTATATACAATCATGATAGCTTTAAGGATCAATTTACTTATCTTTTTTCCACTGTTTCCCCCACCCCCAATAACCATCTAATTATTAGAAAAATAAAAAAAAAACCACAATCCTTGAAGGGTTACCGTGTGCCCTGGTGTAATATGGCTTTTGGGGGTATACTATGGATAAGGTCTCCTCTTATCCCCATATATGGCTGCTTTAGCACTGTCTAGGAGAGAGAAGGGAGACTGTAAACCAACTACTCGCAACTGGGAGCACAGAGGTAGAGCCAGGCCTCTACCATCACTAATATACCAGCAGAGTGGACTGGATGCAAGCATGCAGTTTGTTGAGCTCTCTTAAAGGTTGTAACAGATTCTCCTCTCTTTGTCCCTCCTCCTCCTCCTCATAAGGGGAGCAGTACAGAACTGTGTCCCAAAGGAGTAGTTCTGGAGCACAGCTAATGCTGGTGTGGGGCAGTTTATGCTGAGCTCTCTATTCAAAGTTTAGTTATAATCTAGCCCAAAATGATTTTATATAGTTTTGAGGCCTTTTTACGTTAAAATTTGAGAGGCCATTGACTGTGATGATAGGAGGGCAATACCACAAGTTTGGAAGTTATGTATACAGTTATCTTGTAAATATGACTCAATCCAAGGAAAGAATAAGCTATCCATCGTATAGTGCCATGCAAGCTGGAATCTCTCTAAAGATAATTTTAACCTCAGTGTATGACTAATATCCCCCACAGGGAAAAAATGTTGAGTGTTTTTTGAGTAACAGAGCAGGGAATCACATAATAATATCCAGTATATACATTTGTGGGCATATTTTCCTTTTGGTATACCTTCTTTATGAAAGTGATAGGTATGCATCAAGAAAAGGGTATCCCATATATAGCAAATACTCTCCTGTTTAGAAGTTTTAAATCTGCCAGATCTGAAATGAACATCTTTATCTCAGATCATAAACTGAATAATGCAATAAGAGTATATACACTCTTACCCAGTTTTATTAAGCTACATATGTTGAAAATATTCCCCATTTCAGCTAATAATTCACTTACTAACTGGAGAACTGACACAAACTAGCCATATAACCAGCAAGAGACCAAAAATAAAATTTATTCTACTACTGATTTTGTTTTTTATGCAGCTGAATTGTCAATAATTTATAAAATTAATAGCAGCCACATAAACACCAAACAATAGCTTCTAAGAAAACTTACAAACAATAGCAATCAGTATGAAAAGTGCACTTACTGATCGATGTGGGGTTGTCATTGAAATACTTAAACTGATCAAATTACTATTAAAATGTAGAAAACTTTACAAGCATTTGAGAATCTTTAAGGGCTCTGAATGGTCTCTCTCAAGTCAAATTGGACCCAAGTGAAACACAATAAAATCAACAAAAATATTTCCATGCATTTTAGTGGAATTTAATTTTTTTTTTCCTTGTCAGGGTTGGCTTTAAACATAATTCTCCAGTGTGCTCAGCTTGGTGCTAGGTCCCAGGAACATAAAAATGAAATTAACTTTAAATAGACTGTATCTACAGGAATATTGGATAAGGTTTTTAAACGTCATAATATTTGTAAGAAAACTGAAGTAAGCCAGAAGGAATCCATTATGACAATCAACCCCATATAAAAAAAAATCTCAAATCATCTAAAAAGCATCACAATGTACTTTGGCAGAATTTTGGAAAAGAAAGGAGCTCCCCAATAATATTCTGCAGTCTAGATGTATACTGGATGTTAATCAAGGAAAACCTCATGGTTGATAGGTAGTTCTTGCTACCATTTCTGGAGCAAAAAATATCTGACACAGAAACATAGACTTTTTGTTTTCCTCAAAAAAAAAGTGTATGGCTCTATTCTAGTAATACATGGAGCTAACATAAATAATGAATGTTAGCGTTCCATTCCTGTAGCGAGCTCATGTCCTGAAACCAGTGTTATAATTAGAAATGAAACAATATTTTTCCTGACTGATGCTCAAAGTCTGTACATATAAAGAAAATATGTATTTTTAATAAGCAGACTATGTATAAAAGTGAAATTGATTAGCGTTTTCATCATGCACCAAATGAAAAGCAAAATGTAAATGGACAACATAAAATCAGTAAGACCAACTGGAGCCTATGAAATTATGCCAGGAATTAATATAGTCTATTTTGTTTTATAGGAACCTTAATATTGTTATTTGAGAGCTATGGATGAAAAACATCATATAAGATCTAGATATGAGGTATCATATTGTATCTTTCCAATGGGTGGCATTTAAAGCTAAGATTTATAGGGGAAATAGACTGAGAGCTTCCAACACCAAATGCACAAACCTTTATCATTCGAGGTAAGGGAAATATCCTTGTGTGTGTGTGTGTGTAGGAAGCTATGTAGTTGCTAATTGCGATGTTTAGCTCTATATGTTTATGGAAATATGCTTATGAGTGTAAATATAATGTACCTGGAATATGCTTTATGCAAAAGGTTTCTTGTAAGGTATCATTACAAAGTTTATAATCTACTGAGTGTGTTCATCCTGTTTTGTACAAATGTATCATTTTTGTATCTAAAACTAAAATATAAAGTATTACTCTGAGGTCCTATTGTAACTATGCAAAATGTAGGCCATTAACGGTGGTTTAGGACCTTGATGGCTCCCATTAACTAGAACAAGGTTGTAAATGTCTCTGTTTACTTGTAAGCTTTCCTGTGAGTCAGACGAAAAGAAATGGGGGGTTGGGGTCTCACAGGACATATGACCATGTCACTTGATACTGGAATACATCTTAAAGTTGGTGCTTTTTCCATTTAGAAAGAGGGGGGACCCAGAGAGACAAACTTTCCTGCCTTGTGCCAAAGCTATAAAAGGGGGTACAGAACAAAGCAGGCAGCCAGTCATGAGAAGTCCTCTAGTTACTGCCTGAGTTGAAACTAACAAGAACTGTACTGGGGAAAGGACTGGGCCCAGACAGAAGTCTAGCCTGTGAAAGAAGCTTATTTGGACATCTCTAAGGGTGAGATTTCCTTCTATTCAGTTTCTTAGACTCTCGTGTTTTGTTTTAATTTGTTTGGTAACTTACTTTGTTCTGTCTGTTATTTCTTGAAACCACCTAAACCCTTATACTTAATAAAATCACTTTTGTTTATTAATCAGCTCAGAGTACGTGATTAATACCTGGGGCAGCAAACAGCTGTGCATATCTCTCTATCAGTGTTATAGAGGGAGGACAATTTAAGAGTTTACCCTTTATAAGCTTTATACAGAGTAACACAGATTTATTTGGGGTTTGGATCCCATTGGGAACTGGATGTCTGGGTGCTGGAGATAGATGACTTGCTGAGCAGTTTTTGGTTAAAATCTGCAGCATTGGAGACGTGGACCAGACCTGAGTCTGTGTTGCAGCAGATTAAGGTATCTAGCTCAATAAGGCAGGGTTCTGGAATCCCAATATGGCAGTGGAAAACAGGCTCAGAGGTAATTCAAACATGCACAATGACAGTCTCAAGGGGGTCTCTGTGACCGAACCCATCACACTAGTGTCAGCCATTAGAGGAAGACCTAATCACACACAGTAGGTAATCTTATTATATCAGTTTAAAGGCACAAGTGAAAAGTCAGTGAAAAAAATATTTCCCCAAATAAAAAAATAATTACCCATTCATAAGTATAAAGCAGGCCTGCACAACATGCGGCCCGGGGGCCACATGCGGCCCGCACGGGCTTACTTTGCGGCCCGTGGTGGGATGAGTAGGGGTGGGGCAAACCAAGCGGTAGGGTGGGGGGAAGCGGATGGGGGAGGGGCTTTTCGGCCCACAGCTGGTTTTTTGCAGTAATATGGCCCTTGCTGCTTTCCGAGTTGTGCAGGCCTGGTATAAAGTGTCGTTGTAGCTATGTTTGTTATAGGATAGGAAATTGGAGAGACAAGGTGGGTGAGGTAATACCTTTAATAGGACCAACTTCTGTTGCTGAGAGAGACAAGCTATTGAGCTTAAATAGAACTCTTCTTCAGGTCTGGAAAATGTACACACAGTGTCACAGATAAATATAAGGTGGAACAGACATTGTTATACTGTAATACAGATAGCTGTTCCACCTTGTATTTATCTTTGACACTCTTTATGTTTTCCAGATCTGAAGAAGAGCTCTGTGTAAGCTTGAAACCTTGTCTCTCTCACCCACGGAAGTTGGTCCAATAAGAGATACTACCTCACATACCTAGTCTCTCTGTTCAAAAATACTCTTTTTCAGTGTCTATCTTCTGTCATCTAGGAAGTTCTTCTCTAAAGCCTTATGTTATCTATGTGCCAAAGACACCTTTGCACAGAACTCCACTAGTAGTTTCTGACCATGCACTTCCAGAAGTGTGACTCTGATGCTGTGGCCCATATAACCCTTACAATATGAAAATTACTGAAGAATTTGATAATATCTCTTTAATTGACAGAATTCCACACAGTGGTTCAGCAAAGAAAGGTTCTCATGGCAATATATATAATATGTATTTACGAAGGACAGTAGGTACAGGTACCATGTGAAATTCCAAACATTTATCAGCTAACTCACAGTGTAGCAATTGTTATAACAGAAGAAAAAGGTTCTAAAGATATGTACAGTTCTTACCACACACTGTTTAAACACACAGGTTAAAAAAAGAACACTGCATTCACAGAAATAAGCTTCTATTTCTAAGTCTTGTATATTCCAAATATCGGGCAAAGCCAAATATCTCGGTACCAGTAACTTCAGAAAGAATCAAATTCTGACCTGCATCACTACTGACTTTCATGAGTTCATCATAAAAAAGGAAAATAATTGTACAAATATTTTTCCAAACATTTCCTTTGTTTCTTTTCCACATTTCAAATATTGCCTTGTTATTAAGCATTGATATTTTTCTTCCTTAAGACCCTTTCCTAAGTCCACAGGGACAGCTTGTCCTATCAGACCCTGATGGACAATACAAAATATAACTTGGACATCTCTTCCCATTCTGTTTTAAGTAAATTTAATGATTTATCTCGATAGCTGATAACCCAAACCTGTGGGTCCCAAGAAGGATATAAAATGGAAATTTACATGTACTGAAAATACTGGATGAATAATGACATTGGATAGAAGATTACATATTAAACTTTAGGGGTCATATATGGATGAAGGTCTTTGAAGATTAGATTAGGAAAGACTATATTATTAGAATATAAATTAGACCCCCAGGCTGCTGCTGCCATCAAAATGTTGATGAGAGTACAGTATGTGCTCCATAGAGGTATGGTAGTATTAATAATGCTAATCTCAGACATCTCTGTAAAGCTTTTTAAGCTTTCAATCTACACTGACTTCCAATACAAAAGCCAGTTTCATCATTATTTTAATTTACAGCCATGCCAAATAATAACTACATATTAAATCCTGTATGTGTATAGAGAGAGAGATAGGCAGAGAGACAGAGACAGACAAACAGAGTTTGTCTCCAACAAATGCATTTGATACAATTAATTAATAAGACACCCAAAAAACCCAGATGATTCTATCTTTGTATTTCCTCCTAGCTGTTTGCTAATAACAACACCAATATACCCCCTTAATGTTAGGACATATATTTTCTAAGCATGACATTCATACTAGGATTGTGCTATTGAGCTAATATGCTGTTACAAGACAAGTACCAACAATGACTTTTTAATGTCTGTGAATTTTCTTTGAAAGGTTAAATTCATCAATATAAACTTTACAAAACATTGATTTCTCTACCTTTCTATTGTAAAATAAATCAAGCTAATGTCACCTTTTCATTCCTTTGTGCAAACTGTTGTTCAGTAGCAATGATGAAATGTAGTTATTTTAAAAGGCAACAAATTAACCTTACGTGGAACACATAATAACTGCATTTTTGATTACCATGTAAAAACCATACATATCTGTCTAATAGAAGTTGTAAATGTTTAACTATATTTTACTCTTAAAAGGTGAAACACTAAAACATTTATTATTGCAATATGAAATACAACTTTCTAATTAATACATTTTACTAATTTTATATGGTCAGATTTTAATATTTATGAATCACTCAACATATTGATTAATTTCAATTATCTTAAGCCATGTCTTCCAAACATTCTATTTCAGAGTGCTCGTGTAAGGTCGTTTCCCTAATTTTTAAGTATAATAAATTCAAAGTCAAGTTTAATTTTTTAACTTTTCCCCTAATAACAGATTTTATTAGCTTTTTAATACAGATGGCTTCTAAATGATATGAAGAAAGAAGTCAGGGTAATTTTAAAAGAAAACTCATGATATTTTTCTCAGTAATTGGCATAATAATTTTTTTAAATATAGTCTAATTTAGAAACATCTGTAGAAAAAGGGTTCTACAAGAAGATTTCTTCCCGCAGGCTGCACTGGCCATAGCACAAATATTGTTTCCCATAGAATGGTAGCTCTTATAATTTATTTATAGAAAGAAATGCAGGTGTAGTAGGAGTTCAATGAATTGGTCGCATGGTGAGATCTTTCTTTATTGAGGCAAACTGGTGCAATATTTCCTGTTTCTGTACTTGTATGTGTTCCCTTGGTCATGTTATTTTAGTAGTAAAGAAAGGTCTTAATCAGAATGAAAACCTACTAGGATTCCATAAAGATATAGGCCTTATTCTATTAATTTCAATGGAATAAATGGTCCCAATGAGTTAACATAACCTTGTCACTGTCCAACATTAAAGAGTCTAAACTAGGTATGAGATTTGATATATAGAGACCTCAGATTACATAGTATCATGGCAACCATATGTGATGGGGTATACAAACCCCACACTGGGCCGCGAGGGGTTAAAGGACTGTCCTGTGCCCAGTTTTGATCCAACTCTTGAGCTCCAGCCAGTAGAGTGGGGCTGCAGTTTGCTGCACGCTGGCCATGAGAGCAAAGCCAGGAGCTTGCTGCACTTGTGGCGCTCTGGCCTAGGGGAGTGGAGCCAGGGGCTTGCTGTGCTCTGCCCAGGACTCCGGATGGGGGACAGGACCACAGGTTTGCTGCTCTTCACCCACCGCAGTCATTTTCAACACTATCCTCAGGGAAGATTCTGTATGCAAAACGCCACATTCCTCCAGTATGACCTCACCACCCTTCCTCAGCAGCGTGCCAAATCCTGTGTTCACAACTCACAAACAATATCTGGCAGAAATAAAACCAATGGGGGCAGAGGACTTAGCTGCTCATTGTTTTCAGTACGTGTTTATGTTGAGTGAGAGGTAGAATTGGGCATGGGGGGAAGAGAAGCAGACAGAGCAGAAAGCTGCACACAGCCTGAACAAGATAGGTGTGGTACCAGATAAAAGAGTTTATTTTCTTACAGCCTCAAGTCTATCTCATGTTGTTTGTTTCCATGAACACAGAATGAACCAGAATTTTGTACATTCTCTGTAAACAAACTGGACTGCATCAAAGGAATACCTGACTCCATCATCAATTTCTCCTCACAGTTGGAACAACCTACAATTCCCTGGACTTTTGGCTAGCCATCCAGGTCAAAAGGAGTAACAGTAGGTATTTATTTTAAAGCTGTGATTTGTAGTTCTCCATTATTATTTGCAATATTTTTACAGCTATGATAGTATAGCTTGTGGCAATGAATTACTATAATCCATTTTGGACAATTTAATATTGGAATGTCCACTTAAAGAATACTTTCAAATGTTGTTAAATGGAACTATATATAACATATATAAAAGAAATCTGTTTTAGAATGGGTTGGGAAAAAATGCTCCTGAGTATCTGATCAGATGAGTTTAAATGGTCTTTTATCAATTTTTACAAACTATGGATAATGGCAAGTACAGTTTTACATTTATTTTTAATACAGAATTAATATAATTCCTTTATATTGGAAGTGACTCATTCAAGGCTTTAAAGAAAATGGCTTTTTTAAGATTGTAATACATAAATTTTCCACATAATTAACTGAATAATAATTATAAATGAAGACACTAAAATAAGCGTATAATTTACTTTCATTGAAATAAATCTATAATTTTGCATTTCTTGCCTGAAATACAGATTTTTCCAAACCATTTGGTATACACGCTTATAAAAAGCAGAATCAAGAAAAAACAACTTGATTTTTTTAAAAAAAGTATTTAATGCTCAATATCCTGGTTATTTGTAGGAAACCAGATGAAATAACCATAGGTAATTTATTAATATTTTAAGTCTGTCATGCACAAAATGCAGGACTGCTTAATGTGTGTAAAGACTGCCAATATGGTGATTTTGTTTAAAGTTTCCTTGCAGGGGATCCAAGTATGTGAAGTGATGAGCACACCGAATATGGGAGTAGCCCATTGGCATTCAAGGTAATTTGTGGTGCTCATATGTGATGTTCTTCTTGCTTGCTGATTTCAGTAGCAGTACTTCCATGAATGTGAGCTCCCGGATCAGGCCATATTTTCTACATACTATAGAAAAAGCAGAAAAATATTCCTCTTCCCTGTGGTTACTCTTGTCGTAAGAAGCTAAATATATCTGATCTGGTTAATTAAAAATTGCTGATGTAAGAAGTTACATAATGACTTTTCAGTAGTGAATAAAAATCGGCAAAGAATAAATGCCTTTCGTCAACTCTTATTAATCCATTTTATGTCCCAGTGCCCAGAATGCCCAGGTAGTGTAGGCAATGCTAACGTACTTTTATGGAAATGATCTAATAAATTCTTGTTCCTCATTGCATTGAGAGATAAGAAGGTGTGGGGAAGTTCTCTTAGAGGGAGAATGCAAAAAGTGCATCTCTTACAGACAGAGATGAAGAAAAAAAAGGAAATATAAGGATTATCATTCTCTATCAGACCAGTGGTCCATCTAGACGACTTTCTTTTTTCTATAAATAAGATGAGGAAGACTTTGTAGCATCTTAGAGACTAACCAATTTATTTCAGCATAAGCTTCCATGGGCTATAGTCCACTTTATCGGATGCATAGAATGGAACAGAAGTAAGATGTATTTATATACACAGAAAGCAAAAAAAGAGGTTGTACATTAGCATATCAATTATAAGAGGCTGTTTAATTTGGATGGGCTATTATCAGCAGGAGAAAAAAATACCTTGTTAAATGGATCTCTGTGAATGACAGGAGATAACAACTAGTATCTAGTAACAACAACAACAACTAGTAACAACAACTAGTAAATTAACTAGGGAAATACAATCAATTAGTGTAATGAGAAAACCATTCATTAGTTCTATTTAGCCCTTGGTTTATTGTGTCCAATTTGAAAATTAAATCCAGTTCCTCACTTTCTCGTGGGATTCTGTTTTGGAGGTTTTTCTGTTTCAAAATTGACACCTTCAAGTCTTTAATGGAATGGCCAGGAAGGTTGAAGTGTTCTCCTACTGTTTTTTGAATGTTATGATTCCTAAGGTCAGATTTGTGTCCATTTATTCTTTTGCATAGAAACTGGCTGGTTTGGCCAATGTACATAGCAGAGAGGCATTGCTGGCACATGATGGCATATATCACATTGGTTGATGTGCAGGAGAATGAGCCTCTGACAGTGTGGCTGATGTGATTAGGTCCTATAACGGTGTCAGTTGAACTGATACGAGGACAGAGTTGGCATCGGGCTTTGTTACAAGGATAGGTACCTGGGTTAGTGTGTTTGTTGTGTGGTGTGCGGTTGTTGGTGAGTATTTGTTTCAGGTTGGGGGGCCCTCTGTAAGCTTGGACTGGTCTGTCTCCCAAGATCTGTGAGAGTGAGGGATCACCTTTCAGGATAGGTTGTAGGTCTTTGATGATGCATTGGGGAGGCTTAAGTTGGGGGCTGAAGGTGACGGCTAATGGTGTTCTGTTTTTGTCTTTTTGGGGCCTGTCCTGTAGTAGGTGGCTTCTGGGTACTCTTCTGACTCTGTCAATCTGTTTTTTTCACTTCCCCCCATGGGTATTGTAGTTTTAAGAATGCTTGGTAGAGATCTTGTAGGTGTTTGTCTGAGGGATTAGAGCAAATGTGGTTGTATCTTAGAGCTTGGCTGTAGACAATGGATCGAGTGGTGTGTCCTGAATGGAAGCTCGGAGGCATGTAGGTAAATGTAGTGGTCAGCAGGTTTCTGGTATAGGGTGGTGTGTATGTGCCCATCATTTATTAGCACAGCTGTGTCTAGGAAATGAACCGCTTGTGTGGATTGGTCCAGGCTGAGGGTGATGGTGGGATGGAAATTGTTGAAATCATGGTGGAATTCCTCAAGGACTTCTTTTTCATGGGTCCAGATGATGAAGATATCATCAATATACCACAAGTAGAGTAGGGGTATTAGGGGACGAAAATTAAGGAAGCGCTGTTCTAAGTCTGCCATAAAAATGTTGGCATACTGTGAGGCCATGCGGGTACCCATAGCCGTTTTACTGACTTAAAGGTATATATTGTCTCCAAATGTGAAATAGTTGTGGGTGAGGACAAAGTCACAAAGTTCAACCACCAGGTTTGCCGTGACAGTGTCGGGGATACTGTTCTTGATAGCTTGTAGGTCCATCTTTGTGTGGAATGTTGGTGTAGAGGGCTTCTACATCCATAGTGGCCAGGATGGTGTTTTCTGGAAGATCACTGATGGATTGTAGTTTCCTTAGGAAATCAGTGGTGTCTCAAAGATAGCTGGGAGTGCTGGGAGTGTAGGGCCTGAGGAGAGAGTCCACATAGCCAGACAATCCTGCTGTTAGGGTGCCAATGCATGAGACAATGGGGCATCCAGGATTTCCAGGTTTGTGGATCTTGAATAGTAAATAGAATGTCCCTGGTCAGGGTTCTAGGCATGTGTCTGTATAGATCTGCTCCTGTGCTTTTTCAGGGAGTTTCTTGAGCAGATGGTGTAGTTTCTTTTGGTAATTCTCAGTGGGATCAGAGGATAATGGCCTGTAGAATGTGGAGTTAGAGAGCTGTCTAGCAGCCTCTTGTTCATATTCCAACTTATTCATGATGACAACAGCACCTCCTTTGTCAGCCTTTTTGATTATGATATCAGAGTTGTTCCTGAGGCTGTGGATGGCAGTGTGTTCAGCATGGCTGAGGTTATGGGGCAAGTGATGTTGCTTTTGAACAATTTCAGCTCGTGCAGGGTAGCAGAAGCAATCTATGTAGAAGTCCAGTCTTGTTTCGACCTTCAGGTGGAGTCCATGCAGAATCAGTCTTTTTGTAGTGCTGGTAGGAAGGTTGCTGCTGGTTAGTATGTTGTTCAGAGGCATACTGGAAATATTCCTTGAGTCTGAGATGTTGAAAGTAAGATTCAAGCTCCCCACAGAACTGTATCATGTTTGTGAGCCTGGAGGGGGAAAAGTAGAGGCCCCGAGATAGGACTGACTCTTCTGCTGTGCTGAGAGTATATCTTGAAAGATTAGCAATGCTGTTGGGTGGGTGAAGGGAACCACTGCTGTGGCTCCTTGTGGCATGTAGCAGTTCAGATAGTTTAGTGTCCTTTTTCCTTTGTAGAGAAGCAAAGTGTGTGTTGTAAATGGCTTGTCTAATTTTTGTAAAATCCATCCATGAGGAAGTTTGTGTGGAAGGTTGTTTTTTTGAGAGTATCCAGGTTTGAGAGCTCATTCTTAATCTTTCCCTGTTTGCTGTATTGGATGTTTATGGTGATTTTGTAGTTTCTTTGAGAGTGTGTGGCACAATCTCTCAGCATAGTCTGTGTGGTATGTAGATTGCAATGGATTTTTCTTTTTTCTGACAGTGGACATTACCAGATACTTCAGAGGAAGCTGTTAAGCAGGTACAGGATAATATGCACTCCACATTACATTGCCTCCTAAAATCTAATAATTAGAGATTGTTTTAGGCCTTGAAACATGAGGATTAACATCTCTTCTAAAACTTGTTACCGCATTATAACTTTGGATATTATTATTATTATTGTTCATGTAAATTTCCAATCCTTTTTAATCTTGCTAAGATTTCAGTGAAAATGACATTCTGCAGTAGTCTGGCTGAAAAGTTATTTGTTGTCATTGGCTGAAAAATGTATATTCATATTTTCCATCTTTTAATGTCATTGACAGTCCCCTTGCTCATCTGTTATGAGATGGGTTAAACATGGCTTCCAATCTACCTTCTCTGCATAGAATCATAGGACTGGAAGGGATTTCGAGAAGTCATGTATCCTTTCCCCTGAATTCATGGCATGATAAGTATTGTCTAGACCATGCCGACTAGTGTTTGTCTAACCTATTCTTAAAAAGCTCCAGTGATGGAGATTCCACAACCTCCCTAGCGCTGAACCACCTTCACAGTTAGGAAGTTTTTTTCTAATGTCAACCTAAACTACCTTTGCTGCAATTAATATCATTTCAACAGTAAGCAATCAATCTTCATAGGAGAGTTTTTTTTCCAGGTCATTAATAATTCTTGTTATCCTACTCTGAACCCCTCTAATTCTTCAATTTCCTTTTTGAGACGGGCTGACCAGCACTGTGCACAGTATTCCAGATGAGGCCCTACCACTGATTTATACAAAAGACATTATCACATTATCTGTATTAATCTCTACCCCATTCCTCATGCAACCTAACATCTTTGTTCTTTGACCATAGCTGCATTTTGAGCTGAGGGCTTCGTTGAGTTATCTACAGCTACACTAATGTCCCTTCACTGAGTTGACACAGTTAATTTAGAACCTTGTAAGTGTGACGGAGTCAGCCCAGAAGGGTATAGGAGAGTGCTGGAAGGCAGGTATATCAGCCTCAGGATGTGCAGGTCCCTGTTCCCTGGGACCAAACAAAGGGTACTCCAGGCCAATCAAGACACCTGGGACCAATTAAGAACCTTCTAGAAAGGAGTAGAAACAGCTAGCCTGATTGGGACACCTGAAGCCAATCAGGGGCTGGCTGAAACTTGTTAAAAACCTTCCAGTTAGTCAGGTGGGGGGAACCAAGGAGAAAGGAGCTGGAGGGGAGGAAGCTTTGCTGTGACCCAAGGTAAGGGAGAAGTGGGAGAGCTGTGGGGAAGTGGCCCAGGGAAAAGTAGCAACTCTGGCAGTGAAAGGTTGGCTGCCAACAGCTGCTACCATTAGGGTCCCTGGGCTGGAACCCAGAGTAGAGGGCGGGGCCGGGTTTCCCCCAACCTGCTACTACTGATACACCTCCTGGAAGGGGAAGGAAGACTCCTAGCAGAACAGGAGGCTATACTGTCTTGAAGTAAGCCCAGTGGGACAACAGAGACTGTGGGAGTTCTCTCAGCAACCTCTTTGCTGGCTTATGATGAGAAGGGCTCAGTAGACTGTAACCCTGGCCTGGAGAGAGAGGGGCTCCGTGAAGGGTCACAGTGAGCCACTGCGGCTGGCACAAACCATCTGGAAGTGCAGGACCCACAGGGACAAGGCCAGAGCTTTGCCATATAAGGTATATGTCATAAGTGTGAAGTAGCCTACAATTAGTGTTTACCTGTAAGGGGTTAAGCTAAAGGGAACTTCAGAGGTGGACAGCTGACCAGTGAGAAATTCCTCAGGAGACAAAGGATTTTAAGTTTCAGTTTCTCTCTGGGTCGTCTCTCGGTTCACCTTGGCTATGGGATGAACACAGCTATGTCTTTCACTGTAACTATAAGATTCTATCAAGTACTGTAGTCAGAAAGTTTACCTTCTTTTTATCACTTGGAGGGTTCTCAGTGGTGAGTGTTAGCTGGGTGCTTCTTGATATTGTAAGATTCAGCAGAGATATCAACAGTGGGAGAAAGTTGCCTCAGGGGAGAAGTTTGGTTTCTGAATCCTTTTGTTGATTATGGTAGATGCTGTTCTATTGATGGTTATAAGGGATTTATTCCTTTCTTTTTTCTTTTATTAAAATCTTTTTTTTAAGAAGCTGACTGCTTGTTTTCCATTGTGTAAGATCCTGGTTTTGGATCGGGCACATCTCGCAGGATCAGGCGAGGTTTAGTTTTTTAATTCTCTCGAGCTTTCCAGGGGAGGAAGAAGTTTGGGGGGTTAGTGGAAAGGGAAAGAAGGATCCCAAACTACCCTAGACCTAGTTTGGTGGTGGCAGCGTACCAAGTCCAGACACAGAAGAATTTGTGTTCTGGGGAAAAACATTTTAACCCAAGCTGGTAAAATAAGCTTGGGGAGGGTTATTTCTTTTTTCATGCGGGTCCCCACATCTGTACCCTAGAGTTCAGAGTGGGGAGGCAATCCTGACAGTATATGAGTACATTAATTTTTTGGCTCCAATGTGCATTACCAATGATTGATGGGTTAAAAATTGTCTATGTTAATTCCTTCCACTGCATTTTTCAAGCAGGTCTTATCTTTGTGTGTTGACTGACCCCTCTCCCCCTCACAAGAGAATTCTAAACATGTAGTTGTAGACTAGAAAGCACCAGCATTTGGAGGCTGCTAATATTATGTCAAAATGGTGTGTTTTTAATATGCCTCAGAGTATAATGTGTTCAGATATTTATAAAGTATGAGGATGGACTAATAAAGGGAAAAGAAGAGCCTGAGATAAGGAAATGAATACCCTACAACCGCTTAAGCCCAAGGTGTCTACTTGATCTCCTACTCAAGTTTGCATTTGCTATAATATCAGCTTTTCTGACAAGGAATGTGACATTATCAGGAATATATCAAAAAACACAGTTTCATTCTAATCTCAATTATTCTACTAAAGACTTACAGTAGTATAAAACATGTGTGAGATCAGAATCAGGCTCTTTGTGTTGAAGTAGTTCACTAAATTCCTATTCAATGCACAAATACATCTTGAGCACCACATGCTAAAAGAGGCTACCTCTTGAGATGTTGAAGCAACTCGAGTCCCCATATACAATTGCGAAAAAGGAGTTCCCATAACCTGTCTTTGAAATCACCAATCTATTCTATCACAGTTGCTACAGTACTATTATCTGATTTGGTCTCTAAAAAAGCCAGTACACTGATGAATATAGGGCTTGGGGGTATAAGATGAACACATCTGATGTTTCACATCAGACCATGTCTCACTTAGGCTATGTCTACTCTGGGTCTCGTACTTTGCTACTTGACCTTCCATGTGCTTATACACATTCCTATACACATGCTGAATGTCCACGTAGGCTGTGCTGAACATAAGTATAATACTGTGTATGTGCCTGTACCCACATCCACATTGCTGATGCTGTTATGCTATGTTAGCACTATCGTTTTAGAGGCAGTATCCCAGGATTCTGTGCCTCTCAGGGAGACACTCTTGGTATCAATTTGCTGAGTATTCTAGTACTGTTCCCAAACTTCATATATTTCCTGATGCCAACTCCTGCTCACCACTCAGTCCTGTGAAACTGGGTGGAAGACATGGAGCAATGGATGGACTAATAAAAGGAAAAGAAGAGCCTGAGATAAGGACTGCACCTATACCTTCTTGTAGGACATGAGTGAGTACGTGAACCAAAAAGGTTACCATTCATTCATTCTGCAAGTTTTAGTGGACCACACAGGGAGATTGATGAACACAATGTGGGAAACCTGGAAACGCTCATAACACCAGGGTACTGAAGTGATCAGGATTGTATTTGGAGGGAGAAGAATAAACTTTATTCCTCAAAAATGATATTGTTCTGTATGTGTGTCTGTGCCACCAGTTATTTGGGGGATCCTGCTCCTAACCTGGCTCATGAAGTCATATTCTGACATCAATATCCCTGGCAAAAGGGGATTCAAGTAGAAATTCAATATCTACAGAGTGGTCATGGAGTACACATTTGATAGACGGAAAGGTTATTGGTGCTATTCACCTGTCTGGATGCTAATGCGACTATCACCATTCAAATAATTGTGGCTTGCTGAGTACTCCATATGTTTGTGAGGGCAAAGGGAGTGTTTCTGTCATGAGTGGGCACAGGAGAAATCTGGTTTGCAAACTCTGTCCAGGCAGTCACAGCCCACCCTTGGGCACCCTGGTCCTGATTCCCATCAGGCAAAGGAAATCAGGGATGCCATATGGGTACACATTTTGGAACAGCAGAGCGGCATAGGTTGACATCTCCCTGTGCAGCTGCCTGAAAACCGTGCAGCAGAACACTGGCATATACTTGTAGGCACATACTTACATTGCTTTGTGATGGTTTTGTTCCCCTGCAGCTGAAGGTCAGAAGCTGTTTTTTTCCTATAACAAATCACACATTACAGACAATTATAACAGGCCACCTTCACTGAGTTATCACCATAGGATGGATTTCTGTTGTGAAAGGTGGCAGGCAAGTTGTAAAGCAATCATTGTGCACTGCTTTTGTCATTACTGTTCATGCTTCTTTACATACCTATGTTATTGGGAGCACTCAGTCTCTTTTAATGACCTTATCAACAATTGCTTAGAGGGTGGTTCTGAGGGGTTGCCCCCGCTTCCAGGTTGCCACCTGATGTACTGGGGTCCCTCCATTTCACCAGCCTGGGCTCTCTCACCCTGTTCTGTGCCAGACTCTCGAGCTCCCTCTAGTGTGCACACACAGGTAGGGACACACGCATCTGCAAAGGCTACAAACACTGAGATCAGCTCTGTGTGGGAAGACTCAGCTCAGGGATTGTCCTGAATACAAGTGCACATCTCTTTTGGGGGTGAAAACCCAAAATTACATTGTCATGCACTGTATAGAGATCTATACAGCGTAAGCTCATGACATTTGCTCCTTCTCTCAACGTGGAGGAAGAGATGAACAGCTTTTTGTACTGCTCCCATTATGAATTACACAAACTGGTTATAGAGTAAACAAAAACCAAGTTTATTAACTAAAAAGGTAGATTTTAAGTGATTATAAGGGATAGCAAACAGAACAAAGCAGACTACTAAGCAAATAAAACAAGCACATAAACGAAGCTCTATACACTAAAGAAAGTGGCCACAAATAGAAATTTCTCACCCTAAATGTTGTTTTAAGGAGATTGCAGATTGTCTTTGTGGATAGACAGCTCTTACTTGCAGCTTAAAACTCCAGTTATATTCTTCACAGGCCAGACACCATTCCCAGCCTGGGTTCAATACTTGCCCCCTTCCCTTCTGTCTTTGTTTCTTAGATGACTCCAGCAGTCACCTTGGGTCAGGATTCAGTGAAGAATGAACTAAGAATAACTCTCTTCCCACCCTTAAATAGGATTTGCATAAGGTGGGGATCCTTTGTTCCCCACTTTGACTCCCACCCCTCTTAGTGGTAAAACACTATAAGTCCAAGATGGTGTCTAGTACCAGGTGGCATGATCTTGCAGTGTCAAAGCAGCATCCAGGAAGCTTCTCAGGAAGGTGGGAGACTGGTATCTTCAATGTCCTGTTGTCCTTTTTCATGGACCGTTGACTAACCTGTTAGATTGATTACATTTTGTCTGGTGGGCATTCCCCAGGTGCAAACATAGTTGTAATTGTTACAAAGTCAATATTCCCACCCTCAGATACAGAAATGATACATTATAGAAATAGAATAATTATTGTCAGAACAACTTCGCCTTTCCAATGATATCTCATGATCCATCTTGCATAAAATACATCTTTAATTATGCCATATGCATATCTCTATGAAGAATATGGGGCATAGTGTTACAGTGAGTGTGAACCAATTCTTTTTTAACCCATTCTATGTAATGCCAACTGCATTTAGTGGCTGTAATGGAGCTCTCATCCCAGGGTTGAAACTGGTCAAAATTTGGAAGTAGAGGGGAAGGAGGAGGTGTTATGTAATCACTGTGCAGTAGCGGATATCTGTATTATTATTTGAATTTTATTTCATTTTTATGAATGTAAACGAAGCCATAAAGATGTCTCTCTACACATTTTTGTGATGTGAGGTCTGCTGCTTTTAGAGGGTTGTTAACAGGCAGAAAAGTATTTGAAGACTGTTATGCCATTCCAGTCCATGTGCTGTGAATCATGGCCTAATCCCAAACCTAAAAACATCTTACTTTCATCATGCTTAGGAAGGAGGGTGTGACTCATGTGCACCTTAGTGCAAAATGGCAGAGGAGACTGTGGGGGGTATTATGGGGACCCCTCACCCCTGGGTTTGATATTTCCATAATAATTCACTGAAGGGCATTTTGTGAGATCTCTACCGAGAGCCAGTAGACCACTTGTAATCATAATCATTGCAAACTGTATATACAGATAATATGTAAGGCATTATTTAGCTATACTAAAATGTTTCTAAATTCTTGGAGTTAATGCAGTCACCAAAAGGAGACTTACCTCCTGCCTGAAAATAATGTTTCTGAGGTAACAGACATCTGTGTCCCAGTATGGTCATTGTGCATTCTATGTGTCACAATGTACGGCTATTTGCATATTAAGCGTGGAATAAAAGACTGCAAAAGCTATATAAGAGAAAATTTACAGGATGAAACAAACAGCTTATAAATAAAGACAAATGATTGCTTTGGTATAACCTGAGATCCAAGGAAACACATGGGATTCTTCACCTAGGAGGCAACTAACATTGTGTTCGTCTCATGCAATCTGGGTTACAACAACCTGGCTGTAAAGGACTGCATGGATTTTGGATGAGCAATAATCTGCCAACATGAAAATATCTTACATATTCTAGAGGCTATATGTAATTAATATTATGCTTTTATCTTATATGTTACCATTTGTTTTCAATACTTCCACTTGCTGCTACTTGAGTCTAGTTTCCTTATAAGCATATTTAAGTGCTCTGTGTCAAGCAGAACAGTGAACTGAGGAGGAATTGGTAAATTGGGGTGTGCTGTTTCTTTGGAAGCAGCAAATCTGTGAATACAGTGAAACTACAGTGGACCAAAAGCTGGATCCTCCAGGGAGACACTTGGACGGCTTAAGGGTTAGAGTGCGACTATCAGCATTCTGTAGAGTAACAGGCCTGTGGAGTGGGGCCTGAAAGGCCTAGATAGACGTGCTTGTGTTGCTTGTGGCTGGTAGAGTTGGGGAACTCACCCAAGACAATCTCACATTCATTTCTTATGCAAAGGGCAGGTGGTGTAGGAGAAGATTTTTGATAGCCCAGAGCTCAGTAACATGTCTGAACCACTGCCCGCAGCTGGAATACTAATTATTGTTGAAAAGCAGCTAAAAGGAGGTCTTTCTGAAGCCTTAGCACAACTAACAGGCCAAAAGGAGAGGGTCAAGTGAATGACCTCAAGGAGACAATATGACCCAGGCCCTCCTGACTTGAGTTGTTTTTCTGAAGCATTCAGTTTTGCAAGATGGAAAGCCTGGCAATAGTTAATTATTGCTATACAGCTGGTTAGCTGATGGAAAAACCCCTGCCTGACACGCTCAAAAACTACAGTCTGGAAATGTGCATCCTTAACTTGGCTTCTTCTCAGCAGGGTTTTTTGTTTGTTTGTTTGTTTTTATTTTTTAATGAACAAGCTATGTAATACTAACAAACTGGATATAAAAAGAAGAAATCTGGGGTCGGAGAACACTGGACACTTTTACCATCTCTCAAGTTCCTTGGACACTTTTAAAGTTCCTCTGCAAATGGAAGGCTGGTCACTGAACATTTGCAGTTATCCACTTGAGACCTGGGGGTAATTTGGGGTGTTCCACTAGCCTGTTGTGGACCTGTGTAAGTGCTCAAGACATAAATAAAGTAGAAGCTTTGAGTGAAAGAACTTTTGTTTGCCCGTTTCCATCAACTATCTTTCAGATGGACATACGTGTCCCCATTAATTTATTTCCTGCCACTGCCTCACAAAAAGTAAAGTTACAAAGAGTTTTGGGCCCTACAAAACTCTCAGTAACAGTAGTAGCATGGTGCCTCACAACACTGGGTAGCCTGGGAAGTGTCACAGAAGGTCCACACAAAAGTCAAGGAAATGGACATTTATTACAAATTCTATGTGGAACATATAGCTGAAATATTTTTGAAAGAAATTTAAACCAACTAAACCAAACAGAACTTAATACATGAACAATGGCCAAATGCTAATGTCTGTGTTCTTGTCTCTTTGCCCTCCTCTTCTCCAATCAAAATGACTGGGAAAAAATGGATGTTTAAAAATGGATGTTTAAAAATTGGAGACAGTTCAGAAAAGAATCACAAGACTGAATAAAGGATTAGAAAACATACCTTATAGTGATACACTCAAGGAGCTCACTCTGTTTAGCTTGACAAAGGGAAGGATAAATAGTGACTTGATTACAGTGTGTAAGTGCCTACAAGAGGGAACAAATATTTAATAATTAGACTCTTTAATTTAGCAATCAAAGGTCTAACCTGATCCAATGGCTCAAAGCTGAAGATAGACAAATTCAAGCTGTAAATAAGATATATTATTTTTAATAATGAGTTTAATTAATCATTGGAACAATTTACCCAGATTTGTGGTGGATTCTCCATCACAGTCACTTTTAAAAAACACTATTGGATTTTTTTTTTAAAAAAAAAAGATACGATCAAGGAATTATTTTGGGGAAGTTCCATAACCTGTGTTATACTAGTCAGGCAAGATGAGGAAAATGATTCCTTCTGGCCTCAGAATCAAACCAAAACTGATTATTTTTTTTCCCTTCGGGTTGGGTTTTTTTGGGTCACTGACAATTTAGAAAAGTTGAAGGAAAAAAAACATTTCAAATTGAACTTAAAATGAATACGTTCAGCAAATCAAAAAATTAAAAAGCAAACAAATCATCAAAAATACCGTATGAGATGAAACATTTTACTTTGATTTTGAGCATTTAAATTCTTTTGATTTTTTTGAAACACATTAAAGGACATTTTGGAACAAAAAGTTATTTCAAACTGAAAAATCAAAGTTTCATTTTGAAAATATATCAAAGTGAACTTTTTTTTTACATCAACAACTTTGGGGATCTGATGTGCATTTACAAAATATTTTTGTGTTGTATCTGCAAATTTTTTCATTGAAAAGAAAAAGAAATTGGTAAAAAAAAAATTTCCCAGCTCTACTCATATCACCTTCTTTCCCTGCAGAGCCACTTGCTGAATTTGATAAGTAATCACTTTCTGCATTCACATACTGGAGACTAATAGCCTTATGCGCCATGGAGCACAAGTATTAACAGCAACATACTCACGCTGCCTAATAACAAGAATATCACTAATTTATTCCCACATGGTTGGCAATTGTAATTGACATAAATGGAAATTGCCTCTCCTTTAAATGTCATCTGAAGGGGGGTTTAGAGGAGCATAGTCATCTATTACACTAAGAACTTGGGAGATACAAGCAGAATTTGATGCTGAGAAAGGAGTTCATTGTTAATTAGTGTCTCATGAAAGCAATTAGAATGCCTGTTGGGGAAAAAATGTACAAAAGATGTGTTTTGTTGTTTCCTTTTTCATGTATTTATTCTTTGCAATACACAATTACAGAAAATTCTTAATGGACTGTATAGCACTTTAGAAAGAAAAATATAATCAGGGAAAGAAATATGAAACATATTTCATTTATTATCTATTTATTTAGTTGTAAATAACAATAAGCAACCCACCTCTTCAAAAAGCTCCAAGTTCCCTAGTGATTTCGACAACAATTTCTTCATTTGAAAAATACAATTAACCAGCAGCAAAGCGTAATTGTTTGCAAACAATGAATTAACACTGCCAGGCTATAAATCAGAGCAGCAAAGTGGATCCTTTTAGCCTCTTCTCCCTGGAACATATCCTTAATCTTCCCCTAAAATCCTGCCAAATAAATGGTGTTTGCAGCTGTCATACTATCTGGAATGGTTCACAATTGTGGGTGCCAACATCAGAGCAGACTGTCGAGAAGCAAGACAGAGACTCTGAATGGGTTGTGTGTTCTATTATAAGATTTCACCAACCCAGTAATAATGTGAACTCCTAAAGCACTGTAATAATCTTACAGTGGAGTCACAGACAGTCCCATGGGGAAGTCCAACTTGTCTTGCCACCCAGAAAAGCTGCACTTAGTGATAGTGGGCTGCTATGCACCAAAGATCACAAAATATTCAGGTTGCTTCCAGTCCCAAGAGATCAGTCATTTACCCCAGGTCAATTGCACCTTAGGTCTCACACCAAAGATAACACTTGTAGCCAGTTCTACAGTTCTAGTTAATAAACTAACTAAAGATTTATTAAGTAGGAAAAAAGAAATGAGATAGTTTATACAGGGTTAAAACAGGCAAACATATATGCACAAATGAGGCAGAGTCTATGATTTTAAAAAGTGACAGAGCTGCAGTGGTCTGTCAGCTCTGAATGTGTATTAGGGTTAACCCAGGTTGACCATAGAGATCTCTCCTTCTATTTTGTAGCTCCAGCCCTGTGAGAGTCTAAACAGCAAAAGAGATGAAAGAAAATCTTGTCAGAGATTTTTATTTCCTTCTTCCAGAATTTAAACAGATGGAATGAGCCTCTTCATGATGTATTGTAATATCCCACAATGTCCTGTTTAGTTTTGATAGCCCGGCTTGATGAGCAGGCAACCCCCCAGCCTGGGTTCACAGTTTCAGGGCAAACAGTTTTTACAGTTACAAAGAAAAAATATAAATATTAACTTATAGCATGTGATAAAGATATAAGTGAGATTAATGCATGCAGGAACTTACAAGCATTTTAGGAAGTCTAAGCACTAAACACATTGTTACAAGTTCAGTAGCCATATTAACCATACTAACATGCAGGTGAAACAAACTGGATTCCAGCAATGAGTTTGTCATTGCTCGGCTGAGACCTAAAACCTTGGCAAGACCTGCACCTGGTCTGCCAGCATCACAGCAACGTGCCAAGAAGATGTCTCGTGTAAGCTGTCATTATTCCACTGCCTTTAATGAAGCTATGACATTGTTCGATAAAAGGGGTCCCCTGCAATAAATTCCTCATTCCTCCTGGCCTTGCTAAACTTCCTTATCTTGTTTAAATATTTTTTGCCTTGTTCCCCCACTGTTTCTTCTCTGCTTGATTGAGTAAGCAGTTTGTGAAAGGTCAGCCTGAGATGATACAGGAGACATACCCAGTGATTTTCCTTTGTCTGTCTTAAACCTATAAATACTGATGTGAGCATCTAATAAAGCTGCCACACGCCTCCGAAGCTACTAGCCTGAGGGGTGTGTGTGCCCTTTGATCAAAGTTGCTTGGCCTCAGTGTGTTTCTTACATGGCATCTGGCAGTTTCGAGCTATAGCCCAACTCTGCACTACCCGGGTGTTGGAACGGTGAGTAGGACAAGCTGATTTTTACCTAACAACATTTTATACCAGCTGAGTGTTTATTTAGTTAAAAGGAGGAAAATAATGGGAAAGACACAAAACTAACATGGCATGTAACTGCCATTAATGTGTTTATATTGCTTGAATGTAGTATACCTTTTCCCACAACCTTTGTCAGTTTTGGGTCTTTTAAAGCCCTGATCCTACAAGTTACAGTGTGCAGGTGCACTGCAGAACCCTACTGATGACGATGGAGCACAGCATAAACATGCAGTAATTTGCAGGATTGATGTGTTAGATTGTAAACTTTTTAGGACAGGAACTACTGTTCTGATTCTCCATTATTCTACACTCCATGGAGTCACTTACATCTATCAGAGGGCACATAGAGCAATGTAAAATAGTGCTGATTTAATAGTGCTTTACTTTCACTTTTAACTGGTGTATGTGACTCCCCAAAGTGCAGGACAGTGAAGAACAAAGCTTTATACCTTTCTATATGTGTCCTATAGCAATGCACCATGAGTCCTGATTGGTGTTTTTTTGTGCTAGTATAACATATATACTCCTACTATTCTTAAGAAATAACCATTTGCCTGTGAGTGCTACACAGTCATGATAGTTACTTCCCGTTCTAAATATTTCATATACACTATTTAATATCTTTTAGGAACTGCTGACATTTTATGGGAACCTCTATAAATGTAAGGCATACCAGTAATACTTAGTGAAAGTGGGAAACTTTGTACATCTCCAGTGTACAAAGTGAAAGGATATAGATCATAAAGTAATAGAAAACCAAATCTGTAAACAAATATATAAACAAAACCAGGGGATAAAAAAAACATGTAAGAGCCTTTTGGGAAATCTGTAGAGATAAACAAACACTGTGGCTGCTCAGAGAATTACAACAGATACCGTCCAGGGAAAACACGGCATTACAGAAGTCAGATCTCAGTGGTCTGAATGCCTTAGCTCATTCCCAGTACCTTCTTATCAATAACATTGATTTCAGATTAATATATCTTTAAAAGCATACAAAAATAGTGGCAAGATTCTTGGAATTAGCCATTGTGCAAGAAGGCTCTTAAGATTTCATTCTGGATTTCTACAGGGTCTTACTACTCAATAAGTTATAATAATATCAAGGGATGTTCACTGCAAAGCACAAAAAAGTGTTCCTTGTTTTAGCAAGCATACAATATTGGTAGAGCACCCCTAATCCCAAATAATTAGTTGTAGCCTTTCATAGCCCATCCATTTTCTGCCTTTCACAAGTAAAACAGAAAACAGTGCCCTTCAATAATTAAATAAATAAAATAACCAAGAGAAGGCACTGTTTATAATTAATAATCAAATTGATATGAGTAGAAACAAACCCTGAGATTTCACACATCAGAAACCTCTTTAATTTTTAGACATCCAATTAATTAATGCCGTATGTGAAACCCATTCTAGTTCTACTTCACTGAATTACTTTTACCCACACATTGCATCAGTGAATGAGGCATAAAGAATACTGATCAGCTGGACTATCCACATTTAATGAGTCATCAGTCAACAGCAATTTTCTGCTGGGCTTGTGTCAATGCCATTTCTAAATGAAATAGGGGTAAGTGTTTTTTCATGACAATGGCAATATTTTCAAAAAGGGAAGGCTGGCTAGCAGTTTCAACTAGTGCACTCTCTTACACTTATCTGAACTCACATGTGTATGCAAAAACACATGGCTAGACTTTACAAAAATGAGACAAGCCATTTACAATGCACATTTTACTTCCTCACAGAGGAAAAAGGACAGTAAGCTATCTATACTCCCATATGCCATAGGCAGTTACAACAGTGGTACCCTTAACTCACCCAACAATATTGTTAATCTATCCAACCACACACTTAGCCCGATGGAAGAGTCTGTCCTATCTTGGAGACTCTCTTTCTGCCACACTACCCCCAAGGAACATGATGCAGTTCTGGGGTGATCTGGAAGCCTACTTTCGCTATCTCTGACTCAAGAAATCTTTTCAAAATACCACTGAACAGCACACTAACTCACAGGAACCCTTCTACCAACACTAGATGAAGAAGAATTCTACATGGACGCCTCCTGATGGTCAAAATGACAGACTGGACTTCTACATAGACATGCACAAGCTGAAATAGTGAAGAAACAGCATCACTTGTCTCATAACCTCAGTTGTACAGAAAGCAACACCATCCACAACCTCAGAAACAACTCTGACATTTTAATCAAAGGACTGACAAAGGAGGTTGTGTAGTCATAATGAACAGGTCATATTATGAACAGGAGGCTACCAGGTAACTCTCCAACACCACATTCTACAGGCCACTATCCTCTGATCCCACTGAGGAGTACCAAAAAAACAAAAACAAAAAAACAACACCCTACACCGTCTGCTCAAGAAACTCCCTGCTATAGCACAGGAGCAAATCTAACAGGCACACCTCTAGAGATGTGACTAGGGGTATTCTATTTGCTACCCAAGATCTATAAACCTGGAAACCCTGGATTCCTCATCATCTCAGGCACTGGCACTCTTACAGAAGGATTATCTGGCTATTTGGACTCTCTCCTCAGACCCTAACAGCACTCCTCGCTATCTTCAAGACACCATCAACTTCCTAATGAAATTACAATGCAATGGTAATCTTCCTGAAAACACCATCCTGGACACCTTGGATGTAGAAGCTCTTTATATCAATATTCCACATGAGGATGGACTACAAGCTGTCAGGAACAGCATCCTTGATGAGACCATGGCATACCTGCTGGCTGAACTTTGTGACTTAGTTTCCACAAACAATCATTTCATATTTGGGGAAAACTTATACCTTCAGTTCAGCAACACTGCTGTGGGTACTCGCATGCCTGCACCGTATGCCAACATTTTTATAGCTGACATAGAATAACGCTTCCTCAGCTCTCGTCCCCTAGTTCCTCTCCTCTATTTGAACTACATTTATAACATCTTCATCATATAGACCCACAGGAAGGCAGCTCTCAAAGAATTCCACCTGGATTTCAACAATTTCCACCCCACCATCAACCTCAGCCTGGACCAGTCCACACAAGAGATCCACTTCCTGGACACTACAAGTGCAAATAAGTGATGTTCCACCCTATACCGGAAACATATTGACCCCTATACCTACCTAAATGTCTCCAGCTTCCAGCCAGAACACATCACACGATCAATTGTCTACAACCAAGTCTTAAGATACAACTGCATTTGCTCCAATCTCTCAGACAGAGACAAAAACCTACAAGATCTTTATCAAGCATTCTTAAGCACCTGCGGAAGTGAGGGAAGTGAGAAAACAGATTGAAAGAGTGAGACAGGTACCCAGAAGTCACCTACTACAGGACAGGCCCAACAAGGAAAATAACAAACCACCGCTGGCCATCATGTACATACATCAACGATCTACAACCTATCCTGAAAAATGATTCCTCACTCTTGCAACCCTGGAAGGCAGGCCAGTCCTCAGTTATAGGTGGATCCCCAGCCTGAAGCAAATACTCACCAGCAACTGCACACCACACCACAGAAACACCTACCCAGGAACCAATTCCTATAACAAACCCCATTGCCTATTCTGTCCCCATATCTACTCTAAAGACACTATCAGAGGTCCCATCAAGTGCTCATTCACCTGCACATATATTAATGTGATATATGCCATCATGTGCCAGTAATGCCCCTCTGCCATGTACATTGGCCAAACTGGACAGTCTCTATATAATAGAATAACTGGATACAAATCAGACATTAGGAATGGTAACACACAAAGGCCAGTAGGAGAACAATTCAATCTCTTTGAACAATTTTCCCTCTCTTGGTATTGACACCTCTTCATCGATTATTGGTAGTTAATCACATCCCTGACTGAATTGGCTCCGTCAACACTGGTTCTCCACTTGTAAGGTAACACCCTTCTCTTCGTGTGTCAGTATATTTATGCCTGCATCTGTAATTTTCACTCCATCTGAAGAAGCGGGTTTTTTTACCCACAAAAGCTTAAAGACTAGAAAGTTGCTATGGTGTTACCTAACTTTAAACAGCCCAAACACCTAGTGTAGTTTTACAATGGGGCGGTAAGGGCTTATGGAAATCCTCCAGTGCTATAAACATTGCATAGCCATCTCATGGCTGCTTGCTTCCCAACCAAATAAGTAGTGTTTCAAGACAGATAGGGGTTGGAGTGTGACAGAATATTCTGGAAGCATGGGAAGGGACCTTTTTGTCTAAAGCCTGGTCTACTCTGGGGGTGGGGGATCGATCTAAGTTATGTAACTTCAGCTATATGAATAACATAGCTGAAGTTGACATACTTAGACCTACTCACCGTGGTGTCTTCATTGCGACAAGGCAACTGCTGCCCCTCCTGCATTGACTCTACCTGGGCCTCTTACGGTGGTGAAGTACAGGAGTCAATGGGAGAGTGCTTGGGGGTCAATTTATCGTGTCTAGACTAGACATGATAAATCGACCCCCAATGAACTGATCGCTTCCTGACAATCCAGTGGGTAATATAGATGTACCTTAAGTTACAGGTTGTCACAAGACTCGGGAAATTGAAAGTTAACAAAGGTATTTCCTCATCTAATGTCATACACCATGTACTGCTTGACCAAACACAGCTCAGTATGTTTGGGAATACTTTAGGCCTGTCTGTGAAGTCAGGAGGTTGACTAATAAAAATGGTATATTTTACAGATTTAACTGCGTAACAATTAATAATTGTTGGCAAATCCATAAAATTTTCCACAATGTACAGATTTTCACAATATATTATATTACATTAAGCTTAGTTTCATAATAGTTAGTGATCCATTGAAAAATATAACACAATGAAATCATGTTCTTTTCTACAAATTTTGTGTATATGACAATTATGTTGCCTTCTAAGTAGCAAGAGAGCTTGCAGATAATATATTTTCATGTTCTTCATTAGAAAAAAAAGGTTTTAAAAAGAATACAGAAACATACATCACTGTTATCAGAGCCAAGCTATCAGCAAAAGAATAGTCCAGTCTAGTTGCTACAGAATTGAGAATACGTTCTTTGACTTCTGGTGTCTATTTATAGAAGTGCAAACTTTTGACAGTTGTAAGTAAGCACATTTAGAAAGAAAAGTAGAGATAATATAATTCTGTAGTTTATGTGCCATACAGGTTACATGCAAAATAAGGAAGAATTTTATTCCTGCACAGTAGACAATGAAAATATGCACTCCAAATTCCCCTCAACACTACATTATAAAACTATGCATTTATGCATGCATATAGGTACAAAAATATGCACCACCCACCCATTATATATGCCATGACTTGTGTCAGGGCTTCCTATTCAACCCCATTTCACACAACGTAAACAGCACCATCTTGTATCTTATATTTCAAAGGAATACCAAAGAATTAACCAACTGCTGCAAACCTATGTTCCGTTGGGAAAGATTGCCACTGATTTCAATCCAAGCATGCTTACTTCAAATTAGATACTTCAAATTTCCTCTCTATTAAATCTTTTATATACAGCATTGACTAGCTCAGCGGTGGGCAACCTGCGGCCCATGGACTGCACATGGCCGCCTGCACCTCCCATTGGCCAGGAATGGCAAACCACGGTTACTGGGAGCTGCAAGCTGCCGTGTAATTGTAAATAGACTGTCTGGTGGCCCACCAGCAGGTTGCCCACCACTGCTCTAACTGTAATTCCAGTGTCAGAAAAGCAGACTTAAAATGTTATTATTTATACTGATTTCTCAGAATGTTATTATTTATACTGATATGTCTATCAGTGCATTCTGAAGAAGCTGCAGAACAATCTTTGATACAACAGAGTTTGCACAATGTAACTCATAAGAAAGTCTGAGGAGCCTTCTTTTTCATGGTCTCACACCATGTATAATCATTTACACCCATGGAAAAGAGGTGTAAAACATTACCAAATCAAAAGGATAATTTGTGAGTGCTGCTTCTTAAGTGATGGTTCCTTTGATTATGAAATGGAATTGCTTCCTTTTCAAGGGCAGCTACTGTCTGCCATGAAGTGAGTAGGTATAGAAGAGCACTCTGAAACCATCAGAAGGACAGGCACCTCTGTCCTAATTCAAACAGCTTCCAAGTATGTAGGGCATCAAGGACATTAAAATTTGGAAGGTACATGTATAGAACCCTCTTAAAGAATTAATTTGATAGACATCCATGAAGTCTTCTAAGCACCTGGCCTTGGCTACTGTCAGAAGATGGGACACTGGGCTAGATGAACCTTTGGTCTGACCCAGCATGGCCGTTCTTACTTTCTTATGATTAAAATAACATCATTGAACTCATTGCCCTTAACATAGTCTTTTTATATATAGAAAATTAGAAGTATAAAACTTCTTGTAGCATTTAAATGTGAAAAATGAACATTTAAGATATTTTATACATCAAACTTCAATTCCTGAAGTTTAATTCTTTAATTTCATCTAGGCTGTACTGTGAGTGTGAAAGAGAGAGAAGCACATAGGCAGTTGCTCTCCACACCCCTCTGGTCCCAGTCATCCATCTCAAGAATAGCAACATTTCTGTCAGATCACAGTATTTATAGCTGCAAGCAAAATTAAACCCTTCCCAAATTGCAAATATAACAACGCTCCTTTATTGAAATGAAAAGTATTGAATGGAGTGTCTTGATCCACTGCTAGTGGGCTCAGTAATGAGCTGTGTCAAATTCACAGGAAACTGTGATTAGGGAAAAGGCCAAAGACACTTTATGTCAGAGCAGGCCAAAAAAGGCAGGGAAAAATAGGAATTTTTTTAACTCTTTTGTGAAATGTTTTCATTGACATTGCGAATGTTTGAAACATTTCTACTACTCTAGAAACTGTTTGATAAACAATAAACAGTAACATTTTTTGTTAAAATGTTCAATATTGAAATTTTAAAATCTCAGAATTGTTAAGACTCACTTTACTTTTACATCTCTACTATTCCTGGGAATTACCAGGTCCAAATTAGTTCCTGGAAAAACTGAGAGCAGACACCACTGTTTCCGCCTGTGCAGGAATAATCCTCATTTGACACTTTTGGGTAGCTTAAAGGTTACTTCCTTTCTCAGAGATCCAGATTCTTAGCTCCTCAGCATGACCTTTGAGTGAGGAAAAATACAATTCCATGAAAATATGTTATCTACTTAAAAATAGAACTTGTTTACATCAGAGTATGAAAAGGGAAAAAAACCCAACAACCTTCTATTAGTTCTGTGACACTGGCAAACGAGGTGCCAGATCATGCTGAAGCCCCAGGTTAATTCAGTTGTGTATTAGTATAGATCAAAGTAATCCTTAAATGTATAAGAGTGTATTTGGTGTTTAAACTTCATGAAAATTAATGCGATGTTACATGCAATGAGTTTACTTTTCTGCATACTGTTATAATGGAGAAGCAAACATTTATGTTACAGGGAGTCCTCGGACTTATGACACAATACATTCCTCAGAATTCTGTTGTAAGTTGAAATGTTGTAAGTCAAAACTGTTTTTCCCACAGGAATCAATGGTGTGAAGGGGGGATTGGTTCCTGAACCAAGGCTTGATACACTATTTTTACCAAAATAACCCAGATTTTTGTACTTGATGTATTATAGATGACTAATGTTGCAACATCAATGTATTTACTGTACACTATATTTTGCAAACAGCATTCAAACTAACATATACACTCACATATGCTGTTCCCAATGCCAGCTACACAGGCTCAGAAAGCCAGGGAGAATGGCTCACTTGTTGAGCCACAGCTAATCACTGTTCAAGCTTTCTGACTGGCTGGGAGCCAATTAAAAACAAGCAGCAACCCTACCCAGCAGCAAGGTACCCTGCTGCCTCAAATCCAGACAGAAATGACCCTTTCTTGCTGCCTACCAGTATAATGCAACCAGGAAGTGATTTCAAACAAACTTTATGCAAACTGAGCATAAGGGGTTGTAAGGGTGAAACAAACATTGCAGGGGTGAAAAGGACAGTCCATTGAAAAGTGTCATAAGTAGGAACCAATGTAACTTGGTCATCGTAAGTCCAAGGACTCCCTGTATCTATACCCCTGTAAGTAAATAATCCAGAGAGCCTTCACCTCTGGACTGTTTGGATTCTAACAGAGCAGAATAACTAAACAAGAAGACAGAAATCCCCAAAGTTATTCTGGGTAGCTCTGAGAGACTTTGGGGAAATGACAGATTACTACATCTCAACTACCATTTGGAATTATAGACTGTGACTCTCCTGTACATATATTTCACCTGTTGAAACGTCTCAATAACTCTCACTTCCTTTTTTTAGCTAACACACCTTTAGTTAAATTGCTATAGAATGGGCCTCCAGCATTGTCTTTGATGTAAGATCTAGAGTACCGATTAATCTGGGGTTAGCGACTGGTCTCTTGGGATTGAAATCAACCTAAATGTGATGTGATCTTTTGTGTAAGTGAACATTTATCACTAAATCCAGTTTTTTCTGGGTGGCAAGATAAACTGGAGTGTCTAAGACAGTGGTGGGCAATGTGCAGCCCGCAGGCTGAACGTGGACTGCCAGGGTAATGTGCTGGTGGGCCCCCAGACAGTTTGTTTACATTTGCACATCCTCCTGCAGCTCCCAGTGGCCATGGTTTGCCATTCCCGGCCAATGGGAGCTGCAGGAAGCAGCAGCCAGCATGTCTCTGCGGCCCATGATGCTTCCCACAGCTCCCATTGGCTGGGAATAGTGAACCGCAGCCACAGAGAGCTAAAAGCGGCCATGCAAATCTAAGCAAACTGTCTGGCGGCCTGCCAGCAAATTATCCTAATGGGCAGTGTGTGGCCCGCAGGCCGAAGGTTGCCTGTGACTCCAAGTAAGACTAGTATCGTGGTATAGTTCACATTTGTCACTCGCTTGGAGACATCTAATTATAGAACACATCACAAGTTTGGGGAGGCTGCCCTGTTTTCTGACAGTCTACTCTGAGGTAGGCACTCACAATTGTGAGCCACTCCAGTCAGCATGACAAATCTAAATTCATGTGTAGTATGTGGTGATATTTCCATAACATATTATTCATTATGAATATACCCCCACATTTGCAAAGGAGTCCATCTGCATCTTCTAAGCATATATTTTGTCCATTATTAATCCTAAGAATTATTAGAAGTAGAGCTCATCATATCATAATCACAAATAATACGTTTGGTAATGTGTTCCCAGTCATCAGTGAATAAATGGTTTTTAAATACATTTTCCCCCATTAGTTGCCCAGTTCCACCTAGATTTGCCAAGGGCATTTTGCTCCTGCTTTGTGACAAAGGGCTTTCTGACTTCCTTGAAAAGCATATTATGAGAGAATATATTCCTAACCATTTTAAAGTTCTTTTGCATAGAGTTGAGATCTGCTCTCAGTTGCTTGTTTAATTAAAATTAGTAAAGGAATGTAAAATTTGATGCAAGACTTTAGAGTTCTGATACCACATAATTAGCTGCAAAATTAATACTGTTCTTCAAAGGAAAAAAGGAACAGAACTATATTCAGAATGCGGTACAGCTGATTCATTTCCAATTTGACTAATACATTTAACAATTCTTCATGAGGATTTCATCTAATTATTTCACAGTGAGTTTGCTTATTGTAAGGTCTTTACAATATGATTTTGTATAAACTTGTAAACAAAACTGTGTGGCATGATTTATGTCAAATTAAAATTATCTTTCCCCCCCATTCCCATGCGTGGCTTGATACCATGAAAAGATTATATAAGCTATGCATAATCATTTTACAATTTGTATTTTTTTCAGTGTTGTTAACAAACTGTTGAAAATTACTTACTACTTTTTTATCATAATTAGGGATTTACCAAATTCAGGCTTCATTTTGGTTAAAATCATGGTCATTGGATTTTTTAAAAAAATGTTAATTTCATGATTTCAGCTATTTAAATCTGAAATTTCATGGTGGTGTAATTGTAGGGGTTCTGACCCAAAAAGGAGTTGTGGGATAGTCGCAAGATTATTGTAGAGCAGGTTGTGGTACTGCTACCTTTACTTCTGCACTGCTGCTGGTGTGGGCACTGTATTCAGAGCTGGGCATCTGGAGAGCAGCCCAGCTCTGAAGGCAGAGCCACCACCAGCAGCAGCGAAGAAACAGAGATGGCATATATGGCATTGTCACCCTTACTTCTGTGCTTCTGCTTGCACAGTTTGACCCTTAGCACAAGCAGCAGCCACTCTTCTGCTGCCTACCTCTGAAGGCAGATCAGAAGTAAGGGTGGCAATACCACTATCCCCCTAAAATAACTTTGCGACCCCTGGAGACTCCATTTTGGGTCAGAAGCCCCAATTTAAGAAACGCTGGTCTCCTCTGTGAAATCTGAATAGTATAGGGTAAAAGCACACAAAAGACCAGATTTCACCGGGGAGTGGGAGAAAGAGAGCACATTTTACAGTCTGGGGTGCAGTTTTCATGGATGTGAATTTGGTAGGGCCCTAATCATAATAATTAAATGATAACATACTGTGATCAGCACACCAACGTATCACATTTTAGTTTATTTTGCAGTTACGTCAATTCATCTTAAATAGTTCTATGCATCCATAAACCTCAAACTACTTTACAGAAGTGGGTAAGTACCATAATCTACAATTACAAGTGGGGAAAATGATGCACAGACAAGTGACATGACTTTCCCAAGGTCACATAAGAGGACAGTGGCAGAGCTAGGACTAGAAGTCAGGTCTCTTGACCCTTAATATAATGCCCTGAAGACACAGCTTCCTCTGTTAGATACTGCACTTACATTTGAGATGCCATGAAGGGACTAAGGCTGGCCTAACAGCTCATCTCTACATTCAGCTAGAATGTATGATCCCAGCACAGATAGACGTGTGCTTGCTCAGCTCAAATGAGTGTGCTAAAGTAGCAATGTGGCTATTGCAGCACTGGCAGGGGCAAGAGCTGACTGACTGAATCCTAGCCCACCTGAGTCCAAGCTTAGGTGGCTAGCCTGTGCTGCAGTGTCCCTGCTGCTATTTTTAGCATGTTAGTGTGAATCTGTGTATCCACCCTGAGACTCACACCTCCCAACTGCAAGTGGAAATGCCCAGAATGTCCATAATGGTTTAGACTATTCATCGATTTGTCACTCAGAAGTCCATCAGTAGTGATAGTGAAAACAGGAAAAAAAAATATTCCCAAGCTACTATTTAAATCAAGTGATGGAACATGTCAACTCCTGCCTCTCAGCTACTGCCAGTTTCTAACTCAATTTGAGCTTCACTTACTGAAGACCTATATTGTTGAGAAAATTGCAACCTTCTAAATGTCTTGCATCACTCAGCCTTCAGTCAGCTATTTAGATTAATGTATGTGCTTTTGTGCCGTTTCTGCTGTTGTTGATAGTTGTTATCCTCAGTGAAACTTGCTGTGTTTCTTTACTTCTCTGGGAGAAAAAAAAAGTGTTTCTTCTCTGTAATGTATTATTTCCATCTGTCAGTTAAGGAAAGGCATTTTTTCAGTTTCATATCCAAAGCAAAAGGTTGCTGAGTGAGCAGCTGCAATGAGGAATGAACTATAATGAGCTTTTTCTGGAAGTCCAAACATTTCCATCTGAGACATACATTTAAAAATTCCATATCTTGATTCTTAATCTCCTTCATATATATGCTTCTGTGCACAAACAAGATAGCTTCTAAATAACTCTTTCTCCCCTCAGAACTGGATGTGGTATACCTTTGATTTTCATTATTACAACATAAGCCAAATTCTGCTTTTATGTACACCAGTTCAAATCCACAATAATTCTACAGAATTAAGTGGAGTTACTCAAGATTTAAAGTAATCTAAATGGGAACAGGATGGGGCCTGATATATTCTATTATATAAACCAATGATGTAACTGTAATATTAAGGCCTTGTTCCTTGTTCCTGCTACTGGTTGGCAGATTTGATCTGTGCAGGTACAGGAATCATTCCATGTGGAACATCTTTTAGGATCAGGACTATTGTCACTTATAAGCAGGGTCACTTTGCATTTGATCCTGCAAGGTGCCAAGCCATCTTTCAGAAGGCTCACCATCTTCAGTTGCCATTGAGTTCTGATAGTTTGGGACACTTAGCAGCACCATGCAGGACTGTGCCTTTTCAGAATGGATTTGGCTTTTAGAAACAAAATAATAGCAAATGTACAGATTTGTACATTTGTCTTAGTAACATTAATTTACTCGCATTACACTGACTACATACACTAAGGTACACAATTAATGACCTAGTCCTAGTTAGTAATAATGGTAAAAAGAACACCAAAATAATCACACTTTCATGGTACCCTTTTACAAAGATCTCCAAGCACTTTTCAGACATTAAATAAGCATCAGCAACTTATGAGGCAAGTGACTTCGATTAGTTTTATTTTAGAGATGGGGAAAATAAAGCACCAAAGAGGGGCAACTTTGCCTTAAGTCAGGAGATGAGATGGAAATAGATTCCAGACTTGCCCCTCAGTACCATGCTGCAATACCAGGAAATGTTTTTTTTTTTTCATTATACAAGTAATGAGCAAGCAATAACAAATTCCAAAGTATGTGTTCAGCAGCCAACATATTCACATCATGAGTCCATACATTCAATCCAGAAAGATGAACAAAGTGTCCCAGCTGATTTCAGTTGTCATAATGGTAGAGTATGGTAAATAGTGATTTGGTAGTCAGGTCCAAACTTTGATAAGGCTTTATAGATTAAAATTAACATCTTGAATTGCACTTTGCAATGAATTAGAAACCAGCACAATCTATGGAAAACAAGTGCAATAAACTCCCTAAGGCACTTCTTAGTGAGTAAATAGCAGATGTATTCTGAATTACATGAGATGCAGTTTCCAAATAGCCTTCAAAGGCAGTCTCATATGAAGTGTGTTGTCATCTCAACATTGGGTTATTTCCAGCATGTGGATAATAGATGGGATGTTAGCATGAGAAAGAGATATTTCTTGCAATGAGAAATATTCTGTTTCCAAGAGAAAACATCCCAGATTCACTAGGCTGTCACCAGGCTATTTGAGATATCAAAGAATTCCATTGGTAGGTTTCTTTTTCCTAGTTCTGCAGGTCATGGAAAGCTATGTTCCCTATCATCATTATGTCCTCCACCCCTTTCAGGGTATGGGCCGCCAACAATAGATAACAGAGGATTCTGTTCTGGGCCATTCACCAGGAAGTTGGTCTCTGAATTATCTATTGCTTGTGTTTCTGTAGCGGGTATATTTTTATGGGATGGGGTTGCTAGCCCCACGCCCAACCCTCCTCCTTTTTCATCCGGGCTTGGGACCGGCACTGGCGGAGTTTATGTTCCCTATGCCATGGCTTTAGCACGGGGTTTTTAAAGTTCTCTATGCCACAAACCAGCTCAGAACACAACTAACCTCTCTCACTTACTTCCTTCTTATTGATTTAGAAATGCACGATGAATATCCATTGTTTCCAGTTCCATTACTGAATATTGGGCTGCAGGTAGTGACTTCTTTTGACAATTAGGCCATAAGTGTTATGACAAAGTTCCGACCCTGTCTCAGTGGGTCCCATGCTTCCTGGCAGATTACACTAGCCTCAGAGGCTCTCTCTTTCTTTAATACAACCAAGAGTTGTATACTCTCTCTCTGTCTTTAGTACAACCAAGAGTTCTGCTTATTTTGCTACTCTGTCATTTTGAACTTTTCAAAAAGATTAATTAATGTGATTAAACATAATCTGCCTCTACAAAACCATGCCATCAGTTGATCACTTTGTACCTATCCAAATGTACTATTCTTTGATCCTTCATCTGGAATTTTTTCCAGTTCAGAGATCAGATATACAGGTATTTCCTCTCCTCCATCAAATACTTTTCTTGAATGTTTTAAATATAAATACTGGGGTACTGCCACTATATTTGCTTCTCCTCTGTTGTCTTTTGCTGCTCCTTTTTGTTTCGTTGTTTGGGTGAGAAGGGGATCTTCTTTGGTGGGGAGGATGGCTGTTTTGTTAGCTGTGTGGGTTTTTTTAAAAAAATGTTTGTCCTTGTGTCACATATAAGACTATAGTATATAAGTCACCTTGTGTTAGATATTTCTCTGTTTCAAGATTCTCTTTTTATCTTATTTACTGTGACTATTAGCTTCAGCAGTATTTTGTGATCTGACCTCAGGAGAAAATCATTATTTCTTGTATTTATTTTTCTTACACTTCCCAGTTAAGACTGAGGCAAATAAGTTGTTGAATTTCCCCGCAATATCTCCATCATCAAATTCCACCCACCATTTCTCAATGAGCCTACAATTTCTGTCTCCAGCTTACTGTTTCTTATATCATACCTAACTATATAGTTTGCCTTTACTGCTTTTTGTAATTTACCTTTGAAAATTTTCAATGTTTTCCTCTAAATCCTTCTCACTGACTTCAGTTTTGCTGAAGTTATTCAGTTATTCAGTCTTTTTTTCTCCATATTCTATTTGATAAACCTTATTATGTTTGTATTTACAATTCAGAAACTCATTCTGCTTCCCTTTTCCAACCTGATGAGCTTATAATCACTCCTTAGTCTTATTTTGCCCTTTCATGCATTTTTTTATTCTCTATTATACTGTCGGGCATTGCAGAGTTCCTTATCCAACAATAAATATGAGAAGAAGGAAATACTATTTACTTAAATTAATTTAGTCTTTTCAGATGAACATTCTGCATTTCATTGAGGCTGAAATGTCAAAATGGGCTAAATCTTCAAAAGTCCAGGAGGTGTATAACTGCATGGGTTCAACTGTCCTATGTGATCTCAGTTCCTGAAAATAATACAGAAGCATGTGCAGCCCACTTTGTTCCTGTGACGGGAAGAAATAAGGGTGTTCTCCTGTTATCCCTGACTAATAGTACAGTAGTTACTAATTTTTTTGTGTTGTACAGAATCAGGTGACTTGACACTATATTCAGATTACATGCAAGAAAGTTTTATGGAATTTCATTGGATGCACAGTGGCATTCTGCAGGGATGGATGAATCCAATATATTTGTCAATGCCAATTTTCAATCGTTTCTCTGAAAATACCCAGGCTTTTTTATAACCGGATATATTCATTTACTCAATCTGTTAATCTGAGCAGTAGTATTATTTGGGAAGCCCAGATCAGTCCTTCTAGTCCTTAGTGGGTGGTTGCTGAGTGTTGCTCCTCCTTCTGAGTGTAGTAGGATAAGAAGAGAAAATTCTAGCTGCAGAGCTTCACAGTGATCATTTCTCCAAACCTTAGCTGGTGAGAGAACACAAATCCCTTTTAACCCTGGTATTCCCTTTCCTCCAACCATAATGGCAGATGGGTGCAAAAAGGAATGATTATCCCTCTCTATATATGTCTTCTCTCAGTGCTCAGCCCTTCTCCCTACTTGCTTGATATTTAAGAGCAACATATTTACTGAATACAACATTGCCAAGATAGGAATGTTGTCAGGTTACTGAAATCATACACACATCTCTCTTAATCAGACTTTCACTAGCACAGATCTACAGAACACACCATGTTTCAAAGAAAATGGAACCAAAATACGTGTTTACCTATATATCCTGAAATCACAGACCGGGTGAGTGATGGAATCATCAATAAAAGAAATAGGACTTTGCCTACTTCAGAAACTTGGCATTCAACAGGATAATAAAGTAGCAGCAGCAGTGGTCATAGAAAAAATTGTTATAAATTGCTGAAAAATACTATAAAATACTGCTATGACACAGTGATTTGGCTGATATGAATAGGACCATAAGTAAAAATGACAGATAAGACCCACTGTGAAACCTTCAGACTGATTCCTTATTCAGAAAAAAGACAATGGCAGTTTCAACTCTGACAGTAGGAAAAACCCATAGAATAGTCCTATATTAAATCTTGGATGTGCGTGCCATGAATGCTTAAGGAAACACAGCAGAACTGATTCTATTAGAAAATTAGCAGAATAACTGTACACAAAAGGGACAAAGCATTCATTTCCAAAGAACAGTCCACTTTCTTGAATAACATTTCAATAACATTTGTTTTCAATCAGTGAGGCATTTGTGCATGTTTCTGACACTATATCAGAGTGGGGGAATGTTGTCTAGTAGTTAATGAAGGAAACTGGGAGTCAAAACTCAGTTGTTTCATTCTCAGTTCTCCCACTGCTTCTCTTACCTTTGACTGATGTTGAGGAAGTCAGTCAGGTCCAGAGTTTTAAAGGCATTCATGCATTACTCCTCTGAACACAAAGGTCTAAGTCACTTCTGAGCCTAAGTCTGATTTTCAAAAGTGATGTAAAGTATGTCTATCCCAAAAATTAAGGTATGATTGTAGCAAGGGTAGGCATTGCTGCACTAGTTTTAATTTAGCTAGCCCAGGTAAAAATATTAGCCCAGATGTGGTGCACTGGCTTCAGCACAGGCCAACCACTTCAGTACAAGCCCACCAGTACCCTGAGTACATTCGTGGGTTGCTGTCCTTCACTGAAGTCTGTGCTACTGGGTCTCCACTCTATTGTTACCCCTTATAGCTAGATTAAAGTTAAAGCAGGTACTTCTACCTGCACTAAAATCATACCAAATATTCAGTATAATCATACCCTTTGATGCTTAGGAGCCGAACTGTTCAGTAATTGAGTTTCTGGTTAACTGGCTGAACCAAATAACTGAAAAAATAATGTTTTGAGTCAATCTGAAACAATTATTTCAATAATTCAGCTAACTGAATTTTTTTTTAAATGCTTCAGATAAATCTAAATGTTTTGTTCAACACAAATTGCTTTATTTTGTTTGAGATTCTTTTACCCAGCTTTACTTAGCAATCTGGTTTGGCTTACACTTAAAATTTATACTGGCATAACTACATCAGTCAGTGGTGTGAAAAAAGCCACACCCTTTACGGACATACCTATGCTAATAAAACCTTCATGTATAGGTGCAGTGTACGCTGACAGAAGGAGTTTTTCTGATGGTGTAGCAATTCTAGCTCCGTGAATGATATTAGCTATGCTGACAGGACCATGCTTCTGTTGGCATACCTAACTTTCGGAGGGATAGAGTCCCTATACCAATATAAAAGCTCCTGCTTTCAATGTACACTTTATCTACACTATCATGGCATAACTATGTTGGCATTGGCTCTGTAGAGTGAACATAAACTAAATCTCATTGATTTTCTGGGCTGACCTACATGAGAAAATTAGGTTGACCCAGCTATGTCATTCAGAGGTGTGAAAAATCCATACCCTGAGTGGCATTGTAAAGCTAACCTAAGTCCCCATGTAGGAAGCACTAGATCAGTGGAAGAAGTCTTCTGTCAACTTGGCTACCACGTCTCAGAGAGGTGAATTAACCCTCCCATCGGTGTAGGTAATGTTTACACTGAAGACCTACAGCAGCACAGCTGTACCACTGGAGCTGTGCTACCATAGTGTCCGAAGTGTAGACGAACACTCAGTAAGGGCAGGTCTACACCGGAAACATCTCTTATGGTGACTGGTGTATGTGTAGCCACAATGGACTACGTCTGTTTTCTCATGTGGACACAAATGTTTACTTCTTTTATAATTTTAAATGTTTGCCTTGTTAAGTTATATGAAAAGTGTGTAACATTGTGTATGGTTTGGGGGATGGGGTGTCTGCCACACTACTTTTCTCGATTTTTTTTCTACTCAAAGTTCTACTTTTGGAGAATCAAATGATTATTATTAGTTCACAACAAATATTTCAAAATGTATAGCAGTAGTCAAACCAAACAGTACTTGTGAATACACAAGTTTGCCCCACCCAGGACCATGGGTGAACTGAAATGTCTAGTCTGTACTGAAGTCCTTTCTACGTGGCTTCAGTGCTATTGGTATATGAGCTAGATTAAAGTCATCTTGAATATGTCTACATGAGCTGTAATCAACTCTGTGATTGCTGTATAGAACCCCTAGAAACCCAGTAGACCAATGAACGTGAAGATTGCCCCATCCTACAGGACTGTGCAGCCTGCTCCTATAATTTTTCAATACCATGCATCCTAATGGGTTCCCAAAGGGAGCAGTTCTGAGAGCAGAGGAACTGCTATTGTTATTACTATGGTGTCCCAAACTTTATTGGTTCATGTACCACCTTCTTCAAAAAAAATATTGTAATCTAAATTGGTGGAACATGAAGCTCATGTACTTCCAGTGGTACATGTACCACAGTCTCGGAACCTTTATACATGGTTTGTAACCTGTCTCTACCCTGTGCTTCTACTAGGAAAGAAATATAGGCATGACCTGATTCAACTTTCAGGCCATATAAAGGAAGCGGTATTTTTTTAACAATTTTAAATTTTAAATAATTTTCATTAGCATTTATAACAATCTATTTCTAAATTCAGATGGTAATGTCAGCAACAGAATATACAATAGGAATGTTAGAATCATTTTCAGAATATAAATGAACCCCAGATGTAACAATTATTTCAGCGAATGATAGCATATGCCAATAAACAAATTAAATTGTATTGTATAGATAAATGCTTTCATTTTCTGTGGTGGAGATCAGTTAACTTCTTAAATCTTAGCCTAAGAAAATACAATAGTGTTAGGGGACAAATAACAGCAGACATTAAAGTAACTGTACTACTATATGACCATACCAAAGACTATTTTAGCGAATATTTTAGGAGGAAAAAAATCCAGCCTAAAGCTGTTGGTTATGTTCTACTGGAAAGCAATGGTCCTATCACAAACAATAATTATTGTCATTTTTCTTCACATAGAATACCAATGCCACTAGGGCTTTAAGAGCGAGATATGTCAACCACAATTGATTTAATAGGAACAATACCAATAAAGGGCATTACATCCCCATCACTTCTGCAACTGGCAGTCTCCAGAGGAAACAGACAGGTATAAGTTGATATATATTTCAACCTGCTTTCTTCAGGAGCTCTTAAACTTTCTAAGTGACAATATCAAAGTCTGTGGGGAAATGTTCTGCATTTCAAATGTTCACATACAGTTATAAAAAGGTCTTTGAGGGTTAATGCTTCTTAATTTAATAGACAGCAAGTATGAAAAGTACAGCTGCACTAAACCATTTGACAACCTTACACACACACACACAACCAATGAAATTCAAACTGATCGTTTTGGATTAAATAGAATCCAAGATATTTTTTCTACTTTTTCTCTATCAGATCTCCTGCTTTCCTGTCAGATTTATATTAGGTTTTCATCAAAACTGTTAGTATTTTTAAATTATTATTGATTGATTGATTTCATTGGAATCCCAGTCTTCATAACTACAACTGGAGAAGCAGCATGGTCAAACAAAGACGGAGAAAGATATACTCAGGCCAAACTAAATTATGAGAATCTCTGTACAAAATGGTGTCATGAATATAGAGACGATGATAACATTCAGAGCTTTTGGTGTTCTATGGTAATTGTGCTTAAGTAGAGTGAAATGTTATTTGGAGGTAAAGGCATTTTGATTCAAATACTAATCTCTATAGAGAAAATAAAAAGAATCTATATACACAAGACTTTATCTTCGGCTTCTACCTCAAACTCCCCCCAAATGTTACATACATCTCAATGATAACCCTCCATTCAGTAGACATAGTGATTTAGACAGCTGATAGAAAATAACATCAGTTATTTGTTTACTATTACATTATTATTAATATACTAAGTAATAACATTGAGTAATTAAACATGATGGCAGTGACAGGGGGGATGGAAACTGTCAGGAAGCTGATCAGGGCTCCTCAGTTCCTAGATTTCAGAGTAGTAGCCATGTTAGTCTGTATCCGCAAAAAGAACGAGGAGTACTTGTGGCACCTTAGAGACTAACAAATTTATTTGGGCATAAATTTGTTAGTCTCTAAGGTGCCACAAGTACTCCTCAATTCCCAGAGCAGATCTTCTCTGTTTTCAGGCCTGGTGAAAGTCAGAGCAATCCCCACACTGCTCTAATGTATACTAGTTGGCTAAGGATTGTGGCTGAGATCCACAAAGGGACTTAGGTGTTGGGACACTGAGCCTTATAGCATATAACTTTTAAGCACTTAAGAAATCACAGGAAATAACAATGCTTTCCACAAACCCTGAGTAAGGCACCAGACTCCTTTTACCACAGTGTGCGGAGAGATAAGCAACTTAGAATGGGATCCACAAAAGCCAGCTGGGTCCTTACTAGGTAATCCAGGACCAAGAGCCACCTAAGCTAGTAAGTGGGAGGTGCAAGTGAGAAGGCTGTGTACTAAGCTCAGCCTCTCTTGTGGAGATAGGGCCCTAAATCCAAACTACAGGAGGTATCTATCTCTGCTTTCAATCTACTGTCAGGGACCCCTATCCTGCAGCCTCTTGCTTAGGCACCCAAGTCATTCCTTGTGAGCATGATTTAGGTGCCTGCCTCATTCCACAGAAAACTGCCAAAGGAAGCACTGGTCTCCATCTTGTAATATTCAGACCAGAAAACGGGAGACCAATGGGAGACCAAGGTTCAGTTCTTCAGCCCCGTACATGAGGTGGGGAAATGTTTAGTTCAAGGTCTTCTACCTCTGAGAAACATGCTTTAAGCATTGAGCTTGGGATATTCTGATGTAGGGCTCCCTCAAGTTCTCCTGCTGAAGCTGTTCTACTGTGTATAAATAATAGAGTAGTCATTAGAATTGATAAACTGGACCCTAGGTCTCCCATGTGAATGCCCTAATCAATGGACTAGGGATTCTCATTTACATTTTCTTTCTGTGACCAAACGACACTTTAATTCTATTAATCAAAATGGAACAGCTTAAACAAGGAAACTTGAGAAAGTAGGCAGATCCCTGAGTCATTCTTGAAAGAACATCTTAGGTGCCTGACTCAAAGAGAGGGTTCCTGACAATGGACTGCAAGCAGAAATAAGGGCTTAACTCTATGAGGGATAGGGTTTAGGGCACTCTCATCTCATCAGCACTCCACGTTTTTTAATTTGTGAAGCTTCCCACCTAGCATGCTGCTTTAATGCTTCCCTTTCTCAGGAGCCTCTTTCTTTCCATGCATCATATAGTTTGATTCCAGTGATTTTCGTGGAGCCCAAAAGGTCCCTTTGTAGATCTGGACCATTGCTCTTTTCCATTCAAAAAGATTTCACGGGGTTGTGCTAGGTAGCTACTTCTGTTTACTAAAGGCCCTCACTAGGAAACACCACAAAGCTCTGTTGTACCACCACTCTTATTTAGTGTGTAGGAAGAGGCTGCTGGAGGAGCATATGTGATGCTATGGGCAGAGGTCAGTTCTAGAGGCAGGTGAGTAGGGCTGTCAACTTCCAGAGGTTGCTGGCACATGTTTTTCCCTCTGCTGCTGATAGGCTGGCTGTTTTTTGTTTTGAGTTTTATTGTTGTTGGTTTTTTTTCCTTTTTTTGAGGCGGGTGGGAGGATTATGCTTAGTCCTTAGGGTTGGTGTGTGTGGCGGGGGGTGGGGGATACCAAAAATGTTTTCTAGCAGAAAAATGGCTAGGGCTGTGCCTGTCTGTCGTTTTCAGTGCCACCAATATGCTGATGATATCTAACTCAAGAACAGTTCATCAAATGCTATAGTGCTGTCTCCACACTTAATTTCATTAAAGCGTTGACAGAACTGATATGATTTTGAGGGGATACTGATGGACTACCCCGAATTGTGATTAGGACTGGTCCAAAAGTTTCCGACAAAACTGTTTTTTTTCATGAAAAGTGTCTCCTTTCTGTGCAAAATTTTGATTTTCCAATACAAAATGAACACCCTATAACTAAAATAATGTTCATAATTGAAATATTATGGCTAAAACCAGATATATTTCTATTCAGATGAGGCAGAAAACTGACTCATGAAAGTTGTATTGTGATTACCCCATGTATTTCATCTGCCATAATGCACTACAGTTAGGAACCCCCCATGATGCACTATTGCGATAAATTGGGCCTACACATTTATCCTCATTACGAGCTCAACTGTAAAAAGTGAGTGAATATTTATAAAAGGTTGTAATATATATAGCAACAAACCTTGATGGAAAAAGTATGAAAAGGATGGTCACTCTAGGAATTAGCTTTTCCATGTATTGCACTCTCCTTTGGCGGTCTTCCACCCATCCTATCTCACCCCCTCCACACTTAAACTTTCCGCTCCACACATCTCCCCCACCTTCTTTTTTGTATCTTTAATATACAATTATGAAGGATTTTTAATAGTATGTGTGCCAGGGTACTAAGCAGTCTAACGTCTCTGTATACTAAATCCTAAATCTCGTTTAAAACTGTTTAATGTTGGACAGTGACTGTGTTATGTTAACTCTTTGGCCTTTATGTTTCATCTAAATTAATAAATGAGGATCACCTTCTCTCACCAAGAGGAGAGACTGTGACGAATCATGGGAGAGGAAATCTGACCAGAGAGTATTACCTATAGTGAGCATGAGGCACCTGGACTGCAATTTTTATGAGGCATGATGGTAACATTTCTCAACATATTTTCATTTTAGGACAAAACCTTCTTTCTTTCTTTCTCCAGAAAGCCAAAATTTGCTGTGGAAAATCTCACAGCCAATGTTGGTGAAACTATTTTTTTCTAAATTTTCATCAAAAATTTTGAATGAAGAAAACTTGTTCACAGCCTTCTTTAACTGTGACCATGTAGCCTCCCACAAAGGCATATCTTCACATGTGGTCAAGGTAACTGGAGTTTATTACTGCACACAACTGTGGTAGGAGAAATGGTCAGAAATGCATTCTTTCATCTTTTGCTGACCAGAAACCTCTGTTCTTACCCTTAGATACAGACATAGCCACATTGATCCAGGCTGTGGTTATATCAAGAATGCACTGTTGGAGTGTGCACGTTATACAGCAGTGTTCTACAGTGGCTACCAGTCCCATTCTGGGCCTATTTAAATGTTCTGTTCCTTTTCTATAAATGAGATAGGCTTGGTTACCTCAGATGTTTCTTAGCTTAGCTGATTGCACCTCACTACAGCAGCTTAACTCAATGGAAATGCTACAGTTTACAGAAATCAGCTCAAACTAGATGGAGCATTGTCATCTGTGGGATTCATTGTTGCCATAGATCAGGCTCAGCCTGACTTCCAAAACTTTCTAGCATATTGCAAGACTCCCCACTTTTTTTATGTGCATGTATTTTTATTGTTCAAGGATACACATGACTTTTGGTGACATTAGCATAATTCAATCTTATCAGTTACAAACATATTTTGTAGCAGTAGTATCACAGCGATGGACTATATCTTTATAGTGTTATAGTGATATTCAAAAAATGTTTACTTGCACACCAGGTGAAGGCATTTCTTTTATTCCTATTAAATAACAGGGCCCAATACTGCTCCCACTGAAAACACATATATAACCTATAGGTAACACAGCTTGAATACTGCATGCATTTCTGATCATCCCATCTCAAACAAGATACATTAGAATTTGAAAAAGTACAGAGAAGGGAAATGAAAATGATTAGGAATGTAGTACAGCTTCCAAATAAGGAAAGATTAAAAAGGCTGGGACTGTTCATCTTAGAAAAGAAATAATTAATGGGGGATTTGATAGAGGTCTATAAAATCATAAATGGTATGGAGAAAGTGAATAGGGAAGTGTTTACTCATTCACATAACACAAGAACTAGGGTCATTGGATGAAATTGAGATGTGGCAGATTTAAAACAAAAAAAAGCAAATATTTTTTCAAAAAATGCTCAGGCAATCCATGGAGCTTGTTGGCCATGGTATGGTGTGAAGGTCAAAAAAGATTTTAAAAAAATCTAGATAAATTCATGGAGAATAAGTCAATCAATGGCTCTTAGCGAAGATAGTCAAGGATGTAATTCCATGCTCCAGGTGTCCCTAAACCTCCAATTGCTGAAAGCTGAGACTGGATAACAGGTTATGCATCACTCAAAAGTGCCCTGTTCTGTTTATTCCCTCTGAAGCATCTGGCACTGGCCACTACTGGAAGACAGGATACTGGCTAGATGGACCATTGGTCTGAACCAGTATGACTATTCTTATGTTCTTATGTAAAGGAAATATATATTCTGACCCAGATGTGTCAAAAATTAGCTGTGCAAATATTTTTTTTCTGTTCCATGCTTCCTAGCTTTCTTATGCTAAAAGGAACAGTTAATCTTAAAGGTACAATAATAAAGTGAACAAGTCATTGTAAAAATGCCAGATCTAAGGAAATCCACTCTAATACATTTCTAGTCTCAAACATGTGAAACTGAAGATCATATGTCATGTTAGTGGCATATAAATTGTTGAAAAGCCAGGACATACTGTTGTTAAATATTGCTTACAGCTATTAGCATTTACTCTTTGAGCGGATGGCATTATGTATGTTTAAAATGCTTATTCATCATCCTGTCAGAATTTGAATGGCAAAACCTTAGCCAATAGAGGACTAGCTTTCAGAAGCAATTAGTAAGAATGATTTTAAACTTTCTGAAACATTAAAAACCACTGAAGCAGTAAACAGTAGGTTATCACATATATTAAATATACATGAAAAGCTCAGAAGCATTTTATGTGTTTTGAAGACTGAAGTATGTTATTCAGTGCTAGTAAGGTAGCAAATGTAAATAAGCTGGAGGTTCTAGGGAAAAGATTCAGATGTCTTGTTTGTTTCTTAATTTATTTCAAAGAAAAAGTCAACTAGAAAAAAGAAAAGAAAAAAGAGCTTAAATCATTTAAATTTGGTATTTCAATCTAATGAAATAAGGTTACAAAAATGACAAAAATATATCAATCAAACATGGTGGTGTGAGGAGCACCTGTACTTTTTAAAAAAGATTTTGAGAGCTATAAAAGTCTGAACAAAATCAAAAAACCATAAAACAAAAATATTAGGTCTCATAAATTTGTGAGTTTTACAGCTCAAATGACATTTGTTGAAGAATACTCTGTCTTTAAGTTGTGTGACCTTTTACTTTATTTTCTTTTTGCATACAATACCAAGCTCAGTGATTTATCCAGTCACTGAGTATTCACAACTAATATATGTGTTCACTATGTAATGAGCATAAAATCGTGTCACTAAATATTTTTTGTAACTTCTAAATACTAAAATGGCAAGTTTGGCTCATAAAAAATATCCTGCCAGGCTTTTAGAAAGCTGCTATTAAGTACCTAATTACACATTGATTGATATACTAATATATCTAAGATTTAATTACAATGGTATAATTTTTTATCTTACTATCTTTGATTATAAATTCATCTCATTTTTATATGTGAGCAGGTGTAACACTTCATTTCACTGGAAAGAAGCTCTGAACAAGCATGCAATTTTTAGATTCCTCCTGAACATACAAGTAATTCTAATCCCTAGAGAAGGAATATTCTTACTTTTTTGACAAACATAAACAAGTTGCTAGCATCTTGTATGTTAGTGATGAATGCTCCTAATCCTTTAAATAAACACTTCCATCATTACTACATGCATTTTCCACCTGACATAAATCAACACTTCCCTTGAATACATAACAGAATGATACACTGCAGTAAACAATCATAACAATTAGGTGGGATAACAATAATAAGTGAGCAGATCATGAGTCTAGTTTCCTCAAGGACTTTATTACATTTTTATACTTGCTATATGCAGGGGAACAGTTGTTGCAGACATTTATACTAAGTCATCTGAACACACACACACACACACACACACACACACACCATCAATGTACTTCTCTACAATAAGACATGGAGGAACCCAAATACAAATGACGAGACATTTTAAGTCTCATTAAAAAGGAAGGTATCTTGTTGTTTTCAGTTTTTAACAGGTTCTCTGTTGTTGCCTAATTTAATGCCCGATGTCAGAGATGAGTGGAAAGCTACAAAAACAGAGTATGTCTCTGGTATTTATTTAAGATAGGAAGGACAAAAATCAAAGATCAGGAATTGCTCTGATCCTGATAAGCTTAATATTATTAGCTGGTCTGGAAAAGATCAAAGTGGGTAAAATTCAGCCCTGTACAAAAGGCTAACCCAGGAACTACGAACAACTTAATTGCCACTTTAAGTCTTTAAGTCCTCAAAACAGGGTTTAAATGGATTTTAAATGGTGCTTAGTGCTTGGCCTACCTTTCTAAACATGGATGAGTTTCATGGATGAGTGAAGAATGTAGAGGAAACAAAGAATAAGGCAATCAGTCAGAATCTTCATCCTTTAACCCTGAGTCCTTTCATTAATTTTTAGAATCAGTGTGGTGTGTGTCAGTCTGAAGTTACTGCCATTTCTAGTCAATAGTTTGTCCTTCCAGTTCCTTTGAAAAAGCAAACATTTTAGATCCACTAAGTAGAGGAATGCAAAGTATGTTTGTCACTGATAGGAATTATTAATCTCCTTTCTGCTGTTAACTTTGACAAATAACATTTTCTAAGATAGTAATTGTAATTATATTGATCAGTCCTTAATGATGTTTGCATTAGATAATGCTGATGGTATGAGCTCTGAGCAGGCTTTGCACATAATCATGGAATGCTTTAACTTGTGCATATCTTCTCAAAAAACTTCAGTTCTGGAGAGAGGAAAACTCTGTACCATTCATAAAAAAATAGCTGGGTTGGAAAGTGATCCTGTATTAATCCTATATAACCTTAACATTCTCACAATTGATAAATATGTGGCAAAATCATGCATTGGTCTTGTCACAGAAATATTGACTGTTTCTTCAAATTTTTTCCATGAAAGCAACAGGAAGTTTCAACACTTAGAAAAACTTCACTTTCATAAAATAAGTTTTTACTGTGGAAAAAAAAAAAGGAAGTAATTTCTCTGTGCAAGTTATTTTTTATGCCAGAGCAATTACTTGAAAATCAAGAATTTGTCCTTTGGGAAGAATCTCTGATTTGAATACAAATCTTGACATTCTGATATTTGAAGGAATGTGCCATGAACATTTCCTGGTACCTCTTTCTCCTTGCCCATAGTCTTTTTTTTTTCCCCTTCATACTGGCCCGGTTCCCTTCTGCCATCCCAGAGATAGTGTCAGAACCTCCTCCTTCAGTTCCCAGTGCTAGCTACTGCAGAATGAGCCAAGGGGCCAAAATCTTTTCTCAGATGCAGGCCCAAAGGAGACCTGGCCTGGAAAAAAGGAATTCAGTTTCACAGAATAAAATAAGGTTTCAGCATTTGATTTCATTCTGCACTAGGATGAAACCGAGGCCTTTGAAATGTTTCATATAAAAACAGAGGGAAAGTGCATGCCATGACAATAGTCCAGTGGTTAGGGCACTAAGTTGGGTTGTGAGATCCAGGTTTAAGTCTCTAATCTGCTTAATTCTTACTGGTGACTTGAATTTGGTTCTCTCAAGTAAATGTCCTAAATCCTGGGATCTTGGATAATTTTGAGGGGCTTAGACTCGGTCATTTTCACCACAATTTCTATTCTAGACCCGAGAAAGTTTGGTACAGATTGATATGTTTCCAGACAAAGTTTCAGTTTCAATGAATTGCAATTTTTGGACAAAACCAGCTTTGTTGAGAAATTCCCAGCCAGCACAAAGCTACCATGGACTTTAATGATTGTCCTATGCACATAACTGAGGGCAGAATTTTGTTCTAAGTCTTGCTGAATTCCTTTTGTTCCCCTTTTTAGAAATGTTCTCGCCTTCTGGTTCAGCTAGCCATTTTACTGTGTATGGCAAATTTATCTTGAAAAAAAAAATAATTTGAAAGCAAAATATGTTTGAGCCACTTTTCTGTTCTAAATACATGGGAATGAAGGAATACCCAAGAAAGAAATGATGGAGTCCATTAACTTCTCATCTGTGACTCCTGCTTTTTATAGGGGTGGAATTAGGGTTTAATTCCATAGATTAAAAAATTCTGAAACTGGTGAGACATGTTGACATGTTGATGTACACATGATGATGTTACAAAAATACAGGAGAAACATCACGCTGGGGATTACAGAGTAAGCCATATAGGGAAGTATCTGGTCTTCTATTCCCTGTATCCCGGGAATGGGCAAGCAGAGTACAGGGAGATGGAATTTCTGCTGGGTGCTTCCCTATATCATCAGCTCTCTGTCCTTTCATCCATGTGGCAAATACTGTGTCATGAACTGATGTCACTGCAGTATTTGAACTCAAGCTGGTGATGTTCAGATTTGGCTTGGTAAACACCATTATGTCTGATTCACACAGACAATGAATTCATTGTTTTCCCTGCTCCTTCTTACACTCCAAGTCATTCTCCCACTCCTATCCAATACTTTGCCTGGTCATCTAGAAAATGCCAGCATTCTAGCTGGCCCTGGGCATGGGTAGTAGCGAGGGCCCCAAGTGCAAGGCTGGGAACAGAGCTCCAGGCAAAACCTGGAGGTGCTGCAGCGACTCATACAACACTAGTTCCTGTGCCTATGCATTCTAGCAGTTGATGTTTTTTCAATCCAGTTTAGCTGTGGGAAAATTAGGAGCAGAGCATAAAGAAAAGAAAAGAAAAGAAAAGAAAAGAAAAGAAAAGAAAAGAAAAGAAAAGAAAAGAAACATCCTTTCCAATAATAAGCAGGTGAAATTGTAAGTGTTTTGAAGGTAATAAGAAAACTATATTGTTTCAAAAGATTGAGGTGTGGAGGTGTGTACGTTTTGGGAAACTGACCCCAATTCAATAAATTCAAAATGAAGCCTAAAGAAAGATTGACTTTATAACATTTTGGCTCCCATAGAAACATTGTCATCCATGTATCATCATTTGCTGCTTAAAATAAGCATCTCTCAAGGACTGATTTATACAATTTACATTTTACATTTCAGAAATGTAAAATGTAAATTGTATAAATAAACCTGAACATAATTTTGTAACATTATTAAAGGAAGCCTGTCCTTTCATCATAACTCACAGTTTAAAGAGCTTCCTTTAAAGCTAAGTGTTATAAACTGCAGCGTGTGCAAATCCTCTTCAAAAGTAAAATAGATTATAAAAGTAAAGCATTAAGATACTTCATACCATATCCTAAGTCCAATGCTTGCCCATCAGACACCAATTGTCTTGACAAGCAGAGAGATAACAAAATCTCCATCAAACCTTTAGGCTGCAGAAGAGGGTTTACATGATTGTAAAGAAACTGTAAAATATATATTTTTCATTAACAGTTCATGCATTTGAATTATTGCTTTTTATACTGACAAAAATGCTCTGTAGCTTTATTTGACTTGAACTAAATCTAGCAATTTTCAAAAATATTTTTTAGAGGGAGGATGATATAGCACAACTGAGAATTTTGGATCAAGGACATACTATGATTCCTCCTTGGCATTCAGGTATTAAACATGAATTATAGCAGGTGATTATCCCTGTCACCTTGCCTGAGGCAATGATGTTCAGATTTTTACAGAGCTATCAAAAACCTGCTGTGTCAGAGATTAGCATGATTTCAAGTTATTATCAAGCACACGAGGGTAATGCCTTGCATCAAATCATACTTGGAAGAACATTAGAAACAGAGAAAATATCCGATAGCGTGAAAAAGCGTATTTAGATGGAAACTGTGGGTGTTGCTCTCATGTTTGTATTTTCAGTTTCAATAAGTGGGTTGAGAGATGGGGTGATAAGAAAACCAAAAAATAAGATTTGCATCTCAAATCTGAGTATATTTTCTTTTGTTTGCATGAGAAAAAGCATTAAAAATGTGATAAACTGTTTTAACTCAGCAAGGTTATTAGATTATTTATTATATATCTTATGTTTGAACAAAGATTTCTATCTTGAATAATCCCCAAAGTGTTTTACAGATAAACAGCTCTACTGAAATTCAGCTAACTCTAGAGTGAACGGAAAGCAGTACATCAGCACATGGTAAAATTATGAGCTGAAGGATTACATAGAGTTCTCTGTTTATTGTGGCCTAGTGAGTTCCAAAGCACATGTAAGTGAGCAAGGTAGATGAAGTACTAAGTGTTATTGGACCAACTTCTGTAGGTGGAAGGTACAAGCCTCAAAGCTTTTTTTTTTTTTTTTTTCTGATCTGGGGAAGGAAGGAGAACAAATTTGCTCAGTCTACATTTTGGGGAAAGGAGGGTTGTTTCTAACTGCCAGGCTGACAAATTCATCCTGGAAATAGAGTCCAGCCATATTCTGCCTATTTGGTGTATCACGAGTAACTAAGATACTCTTCTTGGAATCAACAGTTCAGTTGATACAGCATATGCCAGAATAGAATTCAGCTCTCTGCCATGGAGGAATTTGGCTTGCTGCCAAGACTAAAATGTCATAAAAATAATTAGAGGCTCTGATTCTGAAAACACATACATACGTGACTAGATTTACGAATGTAAGTGGACCCATTGGGCTCACCCACTAAAAACTCACTCTTTACAGGTTTAAATAACTATGCAAGGTGAAAGTTAAGTTTCTACCACTCTGTACCACTAGATAATCTTGCATTATTTTGTATCTTCAAGGATTGTGATGGCTTTGAATATAAGTAGGTTACACTGTTAATATTTAAATACCTGTTATTTCATAGGTTTTTCTCCATGTTCTATAAAATAGTCAACGATATCTCTTTTCTTTGAGACAAACTGAAGAGAGTACTCAGCTTATGTGGAACTATTGCTGACTGAGAGTTGAAGAAAATAGATGTCTTGCTACAATTGAGTCATAGTTAGAGGAAAGTATCTCTTTCTGTGAGTTGGGATGCATTATAAGCAGAGAAAAGTGAGAAAATAAAGATATTTCTGCTGTTTACATTTTGTATCTACAGTACTTATTGTTACCCGCACAAATTTCTCTATCCCTTTCACACTATAGGGACACACACCGTTACCCAATTCCTAGGGCTTAGGGCACATTTTCCTGCCAGTTGGCAGGATCTTTAGCCACTGAAAGAGTCTCACACAGTAATATTATTATCCTCTATTTATTGACAATTCCCAAACAAGCAGAATACTCATGCTAAGCACACAGTGTCATTCTCATCAATCCTGGGACAGGCAGGCAGGCTTCCCCTGTTGGCCGGGCAAGGTCAGTCTCTGGATCTTAGCTGCTGCACCTCATGGTTGTGCAGAAAAGTCCTGGCAGCTCTTATCTTAGGCTGGGTCTTGGAGGTGAGTTCTTTTCCTCAGGGGTTCCTTGTCTCCTTTGGTCTTCTTCCAGCCCTTTTCCTCCTTCCTTCTTCTTCTGATCTTCTTTTTCTCCTCTGCTCCTTCTTGGACCCCAGTTCTTATAATGAAATTTGAGTCTTGCTTACCTTAACCAATTATCTTAGTACAATTTTACTAACCAATCCTAACAAAATTACCTAACCAATCATACCCCACCACCTTAACTGATTTACACCTAGTACAATTAATTATACAGCAGACAGAACAATTACAAACCAGACAGAAATCACAGTGTCAAACAATAGGAAAGTGTAATGACAATGTTTTATTTGGTGACAGTGGGAACTATTAGGGCGAGTCCCCTCCTCCCAGCCTGGTGTGAATCTTTTAAATACATTTAGATGGAATGTGAGTATGTGACTCCAGGCCGACAGCTAATGGCTGCTGCTTCTTCAGTCTGGCTGCAGAAAGTGGCTTTGGTTCAGGCCTTCCAGCATGGCTACAGAAAAGCCATATAGTTACACTTATATGGTTCCAATTACCTGAGTACCTCATAATCTTTAATGTAGTTTTATTCTAACACTGGGGAGATAGAACAGTACTATTATTATCCCCATTTTACAGATGGTGAGCTGAGGCACAGATACACTATGTGAAATGCCCAAGGCCATACAGGAAGTCTGTGGTGGTACAGGGATCTGAACTTATGTTTTCATATTCTGAGCAATCATCCTAACAACTGGACCAGCAGTTCACTCTGAGGGCAAGTCAAAATTTAAACCACTACAGCAGCACAGCTGCAGTTGTGCCACTGTAGCCCTTCAGTGTAGACACTGCATACATGGATGGGAGGGGTTCTCTCATTGGCACAGGTAATCCATCTTCATGAAAGGCAAGTTAATGGAAGAATTCGTCTTTCAACCTACTGCTATATACCTGGGGGTTACGTCAGCATAGTTCTATCTCAGAGATGTGGATTTTTCACAGCCCTGAGAGACAGAGCTCTGGTTATACAGTTCTCAGTGTAGACCAGCCCTAATTGAATGACTGTTCACAGGGATGCACCCAAACACAATCAGTTCAGGATCAGAATTTGAGAGCAGCTGGATCTAGTTTTGTATGAGATATTATTTTGCTTAATTGAGTTGGTGTAACAGGGGCTTTTAGTCCAGCTCTGGGCTGTTAGTGTTCTTACAATTATAAAAGCCTCACTTTGAAAGCTCATTGAGAGATCCACATGTTTGGGGATTTGTCAAGAGAAACTTGTCTTGGAACTACCCAAGAAGCATCTTTGCATGTGTAAGTGTCTGTCTAGAGACATTTTTCCCTTGCTACAGGATCTTTTTAAGTAATAATAATATTTGTGAGTTTAAAGGGATATTCTATTTTGTTAGGAGTTATGGCTTTAAAAAACGAAACAAACATTTAATCACAGAATAGTCTTAGCCTTGGGAACAGTTTAATTTATTCCTTGCCAGAAGCTCCCCATACAAGCACTGACTTAAAATATGTCTTCCATTGCTGCTGCCTCAACTCACTTGATGCTTTAATGTTACTTCACAGGGAGCCATAAGAACTGTCTGCCTCTGGGCTCAAGATATTATTGTTGTCTCCTCCTTTGCCATATCATCTCCTGCAGCCATAAATATTATCACTGGAAATCTGTAGAAACAGCTTTTTCTTGGCTCCTGCCTTATCTGCCATCTCAATATTTGTCGACCCACAAATAATCAGGCACAGCCCATCAGAGCTAGTTTATCTGGGCTCTGTCTCCCCTTATTGCTTCCCTGTTTTACATCTGTATAATTCTTAAAGGTCAGAATGTTCAAAAAAGTTTAACACCCACAACCAAGGGCAGCTTTTTAGAAAAGCTTGTCATATTATATACTGATGTCTTTTGAAAATGTGATCATAAATATCAGAATAGAACCTGTTGTGTGCTTGGCACTTTTGAATATCTTGCCATATTTCAGTGCCTAAATGGGAAGTGAACTTTTCAGAAAAACCTGTCCCTGATTGTGGATGATGAGTGACTGAAAAAATATGGCCTCATATGGACAAAATGGTTTTCAAGCAGTAACTGATCAATCCTTCTTGTAGCTCTGTGAGATAGGTAGGGAGATGACCAGTGTTTTAACCATGTTGGTCCCAGGATATTAGAGTGGCAAGGTGGGTGAGGTAATATTTTTTTATTGAACAAAATTCTTTTGGTGTGAGAGAGAGATTACCCAGGACTCTTCTTCAGGTAATTTCTTCAAGGAGGGAAGTAAATATTTACATCCTCATTTTACAGACAAGTAAACAGAGGCAAGAGAGCCATGAATAGGACTCAGGACTTTCAAACTTGTACTCTGGAACTCAGTCTTCAGGATCAATGTCTTACCATGGTCTGCCTGGCTCTTGTCCAGTAAGGCAGAGATGAGCAACAGTAAGTGTTTTGGGTCAGAATATTTCCACTTTGGGGAATATGCATTATGTAACTCCACTTGCTTTATTATTGGAAAGACAGCATTCTTGGATGAAACTGTGAAGCTCTTTGGTTCACGAGATATTGATAGCTAATCAGCTGTTTCTGCTGGAGGTGCTGCTGGGCATGGTGCATGTTTTCAGAAATTGTGGGTTAAATATCACTAGGTGCAATCCTGGCTCTAATGAAGTCAATTGAAAAACCCCCATTGAGTTCAATGGAAGCAGGATTTATTTTTGACAGTGCTGATTTTATGGAGAATGTGGGAGAGAGAACTGGTTGTGTGGAAGAAAGAAGGACTCCAAAATTTACAGATAAATACCAATCAGAGAAAGAGCAGGGGAAAGGGGCTCTGTTTCATGTCCCTTTTTTGTCTTCTTTTTACCCCAAATAGTCTGTCTCTTCGTTCTTAACTCAGGTTAAAGAATCCTGAGCACCAGCTGGCCTTTTTCTGAGCAGAGCTCTCTCTTCCAAAAAGATGTCACACCACCCCCTGTGGCACAGATGTTCTCTGCATTACTTGTGTTACCTGAGTAGCAGAAAGGAAGCAGAGATTGGCTGCAACCCACATGGATCCCTTCATGGGTGAGTCCCTAATGGGTGTAGAGCAAAGCCAGTGTCTATGCCTCCATTCCTGCAGCCTGGTTTGTAGAGAGAATGGAGCTGCTAATAACTGTTGCAGATTAAAGCAGCCCTCAAATCACTGTGGCTGGGAGGAGAACAAGATAACCCAGTTCTCTTTGTATTCAACAAAATCTGACCCTTTTAAATTTAAGCACATTCATTTAGTAAGGGGGAAAGTTCAGGAAACTTGCCAAAGGCAAACCTTGTCACTCCACACAACAAGTCCAATGGCTTATATGTTGTTAGCAATGTTTGTGACCCTTGTGAGTTAAGGATCAAATGATTCCCACCTTACCAGCAATTGGACATAAAAAAAATTTCTAACAGGAGAGAACCTAAAGTACAGCCTGAATATCAGAGGAATGTGTTTGTTTTCTATGTGTTGGCTGCACCTGGTGAATGTGGGTTGTTATGCTGAAATGCTAATTTACACAAACACGATAATTTATATTTGTTGTTCAGAGTAATTTTGGTACTTGACATCATTGTTTTTGTAGTTTGGCATAACCCCATAAGTGCAGGATGAAATGGAATATTTTGCACCTGTGTTCTTAATTAATGCAAATTGTAATAGGTTGTTAAAATTAGATATTTTAAGGCTGGCTTGTGTGACTGGTTCCTCCTCTTTTGTGTGAGTTCACAGAAGTGCTTGCCAACATTTCTTTACGTTTTTCTCCTTGCTGATGTTATAACAAAATAGATAGAAATGACACTGGAAACATTTTTGGCAAATGCCATATAATTCCAAGCACAGCACCTATATACACAATTGGATACATGCAGATAGTATATGCCTTGTTCTGTTTTAAACCTTAGAGTTATTAAAATCTAGAGTGAACCTGTAAATGAGGAAATTTTAAGTCTATTTATAATATACCTACACATAACTCTTTCTAATCATTTAGTCAAGTTTTGTGTGTAAATATAGCAATAGTATAATTTATTTGGTGAGTGTATAGTCCCCTACTGTTTGCCAGAGATTTAGACATAATACACTTATATTTGAATAATTCACATGGTGAACTTCTTTTCATATTTTATAGTGTAATAAGGATGAATACAGTTCTGGATGTTAATACAGGAATGCATGTCTTCTTGTCATAATCATTAGCTGCACATAAATAAAAACTCCTGAAGAGGAATAATTAAAAATAATATTAGTGGTATGATAATTCTTAGGTATTGTGGCCATTGTGTGAATAGCTCATATGGTGAAGAAATCATATGAATAATAGAATATCAGGGTTGGAAGGACCTCAGGAGGTCATCTCAGAGCAGGACCAGTCCCCAACTAAATCATCCAGGTCAGGGCTTTTATCAAGCGTCACCTTAAAACCTTCTATGGAAGGAGATTCCACACTTCCCTAAGTAACCCATTTCAGTGCTTTACCACCCTCCTAGTGAAAAAGCTTTTCCTGATATCCAACCTAAATCTCCCCACTGCAACTTGAGACCATACCTCCTTGTTCTGCCATCTACTATCACTGAGAACAGTCTAAATGCATCCTCTTTCAGGTAGTTGAAAGCAGCTATCAAATCCTGCCTCATTCTTTTCTTCTGCAGACTAAATAATCCCAGTTCCCTCAGCCTCTCCTTATAAATCATGTGCTCCATTCCCCTAATCATTTTTGTTGCCCTCTGATGTACTCTTCAATTTTTCCTCATCCTTCTTGTAGTGTGTGGCCCAAAACTGTATCCAATACTCCAGATGAGGCCTCACCAACGCTGAATAGAGGAGAATGATCATGTCCCTTGATCTGCAGGCAGTGTTCCTACTTATACAGCCCCAAATGCTGTTAGCCTTCTTGGCAACAACGGCACACTGTTGACTCACATCCAGCTTCCAGTCCAATATGACCCTGAGGTCCTTTTCCACAGAACTGCTTCCTAGCCACTTGGTCCTAGTTCACATGAGATTCTTCCATCCTAAGTGCAAGACTCTACACTTGTCCTTGTTGAACCTCATCAGATTTATTTTGTCCCAATCCTCTAATTTGTCTAGGTCCCTCTGTATCCTATTGCTACACTCTAGCATATCCACCACTCCTCCCAGTTTAGTGTCATCTGCAAACTTGCTGAGGGTGCAATCCATGCCATCCTCCAGATCATTAATGAAGACATTGAACAAAATTGGCCCCAGGACTGACACTTGGGAAACTCCACTTGATACCAGCTTCCAACTAGACATAGAGCCATTGATCACTACCTTAATCTTGAGAAAGTAGATGAGGATATGACCTGAAAAGGGACATTTTCATTATTAACAGAGGGGTAGCCATGTTAGTCTGAATCTACAAAAGCGACAAAGTCTTGTAGCACCTTATAGACTAGCAGATTTTAGGGATCATGAGCTTTTGTGGGCTAAGACCCACTTCATCAGATGAATGTTGTGGAAATCTCCAGAGGCACGTATAAATAGCAGGCAAGAAAGCAAGGTAAATTCAATCGGGGGGGTGAAGCCCACTTCCAGCAGGTGATCTGGAGGTGTGAACACCCAGAGAGGAGAAACTGCTTTTGTAATGGCAAGCCATTCACAGTCAATATTGAGTCCAGATCTGATGGTGTCGAATTTGCAAATGAACTGGAGCTCAGCAGTTTCTCTTTGAAGTCTGGTCTTGAAGTTTTTTTGCTGAAGGATGGCTGCTTTGAGGTCTGCTATTGTATGTCCAGGCAGGTTGAAGTGTTCTCCTACAGGCTTTTGTATATTGCCATTCCTAATATCTGATTTGTGTCCATTTATCCTTTTACGTAGGGATTGTCCAGTTTGGCCGATGTACATAGCAGAGGGGCATTGCTGGCACATGATGGCTTATATTATATTGGTAGAAGTGCAGGTGAATGAACCAGTGATGGGGTGGCTGATCTGGTTAGGTCCTGTGATGGTGTAGATGTGTAGGCAGAGTTGGCATCGAGGTTTATTGCATGGATTGGTTCCTGAGTTAGAGTTGCTATGGTGCAGTGTGTGGTTGCTGGTGAGAATCTGCTTCAGGTTGCCAGGTTGTCTGTGGGCGAAGACTGGCCTGCCTCCCAAGGCCTGTGAAAGTGAGGGATCATTGTCCAGGATGGGTTGTAGATCATTGATGATGTGTTGGAGAGGTTTTAACTGAGGACGGTAGGTGATGGCCAGTGGTGTTCTGTTGATTTCTTTCTTGGGTTTGTCTTGCAGCAGAAGGATTCTGCGTACACGTCTGCCCTTGTTTATCTGTTTCCTTACTTGTAGTCTACTGACTGCTTTGCCTACCTTCATGCCTCCAGCTTGCATCCCAGACACAGTACACGGTCCATTGTCTACAGCCAAGCACTGAGGTACAACCGCATTTGCTCCAATCCCTCAGACAGAGACCAATACCTACAATATCTTCACCAAGCATTCTTAAAACTGCAATACCTGCATGAGGAAGTAAGAAAACAGATAAACAGGGCCAGACGTGTACCCAGAGCCTTCTGCTGCAAGACAAAAAAAAGCAAAAAAAGTTCAAAGACCAGACCTTCAGCAAAAAAATTCAAGACCAGACTTCAAAGAGAAACTGCTGAGCTCCAGTTCATTTGCAAATTCGACACCATCAGGTCCGGACTCAATATTGATTGTGAATGGCTCGCCAATTACAAAAGCAGTTTCTCCTCTCTGGGTGTTTACACCTCCAGATCACCTGCTGGAAGTGGGCTTCACCCCCCGTGATTGAATTTATCTTGCTTTCTTGCCTGCTATTTATACCTGCCTCTGGAGATTTCCACAACATTCATCTGATGAAGTGGGTCTTAGCCCACAAAAGCTCATGATCCCTAAAATCTGCTAGTCTATAAGGTGCTACAAGACTCTTTGTCACTTTCATTGTTAAATTACTTTACCTTTTGCTCCCTAATGATACATATTTTGATGGTGATTTGAAAATTCTTCATCTATTGGTCAAATCTTGGTGTGGGAGTTTATTACTGATTTCAGATACCAGCAAATAAATCAACTACAGGCATTGCTTATTATATTTTTATACAGCAATACATTTTTGTAGTACACTACTCCAAGCATAAATATCACAGCATGCTTCATGAAAGATTATAGCCAATATACAAGTGTGAACTTTCATCTAACATCTGTAGATATTGATAGAAAAAAAAAGAAAACAGGTGTGTGAAGGGACTAATTTGATGGAAATGACTAAGCAATAGGCAATGGGTTGGTTCTGAGAGATAATTTGAGTTTATGAAGCCCTGTCACTAACAGACTGATTCCCTTCCTGTTATACTCTTACCTTTGAAAATATCATCTCTTTTGGGCTCAGACAGATTCTTAAATTCAAATTGAGGGAAATAGTCTTTGTAAGGTGGATTTCGAGGTAAACTAGGAATGATAAAGAATGTTTATGGACTGATACCTTTAATAATATAGTAGTATAATTACTACTTTGTCATTATACATTAACTGAGGAGAAAAAAATACCTTCTAACATGTTGTTTGTCTCCTTGTGGGACTAATCACAGTGTCCAATGCATCTTCAACCTATACATTCATAAACAGACAATTGCAATGTACTTAGCAATGAATACAAAAGCCCTGAAGAAATTCTTGCTGGTCCAGAATGGAACGATCCTCTTACTCAGCAACAGAAGTCTTCACATAGTATTTATTTAGTTCTAAACAATTAGTGGATCAAATTCAAGATCCTGTTCTTAATCTTTGAATTCACTGATAGCTTTGTTAGAGAACACCTTTCCAATGGCTGTGTTGACAAGAATATTGAAACCAGAAGGAGCAGGTGTCTGAATTTTCTCTATAGCTGAGTATTGTCTACAGAACAATCTAGAATAAATCATTTTCAGGTAAATGTGAAACCCATTACTTCACCAAAGTCTTCACTGAGTGATCACTGAGAGATAACTGAGTTTTGTATATCCTATCAGAACTCTTCATTAACTTTAGTTGGCTGTGGATGCGGAAAGCAACTTAATATCTCGATCTCAGTTATGGATACTACTCATTCTATGACTATCCTCTTTTCCAAAGTTTAAATCTACTTTTAGTTTTAAGCTTTAATTCTCATTCCAATTATGTGATCTTTGTAGCTCAGATTCTTCTCTACCATGTTGTATATATATATATATATATATATATATATGTCATTGTACTACCTAATAATGCTACCTATATGTTCAGATATTAGAGCAGGTTTCAAATATTTCATTGAAATTTTTCATCAGAAAATGTTTTTCAAACAAATGGGAAATTTTCACGTTTTCATTGAGGATCTTAATACTAGCTACTTCAGTTCTGAAATGGGAGTTTGATTTGATTTGGTTTGGGTTTGAGGGGCAAGAGGAGGGGTGAAGTTGATGTTTTCACAGCAACCTGAAAATCAGTAAAGAATTTTTTCTGTGAAAATGAATTAGTTTTTATTTAGATTTTTTGTGAGAAAAAATACTCAAATATCTCTACTGGATATTTATACAATATCAAGCATGTTACTTCTATTCCAGGTGTAGACTGTCAAAGGTATTTTGGGCTTGCACTAGGTACCTAAATACTTGTAAGGAGCTGTGCTTGAGTATTTTAAAAAGTACCTCTAATTTCAGTGTGTGCTGGAACAGGTTATTTAAAAGTCCAAAGGGAAATGACCCTCGCTCAGAGTTAGAGAGCACACAAACATAAATAAATAACACTAAATAGGATAAGTGAGGGGAGGGAAAGGGAGAAAGACAAAATATACCCTTAAAAGAATTTTAAAATTGAGAGAGAAAGCTAAAGCAGTACATTGCCAAAGGAAATAAATGTATATTGTATGAAATTCTGCTCTACACAAAAGGAGGCCATGGCACAGAGGGACATGAGTGGGTAATTAGTGAGAAAAGGAATTGATATCACTGGGAGTCATTGAAATGTTTGCCTCAGAATTCATGAAAGAGTCTGAAATCAAACAACACTGATAGAGTTCCAGTTTTCAGAGGGAAAGGAAAATGGAAAATCCTTTTAAAATTATTGCCTTACATCAGGTAGAAAATTAGTGATGTTCAAAGAATTATGACACCAAGACCAGATCAATTACAACTCAGCATTGTGGAAAAGTAGTAAAGGAAACAGGAAAGTATGTAGTTGAAAGTTTTGATAGTTCACTATAGAGAGAGAAGTACTAGATGACCTGACAATAGCTAATTTATTTCTTATATTTAAGTAATGATCAAAGTAATATCTATGAAACTACAGTCTCTCTCCAGCTGGGGGAAGACAATGAAGACAGTGGTATTAGACAACTTTAAGGAACAAGTAATATTGTAAAGGAGACACAGTCTGAATGCACGAAAAGAAAATCATGCTGCACCAAATGACATGAGCTCTTTGAGTACTTTACTGAATTAATACAAAAAGGTTCAGGAGGGAACATAATTGTCCTGGTTTTCAGAAGAGATTTTTATACTGTACTACCACAAAGATATATCTGTAAAGTCTGCAGAGGTAGTTTATGGGTTGAGAGATTTTTAGATAAGTAGAGAATCAGAGGGCAGCAATAGCTAGAGTCAGATTGCTTAAGATGATGAGAGCTGTATCTATTCCTTAGGTTTGTAGGGCCAAACTTTTATGGACTATGTAGTCTTTTCAGGGATTTAAGATATTTTCATAATGATCTATGTCCTTGTTTTACTTGCAGATAGTACATTATAAATGTCTCAGGACAATTTGCTTGCTGGCTGTTCATATCTATTAGCTTCTGAATACATTGCTGGAAACAATTTTGCAGAGAGAGAACATAAGTGAGCTTCATCCATTCTTTCTTCTTTTTTTTAGTTCTGAAAGTGAATTGCTTTTCCCCATAACATTCCTCCCTAATGCAGAATCTAAAATGAAGGGGGTGTGGGACAGTCCAGACTTTCAATTTTAGCTTCCAGATTGTGAGGAACAGTCTAAGGTGCTTCTGTGACAAATGCGAGCTTTAATGCTTCTTCAAGGGGAAGCTTCTCATCCTGATGCATAGGAACTTAATACAGAACTATTCTGCAGGGAAAATAGTTTCTAAACAGAGGATTAGAATACTTTATGACCCCCAATTCTTGACAAAGAAAAATTATGGCAGTATATGAAGGGGGAAATGGTACAAATATAGATGTAAAATAAATAAACCTTTCCTAAAGTAAAAGGTCCAGAAAACTCAAGGACTATGGTATATTTTATCAGAATACATTAAAATAGCAATATAAAAATAATACTATTTCTGTTTTGTTTCTTTAAATACATTGAGTTGTATTTTTCTTATTAAAGCATGATTGGTCATCTTACATGTTCCAGCATTTTGGTGTGTGTGGAAAAATTAGATAGAACAAGTCAGTTAGCAAAGCAATTCAGAAGCATTTGGATATTCAGTAAAATTTAGCACACACACTACTCTACTTTCCCCTCCTTCTGGTAGGTTTGATATGAGGAAGATGGGCTATGTAGGAGCACTTCATGTTGGTGTGGGTATATTAAATCATATATTATCATCTCTTCTGTGGATACACCTACCCCGCCTTCCTATGGAATCCTGGAAGCCAGCCAGAATCCCTGGTGGTCCAGCTTTGATGGCATTGCACTTACAGTGAGCCAGGGATTCACCTACAGAGTCAGCCAAGGATCCTGGGAGAGCCATTAGATTTCACACAGTGGGAGAGGCACTCCACCTCTCCAAAAGCGCAAACTCTGTGAAGAGGTCCGTGTCAAGATTTCCTTCCTCTGTTTATTTCTGAAGGAAGGAATAATCTGAGCCCCAATTTTTCAGTTTATTTCATCTCCGTCATGTCTTAAATATCAAATAAACCACTTTTAAAAAATGTTTATAGATTTATACAGGCCTTGTCTTCACTGTGCAATTCACCTAAGGGATCAGCACTTGGGTATGACCACTTGAATTGGCCTAACTGTGATAAGAGCAGCCACACTGTTAAATCATACTTGAGTTACTACATCTTCACTAGTGCTGTATTCATTCACATGAGGCATGAAGACTTCTGGGAATATATGCCATGGTTCTTAATGCAGCCCTAACCTTAGTCACTCTTAATTTTTTCTCAGTATATTGTGGGAGAACCTATCCCTCCTCTCTGACAACATGGGCAGAAGCAGCCTTAGCCCACCAACTCAAGAAACAAAATCAATCCTGGCTTGACATGCTTCAAATTTCTGTCCATGTCCTTCATTTCAACTGCTGACATGTCATGAATCTATCTCAAAATGACCTGTGCTAAATGTTCGCATTAATGAAACTCTTTTCAGTAAGTTAAGGCCATACAGGGCATAAGACACAATAGAGGGCAATTTGACAGTGATTTGTCACTATGAGAATGTGGCATACTTTGGTAAGGAGATCATATGAGCTGCATGCAGAGATGGAGGAGTGGAGAGGCCTTAGAATTTTTAATGACTGGCAAATCTCCCTATTCTGACCAGAACTCTGCAGTAGAACTAGCACAGAGTCATGGGATTATGTCATTATGCAGACTTGTGATGATCATCAGTGGAGCCAGCACTTCTGCATGAAGCACTTCATCTTTCTGGAACTGTGTGAAGAACTTAACCTGACCCCTCAGAACTGGGAAAAGATGATCAGAGGGGCCAGTCCTGTCCAAAAGCAGTTTACCATTGCCACCTGGAAGCTGATCACTCCAAACTGCTACCAGTCAGTGATTAACAAGTTTGGCATTGCAAGTAAGCTATTGGTTCTGTGAAGATACAAGTTTTCAAGACAATTTTAACTTTGGTTTATCTCTGCGCAATGAAGATTGCTAATGAAATAACAATGAGGAGTCCAGTGGCACCTTAAAGACTAAAAGATTTACTTGGGCATAAGCTTTCATGGGTAAAAAACCCCACTTCTTCAGATGCATAGAGTGAAAATTACAAATACAGTCATAAATATGCTTGCACATGAAGGGGAGTTACCTTACAAGTAAAGAACCAACGCTGACAAGGCCAATTCAGTCAGAGTGGATGTGATCCACTCCCAATAACTGAGGAGGAGGTATCAATACCAAGAAAGGGAAAATTGCTTCTGTAGTGAGCCAGCCACTGCCAGTCCCTATTCAAGACCAAATTAATGGTGTTAAGTTTGCAAATTAATTGTAGCTTTGCAATTTCTCTGTGAAGTCTATTTTCGAAATTCTTTTATTGAAGAATGGCTACTTTTCCATCTATTATTGAATGTCCAGGAAGATTAAAGTGTTTTTCTGCTGTTTTTTTATGTTATCATTCCTGATCTCTAATTTGTGTCCACTTATTTTTTACGTAGAGACTATCTGATTTGGCCAATGTACATGGCAGAGTGGCATTGTTGGCAGATGATGGCATATGTCACATTAGAAAACGTGCATGTAAATGTGCCCCAGATGGTGTGGCTGGTGGTTGGGTTCCCTGATGATGTCATTTGTGTGGCTCTTCTTTGAACCCTTTCCAATTCATCAACACCCTTCTTGAATTGTAGGAATCAGACCCAGAATCAATATTTCAGCAGTGATAACAAACCAGTACAAAACATATAGGTAAAATACCATCTCTTCTCCTTCTTGAGATTCCCTTGTTTATGCCTCCCAGCATTGCATTAGTTCTTTGGCCACATCATCACATTGGGAGCTCATTTTCAACTGATTATCCACCATGACCACTAAATCCTTTTTGGAGTACCTCATTCTGAAATATGGCCTATATTCTTTGTTTAGATTGATTGATTGATTTACATTTAACTATGTTATTTGCTTGCACCCAGTTTACCAAGCAACTCAGGTCACCATGTATCAGTGCCCTTTACTCTTCATTACTTAGGCCTTCCCAATTTTGGGGTCATCTGCAAACTTTATCTGTGATGATCTTAAGTTTTCCAGATCTTTGACAAAGAATGTTATGTACTAGGGCCAAGAGCCAGTTCCTGCAGAACTGTAATGGGAAAATACCCACTCAATGACATTTCCCCATTTACAATTATATTGAGACCTATCAGTTAGACAGTTTTTAATCCATTTAATGTGTACCATGTTAATTTTATATTGTTCTAGGTTTTTAATCAAAATGTCTTGCAGTAACAAATCTGGAGACCAAAGGAAATAAATGGTTTATTCCCCCTATCTTCGATTTGAAGGGTAAAAACAAGAGAAGGGGGAATGAGATAATATGAACACAACATTAAAGCACTGAATCCATTTTGGAAAGAGTAAAAGTACATTTTTGCCATCGAGGCAAGGAAGACATACTATTTTTACATCATTTAGATATTATTAGCCAGCATTTTTTACGGCTATTTTATCTCCATTTACTAAAGATTAAATGCTGAAATAAGGAAACATAGACTGATAGTAAAGGAGCATATCTATATATTATAAGCAGTACAAGGAAACTGTTAAGAGACCTCAAATAAATGTCTTTACTTGCTTTATATCTTTATATTCTCACCCAGTGTAGAACCATTAGTTCACACACTGCAGGTAACAAATAGAAATTTTGAGGACTATTGAACATTTTGTGTTTTCACAGTGGCTCAGCACAAAATGTTATTTAGCACATGTGTTTCTATAATTGAGATGCATTGGGGAAAATTCAGTGTTCAATGGCCCCTAAAATTCAAATTTCCTCCTATGTGGTTAGTACACTGGGCTGCAATATAACACATGTAGAGACAGTGGCTAGCTGAAGACTGCAGAAAGATTTTATATCTTTATTTGTTTCTTTAGGTTCTCTGCATTGTTTATGCAAGGATTAATGGAATCAAATATCTTAAAGTGGAAAAAAAGAACAAAAGAAGTTTCATATCCTCCTTCAACGTCACAGATTCAGCATGTACTTCCCCCTCTCCTCCCGGAACTAATGGGGAAACTTTTATATTCATGATACTCTCTTTCTCCCAGAAGCAACAATGCAAGAACTATTGATTTTCTAGTCCAGGAGTAACTTTCATGGGGAGAGAGGGGAGACCGAAGAACAATGAAGAATTACATAGTGGGGGAGGGAGATGAGGTTGCAGGGCAGGAACATCATTTACATCTCTGCATTTCACTTCTGTGGAGTTCATGAAGATCCCTTTTTTGGCTCCTGGCTCAAGCACCAGGAACACTAGGCCCAATGATGTATGAGGGCATAAAATGTCTACATCCCCAGGGTTTGTCCCTAGAGTATATTGTGCAGTCTTTCCTCCCTTCCTCCACTGGGAACTCACGATAAGAATATAAAGTATAAATATATGGCAATATAATTTAGTCTTTGATCCAATTACATGCAGAAAGATAATTTAGTAATGGAGGTAAATAGTAGGTATTTGGGATTATTTGTTCTTAGAAAATGTACTCTAACTTGTTAACCAAAATATATAATATACATATTATGGAAATACCAAGAATATACCTGTATTCTATGCTAGTATCTTATTTCTGGCACTGAACAATTAGTATGATTGATGTATTCTATTTGTGCCCTGTCATTTTATTTCTTACTATAGATCAGACTAGAAAATGAACATAAAGGATGGTGCAGCCCATGCAACCTCCTGGCACACGAGTTAAATTGATGAAGTGCTTCAAACCACCCATTGATGCAAGGATGTTCCTTAAAAGGATGAGTTAATTCTTGGGACATTTTTCCTCTTGGCTCTAGTGGGAGCAGGACTGAACCCTAAAGCTTTATCTTGCAAGGCACTCCGCACTTTGCAGTACTGGGCTCTTACTGAATGAAAGGAACTGTCTCTCTCAGACTGTATCGGATTTATTATATGTTTTTACCAACAATGTCTCAATCCATTTCTCTGATTTTTCTTATTACAATAGTTATCACTATGGATTGTGATTACTCCTCTAACTAGTCACAAAATGGTGATGACTAGCTCTCCCTCATAGCTCTTCATCACCTCAGCTATTGCAAACATATTTCCATTTTATCAATAAAACACATTTTCCAACCTACCTTTGAATTCTCATTTCCCAGGTTGGCCTGACTTCCATATATATATATATATATATATATATATTACAAATATTTGCACTGTAAAAAACAAAGGTAATAGCATTTTTCAATTCACCTAATACTCGCACTGTAGTGAAATCTCTTTATCTTGAAGTTTAAGTTACAAATGTAGAATTATGTACAAAAATAACTGCACTGAAAAAATAAAACAATGTACAAGTTTAGAGCCTACAAGTCTACTCAGTACTACTTCTTGTTCAGCCAGTTGCTCAGACAAACAAGTTTGTTTACATTTGCAGAAGATAATGCTGCCCACTTCTTGTTTACAATATCACTTGTATGTGAGAGCAGGTGTTCACATGGCACTGTTGTAGTTGGCATCACAAGATATTTATATACCAGATGCATTAAAGATTCGTAAGTCCCTTCATACTTCAACCATCATTCCAGAGGACATGTGTCCATGCTAATAATGGACTCTGCTCAATAATCATCCAAAGCAGTGTGGACTGATGCATGTTCATTTTCATCATCTGAGACAGATGCCACCAGCAGAAGATTGATTTTCTTTTGGTGGTTCTGCACTGGAGTGTAGCTCCTTAAGATTTTTGAAAGTACACTCTATACACTTCGTCCCTCTCAGATTTTGGAAGGCACTTCAGATTCTTAAACCTTGGGTCAAGTGCTGTAACTATCTTTAGAAATCTAACAATGGTCTTTGGATTTTGTCAAATCTGCAGCAATAGTGTTCTTGAAACTAACAATATATGCTGGGCCATTTCCCTATTCTTCTTTATGGCTCCACTGCTCCGGAGCCCCCCAGACTGCTCCGGAAACTGCTCCGGAAACTGTTCAGCTGCTCCGACAACTGCTCCACTGCTCCAGAAAGTGCTCTGGCAACTACTCCACTGCGCTAGAACTCCGTCCACTACTCCAGAGCTCAATTTCCCTTGTCTTAGCCATGTCATTGGGGGGGAAGGGATAGCTCAGTGGTTTGAGCATGGGCTTGTTAAACCCAGGGCTGTGAGTTTAATCCTCAAGGGGGCCATTTAGGAATCTAGGGCAAAAAATCTGTAAGGGAACAGTACTTGGTCCTGCTAGTGTAGGCAGGGGGCTGGACTCCATGACCTTCCAAGGTCCTTCTAGTTCTATGAGATATGCATATCTCCATATATTATTTATTAAACATTCTAGTCTATGGGTTTTTGCACTTTAGTTGTTCACTATTTCTGGTGTATAATTTGTTATCCAAGTCTCCAAGTCTTTTTTTTTTCATGGAAACATGAGTATTCACACTAGAAACAGCTATTGATGTTAAGACAATTACTGGAATACTGTGTCTGGTTCTATTGTCCATACTTGAAAAAGGAATGATGAGTAACTGGAAAAGGTTCAGGAAAGAGCTAGAAGAGTGATTCTAGGTCTGTAAATCCTAGCTGGTAGTGAAAGGCTAAAAAAATTCAGTATATTGCTATTCATTGTTTATAAAGCCAAAACTGACAGGAAGAGCATCTCTGAGAGTAGTGGGCTCTGTATTTATTTCTAGCAGACAAAGAAATGAAAGGATCAAATAGCTGGAAGATGAAACTAAACAAAGTCAGAATGAAAATAAGCACAATTATTATACCATGAGGTAGCTAACTATTGGAACAGTTTACCTGGGGATGTGATGAATGCTCCATCACTTGAAGTCTTTAAATTATATCTTTCTAAAATATATTTTGTAGCTTCATATGAATGTATGGTCTTTATGAAGGTACCGTGTGGCAAAATTCTATCACCTCCATATGCAGGATGCCAGACTAGATGATCCTAGTGGTCTCTTCTGATCTTAAAATCTATTAATCTATTTCTGAAACAATAATGCAACAGGAACTCAATTACCCAAATGTTTGAAAGCAATTATGAGCAAGAGGTTCAAATATGACTAAAGTGAACAGCTGTCCAAAAGTTAAATGAATATTTTTGAATTTTTGTTTTGTTTGTTTTACATTTACCTACATCAAATTATGACCTTTTCTTTAGCGTTGGAACAAAAAATACTATAAACATGGTTTCTGTGTGAGGAAGGAAGGGGGTGAGGTAACCGAAAAAATCCTCTAGAGCTACATGGAAAAAAAGGTGATAGAAACACAGCTCAGAGAGGGAAAATATCACTCTTCATGCAACTGCATATTACTGGCTCTCAAACAAAAGGAACACACTCTCTGTAGAACCATTTTACTGAGTTAAGTCAATTTCCCTGAGTTTTTTGCAAACACTGCAAGCTAGTACAATTTTATCATTATCTTTATGTATGTGCTCCAGGATGGTAATTGAGGGTCACATAGTGTTCTTTTAGCTTACTTTAGCTTCTTCCCTCTTGCTTTCATTCCCTGGAGTTCACTTTGTCCTACTTTTCTTATTAATTATTTGAATTTACTTGCCTAGTCTTCACTTCCTAATGTAATTGGAGAAATTGTTTATTCCTGTTCATTCTCTCTACAGTACATATCTGAATCATGTTAATTTTATCTTTCTTATTTTGATGCCTATGATATTATCTTCCTGAATCATTTCTTTGAAGCTCTAACATTTCACCCCAATTATGGTACTGAATAATATTCTCTCAAAACTGACTAGTCTTCTGCTTCTATTTTTGTTACTGCTGATACACTATCAAATGGGGATCTCAGACAGTCCATGTTACCACACATTTATAACAGTATTAAGAGAGCCTTCCTGCAGTAGCCTAGTAGTGTATGATCTTCTTCTATCACAGTGATCTTGCCAGCAATTCTGCTGTTGTCATCCTTCCTCCTTCTTGGACTTGTGTGAATAAATTGGTATTTCCATTACTATTGTTTTGAAAAAAAAAATTAAATGATCTCTGTAGGATGTGATATGTAGCATGTATATTTTAGGTCTTGGGCCATGTGAAAAAAAGCCTGCTTGTTTGTCAAGGAAAGAGAACAGCCAGGTGAAAAATCAAATCAGATAAACAACTGATTTGCAAACTTATCTTAGTATTAGGCAGAACTAATTATTGTTTAAACAATATATAACACAATTATACATTGTAATAATATACTTAAGGCAAGCACCTGAATGTGTGTGCTTGCATGTAACCCTGTGGACTGATTGCTTACTGAAGTCGCAAAGAAAATGACATACTTCTTCACCTGAGAGTCAGTCTGTGAACCTATGCATTTTGAGTAGCAGCGAAAAGAACTTGTCAACAATCTCCTTAGACTTTATGCTTTTATTTCTGCACTTGTAATTGTGGACTGAATTCTAGATGGCATATCACTTAAAACAAAGGGAATTGGTAAAGTGAAGGTGCTTAAAATGAGGAAGTAATTTATTAATAGTTATTTGAAGTTTAGAGTGTATTGATGTGATGTTTTTGGCACTACAGAAGATACAGATATCAAGACAGTCTCTGCTATGCAGTACTTGAAATCTCTAAGTTGTCTGTGTAACATTAATTTTGCCCCTTAATTAAGTTAGAAACTGAGGCAGGGAATATCTGGATTGCCTCACTCAGCCAGCAGCAGGTGCTACAGGATAGTCATGAGTGACCGACCCCTGCTTCATTTGTTGCAGAGACTAGAAGGTGTGTAGCAAATTAGGCAGAGGACTTCCAGAAGAGTAAGATCATCACAGTGTTAAGATAGCTGAACTCTACCTTGAAGAGTTGGAGTCTGTCTAGATCAGAAGAGAGAAAGGTAATTCTATTTCATGGGGGATTCTGATATTTTGAAATTTGGTTTTCCCTGATTTAGGCAGAAAACCAAAAATTTCAAAATTCTCCACAAAACAGTACTCTCTGCATGTCTTTAGATAGAATCCTGTTCTCCATAGTAGACAATTAGTCCCAAGAAAGCTTTAGATCTCTGTTTAATAAGCTACTAAATGCAATGTGGCATAGTTTGTTCCTAAATTATTGTAATTAGTTGAGGGCTTTAATATACTCTCTCATCTGAATTCTATTTAGTTTGCTAAGATAGACTTCTTATTTGCTTATCACTAGCACGTTGTTGGTTTCATTTCCTCAATTATATGATAAGATTCAGTAATCTAGTACAGACCCGTTTACACACGAATCTGCTTAACACGCAATAGTGCCATGCCTCCCAGTGCTACCTGTTTAACACAGGAGACTCATTAACACGCAGTACAGGAACTTGCTATGTAGTGCTACAGATTTGCTCACTAACTCACTGACATAGAAATTAACAGGAAGTGCGGAGTGGAAATGTGTTGCAGGCCTACTGGCATTTCCTCTTCCTTTCGATCGCCGATATTGGTAAAGACATATCACGCAGACTTAGTCATTGTCACAGTAGAGAGATGTCATATGTAGTCTGTGCTAATACATTTCAAAATTGTTTGATTCTCGTTTGATTTGATTCTAATGGGAAACCTTTTTTTTCGTGAAAGGAATGCTGCTTTCGCAGTCTTTTGCTGAAAGGAAATTCCTTAGTGGCATTCCTTTCACCTTTCTTTCACTGAAAGGAATGCCGCTAAGTGGGTCAATTCTTCAAGCCCAAGCGACAAAATTAGGAAATGTAATGGGGGATGACTCATTCCAGCCAGCAAGGGGTTTATAAGTCATTTTAAAAAGTGGCATGGCATAGCGCAGGTATTGATTTCTGGAGAAAGCTGATCAGCTGATGAATCGGCCACAAACACGTTTTTTGCCGAGTTAAAATCCTGCAGCATTTGGGACGCCAAGAATACATATGTAATCCTAGATAATTATACAGGTACTGATTATCAACTGATTATCCTATCCTGCTACATTTCTTTAAGTAATTGGCACAGGCCACAGGCTTTCTTTGTGTAGGTATTGAATTCTATCCTTCCCTGGCTCTTCAATTGGTCGTGTTTAGTTTCTTTTCTTTTTTTTACCATTAATATACTTTTAATTTGTGTCACAATGTCTGTTGTTACTGCCATGCTTCTTGACATTTCTGTAACTATTAGACTCATGAAAAATCAACTTTTATAGTGAATTATGGGTATCTTTGCAAATAAATGACTCCCTAAGGATTATTTTTATAATATCATTTTGGAAGTTTCACTCATAAACAAATTATTGGTTTTATCGAAAATTAAATTTTCATTATAAAATGATCTAATTAGCATTATTGATCATGTAATTCACAAAATGACTGAAAATTGGTAAAGCTGACTTATTCCTTTGGGACGTAATTCAGCAAAGTATTTAACCACATGTGTAAATTTAAGCACGTCAGAAGTGCCACTTCCTCAATAAGCTCAAAGTTGAACTATCTATAAGGTTTTTTTTTTTCCAGAACTGTCATTTGATTGGCCAGCTTTGGCCCTGATCCTGCAAATATTTATGTGTGGGCTTAACACTATTTACATACATAGCCTTACTGTAGTCAATGGAATGTGAATAAAGTTAAGCATATATATAAATATTTGCATGACTGGGGCTTATGAGAAAAATTGGGACCATTATTAAGAATGACAGACTAAAATACACTCAGTTAGTGTCAAGACATTTTAAGAAATATCTGTCTCTCTGGTGTCTGTAGGAGGTCAGGGGCAGTGAACAAAGAGGAATGCAATCAATGCAATGCATGTATCTGAGGGCAGATCACCAGACTAGCCCAGAAGGATTAGGAGTATTCTACTTATCTTCTGGCAATTAAAATGTTCCCATTATAATGTGTAAGAAACCATACAATGTGAGAGATTTTAGCCAGTGCTTTAACATAGAAGGATGAAATTACAGAAAGTTTCTGTGCTTTCCTTCATTCTCTGATGTTCAAGTCATAGTAGCCCATATTACCATTTGTTAAAGTGTACCTATGTAACTAATAGAGGTTTACATTTACATTCAAAATTAAGTACCTTGTTACTAATTACATTGTGTGGGGGACAGCTGTCAATCATTTATCATAAGAGGTATCTCCATATACAGCTTCTGAGAACTATTATTGAGGCATTAACTAGCATTATTATTAATGAGTTTGAGGTTTACAAAAAATAAAATCAAATAACCCTTCTTTACAAGCTTCTGACAGGGGAAAACACAGAAGGAGCTTCTACAATGTTTTTGCTTTTAGACTTCACTGCAGCAGCATTCATTTGCTAAACATGGGAGCCACAGCCTGAGTGGAGCTCCAAAAAGCCACCCTGTGTAATCACTTGAAATGTTGCTATATTCATCTTTCCCACCTCATTTCAACAGATCTATTCCTTTAACCATTTTTTTTGTAAAACTAATAATGGTTAAGATTAATGTAGTAGTTAATTTCTTTTTTTAAATTAATACTATTTCATAGCGCTTAAAAGAAATGTCAGATTCAGATAAATTAATATGGAATCCTACGTTTATTCATAGATCAGATATAGCATGGTCCATATTTCTACGAGTTTTTTACTTCTTCAGATTATAGTTTATTATGATCAAATGACAACTACAACACCTCTAGAAGTGGTGGTGGGGTGATGTTTTGAAGACTTCTGCATCTTTGAATGCCAAGAAAGATGCCAGTTTGTTTTAGTGGTCTTATTGAGGGTACCACATTTTAGAGCTACTGTAAATAGATAAAAAACAATAACTGTGTGAGAGATCTAGGCTGGAGATTAGGAAACACTGTTTCACTAGGAGGGTGATGAAGCACTGCAATGTGTTACCTAGGGAGTTGGTGGAATCTCCCTCTTTAGAGGTTTTCAAGGCCTGGCTTGACAAAGCCCTGGCTGGAATGATTTAGTTGGTATTCATCCTTTCTTGAGCAGGGGGTTGGACTAGATGACCTCCTGACATCTCTTCCAACTCTGATCTTCTCTGATTCTAAGAATCTAAGGCATCTCTTCCAACTCTGATCTTCTCTGATTCTATGATTCTAAGAATACTGTCTTTTAACCAGCAGGGACACTCAATCTCTCCTATTAAAGATATTCCACTTTGTATGACTCAGCTTGGCAGTCAGACCATTCATTGGGGAGGCATCTGGAGTCCAATCCATACAAAGTAAAACAGCTTCAACAGAAGAGATTAAGCAAAACTCACTCCTGAACTGCCAGATGATTAACGCACTCAGCTGGAATATTAGAGATCAGTCTTTAAGTCCTTGCTCTAGAAAGGCAATTTCAATCTGAGTCCCCCACACCATCCCAGGTGACTGCCCTAACCACTGGGCTATTGGATATAGAGGGCCTCTCCACCTCAGTTTTCTGAATGGCACCTAGGTCCTTTTATGAATCTAGCTTTCCATGGTTTTGATTTTAATACATAAATGGCACAAAGATCTAAATTAAATCTTATGTTTCATTTAACCTTAAATGAAACAGTAAAAGTTAAGAAAAACGTTGGTTTTGTGTTCATCCAAAATGATTTTTTTTAATTGAAACTGTCTGAAAACCAAACATTTTGGTTATTAAAACAGCTTTACGTGCAACACCACTACCGACGTTATATCTGTCATGAAGATTTGAGTCCCCAGAATTGTCAATTTGGTATTTTCCATGAGAAGCAAATTCACTTAGAAGAATAGAGTGGGGAAGGAAAGCTGCAAGCTCAAGAAACGAATGCATAGCACCACTCAGAAATAATAATTGAAGGAGGGCAATAAGATGTCTAAGAAAGTAATAAAAGTTATCACTGGAAAAAAGAAACATGACATATATATAGGAACACAAAATATAAAGGGGATTAAGAGAATTATGAAGTAAAGATGAAAGGGTTTGTGAAAACCTAAAGTGACAATGAGAGGAAAGGAAGGAAATGAAAACAATCTTCATATATATAAGCTATTATCAACAGAGTAGTGTGATGAATATGTAATTCCCACAAAGCACTCAGAATCTTTTGTAAGTTAGGGCCTTCTGATCCTATTTGATTCTATGCCTACTAGCGGAAGACATTCTATAGCTATGCTTATGCTCCCCACTCCACCAACATCCATTCATAGCAGCTCTGAGGGATTTCAGTCCCAAAGCATTTGTTGAGTGCTGGCTGTACTGTTGTAAACTTATAAGAAGTTTCACTCCCTGCCCCAAAGATCTCACAGACAAAGAAGACAAGACAAGCAACAGAGAATGGGAAAAGAGGGAAAACCATACAATCATTAGTAGAGCAGAAAGCAGTGTGATGCAGCAAGAGGCAAGAGTGGGTAAATATAGAAAGACAGAGAAGTGAGAAGTGAGTGATCTTGAAAGTGAGGACGTAAAACTTAAGAGTTGAAGCAAAGCCAATGGCACCTCACTGAGAATGAGCCAATTAAGGTAACTGCCTGTATCTTTGCCTCTATGTGTGTGTGTATATGTGTGTTGATGGCTAGGTATGAATGAATGTGTAGAGGGGGCAATATATTGAATTAAAATTACTAGACAAAGGTTTAGTCTAAATGGATGATTTAGTTGGTGTTGGTCCTTCTTTGAGCAGAGGATTGGACTACATGACCTTCTGATGTCTCTTCGAACCCTAATATCCTATGATTCTATGCTATTAAGCACTTAGAACAGTGGTCCCCAAACTTTCTACCTGGCACCCCTCCCTTACGTCTCTCTGTGCCCCACACCCATCCACCCCACACATAGGCAGGAACAGGGTCGTGGCTTGGGGGTGCGTGTGAAGACAGGGGTAAGGAGTCAAGATTGGGACCGCAGCTGGTGGTGGGGATGGACGTGGACCCAGGGCCAAGGCCTGAAGCCACAGCTGTACACAGAGTCCTGAGCATGTGACCAGCAGCTGGAATCCCGAATGTGGGGCTGGCAACCAGGACTCTGGGCATGGAGCCAGCAGCTGGGGCTTGGGCCCGAAGCAGAGCTGGGTGGCGCTGGTCTGGACTTCAGCCTTGCTCCCCCAAATGTTATTCCACACACTGATGTATGGGTGTATCCCTCAGATTGAAGACCTCTGATTTAGAAGCTGTCATAACTATAAAGTAGCCTAGAATTCCTCTTACCTGTAAGGGGTTAAGAAGCTAAGAGAACCTGGTTGGCACCTGACCTAAAGGACCAATGGGGACTGAAGATGCTTTCAAATCTAGAGGAGGGAAGGCTTTTGTTCTGTGGGGATTTCAAAGGAGCCAGACAGCTTTTCTTCTCTCCATCTATTTCTATATCAGTCTCTGAACATCACAAATAGTAAGTAATAGCCAGGCAAGGCATGTTAGCTTATATTTGTTTCTCACTTGTGAATTTCTCATGCTTTAGGGAGATATCCCTGTGTTTTTTTTCTGTAACTTTGAAACTCACAGAGATTCCTCTGTGGGTTTTTCTTTTGTGACTCTGTAAAGTGCTTCCACACTGATTTTTATAGAGGCAAATTGTTTTCATGTTTTTCTTTAATTAAAATTCTTCTTTTAAGAATCTGACTGATTTTTTCCATTGTGTAGATCCAGGGGTTTTGGATTGGGCTCACCTTTAAGGGTTAGTGAGGGATTCATTCTCAAGCCTTTCTCAGGAACGGGAGTGTAGGCTTGAGGGGATTTGGGGGGAAGAAGGGGCTCCAAGTGGTCTCTTCCCTAATTCTTTGTTTACACTTGGTGGTGGCAGCCTATCAGCCAGACACAGGAGAAACTTGTGTCTTGGGGAACTTTTAACCTAAGCTAGTAAAATAAGCTTTAGGGATCTTTTCATGCGGGTCCCCACATTTGTACCCTAGAGTTCAGAGTGGGGAGGGAACCCTGACAGAAGCAAACTTCTTTGAGGTGCACAAAGATATTCTTATCGCCAGAAAAATCTGCTGAAAATCATAGATTTATAAAAAGGACATTTTCCATTTTGATCTTCAGCTTCTTGCAAGAAAGACAAGTGTCAAGAGATAGAAACTTCATTTATGAACAAAATTAATAAAAGTTTTGTTAATCTTTCACAGAGTTGTTCAAGCTTCTTTGAAAATTTCATGGGTGTCTTATTACTACTTCCATCTCAAGTACCGACATGCACAAAGGTCTTTAAAAAAAAGAAAAAAAGCCATATTGTCATGTGATGTAGCATTTTGCTTAGTCAAATTAAGCACGTGCTTTCATCTGACATGGCATACACTTTTAAAAAATATTTCTCCATCACAATGAGTATGATTAGAAAGAGTTCTGCTACATCTAGCAGGATTTTGATTTTACAGGTTCAATTCTGCAAACATGGGAGTAACTTGATGTGCGTGGGCAGTCTTACCATGGAATGGAATACTGACATATTCAGGCTGTGTTAGCAGGATTGGGACCACAGAGAAAAGAATTGTATACCAGCGTAATTAGCAATTCGTCTCAGCTGTTTAAAAATTTTTGCTATTATTTCTCCATCTATCAAACAAATTTTCATTGGTGGTCTATTATGAAACAAAGCTTCTGAAATCCATCCATGTACTATTGACACAGATTCTGATTTTGATTGTCTTGTGATACATATCACTTCTCCAGAAAAAATACATTTATTTTTAATAAAGTAATATTCTTTAGACAATATTTTGATTGTAATGGAAAGGTGGCTTATTGCTTCTCATTATTGCACCTTTGATTTATATATCCATTTTCCATATTTTTTTCTATTGTTCACTCTCCTAGGGTTCTCCACCATTCTTGCTTTTTCACCTTTTTCTGGAAATGCCTTGTTTCCCTTTCCTGTTGTCAAAGCTTCCCTCCCCACTCTGAACTCTAGGATTCAGATGACAGGACCCACATGAAAGACCCCCTAAATTTATTTTTACCAGCTTAGGTTCAAAACTTCCCCAAAGCACTAATCCTTTCTCTGGCCTTGGACGGTATTGCTGCCACCACAAAGTGATTTTGACTAAAATTCAGGAAAAGGGTCACTTAGAGTCCCTTGTTCTCCAAAATATTCCCCCAAACCCCTTCACCCCCTTTCCTGGGTACACTGGAGAATAATGTTAGTAATGACCAGACCCTTTGTGTGTAGGACACTGAAAAATCAATCAGGTTCTTAAAGGAAGAACTTTATTTAAAGAAAAGGTAAAAAAAACACACCTACAAAAATAAGAATGGAAAGTAACTTTACAGGATAATAAAAAGATTTAAAACACAGAGGATTCCCCTCTGATTATGCTTCCCAGTTTCAAAACAGGAATAAAACTCCCTTTTAGCATAGGGAAAATTCACAAGCTAAAACTAAAGCTAATGTAAAGCATTTCCTTGCCCTTACTTACATTTTTTGTAAACTTAGATGCTTATTTCTGGTATGTTTTCAGGAGTTGTTTCTTCCTGGTCTCTCTCTCCATCCAGAGAGGAAACAACAAAGAGAGAATAAACACTCCCCTCCTCCACTTCCCTGCCAGATTTGAAAGTATCTTATTTCCTTATTAGTCCTTTTGGTCACATGCTAACCAGGTTATTTGAGCTCCTTAACCCCTTACAGATAAGGATTCTATATAGCTGCTCAGGAGCAATTTTATGCTCCCTTTAGCTATATGTTTCTGACAGCCTCCTTCTCCAATATATGGTTTCACAACAAAATTAACAATTAGAACAGGTCAGAAAAACTTTAATGGAACATTTTTTCATTAGAATTTATTGACCTGTCAAAATTGAAATGTTCCATGAGACTGTGTTAATTCTGATGAAAATTCACCAGAAAACTAACAGATTCCTGTTGGAAACCTGCCTGGCTTCCTGCCAGCTCACCTTCCTAGCTGATTGGTAGCCTACCTGGGGGCTGCTGAGGAACCCAGGCTACCAGATCATTAGCAGCCTGCCTAGCAGGGGATGATGGAGAGCTAGGAAGACCTGTGAATCCCAACTCCCAGGCTAGCAATTCCTTGCAGTTGGCTCCCTAGGGTTCCAAAATCCCTAGGTCCAGTGCAACCACAGGCAGGTTGCCTCAGAGAAAAGCCTCCCAGTAGAAATGGGAAAAGAATGGTAATTTCAATTTGCAATGAATTTCAAAATTTTTGGTTTTCATTCCACATTAGAATACCACCAAATCTTTAAATCTCAGAATACTCTGTGAAATTATCTGTCCGGCTCTCTTACGCATAGCCTCTAGTTTTAAGCCTTTAACATTCTTATCTGGTTTTATAGCATAATCACCGCACTACTATTTTTGTCTAATTATATTATGTACACACATTGATTCCCAAACAAAAACCTACAGGCACTGAGTGTCCTTTTAATGACACAATGATATACATGTTTAAAGCCACTACAAGGAAGGATAGAAGAAGACTGCCGTGGGAAGCAGATGATTTTAAGTTGCCCTCTAGGTATTTCAAAACACCTGCACAACACTAATGGAAAGATTTTAAAATATAGGGAAGCTTTTAAAGCTTTGTTTTTCTCCCCAAATTAAATGCAGTATGATCCCTTACATTTCACTAAGTTGACTTTCACTGGGTTGTTTGGATCAACATACAGAAACATAAGACCTACACTCCAGAAAACATTTAAGTAGAACAAGCCATTGCAACAAATTGCCACCATTAATTAATCTCCTATAAGATGAATTAGACTTTTCTATAAAAGTCAGTTAACATAGCTGATTACAAGTGTCATTGGCATATCTTAACATTATCTTTCCTTGTCCTCTGAACATTTAAACTAATTTTTATTAAGGCATTTTTAGGAAAAAAAAAGAAAACTCTGGAAAAAAAATTAAGGAAAGAGAAAAATTCTCCTCTCCAATATACATGATGGATCATCTTGATTCAGTATTTTGTTCTCCCTCTTCATTGAAAGGATTACTCTTTAACAACAGTAAAGTCACCTGTCATATCATTTGATTAAATATAACTGTACCTTATAGGACACAACATAATTTAACCTCCAGGAGAAATCTCCCCATGGCCGAAGAACAGAAATTTGGAGCTGAGATTCGCAGGGAACAGCTGAAAGGCAAAAGTTTCCCTAAAACAGTTCTCATTACACCAGTGCAATTCCCAGTAAGGTAACACTTGATTAATTGATTTTTGGCTTCTGAATGTAGTTACTGAGATAGTATGTGCAGAAAGGATCTTCCTTTTCTTTTTACATTTTGTGGAGGGAGAGGTATAAAGAAGGGAGTGGAAGAAGGGATTGTTTTCAAAGCTTTTTCATCCTCCCAAAGTTTCTTTACGATCACAGCAAACTGGTTTAGAAAAAATTGTTTGGTAGTGAACTGTAGGCTAAAAGTTGTATAATGTAATCGTGTCCCCATTGAAGTTGATGGGAAAACTCCCACTAACTTCAAAAGCAACAAGATTTCACCATCTTTATAGTTAAATTGAGATTGTCTGATTGGCTTCATTGTAATTGCATGGCTGTAACTGACAATAATTTTGTCCAGTACATTTTGGGCTTTGAATGTTTGCAGGGCTTTTATTGAAGGACAAAGCAAACCTTTAACATTTAACGTAAATGTTTGTTAATTACATTTGTCCTTTGAAAATCCACCTCTGGAGTGTGCAGTGAGGTGAAGAGTGGAATGTCAAGAAGAAATACTTTTTTTTTTATTAATGTGACTTAGTCTTTGCCAGAAATTTATCTGGGTCATATCTAGATTCAGTGAAACAGCTGAAAGCAACTCCTGAAAAAAGAAATCAGAAGAGCTAGTGAAAAGAAAGAAAGAAAGAAAGAAAGAAACTAAGTTTTGCATTCTCTTTGCAGGTAAGTGTGTCGGGGGAAAAAAACAACCATTTTTTCCCATATTTACAAATGAGATAGTTAGCTATAGTTAAATTCAAAGAAGCAAAGACGTTCAGAGCTAACAAACATTACTTCTAGTTCTGTTTAAAAATAGATTGTTAAAATGTGAATGTGTTATTATTTTACATTATGGTTACCTTTATGGTGTGTACATTAAATAAAACACCATTAAACCTATAGTAGGTGCAAGTAATAAACAAAGATCTACTTAGGTATCTACAACATATTTCTCAAGATGAGATGTATGTAGTATCCTGAAATCAGACCGTATTTTGGCCAAACTCCTATTAATCATAGAAAAGATACCCATGGCTCTCCATATTCATGCGACCCACTGTTGATGTTAACTGCTTAAAAAGAATATGCTTAAAAGTAAGGGGAACATAATTTGGCCCCAATAAGAGAGAACTGTAGGGAAAATCTCAGTCACTCTTATTGCTTCATTTTCTGCTGGTGCAAGACTCAGGTCTGGTTCCTAATTTGGTTATGGGGATGCTGTTGCTGTGGATCAAAAAATGAATAATTTGTAACAAATTTGCTAAATGTTGCCTCTTTTTCTATTTGTGTATTCACTGATAAATAAATCCACAAATATTGTGATCAGTTATTTGAAATAATTAACAGAAAATGTTCTTGATGATCTTTAGTGTTCCAGGGAGTAATTTATTGCATGCTTTCAAGATCTGAAATTTGAATAATGTCTGTTAGTTTTGATTAAACACATTTATCTTATGCTGGTTTTGATCCCTGACAGGATGCTACAAGCAGCTCAGGAATAGGAATGGCAGCATGTTATGTTGACATGGAGGAGGGGTATAAGTTGGTGAGAGAGACTTTACAGAGATTGTTGCAATCCACTCTGGCCCTTCTATACATTCCAGTCTTCTCTGTTGCTGCCTTTCCTCATTAAAATTCTTCCTGAGGACTCACTTCTCCTGTGATCCCCTCAAAACATATTTTATATTGATGAAAATATAAATTTTGGGTTTCCCAATGCACTTTATCCTCTCTGTATCTGTTGTTTAGATTGATATTTTGGGCGGGGAGAGACTGCTTGTGCTTTTGTGTGTTGTACAGCAAAAGGCCCATTGTCGGTGCTAAAAAAAAATAAAAATAATAATAATTAAATTATTAATAATTAAATTAAATTCCACTTCTCTGAATTCGGGGTTTTTATGTACCTTGAACCCCCAGAGCTATACACTAAAGTGGACATTTTTGTACAAAATTAGGAAATACTTTCACGTCCCAAATGACAGTTTATAATAAATATAGTTTTCTTTAATAGTGTTTTTTCCCCCCTTTTTCACTCTTGATTTTATGTTGTTTCTTTATATGCTTTGTACTTTAGCTGGTGGTTATATGAAAACTGGAAGGAGAACAACTGAAACATTGTGCAGAATTCCTATCACCATATTTCTTGTAATTTCTGTGTTTGTTTTTGATTACTATCGTTCAGAATCACAAAAGTTTGTGTGCATGCACACTTTGTCTAAATACAATAAACACTCCACTAGTAGCTGAGGAAAGCAATCTTTGTATTAGTCAGCATTTCAAATGGGCAGTCATTTATTTGCAAACTGCCATATGTGTTTTCACTCACAGAGGTAAAAACAGAAAGAAAAATATATTGATGCTTTAGTTTAGTAGTTAAAATGAATGAAAAAATGCAATCTATATCTTTGACAAATAGCATCTTGCCCCATTTGTAGCCATTCAGAATGATGCTGCAAAGTTCATGGAGCTGACTTGTTTTAACCCCATCACTCTCCTCTTTGCATCCCGCTGCTCAATCCCCCTTTTTTCCACATCAAGTACAAACCACTTTTCATCATTTTGAGGCCTTTCATGGGTTGCCATTTTTTTGGTTATGATTCTACAGTGCCTAGGACAGAGGGGCTAAGGCCTCTAACTGCTACTGAAAAACAGATACCGGTCATAATATTGAAGCAAAATGAGGTCCCTCTTCCTTCACTCTATAATAAGTCAAAACTCCCGTTGCAGGACTGGACCCTTAATGTAGTCATAGCTGTGTAATAATCAACAATGTGTTTCTAGGTCAGATTTTTGCTTCAAGTTGTGGTTGGGGTGTTTACAATTAATGCCTTCCTCTGTAGCATGGTTTGCATAAGGGCCAGCTGCAACTGAAGTCTTGGTGCTCCCTGCCAGATCCTCAAAGCAGGGTGAGGTCATTCATAACTTCACCCACATCCGCTGCACTCACCTATGGAGACTGCCATATGCACAGAGGTAACTATTAGGAAGTTCATTCTAATGGATGGTGCAGCATACTCACTCCCTGTGCACACCGGAGAGTTCCCCAGTACCTATGCAAGCTCCTTCCAGTTGGTGGTTCTCTGTTCTAAAGGGATGTTATTCTAAAGTCACTGTGTTTTGATTGTGAGCTGTGCAGATCATGGACCCAACCCTGTATCCCTTACTTACGTGAACAGTCTGTATGCAAGCAGTCACATTGAACTCAGTGGGGACATTTGTGTGAATAAGAATGGCCCATATGTGTAAGGGTTGAAGTCTTCTTCTCTAATGGAAGAAGTCGCAGATCCAGACCAAATTAATGCAACAACTGATTTTGAACTTCAATATTCTTCCATCTTAGCCTTACTGTGCTATTCTAATCTAATTTTTGTTAAGCAAAACCCAACTTTTGATGTGAGCAAAAATTGGAAAGCAGCATCGGGAGAACCAATAGAATTGCACATTTTGCTAGGTTTGCCTCTCAGATCCAGCACTTGATTATTTACTTTGCATACCTCTTAATTACTGCACTCCCAATGGGTGATAAATGTTCTATTTGTTTTAAATTACAAATGTGTCACTCTGCTAAAAATTCAATACTAATTACTTGATTGTAATATTTGGCAAGAGAAAAACAGCAGAGTTGGTTTTGCCCCTGTTTTTAAATAATTATTTCAAACCAAAATTATTTATTAAAACTAACATTCCTTTACTAACAGTTTGTAGACTGGAAGAATGTTTTTACCCATGATAAATAAGGTAATTAGGCAATTACTAATTCATTTGTCATTCCTCTAATTAATTTTTACAGCTGAGTAAATAGTGGCAGAAAGTATTTGTGGAGGAACATTTATTCATCTAAATAAAGGTATTTTCATGCTACCACAGGAAGGAAAGTGTCCCTCTTCATCAAAGTACTTATCACGTAATTAATGTTAAGCTTAATTTTCAGCAGTTGCTTAAGTCACATCAATTAAACTGGGAGTTAAGCACATATTTACATGCTTTCCTGAATCAGTGCTGATATGCTTACCTGGCCAATCTGTACATAGACTGGATTTGGGTATTTGTGAGAGAGAATGAATGTTGTCCTTTTCCCTCTAGCCCTGTGTCTGTTGTTTTGTCTTTTAGGCACTGGCCCCTTATGGGAATCAATTAACTAGCTAACTTCAATTTAGTTTTCTGCTCCCCTTCTTTTTCCCAGCTCTTTTGCCTTGTCTATGCACCTTCCCATTCCAATGACGGTATTACACGATCAGTTCCTACATGAATGAATCTTTAGTTCTTTCTGATTCTTACACAGGGTAATGGAGGGATGGCTATGGTACTTCCCTCATTGTGTAATTGTATAAAAGGACATGTAGAAGCTGGCACATTGTCAACAATATTTAAGAAATATTACATGAGTCTCCCTAGCTTCTTTAATCAGGTTCTAGGGCAGGGATTGGTAACCTTGGCACATGGGACCACAGGGTAAGCACCCTTAGCGGGCCCCGCCGGTTTGTTTACTTGCCATTTCGCCAACTGCAGCTTCCACTGGCCACGGTTCTCCGTCCCAGTCCAATGGGGGCTGCGGGAAGCAGCGCGGTGCTTAGGGTGCTTACCCTGCAGTCCTGCATGCCAAGGTTGCCGATCCCTGTCCTAGGGTGAAATCCTGGCTCCTTTGAAATTAATGAGAACTTTGCAGTTGACTTCAATGGAGACAGAATTTCATGCCTGTGTCAATAATTTACAATCACTTAGAGTGAGATATGTGTGTGATCAGAAAAAAAATTTGTAGGTGACTGAGAAAAGTTTCAGAATCATTTGTGCAGTTTACCTCACAAAGAGATATATCAAAGTGGTAGAGTGCAATTCCAAATTACTCGTACTATGGAAAACTGATATACCCTACACAATATATGTCTAAGTGGTATTTTCTTGACAGCATATTCCTAAATTATGTCAAAATATCCATATTGGATCTGAACTTGTCTTGACTACTACAGTTCCTTCCTTCATTATTGCTTTTAATAGTATCTTTCCATGTTTGGATTTCAGCTTGTCCATCTCATTTATGCCAGGAAATGGAAGCATTTTACCCCATCCTCAGAAGTCTTCACTGGCTTTTTGTCTGTTTGTGAAAACAATTAAAAATTACCTTCCTGATCTTCAAGTTCCTCCATGAGCTTGTCCCGTCTTATCATGGTGATGGGCACAATATAAAAACCTACTTACAATAGCTGTGATTAGAACCCACTTATTTCTTCTCTTCCATTTCTCCATCCCACCATATGTGCTTTGCAAATAGCAAACTGTTTTACACTTCCTTCTTTTCTACCTTAACCGAAATATCTTAACCAAAAAAGTGAGACTCCTGGAATGCCTCACTACCCGACTTCATCTTGCCTTTTAATGCATCTAAACCAGATTCATACCGACTCTGCTTATGTGATATGGCTGTGATCTTCAGAATAAAGCCTCGTTTCACTTCACTGGAGGTAAAGGATGCATTAAAAAAATCAAAAGAAATTAATATGCTAATATAAGTATCATTCAGTTGAATGTACTGTTGTGTTTACTTTAGTATATAGTTAGCAAAATCAGTACCACAAATGTACCTCTGTATAACATAGCAAATTAATCTGATCACTATTGCCTATGCTACTCTCTGTTTATGAAACTTTTCAGGCTCCCTTGGTGGCCTTCTAATGTTTCTTTTTATCATGGTGTGGTTGGTATAAGTATTTGAAGTGCTTTGAATTCTGAATAAGCAGATGTTAGTTCTATAGAAGTTATGTTATCCTCCTTGGTGGTTGGGCACATAAGTTCTGAGGGGAGGGATTGTTCAATAAATAATTAACAAGAAGCATTCCTATGTAGATGAGACACAGATTCTATTTAAAATGGTTTTGTCACAGTAGTTGATCTGTCTAACTCCAGGGTTATTTCATCTCGAGCTTGTTTCAGTTCTGCTTCAATTAGCATCTTAGTCCCTAGTGGTACACTACTGATTAATTAGTTATTGTTCAGTAACTTCATCTCCTGGCCCTGACTTCAGCCACTCAGTAAGCAGTCTAGGATGTATTGATCAACCTACAGTTTTATAACTCTATAGAAACATGTACTTATTTATGTCTTTTTTTAAAGACCCATTGGTCTTTCTTAAAGAACCAGTTAACTATAATATTGACCTTGGCCCTGATTCAGCAAAGTGCCTCATATTAAGCAGTTACATAGTCCATTTGACTTCATTGAGATTACAGTATTCATGTGCTTAAAGTTAGACAAATGCTTAAATATATTGTTAAATCAGCAGCTTTGTCCTATAGAATCATGCTGTCTAGTTGTTAAAATATCTGGAACATTAGACACATAGAAACACAGGAACTGGATAAGACAAACCATCCATCTGTTCAGGTATTCTATCTTCAACAGTGGCTGGACACTTAGGAGGAAGATATCACAAACTCTGCAATAGATAATTATGGAGTAACCTGCTCATAGGAGAAGATTCTTTTTATTCCTGTTACCTGGTGTTTTCTGAACCCAAAGCAGTGCTAACTTAACTCTTTCTCTCCACTCAATGTCAAGAAGAAATCAATAGGGACACAGCTCCCCAATCTGATAAATGATTGACACAAACCAGAGAACTTTTACCTAAACCTACTTTTTTATTGGGTCTCAAGCACACACACACACACACACACACACACAAACACACTATAGCAATAGGTTCAGAGAACCCCAAATATTACAGTTACCTAAAGTCTGGGTGATCAACAGCAGGGCTTTTTGGGACCCACCTTCCATCCACCTGCTGGGGAGTTTAGTCAGCTCCTTGCCCAAGAAAAGCTCCAAAGTGTATTCTTTTGTTTAATATTATAGGTAATTTAAACAAAGCACATAGCTCATAGTGACTCCTATGGGTCACCATAGTAACCAGTAGGGGATGACCAATTATCCTATCCTTAAAAATATTGCTCATTATCTCTTGTCAGCAATGCATTTCTAGTCATAACAACAGTAAAACTTATATGTCAGGAACACTTAAAACCAAGGTCGGCTGCCCAAACCTTTCTTCCACTCTTATGGTACATTAACACTACATCTCATCCCTCCCATTCTGATTAGCAAAACTGCAATCATGCATCTGCTTGGTCTTGCCTCTCACTACCTCACCGTAATTTCCACCTGTGTGGTATTTGGTTTTCAGCTAGCAATGGCTGGACACACAAAATGGCTGAGTGCAGTAATGTCAAGTTTAATTCTCCCATAACAACCCATCATCTAATGATTGGTTTATGCCCTGAAGCATGAAGGTTTCAAAACACACTCTATCTAATGTAATTCTCTCTATCCTTATAAAAGACTGATTTTTGAAAGAGGGGTAGCTGTGTTAGTCTGTATCAGCAAAAACAACAAGGAGTCGAGTGGGCTATAACACACTTCATCAGATGCATGGAGTGAAAAATACAGTAGGCAGGTATAAATATACAGCACATGAAAAGTTGCCTTGCCAATGGTGGGTGGGAGAGGGTCAGTGTTAATGAGGCCAATTTAACCAGGGTTGGTATGGCCCATTCTTGACATTCTATGAGCATCAACAGAGGGAAAATTACATTTTGTAGTGACTGAGCCACTCCCAGTCTTTATTCAGGCCTAATTTGATGTGGCAAGTTTGCAAATTAATTCCAGTTCTTCAGTTTCTCATTGAAGTCTGGTTTTGAAGTTTTTGTTGTTAAAGAATGGCCACTTTTAAGTGTGTTACTGAGTGTCTAAGGAGATTGAAGTGCTCTCATACTGGGTTTTTGAATGTTACAATTCTTGATGTCTGATTTGTGTCCATTTATTTTTTTGCATAAAGACTGTCCGGTTTGGCCAATGTACATGGCAGAGAGGCATTGCTGGCACATGATGGCATATAGCACATTGGTATATCTGCAGGTAAACGAGCCCTTAATGGTGTGGCTGGTGTGGTGTCCCTTGAATAGATATGCAGACAGAATTGGCAACAGAGTTTGTTGCAGGGATTGGTCCCTGGGTTGGTGTTTCTCTTGTGTGGCCCTGTTCTGTAATAGATTACTGTAGTTTTAAGAATGCTTGACAGAGATCCTGTAGATGTTTGTCTCTGTCTGAGGGATTGGAGCAAATTTGGTTGTATCTACAATACCCACCCACATCATCAAGGATCTACAACCTATCCTGAAGGACGATCCCTCATTCTCACAGATCCTGGGAGATAGGCCAGTCCTCACTTACAGACAGCCCCCCAACCTGAAACAAATACTCACCAGTGACTACACACTGCACAACAGATACACTAACCCAGGAACCAATCCCTGCAACAAACCTCGTTGCCAACTCTGTCTGCGTATCTATTGAAGTTTTCCGGCAAAATTACCAAAGTAGCCAATACGAGTTTTGCCTGAGTGACAACTGTGTGAGAGCTTCAGAGCTGTAACCAATGTTGTCAATATTCTATTGTCCTGTAATAACAGGGCATACTGTAGCTGGAATATATTTTATGCAAATTTGGGAGGCTGCAGAAAAGTGATTTAGTAATCTTCAGAGATGGGTATACTCTGTATTTGAAGCTTTCTGCTTTTTATGTATTGATCAGATACCATAAATTGACTTTTTACAATTGCTTGATTTACTTGTTTAAATTGTGTGACAATGATTTTTGATAAGCTAATAGGTAGGAACATGATTATGGAAGTTTACAGAAAAAAAAAAAAGTTTAGGAAATGCCAAAATCAGAAAAGTATCCTCACCTTATTCAGGATAATTAATTTAGTTTTATTAGACCATATGTATAAATCTATGTGTTTATTTCTGCATTCTTACAAGTCAAAATGTCAAAGTCTGGGCTTGATCTAGGACAGGATCGGTGCAGACTGCTGAGAATATAAATGTTAGGCAAAAGATAGGAATCATGCACTCTATCCCCTGTTTGTGCATATTAATAGGAACTAGAAACTTTGGAATTTTCACACTGGCTCAGACTTCAGAACTATCTGCTGCAGAATCCTGTTTCTGAGCAGTAACTAGTACCAGATAAAAATATAAGAAGGCACAGAGGAAGGTGCAAGAACCCAGCAGTAAACTGATGTTGTGTATGTGTGTATATAGATCCAGATCCAGTCTAATTTCATATGTGAAAAAGTATTTGCATGTATCAGTTTTGAACTTGCCAACTTTTAATACCTCAGTCCCATGAATAAGGTACTACTCAAAATAGAGATGGCCCAACTGAGTTCCCAGGTGTCACAGCCCTGTTTGGCACACACCAAGCTATTGTGTTTGGGTCCCACATACTGGACTCATGTTCTTTTAAGCTTCTCTTTGTCTGGGTATACTGCAACACTGCCTCTTACTTTGGCACACATCCTGGCACACATCCTGGGCATAGCCACTCTAGTACCCCTTCATGGAAGTGGGACCTTGAATATTCCCAACCCTCAAGGCTCTCTCGTTCTTTAAGCACATCCTTTCACAGAGCTGCACCCTGATCAGAACTCTTGTTTACCGTAGGCCTCTTCAGGGACATGTAGTAGTTGAAGCACATAACTGAGACTCGGTAAAAAGGACTGTAAAACAATTACTCCTTACTTTTAAAAGCACAAGAGATGCAGATGCAGACAAAACAATGGAACACCCACCTGCCCTCCACTCCTCTCCCCTCCATCAGTTTCCTCACTGCTCTGGAGTGTTCTTTCAGCTTAGGTCAGAGCTCTCTAGGATCCTCCGTCTTCTCCTGCTGCACACCATTGTTTTCTGCTTCTGATGTATTCACTCTCACTCTACAATGGCTGGTGACAGAGTCCTCCCTTTATAAATTTTTAAACCCCCTTTGTTGGTTCCCAGGAGGAGGACACTAGGGGAAGCTGGAAGGAGTATTTGGGGAGGGCTGGAGAGTGGATATGTACAAGGAGGGAATATGTGGGGAGTGCTGGAGAGGATATTTGCAGCCACAATACCTTCTGGAGAAAGGGGCAGTGTCACTCTGTGTCATGGTGGAAGGGCACGTTTTGGATTTTCAGTTCAACATACATGTAAAAAAGATAGCAGAAATGGAAAACAAAACCCACATTCAAAACAGAGCTGAAACAAATGCACAAAGAGGCCTTAATATCAAACAGAATTCAAAAATTGTACTTAGATTCCCAAAATTGTCATATAAGGAACAGAAGGGAACTGCTGCACACTTAATAAGTTTCTTCTGCATATCCTTCCTCTTGCCAAATTCTGAAATTTCTTCCAAAACATTATCTCTAAAAATACTTCTGTCTCTTTAGCCCTTCCAGCATGACCCTTGTCCACACCTTCATCATCTCTTGCCTCAGCCACTGTAATTTGCAGTCTGGTTCCTGAACTAGTATACCTCACATCAGTGTACAGAATGCTGCTGCTATAAACCAAACTCCAACTGCCTCCAAAAATAATTATTCCAATCAAGTAATTCTCTCACAAATGTTAAACTAAATAAACAAGTTACTTACAACAATCCAGTAGGATGTAAAGTAAAGGCCAGAGAGCATCTGAAACATTGATTTTATATCCTAATGGATTCTTGTAAGTAAATAAAATACCCTTTACATTAAGTTTGAAGTTTAGTAGAGATTTATTTGAATAATCACCTTCACCAGGAACATTATTTGATTATGTCTTTGTTAATATGGAAGGGATCCAACAGCATTGGGGATACTCATGCACATTAATAAAATAATACCTGAAATTTTGAGCATAATAGCACATAAAACCTCTCGGTCTGGGGGAATGTTCAACATACTTGCCACATATTTTTTTTTTCATATTTTACACAATGAAAATATGATAGGCCATTTAACCTGCCGTTTTTCCTAACTTGCATAATGCTGAATTAAGTAATCATAGTAGAAAGCCTGATTAACAATTAACAACAAGCAGTGCCTGAGAAATAAAATTCTTATTGATTTAAATTATTGGTAGTCGACTCTGCACTGCTGGAGAGACACACTGGCATAAAGCAGAGTCACAAAATATATTTCACAAGCTTATTATACAAAAATGCATATAAAAGTTTATGATAAAATAAAGGTTAATACATTCCTCCACAGTTATATAACAGTTACTTTATTAGCAAGATTATTTTTGGCTGGTTCACTGGGATATCTGGTTTTCTACACTAGAAGTTTAGATCCTATAGCTCTGCTATCAGGAGGTCCCTTAACTTTGTGCCTGAACAGAAGGTGACCATGGGTATCTTGGAATAGATGGAAATGTTGAAAGTTATTTTACTGAAAAACTAATTTCTGCAAATTATTATGGGCTGGATCATCAGCTGGTATAAATTGTGCTGAAAGTCACCAGATGGAGTGATTTCTACAGTAAGGTTCATTTTCTTTAGAGTGTGATCACTGTTCAGTGTTTCAAGAGTATCTGCATTGCTAGTTTTATGATGCAGTTTCTTTCTGGGGGATCTGTGGTAAGCAGCAAGGGAGTTTGCCCTCTCTCTAATTATAGTCAGCTCTTGAGACAGTGTTGCACCCTGGGAACTGAGCATTGGTATTTTGCCTTAGATTCTTGGAAGATGTTGCACATATACTGTTTGTGATCATCTCTCATAAAGCCACTACACTAAAGCCAGAAAGAAACATTACAATCATCCAGTCTAACTTTCTATATACATAGGCCATTGCATTTTCCCCTGAAGCTGGATAAAAGCATGGCATTGATGTGATGTCTCTGTTCAAGGACTGGAGTATACGGTGTAAAACAAACAAGTTGTATGAAGAAAATACCCCAAATCTGCATAACTGATTTCTCCTCCAACAGGAAACCAACCTGCAAGGCCCTCCGATCTGTTATTGTGCAAGTGAGGGGCAACAATATGCATAGCTTTATTGACTTCATATTCTGGTTTCATTCTGAGGACAGCTAGTGAAATTCCTGGACCAGTCAATCAGTGCTCTCTGTATGACTTGAAGACTTCATCAGTGCCATGCTGGTCATGGCAACACATTGTATCATATTCCTCATGGACAGGAACGCAGATAAAAATTTTACTGAATTTTTATGCCATCCCATAGTTTTCAGTGGAGCTATGCTGATTTCCTCCAACTGAGGAAATGGTTCCTACTCTGGCAGCATTCTTCCTGAATGGCACTTCAACACTGTCTTGCTACATACTCCATCATCACTAGTTCTGCAAAGCCTCTAGAATCTGTAAAAGCAGATTTAACAACCTCATCTAAAGCATGTGTAAAAAGTTTTTTTCCTACCTCTTGGACTTTAATATTATTGATTTATAATTGTCTGATAGCTAAAGACTTTCCATATGGCACAGTGACAGCCAACATTTTACTGCATTCTACATCAAGAATTGTAATTTTCACATTGAGGCCTTAATGCTTCACTACTCAGTTGTGGAGTGTCGGACATATGACAACATGCTTCAAGGTGAGGAGAAATAAATAGAGAGAACCCTATCCTGTATTCATGAGAGTGCAATTGTCAATGGGAGCAGGAGGAAGTGGCCGCCAGTGGCATAGCTAATGTAATCATCACTTCCTGAGTATGTAAATACTCTCCAGCAGAGAGATAGCTGCTACCACTACAACCTCGGGAGGAATCTACGTGATCTTACAACCACCCCCAAAGCAAGGTAGACCGTATGCTGTTAGGGCTTCATGCTGCACTACCCAGGGAAGGAGGGCTGTCCAGTTTGCAAATTAATTCCATTAATTAATTAATTTTCAAACTGGACACCATCAAATTAGGCCGAATAAAGACTCGGAGTGGATGGATCATTACAAAAACTAATTTCCCTATATTTATTTTCCCCCTGCTGTTACTCAGACCTTCTTGTCAACTGTTTGAAATGGGCCACCCTCATTACCACTACAAAAGTGATTTTTCCTCCCTTGGTATGCTACTATTAATTGAATTGTCTCATTAGCACTGACCCCCCACATGGTACAGAAACTCCTATCTTTCCATGTACTGTGTATATATGCCTGCTACTGTGTTTTCCATTCCATACATCTGATGAAGTGGGTTTTAGCTCATGAAAACTTATGCCTAAATAAATTTGTTAGTGTCTTTGCTGCAGAGTTTCCTACATGTATACTGGATTTCGAACTTCATGTTGTGTGCATATTGTGTGCTTTCTGAAGTGTGAGGATATGCTGATATGTTGCTGATCTGCATTCTCCCCAAAATATTAGCATTTCCAGTGGACATCTAAAGGTAATAAAGAGATGATAAGCACCATGGGAAGATATTGCCCCAAGGTCATTACTTAGCTCAGATGATTTTGTCTTGTTTCAGTCAAATGAATGAACAAGACTTATTGCTCCTGAAGGCACAATGTGACAGAAAAGCAGAAAAGTTTTTTTGCAGGTTCAGTACTGTTTCACTACATAGTATCTAATGATGATCTTATCATAGGTTCTGGCCTCTGGATGTTCTCTAATGGGTGTTGTGATTTATCCACTTCTAACTCCTTGTACACCTAAATGAATGTGACCCAAGAAGTCATTTTAATTAAAACACTCATTGCCTAATTGTTGGCCTCTCTGATATATGCATCTCTATTATTTCATTGACAGAGAAGCTGGAAATATATGAGAGAATGGAGGTTTTAAAATGGAAGTTCTCTCTGATAGCTAGGCTCCAAAGCAAAAATCTATCTAATTTATTCATGTTATTGCAAGCCCTAGGAAACAACTTGACGTATACAAAAATCACAGATTGTCATCGGTGTTTGTGATATTGCTTCTTTAAAGATATTTCTTTCCCTTTTCATTTCATAGAATATCTAAATCATTCTTTTCATCCAAGGGGATAAAAGAATTGTTCCATTTTAATTATCAAATTCTTTATTTCCATGATTTTCAAAGGAGTAACATGTATACCACTTGGCTTGTCAGCATTTCTACAAGTACTAACAATAAGCAAATTATAGACACATTCAGATATGTGTATATGCAATAATATGACTTTTTGTAATATTATTCTTACAAAAGTATGCAAATATCATTTACAAAAAGACATGCAGAAATATAAAAGCAAGTTATTTAATATATAGGCTCATTGATACTAGAGATCCTAGTGGGTCATGGTATTGCTTAATCAATGTAGAAGTTTCTTACAACATACATATTAATAAATCATGATGCTATGAATAGAAAACTATACTTGCTAAGAAATAGTGCCTACTATTTTGTTACAAATAGGCATTCACCTGTGCACCTTTGAGAGTTGGCTCATGCCAAAACACTTGAACTTAAAGGGCAATTGTTAATTGATTCCACAGAAGTTTTCTCCTTCTGTTCAGCTGAAGACAGTTAACTCACAGTTTTAGTACATCTTACTTTTACATTTCACCAGTTGATCTGGATCATGAAACAAATATTAATTTGTTCTGAATCATCTGATGACAGCAGGGAGAAAAAATATGAAATATGAATATATATTTAAAATCAGAACTTGAAATAAAGCTGGATATTATTTACTTCAGTGCATGCTGAATTGAGTAGGATAAGGTGGAGAAATGTAAGGGCCTCATTTTGATCTTACTTATATTAAACTTAATTTGGTTTCCTAAAAGAGTTGTTGTTGGCTGGGCCAGATAAAATATCCATCTGCCCAATATGTGGCAAAAACAAAATGAACAATAGCTCATTTAATAGTCTGAATATCTTTTGTCATAGGGAAAACATTACATTTTCTCTACACAGGAGAGGTGGTTGAAGTGGTGTAAATATTTTGCATATGGAAAAAATGACTTTTTCTATCAAAGTTAATTTTAAAAATCATTTTAAACCATCATGGCTTGTGAAATGAGACATCTCAGAGTTAATCAAAGGAAAACTAACTAAACACAAATTATATCTAATAGAACTTTCTGTATTTCACTGGACATGTGAGTCTTGCATTTTCCCAAACTTGGATGGGTGACCGTAACTACAGTAAAGAAAATCTGTGGTCTTTACTTTTTAACTTTTACATATGTCACACCTGATTCCCCACTCTGGAACTTCGAGTGCAGAAGTTGGGGGCCTGCAAGGTTTCTAAAAAATTAATACTGGCCATTCCAGGCTTGTATTAAACTTTCAAGGTTATAGCTTTTCTCTGACCTTGGATGGATAGTTGCTAGCACTACCCAAGTGCAAAGCCCCTAAATGCAAATTTAGGAAGGCACACTTGGGAATTCCTGTGTGTGAGCAAGGAGTTGGACTAGATGACCTCCTGAGGTCCATTCAGAACCTGATAGTCTATGATTCTAGTGTTCTGCATTGCTGGTGTAGGTCTTCTTCAGGTATAGTGAGGAATTTTGGAATATCATACAACATCCCAACTATACTGCTGTGTTCCTAGAACTGCATGAAACATTCTTCAACTGATTGTATTGCACAATCTAGCATGTGGTTAAAAAATTTAACTTTGAATTGTTGTTTGGGGTCTCTTATGGGATTATCCTTTGCCTCATATTCAAACTTTCTTCTTCTTTGGTGACTCTTATATTCTTGAATGGGTGAGAAAATAGCTTCAGTGTGAAGTTCCTCTGCCAACTTCAGAACATTTTGAAATCCCTCATATGACTGGTAAGACTGTAGGTATGACTTTGCTTTGTCCAGTTGTTCCATTGCTCCAGATATATCAAGGTCAACGCCTTGGAGTCTTTTGCTTACAACATTTATTGAAAATAGTGTGTCATACCACAACACTAAGCCACACAGAAATTTGAAGTTATGTATGTTTCTGGTGAGTCCATTTCCCTCTGCCACTATCCTCCCTCAAACAGTTCCTGTCATAAGTTATCTTCAGTAATGGCAACTGTGACATCATCTATCTTCTCATTTGGTGTTTGATAGGATTTATCACCTCCACTTGACTTTCCCATCACGTGGCATTCAGTGGTTTCAGTGTCAGAGAGGATGTTCCCAGATGTTGCTTCATTGATGTTGCCATTGATGAGTTGATGCAGAGAAAAATACATAGATGCTTTGAATTGCATTAAAATATTGAGAAGCCTCATTAGAAGCTGATGCTGCATCGCTGACCACCAGGTTCAATGAATGAGAACTGCATGGGACAAAAAAAGTTTGAGGGTTTAATTCTCGGATCCGTGTTTGTACTCATCTGTTCTTTCCTCTCATGTTGGCACCATTATGGTAGCCCTGACCTTTCAAGTCAGCTATTGCAATTCCCTTATCTTCAGGCTTTTAAGAAACACATTTGTCATACCAGATCCTGTAGTATCATCAATGTCAATAAATTCTAGAAAATAATCTCTGATAGTCACCATTGCAGAGACATTTTCACTAGGTTCTGCTGTTGTTACAAAGTGCACCATTAAAGTCATTTGTTTCATATGGCTGATGTCAGATGTGCAGTCCAGAATAACAGAATAATATCTTGCTGACTTCAGATCTGCCACAATCTTCTGTTTGACTTTTGTTGCTAGTAATTGTATGATCTCATTTTCAGTTGTTTTTCCAAGGTAGTGGTGTGTGTTCATTTCTTGGGTGGTGAATCTTCTTAGATGCTTCTGGAGTAAAACATTAAACTCAGTCCTCAGCTCCACAATTTTAAGGAAATGCTAGGTTTTGGGTAGCAAGCATTCTTACAATGGCAATGAGCCTTTTCAGAAAATTTTTCCAGTACAGAGACTCTGATGTAATCTTCTCTTAATGCTGATCATCTATGGTGGCCTTTAGCTTTAGTCTCATCCCAAGCTCTTTCCACTTATGGAATGCTCTCTGGTGATTTTCTGTCTTCTCACGGCATGCCAGATTTCTAGCCAGATTTTTCCATTCCTTTGTTCCTGTAGAAGCCAGGTGTCTTGAAAATTAGCCTGGAAGAGTTTGCAACAAACACAATATGCAGCATTCTGGGATTTTGAGTACATAAGCAATGACTTCTCCATTATGTCACCACTGGGTATTTCACTCCAGTAATGTGTTTGATGGAAACTTCTATCGTCATTGTTTTGGGGAACATGAAGTTTTTCACTTTCTATGGCCCATGCAGTATAAGGAAGTCCCTCAGGCTACTGCTCAAGTGGCTCCACAGTCCTGGATCATCTAGACTTAAGGAACTAAGCTCAGCAGCAGCAGCTCTTCTCTGATTTACATTTTTCTTCTGGAATGTGCATGGTTACATCAATTTGAAATGGAGATACGGATACTGCAGTAGCTGCCAGGTCACCTGCACTCTGACTACCTGAAAAATCAGTTATCTCCTTACCACTCACATCCTCACTGGAGCTCGAGGCTCACCATGAACATTTGTGTCTATGTATCTCAGGAGAGCTTCTTCCTGCTTATATAGAAACATTTCCTTTGCTTGCTTGCTTTTTCTGAATGCTGCCCCCATGGGGCGTTTTCTTCTTTCACTCACGATCCTTGTTCTGTGCCAGCTATAGTGATTCTCAACACTCAGTTGAAGGGGACAAATAAGCAGGCTGGTAGCATGGCCTGAATGAAGGAAGATATCAGCATCTTAAGAGCCTAAGTGGCTCCTACTACTTCAGTTGACTGCTTGTTCTCCTCAAGTGGATTCAGGGAAGCAACAGGAAACAGGAAGCTCCCTGAGAAGCTGGTGTTAATCACTCCAGGTTCCTGGGGGTGTTTGAGAGATACATAAGAGGCTTCTCCTCCTCCTCGCTCCCTGCAGCTCCTGCTTTCTGTTATTCCCTCTCACCTTTTCTCCTGCCTATCTGTTATGTCTCTTGTGCCCTCCTTCCTCCAGCACATCACTTCACCATCTCTGTGCATCTAGAGCTGAGAGAATACATATGCACCAGCAGCAGACACAATTTTCTACATTCTGGGTCCTAGTGCCACCCTCCTCTCCTCCCTCCCCCCCGACAACTATCTGGCATATGAAGCAGCCGCCTCAGTTTGTCTCATGGTAATGCCACCCTTGGGAGTCTTCATTTCTATTTTAAAAAGTTAGCCTTCTCATTTCCTCTTTTGGCCAGGTGCCCACTCACTTCCTTTAACCTACACATAGCAGCAAGACTATTTAGCCCTTTACAGGTAGAGCAATTAAAGAACAGCTACTAAGAGGGATTTTATAGCTATTGACTGGCTGAGTGTCCATAAAAGGGAGCTATCCCCCTTCATTTATCACAACATCAGAACATACTTTTCAACTTCATCTACTCTCCTTTTTATTTCTCAAACTGTAAACTAACTACATCAAGTATTGTCTTTATATGGAAAGGAGCAGAACAACAAAAATGTAATGATGGTTCATCCTGCAATGAATTGGGTTCTCTTACCTTTTTAAACAGGTTTGTTGTCCACCATTAAGGAACAAGTACCTAGATGTCTCTCTTTCTCAGGAGCCCTCTACTATAGTATCTTTGTAATAGTAATCCTTCAGGAACTTTTTTAAATGTGACGTGATTTTGGGTGACAATTTTTAGGATAACCAGTGCATGACACTATAAAGCAGTGTTTTTCAACCTTTCCAGACTACTGTATCCCTTTCAGGAGTCTGATTTCTCTTGTGTACCCCCAAGTTTCACCTGACTTAAAAAAAAAAAAAACAACTTACTTACAAAATCAGACACATAAATACAAAAGTGTCATAGCACACTGTTACTCAAATATTGCTTACTTTCTCATCTTGTCTGTATGAAATTTTAGCTTGTACTGACTTTGTTAGTGCTTTTTTTGCATTCTGTTGTAAAGCTAGGCAAATATCAAGATGAGCTGAAATGCACCCTAGAACATCTCTGCATACCCTCAAGGGTATGTATACCCCTGGTTGAGCATCACTGTCTTAAAAAGGCCTGATTTTTGCAACCTAGCTGCTTAACATCTTCTGAATATCATTCTACTTTTAGATGTCTCAGACTGGGCTCTCAAAAATTTGAGATAGTAGCGATTGAAGCTGAGAAAACTTGGCCTTAATGTTTTATTTGGGTTACTGAGGATTCTTAGTATAGTACTTTTACAAGTTATTTTACAAGTGGCAATTAATTATTCAAAATAATAACAACAGTTAACACCAAAAATAAGGAATATAGCAAACCTTTTTCCTACTTACTAACATATTAGCAGGAATAACCCTACATTATTAAAGGGAGGAGGTTTAGGGCTTGCCTAAAACAATCTCCAACACCAAAATCATATTGGCCCAGATTCTCTGCTGTGCCAAGTCTCAGAGTGGAGCATAGGGAAAAAATATGGATCACAAACTTGGTCATTTTATTCCCAAATACCAAGAATTTTCAAATGTAGTGATTTATATTTGGTAATTTTTACGGATTAGGGGCTCCTCACAGCTACTGACGCTAGAAAATATATCAGAGATATCAGCAAACACAGATTGTCCCAGAACAAATATTTAATGCATATATTTTAGAACAGTGTTTCTCAACCTTTCCAGACTACTGTATCCCTTTCAGAAGTCTGATTTGTCTTGTGTATCCCAAGTTTTACCTCACTTAAAAACTACTTGCTTTCAAAATGAGACCAAAAAAAAGTGTCACAGCACACTATTACTGGACAATTGCTTGGTTTCTCATTTTTACCATATAATTATAAAGTACATCAACTGGAATATGAATATTGTACTTACATTTCAGTATAGCATATAGAGAAGTATAAACAAGTCATTGTCTGTATGAAATTTCAGTTTGTACTCACTTCACTAGTGCTTTTTATGTAGCCTGTTGTAAAACAGGGCAAATATCTAGATGAGTTAATGTACCCCCAGAAGACCTGTGCATATCCCTTGTTGAGAACCACTGTCTTTGAAAACTCAATTCCCCTTCATAAAAATTGAAAAAGTTGGGGGTTCCATCAAGGACATTTGCAAGGAAGGGTTAGCTATATAAAAAGTCACCATGATGGGTCTTGGGGGTGGGTCTTTCAAAATGACAGTGAAATTGAACAAGATTCAGGCTCATTGTTCCAGTGTCAGGGGCTTCAGAAGAAAAGCATCTCATGGTCCCCCAAGGAACTGATATTCTGTTGCTTTTTGTGGTGAAATAGGGCCAGTTTTCTTACCAACAGAGGCACTTGCAATACACAGCAATCTGTTTTCACTTCAGAGATTCATGTTCACATTTCAGCCTCAGCTTTTCAGTTACCTAAATTACTTTAAGTAAATAAATGAGATTCTCAAAGTGTATATGAAACTTTGTGAATGTTAATCCTTTATATTGAATACATCTGACTTTACAGATAACCTCAGCTTATTTAATGGAAAATTTTCATGTAATGGAAATGTCACTAGTTTATATGCATCAATTCAACAGTAAGGAAGTGATGGAAAGCAGAGTATATTGTTTGTCTGAATACTAAAATAGTACTTTCTTTTGCCTAATATTTTGTATTTAATTATTTGTAATAAATTGGAGCATGTTCTATATTACTGGGAAATATTTTCATTACTGTAAAGGTACAGGAAAATTGTTCTGGAACAGATAGTAAAAGTGGTATGAACATTTTTCATATCAGTGACTGATAATCAGTTTTGTCAGACTGGAGACATTGCAGTTTCATGTCTGGTTTAAACAACTCACAGGTGTGTCTACTTATTAGTGATGGTATGGAGAGTCCCTAGAAATGTTGAGTCTGATTCTCCACAAACAGGTGTAAATCAGGAGTAGCTTCAATGAAGTCAGTGGAGCTACATCCATGGGAAAGTGAGATTAGAACAAGTTACTTGTTTGTATAATCATATCCATATAGATACATTGTAGCGCAGGGATCGGCAACCTTGGCACACGGGACCACAGGGATGCGGGACCGCAGGGTAAGCACCCTTAGTGGGCCCCGCCCATTTGTTTACTTCCTGGTTCGCCAACCGCGGCTCCCGCTGGCTGTGGTTCACCGCCCCAGTCCAGTGTGCTATAACAATAATCTCTTGCATGGACCTTGAATAGGTGAGATCAGTTTTGTTGCAACATTCCATAAACTCTAGCACTTGTTCTCTTGATTGATTTCCCCCATCCTGTAATTGTTGGGTCAGCTACTATGCTGATGAAGTAACAATCAGTATTTCACATGGTGGTGCATTGATTCATTTTAACTAGGAACACTATTTAATTGATGAAGACATGTTAAAAACAGATGTTAAAAATCTTCATTGGTGAAGACATATTGAAAGTAGTATCCAAGTGTTGTGTAGAAGACTTTGTTTTATTAAGTCTTTATGTTTTTAATTGAGACTACATTAGAAACAAATTTCCATAGCAATATTCCATACCTCAAGACTTGGGATCTATTCTACTCCCATTAAAGTACCCACTCATTACTATTGAAGCAGGACAACTGAAGCCTTAACTAGATGTCCAGAAAAGTTAAGAATCAGTGAGACTACCTCTATCTACCTATTCCTTAGAACTTGTGGAAAATATAACCCTCTTACACTTAAGGTTGGTCTACACTACGACTTTAGGTTGTCTGTAGCAGTGTTAAGTTGACATAAATCTATACCCGTCCTCACCTGGACTCCTTTTCCGTAGACTTTAAGAGCCCTCAAAATTGATCTCTATACTCCTCCCCGACGAGGGGAGTAGCACTGAAATCAACATCTCAGGGTTGACTGTGGGTTAGTGAGTACGCATGACGTCACTATTGGCCCCCGAGAGCTATCCCATGATGATCCATTGTGACCGCTCTGGACAGCACTCTCAACTCACATGCACCGGCCAGGTAGACAGAAAAAGCCCCGGGAACTTTTGAATTTCATTTCCTGTTTGGCTAGCATGGCAAGCTCACCTGCACAGTTCACTCACCATGCAGAGCTCATCAGCACAAGTCACCATGCAGAGCTCATCAGCACAGGAGACCATGCAGTCCAACAATCACAAAAGAGCTCCAGCATGGTCCACACAGGAGGTGTTGGATCTGATCGCTATCTGGGGAGAGGAATTCGTGATGGCAGAACTCTGTTCCAACAAACGGAATGCCAACACGTTTGGCAGAGTCTCCAAAGCCATGCTGGATAGGGTCCACAACAGGTACAGACAACAGTGCCGCATGAAAATTAAGGAGCTGAGGCAAGCGTTCCAGCAAACCGAAGCGGCAAATGGACACTCCAGGGCAGCGCTGCAGACATGCCGATTATACAACGAACTGAACCAAATTCTGATGGTGGGGGCCCACCACCGCCCAACCGTTGTCTGTGGACTCCTCCGATGGGGTAGTCATGAGCAGGCATGAGGATTCGGATGACGACAAAGCTGATAAGGAAGATGATACCATGCAGCAGCAGGCAAGCGGAGAGACCCTGTTCCCAAACAGCCAGGAACTGTTTATCACCCTGGAGCCAAAACCCTCCCAACCCTCCCAAGACGGAGAAGAAGAAGTCAGCAAAGGCAGCTCTGGTGAATGTCCCTTTAGGGATAAGATGAGGCATGATTTAAAAGGAAGTGTTTATTAATAATTAACTTTCCCTGAGGACTTGGAATGCATTCATGGCTAGTACAGCTACTGGAAAAGTCTGTTAACATGTCTGGGGATGAAGCGGAAATCCTTCAGGGACATTTCCATGAAGCTATCCTGGAGAAACTGTAGAAGCCTTTGCAGAAGATTCCTGGGGACAGCAGCCTTATTTCGTCCTCCATGGTAGGACACTTTATAATGTCAGGCCAGTAGCAGGTAGTCTGATATAATAGCATGACAAAGCATGGCAGCATATGGTCCCGGGGTTTGCTGACATTCCAGCAACATCCATTCTTTATCTCTCTGTGTTATCCTCAGCAAAGTGATATCGTTCATGGTAACCTGTTTGAAATATGGGACTGTAAGTAAGGGGACAATTATTTGCAAATGTTCCCACTGGGCTGCTCGTATATGTGACTAAAAAGAAATCTTCCCCACATTAACCCAAGATGCATGTGTGTGTTTGGGGTCAGGGGGCAGAAATCACGCTGGGTGGCTCGTGGTTCGCTAGCAGGGATCTCCATGATAGCAGCCATGTGGTAGGGAGAGGAGGTAGCCACGTGGTGGAGGGGGGTTTGCTTGGTATGGGAAAGGAGAGTGCTGCTGTAAGGAATGTGGATGAAACTGAAAGAATATGGCTTACCATTGCCATCTGCAAAGTGATTTCTGTTGCCCAGCCCTGCGTGTCTGATCTGTCTGATACGAAAGCCACAGGCACTCAATTTAAGGTGCAAAATGCGACCTTGTACCAAAAGCATATGTGCTATGTGAATACTTTGTTTCACCGTGAAACACTATATCCATTGTTCTGTAAAATGTATCTTTCTTATATACTTGTCTGTCTTTTTTGCCTCCCACAGCTGCTGCAAATGTCTCAGTCCTCCCACTTTCATCCCTGTCGCAGAGGCTAGCGCAGATAAGAAAGAGAAAAAAACGCACATGCGATGAAATGTTCTCAGAACTTATGAATTCCTCCTGCACTGAAGGAGCTCGGCAGAGTGCATGGAGAGAAACATTTTTGGAGTCCCTGAATGCATGGAGGCAAAGCCTTTTAGAGTCCAGGACAGCAGTAGCAGAATGGGAGGAGAGATGGCAAGAGCGCGATGAAAGGAGGATGGATGCAATGCTGCAGATAATGGAGGATCAAACTGACATGCTCCGGTGTCTGGTAGAGCTTCAGTGGGATCAAAGATCCCCGCTGCAGCCCCTGTGTAACCACCTTCCTCCTCCTCAAGTTCCATAGCCTCCTCACCTAGACTCCCAAGAACACGGCCCGGGTCAGAGGAGGGTCCGGTGACCGAACCACTACACGCCAGAGGATAGCACAAGCAGCAGAAGGCTGACTTTGTGAAAAAGGTTTTTTAAATGTGTTGTGTCCTTGTCCTTCCTCTCCCCTCATCCACTACCGCAACTGGTGGTTTCCCTCCTCACCCACCCCTTCTGGGCTACCTTGCCAGTCATCCCATGTGTTTGTGATGAATCAATAAAGAATGCATGATTTTTAAAAAACTGAATTTAATTCCTCTGTATGTGTTGGGGGGAGAGGAGGCAGGCTTAACGCTGAGCGGACAGGCGATTTGCCTCTGCCTCCCACCCCGCCATAAATGGCTCCCCCTTGCTCTCTCAGAGATTGTGGAGCACACAGCAAGCAGTAATAATAATGGACATATTTCTTTTGCTGAGGTCTGAGCTAGTCAGTAACATGCACCAGTGCCAAATGCTCGCTCTACCACCATTCTGCACTTGCTCAGCTTATAATTGAACTGCTTCTGACTCCAGTTCAGGGTGCCTGTGTATGGCTTCATAAACCAGGTCCTTAAGGGGTAGGATGGGTCTACAAGGATAACGATCGTCATTTCAACATCCCCCACCTTAATTTTTTGGTCTGGGAAGAAAGTCCCTTGCTCCAGCTGTCTAGCAATCCTAGAGTTTTTGAATGCACGAGTGTCATGAACCTTTCCCAGTCATCCCATGTAGATGTCGGTGAAATGTCTCTTGTGGTCAACCAGTGCTTGCATGACCATTGAAAAGTACCTCTTGCGGTTTATGTACTGTCCGCCCTCATAGTTTGGTGCCAAGATAAGAGTATTTGTCCCATCTATAGCCCTACCACAGTTAGGGAATCCCATTGCAGCAAAGCCATCTTCCCAGAACCACAACCCTGGATAGCAGCAGATCAATGTTTTCCCTGGTTACTTGCATCACTACAGCCCCCACTGTAGATTTACCCACTCCAAATTGATTCCCGACTGACCGGTAGCTGTCTGGCGTTGAAAGCTTCCAGAGGGCTATTGCCACTCACTTCTAAACTGCTCTCATTTTGGTATTCATGGGCTAGAGGGCAGGGGAAAGCAAGTCACAAAGTTCCATGAACGTGCCCTTACACATGCAAAAGTTTTTGAGCCACTGCAAGTCATCCCAGACTCGCAGCACTATGCGATTCCACCAGTTCATGCTTGTTTCCCAGACTCAGAATCATCATTCCATAGCATGAGCCTACCCCATTGCCACCAAAATATCCAGATTGTCAGACTCCATATCTTCAAAGTCAGTGTCCATGTCCTCATCACTGTCCTCACTATCGTGACAGTGCAGTTGTCTCCTGATAGCCTTCTTGTGCATATGCAGTATAAACTCCACAACAATGCACGAGGTGTTCACAACGGTCATTATTGCAGCGGTGATCTGAGCAGGCTCCATGCTTGCACTGCTATGGTGTCAGCACGGAAAAAGAGCGCAAGACAATTGTCTGCAGTTGCTTTCACAGTGGGAGAGGCACTGTGGGGGGTTTGGGAACTGTGGGATAACTACTCCCAATACACTGCTCGAAATGGCGTCTGGCGGGGACTCCAGGAACTGCGGGATAGCTACCTACCGACGCTTGTCACGGTAGTGTGGACAAATGATGCCGACTTGCTGTGTTTTGTGGGGAAGGACAAAATCGATTTTATACAATCTGTTTTCAGAAATCGACTTCAATGTAATCAACCTAATTTCGTAGTGAAGACATACCCTAACACACACACATTTAATTAAAAACAAAATTCTTGAGTGTAGAATATATTCTTATTTTCTTTAAAAATTTTCATGCACTTTTTAAATAAAAAGCTCTGACATTTTTATTGCAATTATCATTAACGTTATTGATATATTTCATTTACTTCTGTTCCTATCTACCTGTTTATATCATGCACTTTGCTGTACTACTTTAATGCCTTCCCACATAGGTGGATCCTTCTTCTGAGTAAAGTTTTGCAAGATTCAACTCTAGGCCCAAATCCTGTAAGCAGATGCACTAGCACAGACTACAGAAGGATTTTGAAGAAAGCCATGTTTGTACATCTGTTAACAGGGATTAAGAGATACACATCAGCCACACCCTTAGAGGGTCATTCACCTGCACTTCTACCAATGTAATATATGCCATCATGTGCCACCAATGCCCCTCTGCCATGCACATTGGCCAAACAAGAATAAATGGACACAAATCTGACAACGGGAATCATAACATTCAAAAACCAGTAGGAGAACACTTCAATCTCTCTAGCCATTCTACTACAGACTTGAAGGTGTCAATTTTAAAACAGAAAAACTTCCAAAACAGACTCCAAGGAGAAGCTGCTGAACTGGAATTAATTTACAAATTGGACACTATCAACCAAGGGTTAAACAAGGACTATGAATGGCTTCGTCATTACACTAATTGAATCTATTTTCCTAGTTAAGAGACAAAGAGTCCTGTGACATCTTAAAGACTAACAAAAGTATTGAAGCATAAGCTTTCGTGGGCTAATACCCACTTCACAACAAAGTGGGTATTAGCCCATGAAAGCTTATTCTTCAATACTTTTGTTAGTCTTTAAGGTGCCACAGGACTCTTTGTCGCTTCTGCGGATCCAGACTAACATGGCTACCTCTTTGACTCTTCCCTAGTTAAGTTTCCTTCACACCTTCTTGTCAACTGTCAGACACAGATCCACTTGATTATCACTAAAAAAGGTTTGTTTGTTTTTTCTCCTCCTGATAATGGCTCATCCAAACCAAACAGACTCTTAGAATTGGTATGGTAATTTCCAACTTTCTATGCTTTTTGTGTATATAAATGCATCTTACTTTTGTGTGTTCCATTCTATGTATCCGATGAAGTGGGACATAGCCCACGAAAGCCTATGCTGAAATTAATTGGTTAGTCTCTAAGGTGCCACAAGTATTCCTCATTTTCTTTATGGATACAGACTAAGATGGCTGCTAATATGAAACCTGGAAAAAATAGATCCTTGTTTCAAAGGGTTTATATTGTTTCTGTTATGAAATGTGCACATTCTCACATAGGACTGCAAAAACTAATAGAATTCAAAATACCTTTCATTTTTAAAACACACATTTGGTAAACAGTAAGTACAGAATCTGATTTAATTGCTGAAGATGATTAATAACATAAACAGCAAAGAAAAATAAAGCTGCTGCATAGTCACAGTAAATGTTTTTGTGGATTTTCATTAAGCAATTTGCTCACCCAGCATGTACTATGCATGCTATTTAGTTTTATATAACTGACCATTATTTTTTTAGGACCCAAACCTGCACTGAGAGCCTCAGTTCATTCCTGCTTTCCAGTTTCTGGTGTGCACGTGTGGGGAAGAAGAATACATTACCTCACCCTTTTGTGTGAAGCATCTTATTCTGCACTGCAAGAGCTATTCTGATCAGCAGTGGGGGTGGAAGCTTTTCGGAGAGGGTGAGGTGGTACTTGAACTCTGTAGCGGGGACCTCCAGAACCTCACAACAGAATTTCAAAGTTACTAATTAAACTTCAAAGCTGTCCAGACTACCAGCTAACTTCAGTTGCAACATGCCCCACAAAAAGATAGCATCACTGAGAAGATAAAATAGCACCTTGTCTCTTTATTATCTTTATATTATTGTTTAATAAATCCTTGTAAAATGTCTTTAAGAATTAATAGAGCACTGAAGCTAGGAAGGCAATATATACAAGCAGAGAAACATTAAGGACACCATCAAATGTAATTGTTGATTTGTCTCAGTGGTAGGAATGAAGACAGATTAAAAAAAACCAAAAGTTCTAGAAGAGAAGAAGAAAATTCTAAGGAGAAGAGAGTCATCTTTATGGAGACTTCTGCACTGATGGAGGAAGGTAAATACATGAGGATAGACAGCCAGATGAACAGATAGATACTTGTTACTGCTAAATATCTTTCTGAGCCATGAAACTTTCTATACAATGCTTATGGCTAAAACCTCCTCACATTAATCACATGGATTTGGCCCACATTCTGTTTATTACTTTGTGATTCCTAATTATAAAAATCTATGACAATGCATCTTGAAACTACTTTATCTGTCATTGTAAATGATTTATGGGAATCTTATAATGAAACCCTGAGAGAATTACAAACTTCTTGCAATCATAGTACTTTATAACTTCTTGTTTAACTGTGGAGTAAGATCAGTCCCTCCTCCTAACACAAAATATTGGTGTTATAATTCCGGCAATAAACAGTAGTATTTAGCAGTTCAGTTCATTAGAGGCAGAGATTAAACTAATGTTATTACTTCACTCAGCAATAAATTTGGTTGAATATTTTATCAAATAGAGACCAATAATAGGATTACAAGGGATTTCTATTGGAGGTTGTAAATAACAAATTGCATGGGGTCAGCAGACCATATTAAAGCTTCCTTGGATAAACTTAAAGAAATATTTCTTCATAATCTGAGGGAAAAAGGAACATTTTTAAACAAATACATTATCAGCTGGGACACTACCCAATGCAGGCTCCGATATATGTAGATAAAAATATTTGAGCCCTGATGTTTAAAGACCAGAAGTATGAAACAAATTTTAGATACCTTTGAAATAGCATCTTAGAAATATACTTTTACATAGATCTGACTCTGTCATTAAGCCATACACAATATTGCAACAAATTTCAAAGAGATTTTCATGAACAGAAAGGACATCATTTAAGCAAGCCCTGAAGTCTTTACTCATTTGTTTCCTTAGTCAAAACTCACATTGAAGCCTACCTCATGAAATATCCATATTATTATTATTTATTCACATAGCTGTGTCCAAAATGTGCCAGACTGTACAGAAACACAGGAAGAAATAGTTCATGTCCCAAAAATCTTACAATGGTGCGGGAAAGGACACTACATGTAAGCACAATTTCTACCCTGATGCTTGGATATCTCAGTGCTTCTTTCCAGTTTTTAAAATGTCTCTTACTTTCAAGATTTAGTAATATTTCAACTTTGCCTATAAATTAAATCTTATAGAAAAAAAATAATCTCTTCTCCAACAGCCTCAGCATACCTGTCTGTCCATTGCAGCCCAAAGGATAAGTGATGTTCCCCTCTTTAAAACCTCACCCCATTGATTCAGGTTCAGTGTACAAATCCTTGTACAGTGGGTCAAATTGAGACCAAGTTAATGAAAGCATGCAAAGACTGAGGGTTTCATGAGTGCTAGCATAAAGTCATGCATGATTTTATCCGGCTCCTGCAGTCAGTCGCAGCTCCTGCCACACACTCTCTCTTTTCCTGATGAAGTGGAAAAGGTTGAAGGACCATTCATTTGCTGGGGCTTTCTGGGATGAAGTTAGGGTCCCCCATAAAAACCAAAAAGCTCTGTGAAAGTTCCTCATATAGATTTTTCTCTGTATTCTTTAGTCACAGAGGAGTGAATTTTGCCTTCCACCGCCTTCTTCTCACTGTAGAAGAACCACAGAACAAGGCTATTCGAATACTGATATGCTGACATTTGTTTTCATCCTGAAGTGGGATGAAAATTTCTGAAAAAATTTTATTCAACATTTTTGAAACCAAAACATTTCACTTTGGTTTGTTGAATCAAAATGTTTCATCTTGGCCTGGTTCAGTAGTAAGCAGTGGTGCCAGGGCTCATGGGAATTGTAGTTGGAGTGCCTCCTAACCCCATTCTCCTTTTTGGGCTGGGATCCCTGATCATACTACATCTCCCATTATGCATCTTTCATGGTGCATTGCAGCCACTAAACTACAGGAGAAAATATATTTTGCCAGACAATTCCCTCACCAATTCTACCAGGGACTTTATGTCTCTCAGGAATTCACTAAGTGTAGAATGTGCCTTGATGACTTGGGACTGATTCTCTACTGCCTTGCACCTTTAATAGTCATTTATACCTGTACACAGTGTGCCATATTCTGACCTGTGCAACAGAAAGTGTTTATAAAGGATTCCCTGACATAAGTGACTTGCCAGTTGGAAAACAGCTGACTCTGTGCTACCTCTGGTGTAGAGTAGTCTGGGGAAAGAGAGTTATCTTACAAAACAAATTGGCTATACTGTAGGCCAGGATCTTCCCCCAACAGAAATTTTTTGAATGTGTTTTCAGTAGGAATCCTGTGTACTCTTTGAGAAGTAAAGGCCAGTTCTGAGCCTTGACTTCAGTGGGATTATTTGCATGAGAAAGGCATACTTATATAAGTAAAAACTTGAAGACAGGCTTTAAACATTAAGACAATATAGCCGGTGGTTATCTCCCTGTGTAAAAGCCACATGTTAGTAGTTAGAAACAAAACAAAACACTCCCCAATGAAAAGAAATGCATTTAGGTAACTCAGTTTTGTAGACTTATGCCTGTGATTAACTTTACATACTATAAATTGTCCCATTGACTTTCATCTCATTGATTTCAAGACCATATTTGTTCATCAGCAAACTGATGACCAAGCTTTCCAAAGCTCAAAATCTAAAAGTCATTTGTGCTGGAGGTTCACTCTTCATCAGAAGCCTAAATCTCCCAATGGAGCTTGTGATGGACAAGTCTAAAATATCCCAACACTTGAAAATCATACTACCAAGCAAGCAGGAAATTGAAGCATTTTCAAGCACAGCATCAACAGAGCATGGACTGTGCACCATATAAAGAATTCAGTTATTATCCTCCAAAAAGAAAAATCTCAGAAGAAGAGAAGAGAGCTGCTGAATTATAGGTTCTGCTTTAGAAAAACACTCTGATTATTTTACCCCCGTACATAATACGCTATACCCTTGTTTCTCTAATATTATGCACAAATCTCCTTGCTTTATGTGGCTGATTTCCACTATAATTTGTAATTTATATTCCAATAGTGCCCAGAGACCCCTTTTAGAATTGGGACCTATTGTTCTAGAGGTGACATAAATGTATAAGAAGAAATGTCCTCTGCCCCTAAGATAGTACAATCAAAAAGAGGTGCATCAATTTTCAAGCACAGTGGGAATTTCTATAGCAGTGACTCTATATGCAAACACTCTATGCTTGGTTCACCTCTTTTATTGGTGGAGTGAAGGGGCAAGCAACACTGAAAGGGATGGAAGTGTCTAAGCACTTGTGAGAAGGAGGTGACTTGCTAAAGGAAGGCTGCCATCCACTTTCCTGATCTGTTAAAATTTTAAACTACAGTACACAATAACAATGTTTCTTTGAGATTTTGGAATCCCTGGTAGCAGCTCCTGAGATCTGCAGGCTTCACTCTACTCCACCCATGAGAATGTTTCAATCCCATCCCTTCTGCCAGTCATTCTGCTGGATAATCTTCACCAGTCATTCAGTCCCGCTCCAACTAAGCTCCTAAAAAAGAGGCAAGCAAATTGAAGAGCTGGAAGATGGTAGGAAAATGTCCATTAAAAAACATATACGGAGGGCAAACAGATTTATTCAGGCCATTGGGAACAAGGTACATGAGGTGGCCACCTGCATAGCCACATAGTGATATTATATGTGGGGTCCTGATGCTATTCAGGGGACTATGAGTTGGGATATGGAAAATGAATTGTGAAGCAGTATCGTTGAGTATTCTTGCTTCAGAACACATGAAGTTTACTAAAAGAAGGAGAGAGACAATGGGGAGAAGCAAAGCAGAAATTAAAGGGAAAAAACCATCAGAGCAGAAGAAGCAGATGAGGGTTGGGGGAAGGAGCCACAGAATATGATTGAATATTTTCTCCTGAAATCATCTGAAGTACACAGATGGTGGATGCGAAGAATATAGATGGAGGAATATGATGACATAATTCCCACAACAATAAATCTCTGAAGATTGTTTTACTTATTTCTGTTTTATTATTCCTCAAAATAACACTTATTCCCCATTGATTTAATTAAGTTTGCCCTATGTTTTCAAGACTAGCAAATTCAAATGAAGACTAAATGTATTTAACTGAGTGGTAGTCATAAGAACATAAGAATGGCCATACTGGGTCAGACCAAAGGTCCATTTGGTCCAGTATCCTGTCTTCTGACAGTGGCCAATGCCAGATGCCCCAGAGGGAATGAACGGAACATGTAATCATCAAGCGATCCACCTCCTGTCACCCATTCCCAGCATCTGGCAAACAGAGGCTAGGGCCATCATTCCTGCCCATCCTGGCTACTTGATGGACCTATCCTCCATGAATTTATCTAGTTCTTTTTTTAACACTGTTATGGTCTTGGCCTTCACAAGGAGTTCCATAGGAGTTCCACAGGCTGAGTGTAGATTGTGTGAAAAAATACTTTATTTTATTTTTTAAACCTGTTGCCTATTAACTTCATTTGGTGACCCCTAGTTTTATGAGAAGTAATAAACAACACTTTCTTATCTACTTTTCTACACCAGTAACGATTTTATAGACTGCAATCATATCTCCTCTTAGCCATCTCTTTTCCAAGCTGAAAAGTCCCAGTCTTATTAATCTCCCCACATAAGGAAGCTGTTCCATAGCCTCTATCAATTTCTGCTCTTTTCTGAACATTTTTCAATTTCAATATATCTTTTTTGAGATGGGGAGACCACATCTGCACACAGTATTCAAGATGTAGGTGTACCATGAATTTATATAGAGGCAACATGATTTTTTCTGTCTTATTATCTATTCCTTTCTTAGTTATTTCCAGCATTCTGTTCGCTTTTTTGACTGCTGCTGCACATTGAGTGGATGTTTTCAGAGAACTCTCCATGACTCCAAGATTTTTCTTCAGTGGTAACAGATAATTTAGACCCCATCATTTTATGTGTATAGTTGGGATTATGCTTTCCAATATGCATTACTTTGCATTTGTCAACATTAAATTTCATCAGCCATTTTGTTGCCCCGTCACTCAGTTTTGATAAATTCATTTATAGCTCTTTGCAGTCTGCCTGGGTCTTAATTATCTTTAATAATTTTGTATCATCTGCAAATTTTGCCATCTCATTGGTTACCCCATTTTCCAGATCTTTTATGAATGTGTTGAATAGAACTGGTCTCAGAAATGACCCCTAATCTGAAAACTGACTACCTGTACCTACCCTTTTTTCCTATCTTTTAACCACTTACCAATCTATGAAAGCACTTCCCTCTTATCCAGTGGCAGCTTACTTTGTGTTAGAGCCTTTGGTGAGGGACCTTGTCAAAGACTTTCTGAAAATCTAAGTACACTATATCTACTGGATCTCCTTGGTCCACATGCTTGTTGACCCCATTCTAGTAGATTGGTGAGGCATGAACTCCACTTACTAAAACCATATTGACTCTTCCTAAACAAATTATGTTAATCTATATGCCTGACAATATTGTTCTTTATTACAATTTCAACCAATTTGCCTGATAGTAAAGTGAAGTTTACATGCCTGTAATTGCTGCGATTACCTCTGGTGCCCCTTTTCAAAATTGGCATCACATTAGCTGTTCTCCAGTCCTAGGGTACAGAAGCTGATTTAAATGATAGGGTACAGACTATAATTAGTAGTTCTGCAATTTCACATTTGAGTTCCTTCAGAACTCTTGGGTGAATACCATCTGGTTCTGGTGACTTATTGATGTAATCTATCAATTTGTTCCAAACCCTCCTCTGATGATACCTCAATCTGGGACAGTTCCTCAGATCTATCACCTAAACAGAATGGTTCAGGTTTGGGAATCTCCCTCACATTCTCACACATGAAGACTGGTGCAAAGAATTCATTTAGTTTCTCCGCAATGGCCTTATTGTCCTTGAGTGCTCTGTTAGCACCTTTATCGTCTAGTGGCTCCACTGGATTTTTAGCAGGCTTTCTCTTCTGATTTACTTAAAAAAAATGCTATTACTTTTTGATCCTTTGGATAACTGTTCCTCAAATTCTTTTTTGGCCTTCCTAATTGTATTTTTACACTTCATTTGCCAGTGTTTATGCTCCTTTCAATTTCTTCACTAGGATTTAACTTCCACTTTTTAAAGGATGCCTTTTTGCCTTCACGGCTTCTTTTACTTTGTTTTTTTAGCCATGGTGGTTCTGTTTTGGTTCTATGTTTATTTTTTAAAATTTGGGATGTTGAGCCACTATTATGGTATCTTTAAAAACTTTCCATACAACTTGCAGAGAACATCTGAGAATGCTATCATGGAAGTCCTGGACTTCAGTATCTTACCTAGATGCCTAAATTTGGCCTCTAGGACCTCTCGCCTATCCTTCCCTCATTGGTACCTACACGTACCAAAAACACTGGCTCATCCCCAGCACTACACAAGTCTATATAGACATCTAGCTAGCTTCTTAGTATAGTACTGAAGAAATATTTAAATGAACTAATAAGAAAGAGAAGGCATAGAGAGTTCCTAAAGTCTTTCGTAACTAGAACGTGAAAATCTCAGGAAAATAAAATCATTATGAAAAAATGGGGTTATATCTAGACTAAGATACATACCAACCTCATTATGGGTGAAAAAATCTGGCCTAAATAAAGATAACTTCCATTCAAAGATCACGGAGCAGTTAACAAATATTAATTAATTAAACTTCACAACACCCATGTGAGGTTAGTAAGTATTATTCCTCTTTTATAGGTGTGGAAACTGAGTAGCTATGTAACTTACATTGTATGCTGCTTTTCTTGCAGACTCAGTTTCAAAGTTCACTCTTAATCTTTTATTATATTTTTTTCTAAATTTCATACTTGCAATGCTTTGCAATTACTTCTCTTCTTTCCCCTCAGGCTACTGGGGAGAGAGGAGCTAGAGTTACATTCAAGGACAGTCATTTTGTATTATTGCTGTATGTTTTAAACTATAGAATGGATGAAGAGCATAAGGCTGGAGACTATAGCTATATTTTAAACATTCAAACAAATCAATAATAAAAACCTCATAAGTCTGGAGAAAGTAAAGGGACTCTCTTTTCCATCTCTAATTTCTATAATTTCAACTTTCATATATGTTTACTTTTCCTATTCTTTACAGTTAAATTGTTTTAATCTATTTTCCCCAACTTTTCTATTTCAAGTAATTTCTTAAATACCTGTTACCCTGTTTCTGCTAGCATGTTTTGCTTCTGGCTCTTTGGTTTTCTTAGTTCTTATTTATTTAGGCTTTGGTCTGCTACCTATTTCATTTATTTTCATTATTTTATCATTTGTTTTTATTCTATAGTGTCTTTTTTTCTTGGTTTATTATGATACCATGTCAACTTTCATACATGACACTTCATACAGTCAACTGTCATCCCACTTAAGTTATCTTAAAAGGCTGTACTTTTATTAATTCATCACTATAATAAACAATCATAGAATTAATGAAGTCTCTGTAGTAAAACAAAATGGCACAGTGCATGTTGCTCTTAAAGACTCATAAACATGATATTATTGATACCATATTATTAGTTTACCTCTTTAGACTCCTCTACAAGAAATAAATAAGTAATCTTCACAAGACTCCTGTGTGTTATTTAAGTATTATTAGCACCATTATTCAAATTTCTTAACAAATAACCTTGATGTGGAAAACGAGTTACATACTTCCTCAGATAAGTTTGTCCTTTCTAAATACAGCTAGAATACCAGCATGTGGTCTTACTTATCTGACTGAAAAAGTTAATTTTCTAAGTGACCTGAATGCCAGAACTAAGAAGGACTTCAGTTAAAGTCAATGGAAATTTAACCAAAGTTTTCAATAAAAATAAGGATCAAAGGTTATAAGGATAAAGTATTAGACATAATTTTAAAAGACCTCACCATATTAGGTACTGAACTCTTTACAAAATCCCGCCCTTAGTCCATTTTTCCTAGATATCACTACCCCATTGCAAATAACGGGCCAATCCTATGATGTATAAATGAATAGACCTAATCATGAGTCCAATGCAACTGACTTCTTCCAAGCTAAAGGCACTTTTAATCGAGTTTAGCATGCTCAACTAACTCAATTTAAATAAATCTGGACAGCCATTAAATACAAAATAAGAAATCAAACATATCATATGCAGTATTGTGGTAGTTGTGTTGGTCCCAGGATATTAGAGAGAAAAGGTAAGTGGGTAATATCTTTTATTTGACCAACTTGTTGGTGAGAGAGAATTTAAGTTCCAAGGCTCATCTTTTGAAAGTGTTGTGCAGGGTTTTTTTTATGCTCTGAGGATGAAGTCTCAAATATACACCTTAACACACTCAAAATCACCTTCACCAAAGTAAATAGCATCATGGAATTGGCCACCCAAATACCTTAAGAGAATCTGCTTTAAGACAGAAATAAAACCTTCTCTGACCACATATCCCTACTTGTCAACCACCATGTCACACTGGAACCCCTACAAGGTATCATCAAATAACTACAATCCATACTGAATGGGGACCCCATCCTGAAATAAATTGTTCCTAAACCCCATATTCTGGCCTTCAAACCACCACCAACCTCCTTAGCTCATCCTCAAAAGCAAGCTCTGCACAGACCAGGACACACCAACTCAAAGTAGCACCAGAACAACAGATGCAAAACTTGGAGACATATCTCCACTGCTACAATGATCAACAAAACCCCCAACACACATTTTTAGGTCCAGGGATTCTACACATGCCTATCACAGCATCCGGTGTACTAAATACCTCAAGAAAAACTATGTGGGTGAAAAAAGACAATCACTGCACTCTTGAATGAACTCACACAGAAGAATGATAAAGGACAAAAATTACTTGTCACATGTGGGCGTACACTTTTCTTTACAGAGCAATTTTTCTGTATCTGACCTATCAGCCCTTATCCACAAAGGAAATCTGCACAAAAAATGAGCCTGGGAGCTTAAATTCATAAACCTGCTAGACACTAACAATCATGGACTGAATAGAGACAGTGGATTTATGTCTTCTTACAAAAATCTATAACCCACCAATAATCCTCGCAGCTGCCCTCCCCTGCTTTCTTTCCCCCTATGACTGGAGGGATATTAACGGTCCACTTCACCTTGAACTGTCATAAGAACATAAGAATGGCCCTACTGGGCCATACAAAGTTCCATCTAGCCCAGTTTCCTGTCTTCCAACAGTGGCCAATGTCAGGTGCTTCAGAGGGAATTTACAGAAAAGGTAACCATCAAGAGATCCAGCTCCTATCATTCATTCCCAGCTTCTGGCAGAGAGAGGCTAGGAACATCATTCCTGCCAATCCTGGTAATTGCCATTGAACTGTGTGTTAGCTACTTATGTTAAACAATCTGTTCCATCATGTATTTAGCTATGACAGTCTGAGAATGTTTACCAACCTGAAGAAGGGCTCTGTGTAAGTTTGAAAGATTGTCTCTTTCACCAATGGAATTTGGTCTAATGAAAGATATTACATCACCCATCTTGTCTCTATAAGTCAAACACAGATTTTAAACTAAAGAAATTAGTAAAACAAAAATATAGATCATGTGGACTGGTGAAAATGATCACCTGCTAGCACAGGGAATTGTAAAAACAGCTGAATTTCCCTTTTTTGCGATTGGGGTAAAATTCTCAATCCACTCTGATGACTCTTCACGTCTTCGAGGCTGTAAAGCCACTAGACACAGATTTCCAAGAATTTCACCTACATAGTATCTCTAATGCCAATCCCTTGGCATCACAAGGGGAGTTCACAGGGGATAGGGGGAATGGCCAGAGCTATAGACACCCTTCACACAGTGGTAGGAAGTAGCTGGCTCCTTGGTAGACTCACTGAGGGAGCATAAAGATGGCTTCAGAACACCTTTGTCCTATCCACAGCTCTTCAGTTGAGTGCTGCTTGGATGTATTTGCATATGTAATCCAGGGACAGTGGCCAACAGCCAAAACGCCTTAATTAAAATATAACATCCACTTACAGTGGTTTCTTGTTCCAAAATTTGTCCCATGCAACAGTTTGAGGGAGTTCCATTCAATTTTCTCTTTGGAGTTATTGCATACCTCTATATTTTGATACAAAATGTTAGCATTATTTATATTGATGTTTTGTTTTATAATCTCTATTTATTTCTTGTTATTAGTTCTTTGCTTGATTCTATTTTCTTTGATAGTCTCCACATTACTTCTGTCCCAGTGATGTAACAATTCTAACTCACAGTACATCTAACATTTATGTTATTCATTTATTAATATTTATTATTATTTATTTATTAATATTTCATAAAGACCAGAAGTGTGTTAGGTGCTTCAAGTGTTTCATAGTAAAACATGGTCCCTGCCCCAATATATTCTCAATGAAAGAGGATGACAAACTGGCGTGGAAGGATGAGGCAAACAAGCATGTAGGTTGAATAAGAATAATCACACAATTACTCGTTTTAGTCATGGAAATAACTTATTATTTCTATGGATTGATTGATTAATTTATATAAAATAGGTTCATAGCAAATCAAACCTGTTAACATACAGACTCAACTTCAAGACCAACATTGCCCATAAAGAGATGGGGGATGAAAAGCCTGAGTCATGGTGCTGTTAGACTCTGCTAGAGATTTTGTGGCTAGGCTAATTATTTTTGTTCTATTTATTTTGATACTTAGATACTTGATTTGATCCTGGAACAATGGAAATATCTGTTTATTTATTAGAGTATTAAGAAAAATATCAAGAATGGTCAAAGCATCAGATGGGTCCTGCTTTAATGGAGAGTAGTAAATTGACACATAAATATGTATATGTAAAAATAAGATAAAAGTAGTGAGAAAATAAATATACTTCACTTATGTTTTGCAAAACACCTTATGAATTGTAAAAGTGAATTTACTGGTAACTCTCTTAGTCTCCTGTAATATTTAAATGTGTGTTATATGTATTTTCTCTTTCAAATTCTGGTTCTGAAAAAGAATTAAAATTATTAGTAAAGCAGCCGATCAGGAATAGATCAAATGTAGATGTTTGTTTATCTCTTTGGCAAGTTATTTAAAAAGTGCCATTATACTCATAAATAATTCACTATATTTACCTGACAAAGTAGTACAAAATTAGCCATGGTGACACAAATAAAAACCTGCATCAAATTCTTCCTACTCCCTACCTCCCCACCTCTGGCCTTTCATAATCTTTCCAGTTCATTTATCCTATCCACTTTATGACCTCTTCATTCTTCCCCTCAGTGTATAGCTCACTTTCTTCAACTTCTCTTGAGTTCTGCAACCTTCCACTGACTCTAACCCTCTACAATCTTTGCCCCTATATCAGCCAAGCCTGTGTGATTTCCCCTTTTCCTCGCTCTGATCTCTCCATCACACTATTCTGGGCCTACATAACTTTACCTCTGTCTTCAGTTGTTCTTAGTTTCAGAGACTGTCTTTACAACATCACTGTTTCTGTTATTCAGTTGCCTCAGCCTCCACTTGCCCTCTTAAATCTCTCTTCTTCAGCTGCTCATTGCTTGTACCTAAGGCTGGCAATGTAAACTCCTTGGAGACCCATACTTCAGGCATAATGCATATTGCCTCTTTCTGTATTTCAGTGTAATTCCTTACAGCCTTTCATGATGTTCTGAAAGCCTTTCATGATATTCTAGTAAAATAACAGCTCCCACTCCTATTTGAGAGGCATCATGTGCTAACAGTGGGTAAACTCTGGGTTCAAATACACCAATACATTGTACAGAGTTTAATTTCTGCCCCAGAAGCCTTATTTTAGCTCTTTAGAACAAGGACCCAATTTACCAATGCTTTGTGTCAGCATTTATACTTGTACAAAATGAGAGAGAAATAGGTGTAGCAATTTAAACCCACTTTGCACAGGTGTGCATGACTACACAAGGAGACAGCCAGTGGAGAATTAGGCCTGACAATTATATTGTTTAACTTGTTCATAGCATTAACGTTCAATATGTGTTCATCCAAATGATGCATGTCCCTATTTAACTCTTGGACATCTAAACTATTATTGTCTAAAATACAAGGATATGAGACTCCCAATGGTTCCTGAATAAAGCGTTCATTATGATCACACATTTAAGAATGTCTGGAAAGGTTTGAATATTATAGCCAATCTGACAAGGAAAAGAAATGCAAAAAAGCAACTGGAAAAACACTACTTGAGCCAATAGAAGTCTCAAAAATAAAATAAAAATTGTATTTCAGGGAGTGGTTGTGTCTGTATGCAGCCATTAGTGTTATCAGGCTCCTCAAACGTGATTTCATGAGTTTATCAAGATAAAAAAAAAATCCAAAACTTCACCTACTCTGATATATAGATATAAAGAAATGTCTAGAAAGGACCAAACTTTCTCTGACAAAACTCCATCCTATTTATCTAAGAAATCCATACTTAGTAATTTATCTTTCCCTCTATATAATGAAAAAATATTCTGTCCAGAGCACTGCTTACAATACTGAACTTTTTTTATATTACATTTAAAGCCTGAAAACACTCAATGCATGGAATTTCTCTACAAATTTCAATTACTCTGTTGGTTCTTGTTTGTTTTTTAATTACAATTACAACACCGTGACAACAAGAGGGTAACTGGCTTTGCTTTTCCACTTTCATTTTCTAGTGGAATCCTGGATGAACCTCCTCAGTTCTGAGCACAACCAGAAAAGTAGCAATTATAACCACCTGTCCCATCCACCATCCAGTGAATTTTTTTTAATGGCATGGACCTGTGTGATTCCTGTGTACACATTGGATGTGGAGTTCAAGAGATTACAATTCACAGGCATATATGATCAATAGGTCTTAACAATATGAATTGTCCAACTGATTCATGTGACTAAGATCTATTTTTTCAGTAATAGTTACAAAATTGGGCCTGAAGCATTTATAAAATTTCTACTGCTACTTCAGCACTAAAGAATGGAAAGGAGAGTCTGATCATAAACTTCCAGAGTGGATTGGAGAGATCAGTTTAAAAACAAAGCATAGACCAGTAGTAAAAGCAATGTTGATGTAAGCAGAGTCAGGATGAGCTCCACCCTGACATCTGGTTGTGAGTTGTGGAAAAGGACTTCAGGAGCTGATCTCGTTTGCATGATGGGACTGCTTGCCCAAGTGGTCACTTTGGCTGCTGTGGGATCCCCAGTCTCTTTGTTATTGGGACAGGAAGAATAAAGTGTTGTTATCCTGGTTATGTGAATCCAAGACAGTAGAACTGTACCTGACCTTTTATGATGGAGGGACTCACCTTGAATTAAGTAGCACTCACTAGGCAAGGAACATGGGTTCGAAAACCCAGTGAATTAAGAGGGGATGGGGACAGGTATTTCTGTCTGGCGGTGTAGGTTCCTGATGAGGGCTATAAGCACCACTTTGACCTCTCCTCTCTCCAGTGTGTAATAGCAAAGCTAATTTTGACTCTATTAGGAGTCCTGTTACATGCTGCAGAGCTGAAATCACTGATACCTAGGTCTAAGCATTAGATCTACTTTGGGCTACTGGCACATCAGCACTGAGGATCTCCTACTATCAGCTGAAATCAATGAGAGCTGTGTTAAGTAGTGGGGTGGAGGCTGAAGATATACTGGTGAGCAGCCAGCAGGGTGGCTGGCAGAGAGGAGTGGCTTGTGGTAAAGGCTTCAGTGGAGAGGTGGGGGAGTTGGACGTCAACACAAGCAGTGGAGCATGTAAGGTGCCCCCGTACCTCTCTCCCATTTCCATCCAGGCTGGGAGGTAGACTCTGAAGATAAACTTTTGAACTTTGGGAGGACTGCACTGACTAGGGACAGAAGCTATATGAAGGGTGACTTTTGGGTTGCTGGACTAAAGAACCAAAGGGAAAGGACATGGACCAGTTTGCTTGGGGGGTTGGTCTTTTGCTCATGGTTTGTGTTACAAATCCTGTTTGTGTTTTTTCCCCAACATAATGCCACATTGTTTCTCTAAGTTATTAAGGGGCTTTTGCTACACTCAGAGTATGTGCTCCTGAGAGGAGAAGTATTGTCTCTTAAAGGCATTCAGTAGTATGTATTTGTCTCAGGTCATTGGGTTGGGGGGCTCAAGCTGGTTTTGCATTGTGTTATTGGAATGGAATCCCATGATACTGAACCTAGCTCTTGTTGCTGCCAACTCTGACGGGCAGAAGAGTTACTTTTATTTAATCTACACTATTGTTGCTCATATTGCTCTCTCTGATCCACTTAGATATTTGATGATCAGACTTTCCTTTTCATCTTCCAGTAGCGAAGAACAAGAACACAATTTGCTGCATGCATTGCACAGTACACAGTAGTTGGTAGAAGTGATTGTTATTCCACATGATTAATATAGCAGGTGATCTACAGTGTCATTTGATAATTAAAATACATCATAATTGTGGCATTCATATGCAGGGGTTAATCAGCTTTAATGAATAAAAGAGATTTGACTTTTATTTTCTTGAATAAGCCAAACTTTGAATTTTAATTGACTTTGCCAAATCCCCACAAATAATGAGTTGGAACTATATCATGCTTTTATTTAAATTAATGACACATTTCCCATTGACTTTACAGAGAGCAAGATAATTCCTAAATGTGAGATCAAGGTCAATGTGGTAAAGACTATGAATCCAAATTATGCAGGTGTGTTAGGTAAAGTCCCTTGAATTAATATTATTTTCAACAAAAACAAAGATTCATTATTAAAATGTGTGATAAAATACATTCATTTTCATACATCAAGGGATTTGTTTAAAAATATAATAATTTTCAAACATTTAAAGTTAGTTTCATAATGGGGTACTTGTGCACCCCTTAATGCTTTAGGGAATTATGCTTATGAATGTATATATAATAACTGGAATATGTTTTATGCTACATATGCCATGTAACATATCTCTGTAAAGTTTATGATCTACTGAATCTATTCCTCCTATTTGCATGCATGTATCATTTTTGTAGTTGAAGTTATGAATATTGGCTTTCTACTTGCTTGATTTCTAAGTAGCCTTAGTAAAAGAATTTGGTCAGCTTCCTGAGAAAAGACTATTCTCAGTAAGTCCCCAATCAAGAACCACTTAAGCCAACAATGAAAATGGAGATGCTAGTCCATATCTGAACTTGCACAGCTAGCAAAGCCACATTCCTGTGAATGGACATGTGACTTGTCCATGTAACTCCAAAACTCCATCTTGGAGTTGGATTCTACACATGGAGGATGGAGGGGTGGCCACCCACAAGAGAAAGTCTGTTTAAACTCCTGGGAGACCCCTGCATTTTGCCTTCAGCTGGCTCAGGACATAGCCTCTCCACTCCCAAGGATACGTGAAAGAAACTGGAACAAAGGACAGTAACTACGGGGGCAGGGGAGAGGGTGAGTGATTGCTGGACCCAGACTAGATCTAGACTAGTCTGTAAAAGGATGTTTATTGGAACACCACTGAGAGTGAAGTTTTACCTGTATTCAGTTTTATTACTGTATTAGAGATAGATTTGCGTGTTTTGTTTTATTTTACTCAGTAATTCACTTTGTTCTGTCTGTTACTACTTGGAACCACTTAAATCCTAGTTTCTATACTTAATAAAATTACTTTTTACTTATTAATTAACCCAGAGTATGTATTAGTACCTTGGGCATTGGGGAAGGCAAACAGCTGTGCGTATCTCTCTATCAGTGTTACAGAGGGTGAACAATCTATGAGTTTACTCTGTATAAGCTTTATATGGGATACAACAGATTTATTTGAGGTTTGGACCCCTTTGGGAGTTGAGCATCTGAGTGTTAAAGACATGATCACTTCTTAATCCATTTTCAATTGGGCCTACAGCTGTTAGGGAATGTGGTTCAGACTTGGGTCTGGGTTTGTAGCAGGCTTGTGAGTCTGACTCAAACCATGTAGGGCTCTGGAGTTCTACGCTGTCAGGGTAAGAAAGCAGGGGCAGAAGTAGTCTTGGAACATAAGTTGGCAGACCTAAGGGGGTTTCTGTGATCAAACCTGTCACAATACTAATGTGATGGAATGAATCCAGAGATCTGGAATCTGATCTTCTCACTCTTACTCACAAGTAGATTGGCATCAATGAGACTTTTCATGTGAGTGAGTGCTAGTCATGTTCATGAAGTTTTAGGATAAAGTCACTGAAGTAAGTGAAAAAAAAGTCATTTTTTTTGTTGCCCCACACTTAGATGATTATTTATGCCAATGTACAGTGAGTATTAAGTGCACAAAAATGTTGCAAAATCAGAATAGTAGAGTGTTAAACTCATTTTTCATTCACTGGCATAAATAGCTACCCAAGGGAAACTGGGATATATTCAAGCAGATCATGATTTTACCAAATGTTCCTATACATTATTTTGAATACCAAATCCACCTACATACATGCAATCACATGAATGGCAAAGTATTTTTAAGCAGACATCTTAGTCTCCATGTGTATTCTAGATCTTGGTTTTGTCTTATGCCTTATTGTACATCACTCACCCTCTACAGTTTATCTACAGATCACACACTTTAAGTTCTTATGTTTAAGTCAGTTACTTACTTAAAATGTTATCTGGATACTTTGTACTTTACTTTTTATGAAAAGTGGAGAAAAGGAAACAGAACACTAATAGTTTTTAACTGTTAATGCCTTTTGGTCTGAATTCTTGCATGATTCAAAAACATAATCAGATTATGAAATATAGAGTTCTATCCATAAGATGTGGATGGAAATAGAAAGATACCTGAGAAAAGACAAAGACCTTGATCATATATCTACAATAATTCCCAAAGGAACCATTTGCATGAGATCTCCCATAAGACAGGTGGAGTTCCACAATGTCCACAGTAACATTTCCCCTTCCTTTAGACTACATGGTATGTTTCATAGTCCAGGATGTGTGTGGGGCTAGAGGAAAGGCAGTGAACAAGTCAATGGAAAAGACGGTGGAGCTGGAAGGATAGGTTGGATGGACCATCAGCTGGAGCATTGGAGTTGGGGGGCTGCAACTCCACCACCTGGTCTCCAGGAGCACTGGGGCTGGAGACACTGCTGCCCTGCTCTCTGGGGCTGGCCGCCTAGTGCACAGGGGTGGCTGCACTGCCAACCTACCTGGAACACTGGGACTGGCCACACTGTCCGGTGCTCCAGGGCTGGGGGAGCTGCCATCTGGCACTGTGGGGCTGGGGTTGGGGCTGCAGTGGGGATGTTCTGGGCTTCTGCAGAGGGAGTTAGAAGAAGGGGAGTGAAGGGGAGACAGAAAGGGAGGTGCGGGTCTTTTGGCTCAAAGAGAGGGGTCAGAGCTTGCCGCCCCCAATCGTAAGTTCACCCCCCTCCCATGCTGTAGAAGAAATAATTAAATGAGTTCATATGGCTATTTTTGGAAGGGGTATGAAGGAATCAAGTTGTTTGTTTGCGGTCCATAAGTAGATGTACTGTGTGTCTGTGTGAAGAACTTATTGAGGGAAAGTTAAAAAACAAAGATGTGCATTTAGTTCTGAAAGTGTTGAAGGCCAGTTCTCATCTCTTCTGGGAGAGAGTTCTATATTCTAAGAGCTTGTCTACATAAAAATGTTTTACCTGCATAACAAAGCATGAGTTTAAAACTGTACAGTTAAATCAGTTCAAAACACTATGTAGACTCTCATATTTTTGTTGGAGTGATTTTTTTCAGCTTTGTTAAAAGTCAGTTAGAAACAGATTAGGAACAGAAACAAAGTAAACTACTTTTATGCCAAAATAGAAGTGTGTAAGAAGTTATTTGTGCTGGTTTAAATTCACACCTTATGTTATAACCACTGTGACAAAGCTCCAAGTTTGTACTCGTGGGTCCTGCACTTCCTGGCAGATTTAGGGGCCTCAGAAACTCATCTAGGCCCCAGAGTGACCTCTCTTTCTCAGTATAATTCGCAAGAGTCACCACCTAGTGAGTTACCTTCATCACAGGCCAGTATGGAAGGTGGAAAGAGCAGGGGGGAGCCCAGGCCCGCCCTCTACTCCGGGCTCCAGCCCAGGGACCCTAATAGTATCAGCTAAGATGGCTGACCTTTTATCCACAAAACACAATACAATTCCCTGGGCTACTTCCCCACAGCAGTCCCTGCTTCTTCAAACTCCACTTCACCCTTACCTCAGGGCCTCCTTCCTTCTGGATGATATGTTGTCCACCACTCAGTCTCACCAACAGCACAACCTCCTTCCACAGCTCCTGACACCCACAGCCCACCTGACTAACTGGGAGGTTTTTATCTGAATTCAGCCAGTCCCTGATTGGCTTCAGGTGTCCCAATTAGGCTAGCTGTTTCTACTCCTTTCTAGAAGATTCTTAATTGGCCCCAGGTGTCTTGATTGGTCTGGAGTAGCCTTTGTTTGGCTATCCAGGGAACAAGGACCTGCACATCCTGAGGCTGATATACTTGCCTTCCAGCACTCTCCTATATCCTTCTGGTCTGACTCCGTCACACCACATACCATTCTCATGTAGACAAGTGCTAAGTCCAGGCCCTGTGAAAGTTATCTTCTACACTAATGAGCCTCCTCTGATTGCTCAGCATTGAAAAGTAGCTGTCACAGGAGGTCATGATTGTAGAGGAAAAGAGAGCTCTTATTTAGTTAGGGAAAATCTCAGGACACAGGCCATAAGCGGTCAGTGGGGAAGCAGTTCTCATAGCAGAGCTTTGGGAGAAAGTGCATAATATGGAGATGGTGTGACATTCAAGCATTTTTTATTTTAAATCTTTTCTAGCATTATTTTTCCAATTTATTTTGAATATCTAAATATGAATGTGAGACGTAATGTGATGTGAATATACTGTTCAAATCACATGCAACAATGTAGACACACAAGTAGCCAAGATAAATCTTTTGGAATAAAAATGGCAAATCTTGTCAGTGTGTATTCACATTATGTGTAAAAATCCCAAACTGTGTTATGAAAAATTTATTAGCATTAAGGAACATGTAATGCAAATACTAAACAGATTAAACTGTTGAACTTGCCAGTTCTGAAATACACTGCCAAGAGGAATATTCTGCTCTAGGCAGAGAAATCTCTCTCATGGGAGGAAAGTACACTGTTCCTTGCCTCAATTTCTGAAACATGCGTTTCTAATATGCTGCTGAAGGGTAAAATATTTCTCCCTGTGGAACACGACATGATTCTCCTCACTTTATTTTATGCTTCCAATCTACTGCTCCATAGATTGTTCTGAATGGAACCATGTTGAAATTTATGATTTCACTCACCTATAATTTTAATAAAATCGCTCT
>ML677333.1:31320479-31415691 GCA_007922305.1 Dermatemys mawii
CTACTGAGCATGTGTAGTAAAGGGTTACAGAGAGGTCAGTTAACTGATCAGCTAGCCAGTCATAGCCCACTCATACCTGTCACAACTTGTTTTAAAAGTCAGAGCTGTCAATAATAATTCTGAGGTAACAGCTGATACTGAGCATGTGTGAACGGACTAAATGCTTAAGGGTAATCCACTGACGGGCCGTGAGTCAGTTTGTTCACATTCATCATCCGCAAGCATAGTCACCTGCAGCTCCCAATGGCTGTGGTTTGCCATTCCCGGCTCATGGGAGCTGCAGAAAGTGGTGAGGGCTAGGTAATCCACTGGCAGGCTGCGTGTGGCCTGCAGACTGCCCACCATTGGTATATAAGGATATCCAAACAGGGCAGTATAAAAAGCCAGCTACCTGCAAGCAGTTTCATAGTCTGAGGCAGCGAGAGAGAGAGAGAGAGAGAGAGAGAGAGAGAGAGAGAGAGAGAGAGATGATGATGATGATGATCAGGAAAAGCCAGCAAGGGAAGCAAAAGAAAAGAAAAGCTGCTGGAAGGAAGTCAAAAAAACTTCTGCAGAGAAAAAAAGAGAGAGAAGAAAACCAGAGTGGAACAAAACTGATTGACCAGGAGCTGATCAGCAAGAGCAATTAAAAGAAAATACCAAAGAACTTCTAAAGCAGCAGCAGTGATTTTAAAGGAATACCAGTGGATTTATAAAGTAAACTTGGCAGATTTTAATTTTTAGTGTAGTATTATTTAGAAGAGTATTTAACGTGTGCATGCCTGAAGAGTATGTGTGTCTTCATTGTATTTTTCTTATGTAAAACTTAAAGTATAACTTAAGAATTGCAGTCAATGGTTTGTTACAAACTGGCCACTTGTAAAAAAAACAAAAACAAAAAAAACCCACAAGCTATCCTTAGAATCATTTGAACTATATGCTACTGTGATTTGAATGCTCTTTAAACTTGCTATAAGGGATTGTTGCCAGGGATTTTCTGCCATGGTTTGGGTTTGTAGATTATATTGTAGTAGGGATTTTTAGTTACTTTAGTAAAATGATACTTGCTTTTAAAAATAATACAGCCTGTGTCAATTACTTTAATGGAAGGTTATGTGGTGTCCTTTTGTGTTTCATTAACAACTCTGAAAATCATACCTTGGGGAGAACAGCCTGCCCTAAGGGGATGATAGGCAGGTTATTAGAAGGGCATCCTCAAATCCATTTTTTCAGGATAACATCAAAGCCACATGTCAAAACAGAATCAGAACCAGGGCACAGGGTCAAAACTGAATTACCTGGAGTCAAGGAAGGCAGGAGCAAGGCTGAGACAGGACTGGAACAAGGTTAGGTGCAGGGCATCATCTAGGGTGGAGTGATGCTGGGTAGAGAAAAGGATCTAGCTGTGCAGAAGCAAAGCAGAAGTAGGGCTTGGAGTGAGGTGCACACAGAGAGACAGATAATCTGCAGGTGTAGGCGATGAGCAGCTGCTGATCATCTGCAGCTGCTGGGTTTAAGAGCAAACCACCTGATCAACATCAGCTGGCAAAAGAGACAAGCTTACTAGCTACACAGTGCTTCTTTCTCACCAACTGAAGTTGGTCCAGTAAAATATATGATCTCATCCACCTTGTGTCTCTGCAACAAATTGTTCTAGTACGTTATACAACTGAATTGGAGCACTAGAGGCAACCAGGCACAACTGTAGCTCAAGCATTCAAAATATCTGTGTATCAGCCCCATCATGGGCTTCCTTGCTTAGGTATTGGGTCAGCTGTGCAGTCCACCAATCTGGGAGCCACTTACTACTGAAGCTTGACTAGAAAAGCCTCTGGATCATCTTCAGGACTTGTTTTGGTCACTCCTCACTAGTGGTGGTATTTGGCTTGCCCTGTGGGGTTTCATGAATACCACTATCTACTTTATTACTGCTGCTGGGCCTAGTTCTTTGTCAGCCAAATCAGTAGCCATTCTGACTCCAGGATCACTACTTTCTCCTATAGGGATTTTTTTTTTTCAATTCTACTTCACCTCCACATGTGACAATGCCAGTGGGGATGATCAGGTCTCAATTTGTGATTCAAACATGGATACACACTTTCTCTGTAAATCTTCAGTGGGGTTTTATTTAAACCTCCTGGTAGAGTTATTTCAAGACAACATAATCCTGGGTATCCAAGCAACACTGAAACTATAATTACAGTCCCAGAACAAGGTTTAGAGTCTCTCATCTTCCATGCTGTTTAGAACTGGGCCCCATAGGCAGAGGTTCTTTCTGCCTGGGGTCCATGGACAGCATATTTCTATTGTAAAAGTTCTGTGAAAGTTTATGGAGAATACTACTAATAAATTAGTTGTCCCAATTTTCTTCCTAATTCTCTCTGTAGTGGCCAAATCCAACTCCCATGGAAGTTAGTGGGTGCCTTTCCACCAAACTGAATCAGAGTTTGATTAGACCCTAACTGAATAACATTTGATGTCTATTTCATAATCCAAGAGAGAGGGATATAATGTTTTTTCTAATGAGTTACATAATCTTATTTTTCTACCAAATCTAGTCAGTTCGCATTTTACTGAAGCTCTCCTATGCCCTTCCTTTCACCCATACAGGAGATCAAAAGGTGTAAAACCTGTGGATTCTGGGGGAACCTCCCGATATGCAGATAACAGGTAGGGTAACATTTCATCCCAATCACCTTCCCTTTTGTTTGCATGCATTCCCAGCATATATTTCAGTGTCCCATCAAACTTTTCACTGCAAGCATTTGTCTCTGACTGATATGGGGCAGGCCCCAGCTTTTTTACTCCATACATCCTGTGCAATTCACTGAATATTTGAGACATAAATTTGACCCACCTGACTGAAAAAAAAGAATACAGAGTTTAAGTCACTGTCTCACCTTCCATATTAAATAGAGCCTCTGCTTCTGGGTACCTAGTGTACAGTTCACAACTACCAAAATATGTTTCATTCCCCTGTTGGTAGGCTCAGGCATTGGACAAAAAAAATGTCCATAAGCACCCTAAATGTGCCTATTTTATTGGAGGGAAGGGATGAAGAAGAGGACTTTGTATGTTTGGCCACTAAAAATTCCTTTTAATCACTCATGTCCTCTGTGACCCCAAGTATGCAGCAATAGGACAGTCATGGGCTAATAGCATTAATTCCCTATGATGCTTGGTAGGCAGGACTTTTTTCTTTTTCCCTACAGAAGCATCTCCATACAATCTTTCCTCCCCCTCAAAGAACCTTCCCCCATTTCCCCAGAGATTATTTCCTTTATGATTTCTGGGAATGGAGATGTTCTCAGTTCTTCAAATTCCTGCATGCTGTCCATATTGATAGCCACCTTAGCTACAGGGAGTGACTACTCCCCTCATGCTCCTGGAAAGACCCTGCCTTCCTTTGCTGAGCAAGGGCTGGAAATGCCTCCTCCTCCCCTACTCAGCTGTTTTTTTCCGCCCCCGTTTTCACAGTTCCCTCTTGGACAAATGGAACATATTCCTTTTTTACTGTGAGTCACTATATTAACAGCTTTGGACATCATCAAAATATCATTACCTACAAGCAACTCCGCTGGAATGCAATCCAATGACCAACTTTTAAGATGCCTTCTAGATCTTCCCAGTCCAAGTGCACTTTAGCCAAAGGAACAGTAGTTTTACATTTTCACAGTGCTATGAGTTATACATGCTCCTCAGAGAGCACATTATATTACTCAACCATACCTTTTCTGACCACACAAATCTGGGAATCAGGTTCCTCCCACCCACTCTAGGCATTCTTTTCCATTCACTTTGGAAACTTTAATAAATTCAGAGGCAACATCCAATGAGTCACACCTTGCGACATTCATCAGGAGTCTCTCAGGCAACTTTGGGTTTCCTCTGTTTATGACAGTTATATTAACCCAGGTTTGACAGGGTGAGGGCTTAGGTTCCTTTTGCTTAGGGCAATTGTTTCTCATGTGTTCAGTAAAGTTGCATATATAAAACACTTCCTTGGACCATCATCCTGTGAAGGAGATCTGTGATTATGATAAGGGATTGGATCTGGGAAGGTTAGTGCATGGGCTCCTAATCACCCTCCTCCCAGGATTAAGATGTTAGCCATCTTTTACCCTTGGTTTCTGACCTTCTCTTTGTGACTTGAGCTCACTGGACACCTTGGCTTACACATAGAAATCAGTCAGATCCGTTACCTCCTGAACAATACCCGAGGATTTATCCCAAATAACCAGCCTGATCTCATCAGAGTATACACAAAAAAATTGTTCTTGTACAAAGATGTCAAACAATGGATCATAATCCTCTATCCCTTTTCCCTTTGCTCATTTCTTCATAAGATCACACATCTTATATACATATTTTCCATGATTTATCTTACCATGCTTTTTGAAGTTTCTAAATCTTAAACTGCATACCTCAGAGGTGATATTATAACCTTTGCAATACATCATTTTAAAATTCATCATTCTTCAAAAAGTCATGAAAGACGTGAGAAAGTCCAGGGGACTGGAAACAGGCAACTATGGAGCCAATCAGAAAAAGAAAAGGGGCGGGGGGGTGGAGAACATCCGGGGGAATTACAGACCAGTCAGCGTAATTTCAGTACCCAGAAAGATAATGGGGAAAATAATTAAGCAATCAGTTTGCAAATACCTAGATGATAATAATCTCACATGTAACAGTCAGCATGGATTTGTCAAGAACAAATCATCAACCTAACAGATTTCTTTCACAGGGTAACACACCTGGTGGACAGGGGGAAGTGGTAGATGTGGTATAACTTGATTTTAGTAATTATTTTGATATTGACTCACATGGCCTTCTCATAAATTGAGGAAATACAACCTAGATGGAGTTACTATGAGATGCATAACAGGTCGAAAAACCATTCCCAGACATTGGTTATCAGTGGCTCACAGTCATGCTGGAAAGGCATATCAAGTGGGGTCCTACAGGAATCAGTTCTGGGTCTGATTCTGGTCAATGTCTTCATCAATAATTTAGATAATGGCATAGAGCAGTGGTGGTCAACCTGCAACTGGTCAGATAATCTGCTGGCAGGCTGTGAGACAGCTCCCAGCTGCTGTGATTCAACGTTCCCAGCTCCTGTGGATGATTAATGTAAATAAACTATCTTGCGGCCCACCAGTGGATTATCCTGCTGCGCTGCGTGTGGCCTACAGGTTGACCACCACTGGCACAGAGAGTACACTTATAAAGTTTGAGGACGATATCAAGCTGGGAGAGGTTGCAAATCCTTTGGAGGATAGGAATGAAATTCAAAATGATCTCGACAAACTGGAGAAATGATGTGAAGTAAATCAGATGAAATTCAATAATGATAAATGCAAAGTATTCCACTTAGGAAGGTTCAATCAGTTGCACAAATACAAAATGGAAACGACTGCCTAGAAAAGAGTACTGCAGAAAGGGATCTGGACATTATAGTGGATCACAAGCTAAATATGAATAATCAGTTGCCAAATAGCAAACATCATTCTGGGATATATTGATAGGAGTGTTCTAAGCAAGATATGAGAAGTAATTCTTCTGCTCTACTCCATTCCGATTAGGCCTCAACTGTAATATTGTGTCCAGTTCTGGGTGCCACATTTCAGAAAAGAGGTGGAGAAATTGGAGAAAGTCCAGAGAAGAGCAACAAAATGATTACATGTTCAGAAAACATGACTTGTGAGGAAACATTGAAAAAAAATGTGGATTTTTTTTAGTCTGGAGAAGAGAAGACAGAGGGGACATGATAACAATTTTCAAGTTCATAAAAAGTTCTTTCAAGGAGGAGAAAAAAAAAATGTTCTCCTTAGCCTCTGAGGATAGGACAAGCAGCAACGGGCTTAAATTGTGGTGGGGGTGGTTGAGGTTGGACATTAGGAGAAACTTCCTAACTATCAGAGTAGTTAAGCCCGGCAATAAATGGGATGTTGTGGGATCTCCATCACTGAAGATTTTTAAGAGCAGGTTAGACAAATACCTGCCAGTGATTTTCTAGCTAATATTTAGACCTGCCACAAATGCAGAAGACTGGACTAGATGATCTCTGGAGGTCTCTTTAAATTCTAGCATTCTATGATTAAAGCCTGTACAATTTCTATTTCAGTGAATAAACACATAATTTTACCCAAGAGCTTTGTTACAATTGTGGGAACATTCTTGACCTCTGCAATTCACTCAGTCTCATAAATGAAATTAGGTATTCTTTCATACAGTCCATCTTTCTAGATGGAGGGCACAATTTTTCCCATCTGAATGTTTCATGGAGAGAGTTATCGGCTAATTGAGCATTTTCTTTTTTTAGTTCCAATATATTGAGCTCATGGTCTCATTACTTCTCATTCTCTTCTTGCTCTACTTTGATCTAAAGGGTTTCCAAGTGAAGTGTTTCTCTTTCCAGCTATATCCATGCTGGGCTCAATTGTGAGCTAGAGAGTCTGTTTCTTCTTATCGTTATAGCCTCTGGGACCTCACATGCCCCATGGATTCATTTGCCCTTCATGGGACTTGTCCTACTCCATGAGAGTGGTTTTCAAATCATCTGACTTTTTTTTCTTCAGAGAATATTCAGCAATGTGAAGCAATTTCTTCTTATTTTTTTCAGTTGTATTTAATGTACATTCCTTTATTCTTCCTGCCCTTGCTGCTGTTCTATTTACCTTATGCTTTCTTTTATTCTTTTTCCTTCACCAATAATAAACAAACAGAATATCAGAATTGTAACCTTTTCTGACTGTTCCCACTCTTCTCACGCTAAATCATTTAAAAATCTAGTTTACCAGTGCTTGAAGTGTGACCCTCAGTCAACCAGCAAACTATGCGTAGAACTTGCTATAAGCTATACCATGTTGATGCTTTCTTGGTGCATTCAAACTCATAAGCTGCTGTGTTACTCTTCTGCCTCAGTAATGAAGAATTCTGTGTCAGCTCCCTGCACACCAGTCTACCCACTTCACTAACCAACTCCTTGAGACTCTCTCAGTCTTAATCTTGCCTTTCAAATAATGTTCAGTGAAGCAGAGTTTCTGAATTCCCCAGAGACATCTCTCTACAATGTCCAGTTCATAGAATCTCAGAGGTGGAGGGGACCTCTATAGATCATCTAGTCCAACCACCTGCTCAAAGCAAGACCAATCCCTATTTTTGCCCCATATTCCCAAATGGCCTCTTCAAGGGCTGAACTCACAACCCTGGGTTTAGGAGGCCAATGCTCAAATGACAGAGCTATCCCTCCCCTAATTCCTCTTACTTGATGCTCACAGAAATTACCAAGTCCACTGCCTCCAAAGAGGCAGTGCATACACCACCCTGATGTTTTATTCAAGTGTGGGTTCTCAGCTAAACTAACTCAGAATGGTTTATAATAAAACTGAGCATAGGTTTATTAATAAATAACATGGGTTTAAGTGATCTATGAAAGAGGGGAAAAAAGAGACTGGTCTGGTTACAAACAAAAATTACACACTTTTTAGTGATTTTAGCAAGCTACAACCTTCACCTCGGCAGCTGTCTTATTTCCATCCAGCTATCAGCATATCCAGCCCATGACAGAAGGATCCACCATTCACAGAATCAGAAGGTGTTGTTTTCTTTTGTCCCCAAAGCAAAGCAGTCACACGGTCTTTAGCTGCTTTGAAGCCAGGGGCTTGTCTTTCTGATTTTGAAATGCAAGTTGGGCATTTTTTCCAGAAGAGCCCAGTCTCATCGGCATTAAAAACTTGTTCTGGAAAATAGCCCTTTTCTTCTATGATTTTCTTTAATTGTTCGGGGTAGGCTTTTGCTGCCTCTTCATCAGCAGATGCAGCTTCACCAGTAGTCTTCACATTTTTGAGGTTGAAGTGGTTCCTAAAAGTGTTAAGTCAACCTTGGCTGGCTTTGAATTCCTTCTTATCAGAAGGCTGTCCCTCTTCAGCTGGAGGTTTGAATAGTGCATAGACGCTAAGAGCCTTTTCTCACAACATGTTGTCATTGATAGGCACACATTTACGGTTTATGTCTCCCAGCCATAAGTTTAATGCCTTTTCAGTCTTCACTAAAGTCTTATCATGCACTTGGCTCGTCACCTTAGCAGTTATTGGAGCACTTGATGCCACAGCTTGACGAATTTCTCTCTCTCGAATATTGATGTCACAGATGCTAGATTTGTTGTGGCCATATTTACATGCCACATTAGAGACTGATGTACCTTCTCTCAGTAGGTCCAACACAGCCAGTTTTTCCTCCAGTGTTGGAACAGATCACTGTTTTTTCGGTTGAACACCAGATGAAATAGGTGGCTTGCATTTAGGGGCCATGTTACAGTATATGAAAAATATGTACTGTATCTTTAAGCACTACTGTACAGTACAGGTACAGTAGAATCACACTCAGTGTGGCGAGATGTGCACAGTATGAGAGGCACATGGGCACTAAGTACTGCAGTGGGAACAGCAAATTCGCTTCTCCTATCTCACGCTCACTCCGAGGCATATGGTCATTGAGTGGAAAGGTGGGTGGAATTGCCTGCACTATTTAAACTGTTTTTTTTTCTGCCAAGCACGCATAGCTGAATTAGCTCATGTTAAATGCACGTATGATGTGACTCCCCTGTATATTCCTTTAATAGGGAGAGGTGGTGATGTTCTTGGCTATCTTATGTTTTGTTCCTCTGCAGGATCCCCTCTGTCATCCCTTTGCCTGCCATAGCATTAATTTGAGTATCTACAAACTCTGACATCCTGGATCTCACAGCTGAGTTTATTTGCTTAGTTTTGAGGACCTGTCCCAGAGACATCACTGCTGAAGAGTGTAAGTTCCTTGATCACTATTATATACCTTTCATGGCTCTTACTTTCATCAACATCTCAGCCCTGTTCCCTAGTAACGGAGTCTGACCCAGAAACTTCATATATGGCCATTCTGCTTGTTCTGCTCACTTTCACACAGAGGCTGAAAATTTTCTTTCCATGCACATGCTACTGAGCCCTCATGCATCATTAGCATATGTAAATGTCCATTAGTGTATGCTAATATTCTCCTCTTGGGTATTTCTACCCATCCTTAATTGGGTGGGAAATGTGCATGCATTTTCAGAAGTTCCAGAGAATGCTGAATGTTCTGGGTCCCACACAGGCTCCCCCCATCTGCCCTCAATTCATTCCACAACTTTTCTGATCATCCCTGGCATCAGAGACTACATTGGCCAAGACCCATTTTAGTAACATACAGACAAACACTGTGAGTGCCAGAGGGAGCATTTTAGCTTTGTAAGGATTATGTTGTTTTTTTAACAGGGAAGCAGAGCCATGCATTTGAATAGGCAATGCTGCTGTGAAGTTTATCTGCTGGCAAGCGGCCAAACTCAATTACAAAGAATGTGTTTAACACTGTGCCTGCCTGTGTGAACAATGCTTTCTGATTTCCTGTCACTATAATGCACGGAAGGGAAAAAGAAAAGAGGGATATGGCCTATTTTTTCTATAACAGCCGCCCATTAAAACAGTAAAGATAAAATAACCTTTGTGAATTGATAACCCCTGATAATTTTCTAGGTATGGAAGTCATCTGTGCTTAGGGATTTGAATACAATGTCCCCAATCAGAATTCTCTGCATACACAGACACAATATTCCCCATCCATCTTAACCGGCCACAAAGACTTAATCATTTTTCCCAAATGATTTTTTCTCATTAAACTGCACTCTAAACAGGATTTTAAAATTGTACTTGCCGTACAGAGATTGCTTACTTTGTAGAACCCCAGGAGTGCACAGAGCCTTCAAAGAGAACCGGGGAAGTGGGTGCAGGGCCCAGGAGGTTGAGCTAACTGTAGTTAGGGTAACCAGCTGTATCATCTTGTCCCCCGTGTGCTGACCCTATGAAGTACTTGTTTGTCTGGAATGAAGTAGCTGTCTAAAAGTGCACCTAATACTTCCCAGGAGTCTGAAGAATTCCAAACTGGATCCACATCCAGCTGAAATTGCGGTACGCAGATAGTAACTATCGAAAATGGAATTTTGACTAATTGAGCTATGAGCATTGGAAAGCGCTACAAGAGCTTTAATAAACACCGTGTATCATTATTTTACTTTATATTTAAATAAAAAATGGTGTCATTGCAGCCAATGCCCTTTAATATCACTGTAATAAACCCCATAGTAATGAGTAATGTTCCTTATACTGCTAATGACTGAGTTAAATGTCCTTGAAGCTGGTAGATGTAACTGCTGCCCTTCATTTAAGATAGTAGAAACAGTTAATGTCCTTTGTGAAATAATGGAAGTTTCTGAATCAAAACAAGGGCACATTTAATAAATCTGAATTATGGAGCGGCTTCTTTGGTATTATTTTGGGTAAGGCTTTGGGTGGGTGGGAGACAAACAGAGAAGCCGTCAGAAACAGACAGAGAAGACTAATCCGGATACAGCCTGGATAAGCACAATTTGTGGCCCTGAGATAAGCCTAAAGAAAGGGCTTTTGGGTTCTGGTCCTAGTCCCAGATAAAAGAGGCTTGCACCTGTGAGCAAGGAAAGTCTTTCCTATTGTTTGGTTCCTCCTGTGTTTAGGGAAACAGGCCTTAGTATATGTATATTTTATAAATAAACAAGATTGAAGTACCTGACTCCCCCTAATTGGAATAACAAGTAAATCCCCCACTTTTGGCTATGCTCATGGGATAACACTACTACTGTAATTCTACCCCAATCATCAGCCTGGTTTGAACCTGTGATGTTAATTACCAAAACACAGACATTTGCCATTTGACCATCAGTAGGCTGTTTTCTTCTATATGGATTAGTCCAGGGGTGGCCAACCTGAGAAGGAGCCAGAATTTACCAGTGTACGTTGCCAAAGAACCATAGTAATATGTCAGCAGACCCATATCAGTTTCCACCCCCTCGCACCTTCCACCCACTGGCAGCTTGGACAATCACTGCCTTCTGCTCCCTCCCTAATCAACTGTTTCATAGCGTGCAGGAGGCTCTGGGAGAGAGGCGGGAGGAGCGAGGGCACTGCAGGCTCAGGGGAGGGGTCAGGAAGGGGTGGAGTGGGGGCAGAGCCTGTGGCAGAGCCAGGCAGTGAGCACCCTTGGCATATTGGAAAGTTGGTGCTCATAGCTCCAACCCTGGAGACAGTGCCTATACAAGGAGCTGCATGTAGCTCCAGAGCCACAGGTTTGCCGCCCCCAGATGAATCAATAGAGAGGATTATGATATTTGCTTTACAAGCATATTACACCGTACTGGAATAATATTTTGTTAATGATTCTGAGGCTGCAACTACACTAAGAAAATTTTACCCACTCTTCACCGATAGTAAAATTGCACTGGTATTTGCAAAGGTATAAAGGGTAGTCTAGACAGGGTTCTGATATTTTCAGCACTCAGTCATGAAAAACTGCAGGTTTCCAGCCAAAGAAATAACCACCATCTACCCTATTAAAGTTGTTAGAAATCAGGTGGTATGTCAGGCAGAAAAGAATTTAAATCTAACCATGTAATATTGTTTTTCTGTTAAATACTGTTGGGGCCCATATGGCATACTGTGATTTGCATGTGATTTCAACTCTCAAAACATTCTATATAGCAATTTGCAGTTTTTGTTAGATATTTGTTCCAAAAAAATTCTATTGAATAGGTATTAAAAAAAAACACAGAGAAATATCTAGGAAAAGCATAGATACATGGTTCATTTTAAACAAGTAGGCAATATATATAGTCTATTTTCCTGTTAAGCTTTATCACAGTGTGACTATGTCACGTAAGAGACATTGCAATGCACATACAATCCCTTCCACACACAGTTGTTGCTCGTTCTTTATATTTTGTCTATTGAATATATTTAACACAGTTTAAGGAAATTGTACCTACATTCCCCCTCTGTGGTACAGGAGGGGCACCCACTCCAGTCTCCCAGCTCCTAAGCAGTCACCTTTCTTGGGAGGAGACTAATATCTTTCTCCCTCCTGATCAGGGTTTTTTCCAGACTGCCCATTTCCCTGCCTACTGTGTGAGTTCCCCAACAAGCCACAGTGCCTGAATACTTTTACTTTCTGCACTTTTACTTTCTCCTAAGAGGCTATGACAAACTGTAATTGCCCACAGTTCTAAGTTACTATACAGCTCTTTCTAAGCAAGCATATTTATTTTTAAGGTGAAAACCTATTAAACCTATTGAGAAACCTTATTAAAAACAAGCTGACTTAAGAACACCTGCCTTCCCCAACACCAGGCTTGGGCTTTGGAAGATGTCAGTTCTTTCTTCCCTTTCCCTACTATACCAAATTATGTTAGTAAGGTAGCCAACCTATAGAACTCAGTATTACAAATTTCGGGCCCAATGTTGGTCACTCTATTTATGTAAATAATTCTAGTAAAGCCTCTCAAACCATTAAATATCCAGTAGGAATTAGCTAAAATTTTGAGGAAAAGCCCACCACTTAGTGCTGTTCCTGTGCCCCATCCCCATCCCATCCACTCTTTCCATGCCTCCTAAGGTTCTTGTGGTGGACAGTATCCTGCTTAGCCGTTTTTCTTTGCCAAAGGGCCATATTTCAAGTTTCTCTTCAGGGCTAGGAGACTGCTATACAGAGAACCTGGCATTCTCACAGGACATCCAGAGGCAGTGGAGGTGTCACAGAATAGAACAGTGTCACATCAACCTCTGAAAAATTGGGAGTACCAGTTGCTCCATGTATCACACTGCTGCAATCCAATCCAGTCCAGGGAAAAGAGGTACTGGTGACATGGAGCCTTTCTATGTATGGCCTTGGCCTTTTGCAGATCTAATGTCATTCACAGGGCTTGTGGGCTGTCCTGGGGTATGCTTCACAGGTAGGAAAACCATGCCTACCTGATAAAATAGGGAGAACATGAATGGTGGTGATCTCCCCTTTAACATCTTCCAATGGACTTTTCCATGGGAGGGGTGATCATGAGCTTTGCTTCTGAAAACCAGCACTACTTTTGCTTTTCCCCATCCCTTGACATTTCCCCAATAGCCATTAGTGTTAAAAACAACTGTCAGTGGTACCCACAGATGCTAATAATCCAGAAATATATTTTTACATTTATATTTTAAAATAATTCTCTTACCAGCTTTTACTAATACATTTATTTTTGTAGGAGAATATTCCTTCCTCCTTAAGTGTTCAACCTCTTTGGTAGGTTTTAATTCTATTGAAGAATTTTTTAAAAAAAAAAAAAAAAATTTTATCTCCATTTCACTGTCTCCTTAGTACTTTTCCCCTAAAATTCCTTTTACAGTAACAATTCAGTTTAGCTTTTTTTGCTGCTTATATGTTTTCCCATTTAGCCCTTGATATTTTTTATTTTTTTATTTACTTACCTCCAATTTTTTCTCATTTCAAATAGGAATTTTAAAAAATAAACTCCCTCAGATCTTTATGAAGATCCTTGTGCAGCCACACTGGACAATTATTTAATTCCATCCCTGTTTCTAAGGAATTCTAGTCTATTGCACCTTAATCGTAGTATCTTTTAGGATGGGCATTAGTTCAATACTCACTCAGAGAGAAAAACATCTCCCACTGAGTCGCTAGCATGACCGTACTTGCTGCAACAGTGAAGTGTTCCTTGGAGGTCTCCAAATCTGGTACTAACTCAACCTGAACCTGTTTAGCTTGTTAAATCTGACAGGATTGCAGCACAAGGAAACATGGGTGCATGAATTCTGACAAGTTTGTGGAACATTTTACAGAATATTGTTGATAGAAAATATATAGGCACACTCTACATTTCTCTAGTAGATTAACAGAGAAATGGTCAGCTTAACAGAAATGAATATGTTATAACTCCCCCATCCCCACAGATAAACAAAAAAATGCTTGTGCAACTTCTATGAGTTTTTATCTTGAAAATATATGGAATTATTTGTTAAAACAATATACTCTAAGTATTTATCAACAAAGCAGACCTGTTATTCAGAAAAAGGGACATTTTCTTCTAATGCTGTACATTTTAGCATTTGCAGGTTTGAAAATTCAAAGAATTAATGAAAAACCTTGTCAAACAAAAAGGCATCTTCTACACTGGCTGTGATTTCTTCCTGGAGCTCTAGGAGAAAACAGAGTTAATAAGACACATACTACTGATTATATAAGAACCAACAATATTTCCCACATTTAAAGGATGATTTTAGCCAGTTGATTCTGGGAAACTTTCATGGGAGAGTGAATCAGCCACTTTGTTAGAAGCTCCCAAAATGTGTAATATTTCAAAATCAAAATCTTGAAGAGCTAAACTCCACTGAAGAAGTTTCTTGTTATTTTCCTTGATGGTATGAAGCCACTTCAGTGCAGTATGGTTGGTCTGCAGTTGGAAACACCATCCCCAAACATATGGGCGTAGCATCTCCAGAGCATACAAAATGGCTTAACATTCCTTCTCTGTGATTTACCAGGGGCTTTCCCTCTCAGACAGTTCTTTGCTGAGAAACATGACAGGATGCAATTCTTGATCCAGTCTTTCCTATATTAAAACTACTCCCACACCATACTTGGACGCATCTGTGGTTACAAGGAAAGGTTTGTCAAAGTCTGGGGCCCTTAGCCTTCTCAGAGAAAGGATCCAGAATATTGACAGCTACTCACTGAAATGGAACCTCAGTTATGGGGAGTGGCTGGAGAGTCGCTTTGACCTGGTCTTGGAACTTTCCTACTTTTTTGCACACCTCACAAGACTGGATATATGTAGAAACGACCTTGCCCATTCCCTCCCAGTGAAAAGACCTCTCCAAATGGGCTTTGATCCTGTTCACCATAGCATGGCCACTAGGATGATTATGGGTTAAGCTCAAGAGCTTCACCGGGTACTTAGCTGGAACTACAAACTATCTTTGAGGATGCCAGTCTTCCTGGTGCACATCAGAAAGAGATTTTTTGTATAAAGGTCCTCTTTCTTACAACAAACTGGGACTGATTAGAAGAGCTGAGAGGTTCTGAGCCACTCCATGTGTCCATCCAAGCTCCCTTGAGGCTCTCATCTGCTTCCCCCTCTGCCTGGAACTGTTCCCTTGATGCTGGAGACATTGATTTCTCACTGGATTGTAGACATGGGCTTGGTTCCTGTGTAAGAGATGTAGGTGATGGGATTGTTCTGTTGATTGTGAACTGCTCTCTGCTGGTGCACTAGGTTGCACTTCAGACTCCGGCAGAGCCTCTTGCATAGTTTTTTTCTGCTGCTGCCAGTACAGGCTCGGTGGTGCCACCTCGCTTTGGAGTTGCAGATGGTGTTGCAAGCACTGGATTCAGTGCTAGAAATGGCTTTGGTGCCAGTTGCTCCTCCAGTTCCGGTTCTCAGACTGGTTCTGGTTGGGTCTCTGGGACTGGATCCACTACTGCTGTCGCAGGTGTTGGCAGGGGTCCAGTTCCACCACCTCAGTCTGGGTCTCTGGTAACATAGACAGGGCCTTTGTAGAAGGCCCAGGAATAGAGCTAGGTGTCAAGGCTTGCTTAGCCTGGCTATGGCTGACCATTTCCACCCTCCTGGCTAGCTGTACGTGGTTGACCAAGATAATAATCATAGACTGCAAAAGTTCACATTCCTGACTAGTCCTTGGACTGGACAGGCACCTTGGCTGTAGACAAGTTAAAAGAGTTTGACTTGGGCTTTCAGGTTGATGAATTTGAGTCCACTAAGGATTGGTGGATAGCTGACACCTCTGCTCCAGGGTCCCTTCACACAATAACCTTCTTCCTGCCCACACTTAGTTTCCCTTCACTCTGACAGTATGTGGGAGGCATCTGGGACTGAGGACCTTTGATGTGACCTTGGTGCAATGAACTGCAATACGTTGGGACAGTTGACCTTCACATGCCACAGCTTGTTACATTTAAAACATTGCCCAGCTGACTGGTCATTGGGGCGAGGTGGGTTGCTGGAGAATGGTGTGGTGAGACAATAAGGCATCTGGGATTTTCCTTGTAGTGGAAAGGTATTGTTTTGGGGTGTCCCTTCTGGTATCTGTCCAAGTAGTAACCAAGGTTGTTCCTCTCTGCTACCTCCACCCTCTTATTCTGATTTGCCCTGTTTCTGAGACAGTCTGGGAATACTCATATTGATCAACATGGGAAGCAAGACTTTCTGATGAGTCCATTTTCTTATTCCATAAAAACTGTTTAACATCATCACTGGAAATAGTTAAAAACTGCTCCTGTACAACCAAATCACACATACCTTCAAAGCTAGTTACTTCTCTTCCTTTTACTCATTTATATAACAGAGCCTTCATCTGGTTTACATAAGCCACATTACTTAGTCCAGCCTCTCTCTTAAGAGTTCTAACTTTTACTCTGCAAATTTCAGGTATAATTTGAAATTGTTCCAAAACCAAAACCTTAAATTTATCATAGTCAGAAGCTTCACCAATAGGCATCTTATTGAATATGTCCAGAGCTCTTCCAGTCAATTTTGCAATCAAGGTAGTCATCTTCTGATTATCAGGAATAGAGTGGATGGTACACAGTCTCTCAAAAGCGATGAAATATTTGGCCATGTCAGTAGACTCATATGCTGGGCACAGCCATTCCCACTGGTAGCTATTTGGAAAGTTGGACCCTCCTACATTGGGATTCTGTTTTTTCCATTCCAGTATAGCCAGTGCAACTGGTGTATTGTCTTGTTCCAGTTGTTTCAGCTCAAGAGCTCTGTCATGAGCAACTCTTTGAGCTCCCCATTCTTTCTCCTTTAAATTCCAGGGCTCTTTCATGTTTCTTCTTCTTCTCTTGAGCCTCCACTCTGGTTAATTCCAGTTTCTTCTGGTCCTCACTTTCCGTCATTTTGTTAACCTTCCTGCCCTTACAGTAGCCTAGCCCAAGAGCTGGGAGAAAATAACAGTTTGTGAATTCCCTTGCTCTAGCTTAACTACTTTGCCTTCAGGCAAAGAAAAAAACAAAAACAAAACAAAACTTCCAGTTGCTCTCAGCTAAAAATAAACAAACAAACAAACAGTATCGCTTAAAAAAAAACTCTGTTTTTTTTCCCAAAGCCTTTTGTCTGCCTGTTCTTCCTCAGGCAGCAAAGAAAAAAACCCTAACAAACCTCCCTGTCTTTCAAACAGCCAAAATGAAAAGTGTGTCCTTTTAAAATCCTGAGGTCTGTGCCTGTGGTTCAAAATGATCCTACTGCATGGCCGCTATGGCAGGGTTGCCCCCAGACTCACTCTGGATTCTGGTGTACAGATGTGGGGACCCACATGAAAGATCCACTAAGCTTATATTCTACCAGCTTAGGTTAAAACTTCTCTAAGGCACTAATTCCTTAGACTGATATTGCTGCTGCCACCAAGGTTTTACACAAAATATTTAGGGAAGGGTCACTTGGAATCCCTATCCCCCAAGCTCCTTCACTCGCTTTCCTGGGGAGGCTTGAGAATAAAATACTAAACCAGTTGCCTTAGCAATGTGACCATAGACCAGACCCTTTGTTTTCAAGACACTGAAATCAATCAGGTTCTTAAAAGAAGAACTTTATTTAGAAAGAAAAAAAGTAAAAGAATCACACCTGCAAAATCAGGATAGAAAGTAACTTTTTACAGGATAATAAAGAGATTTAAAACAAAGAGGATTCCCCTCTGGACTCAGCTTCACAATTATAAAACAGAAATGAAACTCTCTCTTTGGCACAGGAAAATTCACAAGCCAAAACAAAAAAATAACCTAATGCATTTGTTTGCCCTACTTACAGTTTCTATGGTTTTAGTTGAATTATTCCAGATAGGAGTTTGGGGAGATAGTGTACCAACTGGATTTCCCCTCCATCTGAAAAGAGAACAATCCACAAAAGAAAACAAGTCCTTCCCCTCTGATTTGAAAATATCTTCTTTCCTTATTGGTCTTTTTGCCTAGGTGCTAACTAGGTTATTTGAGCTGCTTAATCTTTACTGGTCAGATGATTCAGTACAGCTGCTTAGCATATATAAAGGTTGCTACCTTTCCCTCTGTATTCATGATAGCATCTGAATGAAATGGCTAGATTTTCCAAAATGCTCAGACTCAGCAGTTTTCACTTGGTGTTGAGCTCTCTTGAAAAACCAGGCTCATAATTTAGATTGGCTACCAAATGTTGTTGTCTCTCTTTTATGGATGAAAAACTGAAGCCTAAAGAGAATAAGCACCATTGTCTTGCAAACAGTTACTATCTACTGAGTGTAAAGAACATGAGTAGTCTCATTAACTCCAAAGTGCTCATGTGCTTACACTTAAGCATGTCTGTAAATGTTTGCAGCATTGGATCTTAAATGTTTTATTCTTGATCATAAAAGAATACTGAAAGATTCGGGAACAGATATCAGATATCTTGATTCAAGATAATCCTTCTGATCTGGGCTGAGGCCTTTAGGCACAATAATAAAAAATAACACAAACATTTAATAATATTGTAACGTCATCTTTGGTGTTTAGAGAACATGGCACCTTTAAATATTTTTCCTAAGGGAGGAGGGGAAGCAGTGAGAGAAAGGAAAGAAACTCTAGGGAGTGGGTCTGGAGCTCGAGGAAAAGAAGGGCTGCAGACCTGGGCAAAGTGAAGCAAGGAAGAACCTGCCTGAAGCCTGGGAAGGACAGAGTGGCCTATCAAGGATGCCCCAGGACAGGAGCCAGGAGGAGTACTGTGCCAGGGACGAATCACCCGAGAAGGACAGGCCAGAGCTGGACCCAGTATCACTGCTGCCCAGAGCTGCATGGGACTGTGAGTACTGGGGCTGGTGACTCTGCATTGGGAATAAAGAGGGAGGCTGCTAGCTAGTTAAGTGGGGAGGTGGTCACTCTGTATAGCTTTGCAGAGAGTGGCAGAAGAGGGCACCGGAGGGGTTTGTTGGGGAAATTGTACTGGCACCGAAGATGACCAGGAGCACCCAAGACCCACCACTGGACTGGAACTTTGCTCAGAACTCCTGAACTCTGTGTGCAGACACATTGCTCAGTGTCAGCTCTTTCAGTCTGTGCTACCAATGGGCCTGTGGAACCTTGGTTTGGATGCAAACCCTGTTTTACCGCTCCCCCTATATTTCCCCTTGTTGTTTTTCTCCTCATCCCTCTTTAAATAAATATTTCCCTTTCTTATAGCCATTGTACTTTTCCTGTGTGGGTGTGAGTATGTTCACTCTGGGGAGTTTGGAACAGGTGCCCTTGGGATAGAAGAGATTTTTCCTGCTGCATTCCTGCACATGCTCTCTTTTGGCCAGAGCAGTCTGAAGAGCAGACCCATCTGGGCTACAAGGGCACTAAAGTTACAATAAAAAGAAGTAATAATAGCAGTAATAGTTGTGGGTCATGGTGGGAAAGGATTTGGAAGTTCTATGCTTTCTACACTCTGTATTACACCAGCAAAAGCCATGCCAATTACACTGTAGTCAGTATGTATAATAATGCTAATAATAACTTATACCACTTTTCAGAATAGATCTCAAAGAACTTTACAAAGAAGGTTAATGTCAGTTCATTATCCTATTATACCCATTAATGCATAAAGCTTGTGTCTTCAGTGTAATTAATGTAACTTTGCAAACTTGAGCTAGCTTTACACATCATTTTAAACAAAAATTAGTTCATAAAGTGGCTCACAAAACCTTAGACTCCACTGGATTTTGTCATTCACAAATAGTAAACTTCACATTAGATGTGGAGTAGAAATCAATTTCCCGTTATGGGCATACTGCTAGGCTGCAACACAACCCCATCATGGCCACTCTTCCAACCTGTGGTGTAAATTAGTGGAAGCTAAGCATTGATATGTTCATCCCAGCTTGACCTCTATCTAGTCTGGTTACTTTATATGGGGCCACCCCATAAAGATCCCCACCCATGCCATCAAAGAGGTGTAGAAGTAATTCTGCACACATCCATCTTCCAGAAAGGGCCTACTGTAAAGATTAATTGATGTTCTGGACTCACAGACACCCTGCACACTTATGTAAATTAATTCATTCCCTCTATATGAATGAACACTTCTCTATCCCAATGGAGGTAATAGGGTGAAATTTAACAGTGAAAAGTCATGCATTTCGGGATTAATAACAAGAATTTTAGTTGTAAGATGGGAACTCATCAGTTGGAAATAATGGAGGAAGAGAAGGACCTTGGATTATTTGTTGACAGCAGGATGACTGTGAGTCGCCAATGTGTTATGGCCGTGAAAAAAGCTAATGTGGTCTTGGGATGTATCAGGTGAGGTATTTCCAGTAGCGATAAGGAGGTGTTAGTACTGTTATACTATTACCCAAGATTCTTTCAACCCAAAGCTCTTGGTAACTTTTACTTTGTGTGAGGTGTTTTCAGGAAATAAATCAGGAGAGACATGGCTGTCCGACTGATAGACGGCTGGCACAAACAGGACAACACAAGAGTGCTTTCACTTAAAGCTAATCTTTACTTAGTCTCAAGCACTTACACATGTCCTCAACAGGTTAGTAAAACACCCCCAACCCTCGATAATTACCAAAGCTGAGCGTGGCTCTCAAGTGGCACAGCGGCAGCCCGTCTGCCGCTGAGGACCACAAGATGTATCCATAGGAAGAGTCCAGAAAAGTCCAACTACCTCAAACATTCCCCCCTTATTTATACATTAGACATGTCCCTTAAAGAAAACTTGTTAAGCAAGAAGTTCCAATGGTTAAGCAAGAGGCTTTCTTCTGATTATTGATTAACCAAGTGTGAGTTTTTCCAGAGTTTGCAGACTTGAGACCCCAATAAACATTCCGAAGGGACCCCCTGCTCTTCAAAAATGCATGTATCAGCAACTTCAACACAATTCTTAGCAGGTAGGATGTGGGGTTAAGCTGCCCTTTCCATGGCACCCAAAGCCCACTCTTTTCCTTCCTTGGTTAAGCTAAGGCCGTGACTTGTCCGATGTACAGCCTGATGACTTGGCTGCTTTCAGCAATAAGCCATAGTGGTCTGAGGCACTTTACTGGTTTGCTGACATTCCTCTGTACAGTACAAGGCACTGGTGGGACCTCATCTGGAATACTATGTGCAGTTCTTGTCTCCCATGTTTAAAAAGGATGAATTCAATCTGGAACAGGTACAGAGAAGGGCTACTAGGATGATCTGAGGAATGGAAAACCTGTCTTATGAAAGGAGACTCAAAGAGCTTGGCTTGTTTAGCCTAACCAAAAGAAGGCTGCAGGGACATATGATTGCTTTCTATAAATATATCAGAGGGATAAATACCAGGAAAGGAGGGGAATTATTTAAGCTCAGTACCAATGTGGGCACAAGAACAAATGGATATAAACTGGCCATCAGGAAGTTTATACTCGAAATTAGACAAAGGTTTCTAACCATCACAGGAGTGGTGTTCTGGGACAGCCTTGCAAGGGGAACAGTAGTGGCAAAAGACAGATCTGGCTTCAAGACTAAGCTTGATAAGTTTATGGAAGAGATGGTAAGATGGGATAGCCTAATTTTGGCCATTAATTGATCTTTGATTATTAGTGGTAAATATGCCCAGTGGTCTGTGATGGGATATTATATGGGGTGGGATCTGAGTTACTACAGAGAATTCTTTCCTGGGTGTCTGGCTGATGAGTCTTGCCCACATGCTCAGGGTTTAGCTGATTGCCATATTTGAGGTCGGGAAGGAATTTTCCTCAAGGCAGACTGGCAGAGGCTCTGTGAGGGGGTTCGCTTTCCTCTGCAGAATGGGGCACGGGTCACTTGGGGGAGGATTCTCTGCACCTTGAAATCTTTAAACCATGATTTGAGGACTTCAGTAGTTTAGACATTGGTTAGAAGTTTATTGCAGGAGTGGGTGAATGAGATTCTGTGGCCTGAGTTGTGCAGGAGGTCAGACTAGATGATCATAATGGTCTCTGCTGACCTTAAAGTCTATGAGGTAAGGACATTATTTATGGAACAAAAGGAGAATAAATGATACTGGTATTTTGCAAAAGCTGCTCAGCAATGTGCTTAGAATTTAAGCACCCAAAGTGTAACTGGGACAAGGAAAGCACTTACAAGATGGGCTCCGATCTACTCTTATTGTATATTTTGAAAGACTATCGTTGATTCTTTAGAGATAATAAATTTTAGTAAATGTGTAGTAATAAATTTTACTTCTGTGGGCAGCAGGAGTAATTGCTGTGGCTGAATAATAAAAGTGACTCTTTAAAAAGTTTAACTCTATGGTTTGCTCAATTTTTATAAGCTATACATTCCTGGTGATATACATTTTTAATAGATTCCTGGTGGCTTTACCCTTCCTCCTGCCTCCGTATTTTAAAATATGTATGCTGGTGTCAAAGCACAGAGAAAGTAAGTGTTATGGAAAGATAAGAGTAATAAGGTTGTTTCTGAAGCTATATATATGTCTTATTCTCTTTAATAATGATTGCTATTGCTTAGAAACTGCTCTGACAGTTTGCAAGCAATAAAATGAAGTGAAATCTCTTTTCTTGCATTTTGTGCAGCTGTAGCGCTGTTTATAAGGGAAACAAAAAGGTCTGTTTAAAAGGATGGGGAAAAATCCCTCCAGAGCCAGAGCAGGTAGTGTTTGGTCTATATACATATAGGGCTTTTATCCTGCACATCTCCATTCTCTGATTCTCACTTATGCAATGTCTTTTTTACAACACTCGGTAATGTAAAGGGGCCTGAAAGTCAGAATAAATTACACAGCACTCTTAATTGCCCTAAATTATTCTGCCAGAGTGGTGTAAAGGGTCCTTGGTGTAAAATGAGACTCCAGCCCAGGGAACTCCCTATGTACACAGATCCAAGTGTCCTCTCTAACAGATCTGACTGCAGAATGGGGGCTACAATTTGGAATATAGAAATGTTCCCTTATCATGCATAAGGAATGGAGTTATTGTCACCATGGCCTGTGCTCCCTTTATATTTAATTATATTCATATTATGAATCACTACTTTAATTGAACATGTTCAATCCAAAAAATCAACCAAACCAAAAGCAATTATTTTATTATTAAACACAATAATTAGCATAGACTATGGATACAAGAAATGAACAGACAAAATAAATGACAATTTAGGCTCTTTTCTCTTTGAGCACAGTCCTGATCTTCTAACCTTTATCTCCCTTTCATCCTCCCCATTACCTTTGTTTTTCTTGAATATGGTTATTACATCTTGCCTTTAGTTAGTTTATTCACTTTTTGAGGCAGGAGCCATGTCTCCTACCTATTCCTTAAAGTGCCTGACAAATTTGTAAGCACTGTAAAAAAATCTGTAGTCATAATTGTATTAATGATAATAATAATAATTCATAATAATGGTAAAATGCTGGGGAAGAATTATGAAAAGAAGGACATAGAAATCAAGCAAACAAATCAAAATTAATAATAAATATGTCAATAAAGTAGTCCTGGAAGAGAACAACACAATGTGTATGAAAGAGGAGACAATGAAGAGAAGCTGCATTTAGAAAGAGAAATAGAAGAGGGTTTTTTTTTTTCAGATGGAATTGAAATGCCAACTCGTCAGAAAAACAAAGGATTGAAACTAATTATAATTTAAGAGTCTGGATTTGTCATGGAAAATTTTAGAAGTTATGGTAGAAAGGGCAAAAGTTCCCTAAATATACTTTAGAAAATCAAAAAGGTCACAATCTTTGCTTTCTACCTCACATAAAAGTTATGTTTTCCATGTTTCATGTGAAAACAAAAGCAAAGATCATCAGAAAAAACATAGCAAATGAAAAACATTTTGGTACAGATTGTCTCCTAGCCAGGAAAACTTGCTTATGGAACAGGAAACTCCTTCAGATCACAACTCACAGTTTCCTAGGAATCATCCAGTCACCTCATCTGGAGAACAGGAAATGAATTTGGTTCCAAAACTGCCAAGGGCCAGATTCTGTTACCCTTATCCCCAAGGTATTCCCATTCACTTTAATGAAACTTTCAAGATCTAAGGTATTACACAGGCCTGATCTACGCTATAAAATTATCTCAATTTAAACCGTGTTAAGTTGATTTAATAATGTATGTGTCCACACTACTTTCCGCCGTCCTAAGTGACCTGTAAAGGTGACTTCTGTACTCTACCTCCGGAGAGATGTAGCGCTTGATTTGACATGCACATGTCAACATGGGGCTAGTGTAGACACTGTGTTGTGGAATTTGAATTAATTGGCCTTCAGGAGGTGTCCCACAGTACTCCATTATCTCCACTCTGGAGAGCACTTTGAATTCTACTGCACATCAGCCAGGTACACAGGAAACAACCACATCCCTGTTAAAGCCCTGGGAACTTTTCAATGTTCATTTCCTGTTTGATCAGATGGAGATCTCTCCAACATAGCTGATCATGAAGACTCCGGGCCACAAACACGCTCCAGCATGGAGTACAGGTGGTGAGAGATCTTATTGCTGTGTGGAAGAGTATGAGCAGGCAGAGCCTCGATCCAGCGAAAGAAATATTGACTCTATGCCAAGATTGCACAAGGCATGGGGGAGAAGGGCTACACCGGGGACTTTCAGCAGTGCCTTGTGAAAATAAAGGAGCTCTGACCAGTGTACCAGAAGACAAGGGAGGTGAACTGTCATTCTGGTTCTGCCCCATAGACATGTCGCTTTTATGAGGATCTGCATGCGATTCACGGCGGCAACCCCAACACTATCTCAAAATGCTCTGTGGATACCTCCCAGGAGCTCCGGGCAACCTCCAGCAACAACGAGGAGGACATTGTTGACAAGGAAGAGGAAGAGGATGGGAATGGGAGGCAGGGAGACTGGATCCTCCACTTGCCTAACAGCCAAGAACTGTTTTTAACTCTGAAGCGCATCCCTTCACAGGACCAGTTGGTGGAGCATGATGCTGGGGAAGGCACCTTTGGTGAGTACACATTTCCAATCAGACTGTAGGGATTATACGCAAAAAAGTAGGTATAGTGGATCTCGGTGGCCATCCAGGTACGCAGATGCTACTCTCTGAAAAAGACTGTTTATGTGCAGAGGGATGGCTTGGGAATCCTCCATGGAGATCTCTAGGAAGATTGCATGGAGCTATTCTGCAATCTTTTACAGAAGGTTTCTGTTTCATCCAGTATGATAGGACGCTTTCTCATGCCACTCCAGTATTAACTCTGCTGACATCATTGCACTACACAAGCATTACAGCATAAGGAGCAGGTCTGTACCTATATGCTTGTAGCATCTGCTCTCTTGCCACCTTTTGTTACCTTCAGGAAAGTGATATTACATTTGGTCATGCATAAGGGGAAACGGGGAAAGTTTTCAATGCTAGCCCTTAAACTGCAATTTATTCAACAAGTCATCCACACCGTTTCATGAAATCTGGGTCACACAACCATGCTTTCCCAAACGTTCTATGGTTTAGTTTGGAAGGGATCACTGTATATTGCAACCAGCATTTAAAAAGGGGGGTGGATTCCTGTTTGCCTTCCTTTCTTCCCCTCCCCCAACCCAGACTTTTTTTTGTAAAAATAAATTATTTGGGAAGCTTTACACTTGTGCCTGTCCTCAAAAATCATCCACGTTGCTAGGGAAAAGGGGATGTTTCTGTTCCAACCTGTGCTCCCAGTGACGTGTTCACAAAAGCAGCAGCACAAGACCTGTTGCCTATGCCTAGTGGCCTCACTCACAATAGCTGGAGCAGCAAACTGACTCTTGCAATAGCTGGCAGTTGTAATTACGTTGTGGCTTACAGTGAAGTCTATTGAGGGGTGGTTTTCCTTATAAAAAGAAGTAATCATGCACCAGAAACAATGTAGGCACAGTCAATGCTAGCCTTGTGCTTTGTATTCCTTGCAGCTGAAACCTTGTCCATTGATGCATCCTCCACACTGGGACAGAGACTTTCCCAGATTAGAAGGAATAAAAAGAAGACATGTTCAATGTGTTAATGGTGCATCTGAGAGAGTGACAAGATGGAACTCAGAGCATGGAGGATTACACTGTTTAAGAACTTGGACAGGAAAACATGCAGGGAACAAGAACAAAGAGATGCTGCAGATTATGAAGGAGCAGTCAGACATATTGAGGTGTCTTGTTGAGGGTCAAGAAAGGCAGCTGGATACTAAAGTCCATCTGCAGCCTATGCTGAACCTGCTGCCATAATCACCACGTTCCACATCCTCTTCCTCCAAACATCTTGTGAGGAGGAGGGGGTGGGAAGTTCAGTATCCCTTGTATTTAATACCAGGGGAGAGTACAAGGACCAGAGGGAGCCCATTCTCAGACATTTGATTGTTATTGCAGTGCATCTGTAAGCAAGCTGTCCTTATTTATCCACCCTCCCCCACAGTATTATCAGTTATTTTGCCCCAGGCTATGTTACTTTTCTTTGCTGTCTCTGTATACTTGTATGTATAATCAAATGTAACAGATTGAGGAGAAAATGCTCTTTATTCATTCAACAGACAGTGGTTAGTGAGGGGGGTGGAGTTTACAGGTTGAGAAAATACAAAGAAGGGGAGAGTTTAGTAAGAAACAACACAGACGAGTGTTGCATTACTCTGGCTCATTGCCAAAACTGGTTTTCAAAGGGTATGTCTTCACTACCCGCGTGATTGGACAGGTAGTGATCGATCTTTTAGCGATCGATTTCTCGCATCTCATTAAGATGTGAGAAATCGATCGCCAGCAGCGCTCCTCTCGACTCCGTAACTCCAGCTTGCCACGAGGCGCAAACTGGAGTCAACGGGGGAGCGCGACGCCGACTGCCGCCACCATGAGGACGGCAGATAAGTTGGCTGAAGATACGCCGACTTCAGCTACGTTATTCATGTAGCTGAAGTTGCGTATCTTCAGTCGTTCCCCCCCTTCCCCAGTGAAGACCAGCCCAAAGCCTCACAGAGCCTCCTCCCTGCTCCCCCGTGCTCTTCTTAGTGCCCTGGTGTCTGGCTGCTCAAAATCAGCTGCCAGGTGATCTGCCTCATCCCCGCACAAAGCAGGCAACAACAACAATGAGGATATTGCTGAGGTCTAACCTAGTAAGCAAAAATGCCAGGGACCTTTTAAACGTTGAAAGGCACATTCCACCACCATTCTGCACTTATTCTACCTATAGTTGAACCAGTCCTTACTGCTGTCCCGGTTGCTTGTGTACGGCTTCATGAGCTGTGGGAGAAAGGGGTAGGCTGGATCTCCCAGGATCATGATTGGCATTTCAATATCCCCAATTGTTATTTTGAAGTCTGAAAAGAAAATCTCTGCTTGCTGCTTTTTGAACAGACCGGAGTTACTACAGATGTGTGTGTCATGCACCTTTTCCAACCATCCCATGCTGATGCTAGTAAAATGGTTCCTATGATCCATCAGTGCTTGCAACACAACTGAGAAGTACCCCTTTCAGTTTATGTACTCTTTGGCAAGGTGCTCTGGTGCCAAGATAGGGATGTGCATTCTATCACCCCACCACAGTTAGACAATCCCATCGTGGCAAAACCATCCACTATGTCTCGCACATTTCCCAGAGTCACTAGTCTTCTTAGCAGAAGTCTATTGATTGCCCTACAAACTTGGATCACAACAGATCTTCTGGTAGATTTATCCACTCTGAATAGATTCCCCACTGACCGATAGCAGTCTGGCATTGCAAGCTTCCACAGAGCTATTGCCGCTCACTTCTTCACAGTCAGAGTGTCTCTCATTTTAGTATTGATGCACTTAAGGGAAAAGTTCTCCACACAGTTCCATGAAAGTGGCCTTACACATTCAAAAGTTCTGCAGTCACCACTTGTCATCCCATAGCTGCACAATGATGCAGTCCCACCAGTCAGTACTTGTTTCCCAGGCCCAGAAATGGTGCTCAACTGTATTCAGGGTGATGCATGACTGTCACCAGCAACTGTGAATTGCTACGTACTACGTCTTAGAGCAGGGCTTCTGTATCTGTGTAAATACTGTAGGATAAGGCATAAGGTGTTTGTAATGGTTGCAAAAAGAGTGTGCAGCCGAGCAAGATCTATGCTTACTGTGCTATGGCATCTGTGCAGGTAACCCAAGCTTACAAAATAAGGCTTGAAAAAGGTTTGGGTTTTTGCCTTTGATTTTAGGAAGGGAGAGAGGTAAGTGCATCATGGTAGGCTAACACCATATTTCCATAACCACCCTTGCAAATATTTTGGTCCCATAAGGCATTGCAAGCCCAACCCTAAATTCCACTCGGCTATATGCACAGTGGGACAGCTACCCACAGTGCAGTGCTTTGTGCATCGCTAGCGAGGATGCACTCTGCCGACACAATAAGCACAGTGTGGACATGAAAGATCGACTTGCTTAAATTGAGGGCTTGATGTCAACTCACATAAAGTTAATTTAACTTTGTAGTATAGACATGACTTCAGTGTTTGGCCCTTTATGTTCCAACCTCTGCATAGATTTGAAGACTCACCAACCAGTCCCATCTTTATTGAGGACTCCCAAAACGGATCCCAGTCTCTCTTCCTCCAAACACATAGCAGTTAGCATTCTACCTGGGCCTGGCTGCTTGAAGCTCTCCTGAAATCTTTCCTCATCAAGAAGGTCAGAATCCTTTCATATGGCCAATCCCAGTAGGTTTCTGTTTTGACAATGCTAAGGATTGACTATTCCCATACCTACTGTATTATATACTTACTATAAGGCCTGATATTAACAGATCCATGGAACTTCGACTGCTTAATTCTCATGTGATGGTTTCCATCATCCTATAGGCTAGAGTCATAGAGAGAATCCTCCCTCTTTCTACATGGCTGGGAAATTTTCCACCTGAGGTTGTCCTCCTCCACTCCATGCAGTAGAAAAGAGCATGTTATATAATGTATAAGTAAAAACAAGTTTTAATTTTGATAACAGAATCTGAAGCAAAACAATAAAGAATGGCAGAATGAGAATTTGTTTTCCTAAATTTGAACATAGGAGGTTCAATTTCCAGTCCATACTTAGTCAGGCATCCATTTCTGATGTTAATTAGTTGATTGTGGGTGCAGCTAGGGATTCATGTGGCTAAATTCCTGACTACAGCTGCAAATAATTACAGACACAAAACTGCTCTGCAAATGATGGATGTAATAATGGAAGACATTGTTTGAAAAATCTGTCCCTTCAAGCAAAACAAAAAACAAAGAAAGACCCCCTTATACACACACCCAAACAAATAAGTAAATAAATAAATAAAAACCAAACAAAATTAGAAATAGATTACTAGAATAGAAATTCTTAAAGTAACAGAAAAATGAAGGAACTCTTCTTCATTAAACCAAATCAGACTTTTTTTTTTTTTGAAACACAGATGCTCTCCATGTTATTGGTGTTTTTGTTTAGAAATTTTCACTATGCCCTTTAGTTTGTGATGTTAATCTCATTAATAATACCACCACTGGCAGGGACAAAAAGAGAGCTGTGGGTGCCAAACATGTAGATCAGACAATGGCAAAAGTTCAATTAGATAATATTTTTAGTTAATATTGGTAGATTACTGGAGCACACTGGAGCAGGCAGAGAGGTCAACTGGCTTCTGGAGCAAATGACAAAATAAATGCTGTTAATTGCATGTTATGAAACACAGAAATCTCAGGGAGAAGCAAAACAGGAAAGACCTGACAAGAAATAAACGTTTAATCTTTTTCTTATTATTTATGCTGCTTACACTAATTAAAACAAAAGAAAACAAAAAAACCATTTAAAAAGATTGTAAAATAGAAGTATTATTAGTCTCTCATATCAACTGGTCAACATGTGTCAGTTGTGTAGGTGCATTGATATTATTGCTGATGATCAGTAAAGGAAAGTAAATCATCCCAAGGACGTTATTCCCTGTCATTGCTGCAGTGGAATGAGAATTTCCTACTGATATTTTATAGCGCCAATATATATTATAGGCTAGATCTTCAACTGGTGGAAATCACTGAAGATATGGACCATGTAGTGACATTCTTTATAAACAGAAAATTGTATTTTTCTTAGATAAAAATGTAGCTTTTTAAAAGAACCTGTAGCTATTCAACACAACTTCTCCCAATTGGTCCAAATAGTGCATTAATTACATTCTTTGTGGCTCTTTTTTTACTTTCAAATAAGAGCTAGGCAGTCAATTTTGGTTAGGAGGTGGCTATAGGTAGGAATCTATGAGGTAACAGAACCAGGAGAGGGTCTTAGCATCATGGATGCTTCTGTGTGGAACACCCGTCCCCTTCTAACCTGCAAGGTTTTTTCCATGTAAGATAACAATTATCCTGTCAGTATTGTGTTATGCAGGTGCTTTCAAGTTCTCTGAAATTCTCTTGAGATGAGGATGATATCAGGATGCAACAACCAATGTGGATTCCATGGCAAGATGTGTTTAGGAGGGAGCTATCACGCCTTGATGGCATAGAGAAAGGGCAGTAGAGCAGAGTAATTGGGCCTGCATATGAATACCACAGCCTCCTGCAGAAGTCCTGAGAGATCAGATCTTGGCTTATCTATGGGTTTGGAAGGTCATGATCTCTGTTTGTTTCTACAGGAGTCAAACCAGTCCCAGTACCTTTCTCAGGATATTTTAAGGGCAATGTGATGTATTTCCTCACCCTTTGGTGATCTTTTCCTGTGGCAGCAATGATTTGGAATTTTTTAAAATATCTTTTTAAATAAATTTCATCTTGTGAATTAGCATGTTATAATACCTGAAAACTCCCTTATCATCAAATATATCTAAATATGTGTTAACCAATGAGGCATGGCTATTAGCATCAAAAGGCTGTTTATTTAACTTGAGAACAGAATTTCTCATCTACTTATAGCTTTCAAAATGTCTTTCCCTAATTTAAAAATAAGCTTTGGAAAATCTCCTTCCCTCTAGAATTCAATATTCCTCTATCAGTGGAATTCTATATCAATGCACTCTAAGCAAATCATTTCACTGAAATAGAAATGTGATCCAAAAACTTCAGCAAAAAATGTCCTTTTTTGTTCATTTTCGTTTGGCATTATGTTTTAACGAGCAATTAGTTTTCTGTCTCATAAGAGACTTAATTTAGGATTAACTGAGAATTCTTCAGAAAAACATTTCCTGATAGCATGAATCATTGCTTAGTGAAAATTGTCTTTTAAGGTATTTTTGAATGACTCGTTTATGGCTTTGGAGTCTATAATCATGTAATCAGTGAGACTCCCACTAAAGTTAATAGGAACTGCTCATAAAGAAACGGCTGTAGGATCTAACACTTACATCGGATTCCAGCAGAAGTTTATTATTGTATATTTCTTTCCCTAGTTTTAGAATATATACTTTTGTATGATATGCTGCCATCTATTATTAGCTACCTCAGCCATACCCGGTTCTTGCTCATTTTTACTCGATGATTGGATCTTAAGCCATGGGAACTAACAGATCAAACTCTGCTCAAACTTATATGGGTGTAAAAATGGAGTTATTGTGGAATTCTAAATTGAGTGCAAAACAAAAGCAAAATTCCCCCCATGTCTAAAACAGGAACATGGGAATATGTAAATCTACTATATGACTCTGTGGGATGAGATAAAAAGGATGCTAGTGTAGTAGTGAGTGCAGTGTGAAGCTATAGTGTGCTAACATGATTGACAGCCAAGGAATGGTCAAGTTGCAGCTTGTAGCATGGTTTCCTAACAAACAACAGGATCTACGCAGGGCTTAGTGTACAAGTTCTTTTATGCAGGAGATGCCTATGCTTTCAGTTTAAAGCAGGGAGATACTTTAAACTGATGATCATCATGATCTTAGTCATGACTTTTCACCTTTAAACTATTTCTATAGGAGACTGAAGCTGACATTGTCAGAGGAGGCCCCTGATTTTTGCTACCTCTCAATTTCTGGTGGCCCAATTTTAGACAATTTAGGATTGATTTTCAGGGGTAATGAGTTCCCACAGCTCCTACTGACTTCGGTTGGAATTGTTCATTCTCGGTACCTCTGAAAATCAGGCCAAAGATGTCTAAAAATGATTACCCAAAAAGTAAGGTATCTAAAATTACAGGATCTTAAAAATGGGTCTAAATGATAATTTGCTGTGAAACAATTTTTTCAGCTATCTTCTTTGTGATGCATTCCTATCTGAGGTAAGCTAGCACAAGTCCATTACTTTCAATGGAATTTTACCTGCCTAAATTAGGTCTGAAGTTGACCCCTTACACACACACATGCACACTTACACATACACACACGCGCACACACATCCTGATCCAAAGTGTTTCAGAGGAGCAGTTTGACCTTTTCCTTCTTTGCAACACTTGATTGGTTACTTTGTTCCAACCTGGTGACTTACGTGACTACTCTAACTCTTGAAGAACTTGGTCCATCATATTTTATGCAAAAAGCTTAATATTTGTCTTATGTTGTTTCAGTGTTGTGTTCATTGTGTTGTGCTGTGTGTGAAGAAGAAAAATAAGTTAGGTATAACAGGAACCTTGAACCTTAGAAGTCTGTATAATCAAATTAGATCACATTGGACCAAAATTCATCTGAGACATGCACATTGCATAGAAATCTGAGTATTACATCATCATGCAACCCTTGCAACAACCCGTGGCATGTGAGGCAGTAAATCCTTCACAATAACTAGGCAGAAATATATCATATAAAGTATTTTCAAAACTCATTTTTTCCTGTTGAAAATTGGCACATTATAAACAATAGAGCATATAAAGTAAGTGCCTGTCTTGATTATTTTGTAGCAAACCAAGGTTCTGATTCTGTTGCTTAATAGTCTGGGTCACTGTAGTCATAGTACATTTTTCATTAATGCATTTTTCAATGGAAGAAATCATGTTAAGAAAAATAGAAAAAATGAGGGCTTTTTGGCTTCAGCAAATATTCTGGGGGCATATTTTTGCCTTTTCTAAATCAGAAAATTATGCAGCCATAGACTCTAATAAAACCAAATTATTTTAGATACTAATAACAGGTAATTTTGTTTATTTGATGTCAGTCAGAACACATCATTTTTCACCAAGTGGTTATCATTAGCTACTTGAAAAATGAGGTTAGGTGAAAGCTAGAGATTCTTCACACAATGTGCATGAATCTTCTGCTAGCATATAAGGAGGCTGATATATATAGCCACATATATAGACATAAACAAAGAGAGAGGAAGAGAGAAAGAGACTAAGGCATCTGAAAAAAAATATTATCCCATAGAGGGAAAAAAGACAAAAAAACCCACAACATTTTACTGGTTAAAGAATCTGAGAATAAAAAGATCTGTTAGATGTGGAGAACTTTTAAAAATATGGAAAGAGATCCACAGATATTGTAAATCAGCCCAGCTACATTGCAGTGTAAGTGGCGCTGCTAAAGTATATTACTCTGGCTAAGTATTTCTTCTATGAACCTCAATTTCTAAAATATGACTTTTTGCTGTTATATTTTACTAAACTGACAGCAGAGGAGTTTTACAGTATGTTCCTGAAATCCTGCATTTTGCAAGGACTCCCTGACTGCATAATGCCGTCATCAGGAACATTTAATTTCATAGCTATTCCTCTGATCCTCCTGCACCTGGCTCACCATGTTCAATTTACTCAAGATGGGAGGTGAATCTATCAGACAATGTGCTACTGACTGTATCCATATCTTGAATGATCAATAAGTTAAGATCAGAAGGATCATTTCTGGTCAAACTTTCATTAATTTATCTCCTTTTGTGTTAATAAGGAAGTGGAGAAACAGATAGACGTATTAAGGTCAATTCCAGCAAATGGAGCATAATTTTTTCTCCAGTGCACTCTCCCATGGTAAATTTGTGAAGAAATTTGTTTGAGTTCTATGCAAACAAACACCCATTAGAATCATCCACATTCCAGTGAATCACATGTAATTCTGCTCCCCCAGTTTTAAGTCAATTTGGTATCTAAGAGTGGAGACATGTGGAAAGTTTTCATTCCTCATATACCTTTCTTCAGCAGTAGTGGAAACTGAAGTAGCCACAAAAACAATGACCTCTTCAGGCTTTCTTGGTGAGGACCAACCATGACAGCCTGAGCTGTCTGCGCCTGGCATTCCTCACAAGGATGGTCCATCCGTGGTCTGAAAGTCTCTGTGGTATACTCTTTGTGAGACAGTGGCAGAAAAAAATGAATGGGGACAAGGCTGTCCAGCAGATAGTCTATTTTATTTAGATTCCAGCACTTATACACATCTTCAATAGGTTAGTAAAGCACCCCAAATTACCCCCAGATTCATATTTACCTTGAGGAGGCGACGAGAGGATAACTGTAGACATTCAGTGGCCAGCCTTCCATCTGCATGAGAACTTGTAAGGTGTTCAAGTATCAATTGAGCTCAGATTTCTTCCTCTTTTTATACTCAATTTGTTAGTATTACATAGCTTGTTCATCAAAATAAACTGCTGAGTGTGGAGTTTTCCAGACTGTAGCTTTCTATCAGTTAACCAGCTACATTTCACAGACCAATAGTTAACCATTGCCAGATTTTTCATCTTGCAAAACCACAGGCTTCAGCAAAAAACTCAAGTCAGGAGGGCACAGGATCATGTTTACTCCTCAAAGTCACTCACTTCCCCACTCCTCTCCTGGCCTGTCAGTTGTGCTAAGGTTTCAGAAAGGCCTCCTTTCATCTGCTTTCAGCAATAAGCATTACAATTGTTATTCTGCAGGCAGAGGTCTCAGCATGTTACTGCGTTAACAAAATTTCCTCCTTACATCAGGACCTCATATTAGAGCAATATTTTTTTCTAGGAAGGGAAAGGCATAATTCTGGCAGTGCTAAGGCACTCTTGGCTTCCAGAATCTGTAATGTTTTGGGATCACCCAGACCAGTACGGAGTTCTGTTACTTGGGTTCCTTTATGCTATGCCACTTTGGTTCACAACACTGATATCAGAAGTCTTCCCACAAGCACAAGGTCTCACCCTGGCTTCCACTAGCTGATTACTCTGTGCAAGGTGATACCAACAGCACTCCCAGTCCCAAGTCTCCTCAAATCCATCCTTCCTGAGTTCTTAACTACCAGATACTCAAAAATTTACTATCTGGTTTGTCACCCCCAAAGGAGTGAAACCAACTTCCCAGTTATCAGTTCACTTTGTTTATTTTATAGAAAGATCAGATTCAAAAATAAAATAGTAAGGAATAGCAAAAATGTACAAGTTGCACAGGAAATAAATATAAAAATGCAACCACAGACCTTTCATCTTGAACTTAGATAAACTGAATGTTGCAGCACAAATTATGAGCATAGTTTTAAATATGGACAAATACATAAATTCATAATTATAGTCAGTATATGTATTTCATAATGACTATCAAGTTCAGAATATTACAAGCTTTTATTAAATACCTTACTAACATATTTTTTATTCACAACATACAATGTGTACAATCATTTAATTCAATTGCTTATCTTTTGAGGTTCAGATGCTCTCTGAACCACAAATCAATTTGTCACTGAAACCACAAATTTTCAATAATAGTTAGTCGGACCTATGAAAGAGTGAACCTACTTTTTAGTTTTGTCAAGTTAATTTACAATAGTTTCCACTTTCAGGGAATCTGGGTGGATTTGGCCTCCACCCACAGAGTGACCAAGTAAGGGATCTTTGCTTCCCCCATGCTACACTTCGACATCTTGATTGTGAGGACTGGTCGCTCAAGCTTTTCAATACCTTCTCCACATGAGTTTTGTGCTCCTCTCAGAGGTGATACTTTGTGGTCCTTATCTGGATAGTGTATCATGTTTACTATAGTCTCTCTGTTATGGTAAACTTTCAATCTATTAATATGTATAGTTTGTCTGACCACTGGTTTCTGCACATGGCAAGTTATTTCATTTAGTCTCAAAAGGACATATGAGTCATCTCAAAAGGACCCTCATATGAGTACTGTATTTACGCTTTTTTTACAGGGGTAGCCTGTAAAAAACCAGAACCAAATCACCTCTGATAAAGGCTCTTTCATTTGCCTGTTTGTCATACCATGCTTTTTGTACAGCTTGGTTTTTGTCAAGACTAGGCTGTACCAGCTGCATAATGGATGTTAGCTCTACCTTGAAGTTAAATACATGTTTAGTCACTGGTTTTACTTTTGAGAAAATGTTACCTTCCCAGGAGCCTCTGACTAGCTCTAGGAGGGTCCTAACTTGCCTTCCATACAAGAAGTTGAGTGGGGTGAAACCTGTTGACTCTTGGGGTACATCTCCATGAGCAAACAATAGGTAATGCAGTAGCACCTCTCAGCCCCTTGCCTTCTTCTCTACACATATAGCTAGCCTGTATTTAAGAACCCCATTAAATCATTCAACTAACCCATGTATTCTGGGAGATATGGGGCAGACTTAAATTGTTTTATCCAATACCTTTTCTACAATTTAGAGAATATGTGGGACATAAAATTTGCCCCACGATCTGACAATATTTCTTTTGGGAAACCTACACTTCTAAATATGCCAACGAGTGCACTCACAGTTTCTGCCTCTATATTAGCTAGGATTACTGCCTCTGTGTATCTGATAGTGGAGTTAGCTACTATCACTATATATTTTTTCGACTTTTTGGACAGCTTAGAGAATGGAACAGTAATGTCCATGGCAGCCATATGGAATCCAGTTATAAGTAGTGATTGCAATGAGGATTTGCTGATACCTGTAATCCTTTTCTGTTTTGGCACAACTCACAGGACTAACAGAATTCCTTAACTTGTGGATTTACACAGATGAGTAATTTTTTTTAATGAAGCCTTTCAAATATCCTCTCTACTTCTACATGTCCAACAAATGGACCATCTTGGGCCAAATGCTGCCCTGTGCTTTTTGGGCACTAGGAGTTGTTTGTAGGGTTCCTCAGGACCCTTGTCTTACCAGCTGGGGCTTCCTTATATGCTGTACCCATACATCTTCCATTAAAACTTCCCCTCTATGGGGCATTGCTATGAACTTCTTCTCTAATGTTCTCAAAGGCTACTTGTCTCTGGTTGTTTGGGTAGGCTGCTTCAGAGAGAGGAACTGACACTCCTTTCCCCTGCTCTGGAGATGTGTCCCCCTCCTCCCTTTTCCCTTCTGCAATGCAGGCAAAGTGTCATTCCTTGTTCCTTGTATCTCTTCCTCTCCTGGATTAGACAAAAGGTTATTGGGAGGCACGCTTTTACACTGCAGGTTATCACATTAATAACTGAAGACTCAAATATGATATTTCCACCCAAAATGTCTGCTGGAACACCAAATTCCCACTTTCCCAGCTTATTTCACCCCTCCCTTCTTTCATGGCCGACACACACACTGTTTGAGCAATGTGTATACAAAAACTACCCTTTTTCTATTTAAAGTAATATACACAATAAAAGATACTGCAAAAACTTTTTTTTTCACTATCTGAGGCCTGATCCAAAGCCAGTTAAAATCAAAGAGAGTCTTGCCACTGATTTCAATGGGCATAGGATCAGACTATTAAAGTTTATAGATAATTTTCCATACAGCTCAAAAGAATCACATTATTATTTAGTGTATATAGGACCAATTCCACCAGTCAATATTTCACACACTTACACTGACTAAATTTATCCTACAGATTTCAGTTTGCCCTATGCTATTCAGAAAAAAAAAATCCTTTCTCTTCAGAAGTTTTGTTCCAGAAAACTAACTGCTGAAATGCCTGTAGGAAATATTCTGAGGAAGGCACAACTTCTTCTCAGCATATTATCCAACAGAACTCTATATTGTAAGTAGAACAAGGAAGTAATTTGTTTGCACTTTGCCTAAATTTAGACTTTACACTTACATCCAGTCTTAGACAAAGTGTAATGCCTTGTGCTCTCCAAACTTCACAATCTATTCAGTGGAGTTGTAACAATAAAAGCAGTAAATAGCCAGAAATAACAACCATGCCATCAAGACTATTGAAAATAATTCACAATGATAATAGGCTGTTATGAAATTTCTCTGGTATAGAAGTTGGACAGAGGATAAAAGAGAGGTTACCATTTACCATTCTCAGTGCGCTGGTGAGCTGGTAGAGTCTGAAGAGAGAACACATTCACTGTTTCTGGTGATACCCTTTCTTCTGAGGGCCTAATTTTGCCACTCGTCCTCACTTTGTATAGTCCACCTGATTTCATCAGGACTATTTCTGTAAGCACTGCTCCTCAGAACACAGCTTTTGCATAGTGTGTGCCTTTAAAGTTGCCATCTTTTTGACATGATTTTCTATGTTCTTCAATGTATCATCCATTTCTAGAGTAGCAGCAATAGCACAACACTCTCCAGGAGAGGCATTCTGTGAAATGGTTATATCTGTTAACTTGGAGCTCGATTGTGCCATTGTTAGGGATAATCTTTGTTAAGAGCAGAGTGTGATGGGATAACATAATTTTGGAAATTACTTGATCCTTGACTATTTGTGGTAGATGGGCCCAGTGACCTGTGATGGGATGTTGGATGGGAAGGGATGTAAGTTACTACAGAGAATTCTTTCATGGGTGTCTGCCTGGTGAGTGTTGCCCACATGCTCAGGGTTCAGCTGATCACCATATTTGCGGTCAGGAAGGAATTTTCCACCAAGGCAGATTGGCAGAGGCCCTGAGGTTTTTCATCTTCCTCTGCAGTGTGGGGCACAGGTCACTTGCTGGAGAATTCTTTGCACCTTGAAGTCTTTAAAACATGATTGGAGGACTTCAGTAGCTCAGAAAATAGGTGAAAGGTTTATTGCAGGAGTGGGTGGGTGGGATTCTGTGGCCTGTGTTGTGGAGAGATCAGACTAGATGATCATAATGGTCTCCTCTCACCTTAAAATCTATGAGTCTATCTGTGGGCATTCTATCATCTGTGAATTTGGGGAGTGCTTACACTGTGATACCCTTTGTCCCCGTGTGAATGTCCAATTCCATTGGGCGACACGTGAACAAAACCAATGCCATATCATATCTCCCAGCCTTCCTACTCCCTTTGATGCTTGTGAGAAGTTAATGAGGGAGCATTTGCTCTGTTTAACGAAGTGCAGGATCTATAGTTCTGCTCAGCCTTTACATAGACCATATAAAAGCAGAATAAGGCTCCTTGACTATTCTGTGCACCTGTATAAAGGACAAACAGAATCTGATCTTTGGTACCTTAAAAAAACCAAACAAAATATCTAAAGCTTTCTTATACATTAGTTTTTCCCCTACTTCTTCCAATTCAAATTTAGAATCCATAGAAATAGATATTCAAACTGAACAGAGCAGTTAAACATAGATTTTTCCATGAACCGAAGTACAAGTTATTTTCTTTCATGGATATTCACTTTGACCAGTCTGTGGACAATAAACTTTCAATACACATGAAAGTGAAACTAGATATGTTAGTAATTTTTCAGTGCATCCAACAAAAGTCAATTTAGTATAATAAAGTAGCCCTATTAAACACCTATTATAGGCATAGATTTGTTAAAAAGAATTATTTTATTTATGGAACAAGGTAATCTTTAACAAGCTTGGAATAGAAGTAACGATGCATTTCTGAAGCTGCAATATGAACTTTAATGGGACAACAAATAATGTCAAACTCCAGCAGAACAGAGCAGATTAATTTTCATTTTCACATAATAGTAGGTATTGTTTACTTGGGAACTGGAAGCTTGTAAATGTCTGGGGCCCAATCAGTATTCACTATACAGCACCAAATGATGTAGATCAAATGTTGTAAATATTTTTTTCAGCACCCATAGTGACAGCACCAATATGAGACAATCTACATAATGAAAACTATTAATATACAGACTGAGATTATGTCATTCATTCTAAATGCCCAATCTGATTCCACTTTTATGAACATATTGTAAGAAAGTGGAAAACTGACTGCATTTTTTATGCTGTTTTCTTTTCTTTAATTTTACATAGAACCTTATTGCTGGTTTTATGGAAATCTCCTAAGGAATGGTCCTATTGTTTGTATTAGCATACTTTATAATCTAATGAGAGATATTTCTACCATCTAATTCTACTGTAATGTACATCAACTAACAGGTGTTTGAGATATTTTCTTTGTGGAAGTGGAAAAGGAGGCTACAGTTCACATTGTGGTCAAACACTAGCACTGTCTTTATTGGATCAAGTAGAAGAATACTCATGGCCAAATATGATGATCTTTACAATAAACATACATTTGGTCAGAGCCTGTGCATAATTTTTTGTGTAGTCACATATTTTGGAAATTATTTAGACAAAATGCTATGTCTAAGTAAAAAATATCAGAGTAGAGTCATACATCGTCTGTAATATACTGTGTCTGGAATTTTTTTTAACTAATTTCTAGCACTAAAGATATTCTCTTTGCTGTTAGAAAAAATAATAAGCACAATAATGAACCAGATATTTTATCTATATGTCCCCTGTACCCTTCACAATCTACCATGATGACACGTATTACTTTGCCAGACACTGGCATCTCTCTAAGAGAGAAAGTAGAGCCTCAGATGCTAGCTCTCTGAAGGATTGTAAGGATTATATGGCATCTGGATGATCAATACCTTCCATATGAGATAAAAACTGTTCATTAAAAAGTAATCTGCGTTCATAAGATTGTTTTACAGATAAAAGCTATGTATAAACTACAGAACCCTATCATGTTGTGTGTCTGTTTAGAAAGGAATTCCTTTAGACAAGTAACTTGTTATTTACTGTTCACACATATTTCAGTTAATGTTCTAACAGATGGTTGCCTATGTGTCTTGACATATTCCTCTGTTGTAATATAACATGTTATTATAAAGTAGATCTTTGCCTGAAAAATCCAAGCAACACAATGCACATAAATTTTAGTCTTAAATATGAAAGTTGCTTAATATATCCCAAGAGAATGCTTGTTAGAGTTCACAGACGTATTTTGTCCATAGAACTGACAACTAATCTATTCAATAGTGAATGTTGTATGGAACTCAGAAAGCAAATCCAACAGAATATTATAAATGATAGCTTGCTAATTGCCAATATTTAGTTCTATCTCCAGAAAAAATCAGTAAGGAAGTGAATTATATTTCTGTTGACTCTCTATAGGAAGCTGCCCTGACTTCATGTTACCAGACCAACTTCAGTAATATTGTTTTAGTTTTAGATAGAATACTGAGTGAGTAAATATTCAGTGTCTGATCTTAAATAATAGGTACAAAAAAATATGAAAGAAAAATAATTGTGAATTTTTTTAGATACTTGTGTGCCACAGATACAGATATCTATCTATTTTTTTTCAGTTATTGGTAAGAAATACAACATAAAATCATGTGGCCATGTGTGTACAGTTATCATGTGTAAACAGGTAGATACTGAAAAATTGTGTATGACAGATGGTAAAGAAAAAAAGTATTATTGTAAAATGAATATAATGTTATTGGATACTGCTAGACTGACAGTCCTGGAAGCTAAAATCCTCTCATAAGACACAAAACAGATCTGGCCTAGGCATTGGCTAGTACTAATTCCCCAAGCTTTGAATCCAGAAGTGGATGGCATACCACTACTGGGACCAGATCCAATGTCTATTGAAGTCAAAGGAAAGATTCTCATATTTCAGGACTAACAGGTCCTGGAATATGCCCCCACCCAGAGACTCCACCTCTGACATGTGCTACAGGTAGTAACTGGGAAAGAAGCAGTAGCGAGGCCAGTAGACCTTCTGAGATTTTGCATAAACCTCCTTCAGCTTTCTTGACATCACAGCATGAATATCAGCAAACTCTGTTGCACTCCATAACCTGATTACTAAAGACTCCAGCTTATTGACTCTTTACTGTCACTTGTTTTACTAAGGCTGGTGCCATGAATATCTTTATGTTTCCCCTGTTTCACCATGATGGCTATCATCCACCTCCTGATTCTTAACAGAACCATTTCCCATTTCCTTTCCCTTCCATCTGTTCAGTTACTTCTATGCTCCTTCTCCTTTCTCTACATCTTTCCATGGCTGATAATAGCTACTGTTTTAAAGATGTGGGTCTCTCTGTGTGTATTGCCATCTGTTTTATGCAGATGGGGAACAATCACCTCAGTCTCAATTATAGAAATGTAGCACAAGGAGATGGACAGGCAATCTCTCATGTGGACAGATCCCAGGATTTACAAATCAACATCAGCACCCTAAACTCCCCCCAGAGATCAACAGATAGCCAATGTATATTCCCAAGTGCTAATCTTCTGTGCTTCTTGCGATATACATTATTTAACACGTTCACTTCTGTATTCTGCACTCATTTCAGGCTTCAGTCATATCTACACTGTAGGCACTACGGTGCCATAGTTACAATACCATAGTTATGCCTCTGTAAACTAGGGTGACCAGATGTCCTGATTTTATAGGAACGGTCCCGATATTTGTGGCTTTTTCTTACATAGGATCCAATTTCCTCCCACTCTCTGTCCCGATTTTTCACACTTGCTATCTGGTCAGCCTTCTGTAATCACATACAGCAGATGTAGACTACAACAACTGAAGGGGATTTTCCATCATCATAAGAACTCCACTTCTACGAGCAATGGTAGCTAGGTTGATGGACACATTCTTCTTTCAACCTAGTTGCCTGTACACTGTTAGGAGGTCAGCATAGTGTGGATTTTTCACAATGTAGTTATGTCATCCTAAGTTTTTAGTGTAGACCAGGTCTTAATGTGTTTTTAAAGTACAATACTATGAAAAGTGCATTGCAGTGGTTTAATTTTGCATATATGTACAAACATACTTATAAGTTCACATATATTCAAATATACATCACAAATAAATTAATTCACCACTGTTTCACTATGGTCTTGTGCCAATTTCAGTGGAGTCATGTCTGCATAACATTGGACTAATATGGCAGTGAATCAGGCCCCAAAACTTTAGATATGCATGGGAGTTAAATCATTAGCAAAAGTTTGCAACCTTTGTCTTCCCTTACTAGTTTGCTCCCCAAAGTTTGTTATTCTTGTGTCTTGTGTTAACTTTAACTCTTCAGAAAAGGGACCCTTCTTTTTCACTTGTCGTATGAGTCACCTAGAACAGATTTGAGCAAAGATAGTGATTTATGGGAACCTTTAGGTCAGGGGTAGGCAACCTATGGCATGGTGCTGAAAGCAGCACACAAGCTGATTTTCAGTGGCACTCACATTGCCTGGGTCCTGGCGACTGGTCCGGGGGGCTCTGTATTTTCATTTAATTTTAAATGAAGCTTCTTAAATATTTTTAAAATCTTATTTACTTTACATACAATAATAGTTTAGTTCTATGTTATATACTTACAGAAAGAGACCTTCTTAAAACATTAAAATGTATTACCAGCATGCGGAACCTAAAATTAGAGTGAATAAATGAAGACTCAGCACACCACTTCTGAAAGGTTGCTGACCCCTGCTTTAGGTCAAAAGGCTCAGGCTATCTCAGGCCATAATCAAATTAACCAAGTGGAATTTGATATTCAGTTTACTGTTCTATTTCATCTGATCCTTTGTATTTCTTCTGTGGTTTATATCCTTAAATTTGCTTCTTATTATATTCATGAGTTTATTACTTAGCTGGGTTATTTTTCCCCTCTATCCAATCTACCTCTTAACTAGTGATTCCGTAATATTAGATAACACAAAAGAATAGTAATGAAACTTTAAAGAATGACCTTTACAATGTACACTTATTCAATGACAGAACTTTTGGTTCTTTTTTATGGAGGTTTTACTTCTTATGATTACTAAATAAATCAGTTTATATTGATTCAGAGGATCTTCTGATTGATGGAAAATATGGAGAATTCCTTGGTGTTCCCTTCTTCTATAAAATATGCTCAGTATTGGTCCATATTTCACTTTCCACACTAGAAAAACTGTCACTTTTGCAATTCATCCAGACCCCAACATTCTGAGGACTGGAAATCCTGAAGTCACTCCTAATCTCTAGTTCATACCCTCCACACTAGAAAAGTTCAAGTTTCACTTCTGTAATTCATCCAGTCCCCACCACTTTGAAGACTTGGAATCCTGAAGTTTCTCCCAAATATTAGCGTCTCTAATGGCAGGACAGAAAACTGCTGCCATGCCAACCAGCCAGCTTACATCTATTTTCAACTGACAGCATGCACACATCTCATGCTGATTTTGCCTAAAGCTTTTTCCATTCTTTTGACTTTTAACCTACGTAAGTGAACAATTAGAAGGCAATATAACATTAAGAATTAACCTCTTTTAAGATCATAAACCTTTACAGAAAATAAATCTATAAGATTTATTTTCTGTCTTAATACTTATAATTTCAGACACTGTAGTGTTGTATAATTATTCCTGTGAGGTGCAGTGTGTGAGCTGTTTACATGAGATGAATGGAACCATGAACTTATGAGTACACGCTCCATTACACTCATAGTGTATTGCTCCTTAATTTACATCTTGCTTTGGGTCATGCAGGGATTATTCTGGCAGTTTCTATATAGCTGTTTCACATTCTGTAGATTTATCTCCCAAGGCTGCTTTTACTTCTCTGAGTTGAAAACCATTCGGTAGAAAAAAAATTTACCATGCATTTGTCAGATAAATTTCCTACTTATCTTATTTTGCTTATGGCTACATAGTGATATAAGGGAGGAAGAGAGAAACATAAAGACCATGACTTACTTTAATCAAAAAAGTAAAATAGAGAGCTTGAAGACAATTAATATAATTACATTTTTATGAGCAAAGATGTAAATATATTATTAAAAATGTTCTCTTATAGAGCACACTCAGTATAAGAAAAAAAATCTCAGTAACACTAGCCTGTGCAAATCTATAACAGGTTTTCTAGAATATTCCTTCTGCCTAAGGAAAGCTGAAAACAATATCATTGATGTAAAATTGATAAAATTAGCTAAATGAATCCTAAACATTACAGGAAAATTCTCCGTTATATAAAGTATTATTGTGTGTGAATAAATACTGGTGAATGTGAAAACAGTTTCTGCATGTAACAAGGGTCTGACACAGCAGTCGTGAGAACTGAAGAGTTTTCAGTTCCTTCAATTTTGGCTAAACCATATAATTTACTTGACACATAATAAGGGTCTCATCACAAGAATGCTCCCAAGAGACTGGATTTTCTTTCCTGCTCCAGTCCTATTGATCTGGTTCAGGATGGCAAAGACCACTAACACATGTCAGGGGTCCATATACACTGATTGTTACAGATACACTGAGAGTTCAAAAAGCAAACAAGAAAAGCTCTAAAGAAAAGGGTAAAATATGGTTAATTTGCCCCAATTACATTATGACAACAGATTTCTGAATTAGAATATCATTCATGTAGAAGTTGATTTTCAAGGCAGCTTGCACAAAATGGAAGTATAAGGCAAAAGTTGTGATCCCCTTAGCTTTCAGAATGGAACACTCTATCTCCTAACTCATAGCATTAATAATAGGGTCATGGAGGTATAAGTGATATACTCAAGAAAATGTGGTCAAAAGATTTTCTGAGGTGACTTTCCAATTAAAAGCTAAGGGGTATGTGTTAGCATTGATGTTCAGTATTTGTAAGTGTATAACGAAGGATGTTTAAACTGTTTGTTGCCTGTTTCAATATCTGAGATGCCTTTTTTATCTGTTTTGCCTTCAGCATTTTCCCAGGAGAATTGTCCCATGAGAAGCACAGAAGAGTTATTTAGGAAAGTACAAAAGGCTAGAAGAGGAATGGGTTGAAATCTAGAAAAATAAAATTTAGTATCAGGAAACTCATGCTGGGAAAGGGTGAAACCCCATGATTTTTAAAATATGTTTGGACAAAACACTGGATAATGTATTGTAAAGAACAATCCTACCCCATCTGTGGTATACCAGCAATGTACATCCTATTTCAGAAGTGTTGGCCTTACTTCAAAAAATGACATAGCTGAAAATGGCTAAACTCAGATTTACTAATAAAGAGAGATTAAAACAGTTTGATTTTTTTTTCTACCCAAAACTGAAGATTGACAGAAAGTGGAATATAAAATAATGAATTTCATAGAAAAACTATGTTGGTCATAAACACTATCCCAAATGTAACATATAGTAAAGGCAATACTTTTATAAAAGATGCAAAAATAATGTCTGAGATTTATTGTTATAGAGAGGCATTAGGGCAAACAGTTTAGCAGAATTCAAAAAGACTTTGTTATTTAATTAAAGATGAAGAACATGTGCAGCGATTACTGTACAAGAGACCACATTACCAGCCAGCTTCCTTCACTGAGATCATCCTTAAGTAGCCTCAAGCATATTCAATATAATTTTATCCCACACTTATCAAAAAAGCCCCATTTTAAGCAAAGGATACTTCTGTTCCTTTAGTAGTTGCTTGATATAGGTTTTGGAGCATATGCTTGATAGATCAAGAAGATGAAAGAAATGTGAATTATCATGCTTCATGACATTCATGGTATAAAACAGCATTTCTCAAACTGGGGTCTGCAGACCCCTGGGGATCGGCAAGGGTACTCCAGCAGGGATGGTTCTTTGACTGGAGGCATGAGGAGCTCTCAACGGTTAGAGTTGCCACCTTATTTCCAGCAGCTTTTTTAATCCAGTTTCTGGGGTTTCCTACTTTAAGGTAGTCAATCTGAATTTGAGATTGTGGGAGATGATGAACTCATGGGTTCTTTGAATTCCATGAGAGGGAACATATCCCAGACACTATTAGTAAGTCTCTGGATCAGACTAAGGCAGAAGTGGCCAATCTGTGGCTCTGGAGCCGCATGCGGCTCTTTAGAAGTTAATATGCAGCTCCTTGCATAGGTGCTGTCTCTGGGGCTGGAGATACAGGTGCTAACTTTCCAATGTGCCAGTGGTGCTCACTTCTCAACCCATGGCTCTGCTCAAGGTCCTGACCCCACTCCATCCATTCCCCCAAGGCTCCTGACCCTTCCCCAGAGCCTGCCAGTTGCTCCTCCTCCCCTTCTACCCCAAAACCTTCTGCTTATAGAGAAACAGCTGATTGTGGTGGATGGGAGGCAGAGGGAGGGAGATGGAGATGGAGAAGGAGATGGAGGGAGAGGGAGAGGGTTAGGGAAGCATTGATCCATGGGGCTGTCAGTGGGCAGGGGCACTGGGGGCAGGACGAGGGAGCTGATGAGGTGGGTGGCATATTATTGTGGCTTTTTGGCAATGTACATTGGTGAATTCTAGCTCCTTCTCAGGCTCAGGTTGGCCACCCTTGGACTAAGTGGAAATACGGGGTACAGGTGTCAGGTTGGTTTCTTGATCATATTCTGTTTCTGCTGTCTGTTCAACATATATGAAGTATATTTTGTATATCTTGTGACTGAGTTTGACAAACGGAAGCGGTATAAACTGAGAAAACTGATGACTGGAGTGTGTGTCTTTAACAGGCTTATGACCTGACTGACATACAGCAGCATTTTCAGAGTCATGTACAGCAGTATACCTTGTTGAGTGCTAATGCTTGCTTTTTATGGCCCTTTTGAAATGTTTTTGTGTTTGTACTCATCATTTGTCTCATTTCGCTTTTAGCTGGATTTTAGGATTTTAGATCATAGACTGGTCTTATTTGTGCTAGTGCTTCCCTCTAGTCAACACCATCACCCATATTAGCATTTTAATATTCTCCTTTTACAAGATGTGAATTTTCAAGACTGTTTTTTATTATTTCTGTGGAGACTAGGTTGTTCTGAAGGATACTTTTTTCAATTTGACGCAGTCATGGGAAGTGGGTAGAGTTAATATTAAATGTATTTGTTAGCAAGACCTTTCTCAAATGGATGCACCTACTCAGTTTTGGTATGTGTGCGTAGCCTGGAAAAGAAACTTAAAGACTGGAAGGTGTTTGGACACTTCAAGAAGTCTTTGAGCCAAGTGCTTTTGGATACTGTAGGTTTTTGCTATGGGTTTTTTCTCAGACCTGTATGCTGCTTCAGATTTCCTTGAGGGTCTCCCCAGAAGCTCCATGTTGGATGTGGACAGACTTGAGCATGACTTGGTGCTCTCAGATCAGACTTTTGTCCTAACTGCCTTTGCTCCAGGGAAGGTACCTAGTATTGATGGTTTGCCTATTCATGTCTACAAGGCCTCTTGGACACTTTTTGGGTCTGTCTTGCTCCGGGTCCTTCAGAGAGCACCAGGGAGAAACTATTGGCATTCAGTTAACACTGAGCTGTTCTTATCCTACTGCCTCTTAGGGGGACTTGGAGATGTGGGGAACTGGAGAAAAGTGTCCCTACTTTTCTGATAATGTGACTGTTTATTACACTTGCTTGCAATGTTCAGGTTTTGATTGAATGTCTATATTTTCTTAAGCAGGCTTCCTAAACTCTTATTAATTGGGGCAAGAGTGACACACTCCTGCTGAGATTTGGGCAAACTTCTCTGTAGGCATTACTGTGAAGTCGTAACAGCTTTAAGTAACTGGGAATTATGCTGGGACCAGAGAATTTGGGTCAGTATTGGGTGGGTGTGATGAAAAAGTTGGAAGGGAGTTGCAGAGTTGGAAGTGGTGTATGCCTCAAATCTCTTTCTGAAGCTGGTTGTTCATAATTAGCAATTATATTAAATGAATTATATTAATTTTGTAGCATAAGAACTCAGAAGATTCTTTTGGACTTTTTCATGGATGGCCATCACTGAATGAGCAAAACATTTTGTATCTGCCTGTTGTGGAAAAAGGATCAAGGTCTTAACTGATCATTTAAGCCATTATTTTTCAGTTATAGACTCTGCAGCAGTTGTTTTTGGAAAAGCCTCTTCCATGGACTCAACTGGTCTTCAAGCTAAAGCCACAGGACAGGAGTCTGGAGTTCCCATGGCTGCTGGCTGAAAACTTTACTATAACCATGCCATCAGTATTCCTACTTTTGCTTGTACACATTTAATCTCTTCCCTTATTGCATCAGGTGTAACAAAATTGTTGTTTTTATTGATTTTGATAATCTTACGTACATTTCAGTGGATATTCTTGCTGCTAAACTTGGTTTTCATTCTGTTTGTTGAGTTTTTAATAAATGACAAATCAGCCTCCTTACAGGTAGTATTGCCAGTCTAAATAGTTGCTTCCTTGAGCTGCAAGCCATCCCTAATTGTACTAACATTTCTATTCTTTTCTCTGTTACTCCTGCTATCGATTGGGATATTGAGAAGCATGTCAGTTTGCTAGCTTTTAATGGTTCTTATGAATTCACTAGGCCATAAATTATTGTATGCATGCAGTAAAGACCTGTCATTTTTAGGGACTTTTTGACTGTCCTGATTCAACATGAAGGCAACAGTTTATAGGGGAAAACTCCCACTAATCTGTATATAAGCCTCTGATTGTAATCAGTATGCGTGTTGGGAACCCCAGGTCTTGAATGCTGGTCACAGGATTCTTAGGCACTAGTAAGCACCAACTTGCCACCCAATAACATATTAAGAAATGCTAGGGCAGAAGCTGAACCCCAACAGAAGATGTCAGTCCTGGAAATTAGTTGCCAGAATGCTGATGGTTCCTAAATGGTCCACGTCTTCCATATAAACCTCACACTAGACTACAAAGTTGTCCATGCAACTGGCATCCATCCTGCTCTGGACAGTGTGTATCTTGAGTGTCCTTCTTCTGCTCTCCTGGCATTCCTGGCATCCAACTTGTAAATCCTATCTTTGGTTTGTTGTCTGCCTCTATACCCTGGTATCCTGACCTGGCTGACTGTTGACTCCTGTCCTGTGACTGTAAACCCGGCTCAGATCCCTAGGTCTGGTTTCACATGACCTGGCCTTGACAACGGGTGATCTTCAATGGTAGAATATTCATGGTACTATTGCTACAAATGTGTATTCATTGTTTGACTCCAGAGGTATCCATGTTATGCCCTTTTTGTGATGGAGACTGTTTGCATATGTTACTTACCTGTTCCATGTTTAAGATGAGCAGGTTACTTCAGTGGCCCAGTGGCTCTATCTTTCAGTTATTGTCTCCTGATTTCACTCATATTGTATTGATTTTCACAGCTAAATACAGAAAAACAAATATGTTGAATACATTGTGAACTTTATCTTGGATCAAGCAAAGATGGCCATTTGAAAAGCAGAAGATGAAACGTACCTTGCCCTGGAGTTACTGATGTTCTTTATTTTTTAGTTTTATTTTTTAGGGTTCTAGTTGTTTGATTCCTGCGTTTGAAGTTTAAATGTTTACACATTATTTGGATCCATTTATTCAGCAGTGGGCTATTGGAAATGCTGTTATAGATGGGGATTTGTTTTTGAATTTGTTATTCCTTTTTTGTTAGCATTTTATGTATTTATTTTATTTAAAATATTATTAAAAATTAAACTCTTTTTCTGGCACCATGATTCTTTAACTATTTAATCCACAGTAGAACAGCTTCAACAGGAGAGACTGAGAGCCCCACATCACTCCATAGCCCAGCAATTAGGGCATTTGCCTAAGTGGAAGCTGTCATAACCTTAAAGGAGACCTAAAATTCCTCCTTACCTGTAAGGGGTTAAGAAGCCCAGATGGCCTGGTTGGCACCTGACCAAAAGGACCAATGGGGACAGAAAATATTTTCAAATCTGGGGAGGGGGAAGGCTTTGTTTCTATGTTCTTTGTGGGTGTGTTCTCGGGGAAAGCAGAGAAGCACCAGGTCATCAACTCCTTCTATAAACTATTTATTAAGTCTCAATATTACAAAAATTGTAAGTATAGCCAAGCAAAGTGTGTCAGTTTATCTTTGTTTTATTAGTTTGTAAATTTTCCCTTTATTATAGACTTATAGAAAGTGACCTTCTAAAAACGTTAAATTGTATTACTGGCACGCAAAATCTTAAATTAAGAGTGAATAAATGAAGACTTGGTACATCATTTCTGAAAGCTGCCTCATTTAGAGTGACAGAATTTTACCATCAGAATCACATTGTGTGTAATATTTTGTTAAAGGATGCATAAAGGTACTTTCAGATATGTATGTTTCTGTAGATACCATAATGGTATAACAGGCATACTATGTCCTTGGTAATGTTAGGCATTTGAGCTGATTAGCTTGAAAAGCAGATTAAAACTACTGATTTTTTTCATCAGAAACCTTTAATTCCTTTACCGCTGTAAGGAAACAGTTGTATTAGAAGGGCTCTTGAACAACAATATTCATTTTTTTCTAGCACTGTTGAAGGCTTCACATATGAGTCATGTTCACTCTAAATAAAAGGATTGTCATTGAAACTGAAAGCTATTGTGTATTATCAGCAAGTAACTCCTTTCTTTCTTCATCCCCTATGATCTGATTGCCAAAGGCAAGTCAGAAGTGTTGTTGTGAGGCAAGCCATAAACTCAGGTCTGCTTGGAAAATATAAATTTAAGTGGCAATAACTATTTGAATTATTTTTTTTTCATGGAGAGAGAGAAAATTTAAGGAACAGTGCTTAATTTTAAACTGAAACGTCTAAACTTTGTTGTCCTAATGCAGAGGTGGGCAAACTAAGGCCTGTGGGCCACATCCTGCCAGAGTCAGATAGGGGGAGGGAGCCAGGCTATTTGTGGAGGCACAGCCTTTCCTACCCAGGTCTAGTGTACTCAATTGCTCCCTGTAAGAATGTGCTACTTACAGCTTACCAGTCCTGGTGCCCCATAAATAGCACATTCCTATGGGGAGCAATTGAATACACTACACCCGGCGCTGGATCTCACAGCTGTGCTGCCTGGTAGGGGCTCACAGCCACATCACCCAGAGTGCCGATGGAACAGCAAGCTGAGGCTGGGCGGGAGGGGGAAAGGGGCTAACCTCCCTGGCCAGGAGCTCAAGGGCCGGCCAGGACAGTCCCACGGGCTGGATGTGGCCTGTGGGCCGTAGTTTGCCCACCTCTGCTTTAAGAATTTAAATGACAAAGAAATATTGCTTTGTTATGAGGCAGTGAAAAGAATACCATGGATAAATATAAACCATCTTTTGGCCAGTTTTAGATCAGATGTCTCTTTTGGACTCTTACCCACATTAAGTAGCACTTAAATCCAAAAAGAGAATTTGGTGCATACTGGGGATCTTGCTTTGAAAATTGGACTGTGGCTCATAGTCTTAGATAAAAACTATATTACATTGGAGTTGAGATTGCTATATTTCTGTAAAAATTTTTTCCTCATACATTGATGCGTATTACATTTCCCAAACAAGTCTTACAAACCCAGAAAATGCAGAACTAAGAATATTTGAGTTAGGCAATGAAGTTTGTTGCTCGCCTTAAATACATTCTTCCCTACAGTGATGACATGAATTATGATTACCATGTAGTATTATTTTAGCCCCACATTAGATTAAACTGACTTTTAAATTTTGTATTCTTCACGGATGTCACTACAGATTAGTCCTTGACAATAAAGATAGCTACTTTGTTCCCTGGGAGCACCTTGTCTTCACTCTCCTTAGGAACAGTGGGACTCTGTCTCTATTTTGAAAGAGGTCATTTTTGCTAATGGTAGCCCTGTAACTTCATTACTAGTGAGGGCTAAAGGAATGATAGCCATTTTTAAAGAGGGAAGTTCTTTGAGGAGTTCTCCATGAAAGAATATTGTCAGCCTCTGCTGCAGGAAGGGAGAAAACCTTTCATTTATGAAGAACAATGGCAAAAAATAAACATTATTCCCACAAACAAATTAATAAAAATAAAATCCTCACATGTAGACTACACGCATGATTTCAGTGAGTTTAAACTGCTTGGGAAGTTTGAAGAGTCTGCATTCCATTACTAAGATTATTTGGTTCAAAAAGTAGTTTGGCATAGTGTGCTTCATTTCTCAAAGACCTCATTTTAATACAGAAATTAATTAATAGATTTACTTAGATCTTCAGAAGATTCATTCTGCGCCCAAGGACTAAATGATTTTATTTGAGGGAGGATAGGATTTATTTCTCATGTGCAAAAAAGTGAATCCTGTAAGTAAAAAAACTGAACTGAACCCTAATTATGTGAGCACTGTTTGTGGGTCCATAAATGAAACAGTTTAAGACTGTATATGTTCAGAGACAGTTTAAGTTCTAACATGTTTTCAGTCACAACTGTCACAATTTTATTATGAGTCTTGTGATACTTAGTGTTTTTTTTTAAAAAAAGGCGCAGCTCCTGGAGTCATGTGAGTTACTGAGAATCTCAGTGTTTTAAATTTATTTACAAAAATGTTTCTAGACCTCATGGCTGCAAAGAAAAAAAGCTCATATATGTTTGTTGCAATTCTCTTAACTTTTCTCTCATTCGAGAAAATAAAGACTGTTCTGTTACTTGTAATTTTTCTGCACACCTTGACTAATGAAAGAGATGGTTTACTCCTATGATACTGTTATTCAGAAATTAAACCTTGGGTACTAACCAATAAATTTAGATTGCAGCACTAGCTATGTAACCTTTAGTAACATTTATGTTGAAATGTTCCCAGTTAATATTAAGGTATTAAAGATAAGAATGTAATAACATCCAACTTAGTTTTCAGGTTTGAACCTCTAGGTTGATTATAGAAAATTTAATTAGTAGAGGACAGTATGTGACACTTTGAATGATACAAACCAAAGTTTATTAAAAATAAATATGATTGCTTAAGCGAGCAGGCATGCAATTACTATTTACAGAATACTACAATTATGCTCACATTCAAAAATTGAATGGTGTATCAATGGGCAAGTAGTACTCTGACAGCAGAGTGAAGTACAGCCTTACAAATTCTGGAACCTAACCTTACCCTTTTGGCATTATTTAGAGCTGTCATGCAATCTATCAAGGCTACTCCTTTTATACTCCATTATAATACTAATTAACATTAAACTGTCCCATTACCATAATTATATTTCTGCCACCTCCTTATTGTTTCAATACATTATACTTTATTTAAATTAACAACTGCATCAATGTCCTTCACACACTATCAGTAGAGCTGGCATTTTAAGAAAACATTCACAATTCTTAAAAATGCTTATTAAAAACATGCCTTAAATCAATTATAACAAAAACATAATAATAAAGTAATGCTGGAATATGTCCTTATTAGCTCTCACTTTCCTATCACGCTCTGTCTCCATCTTTCCTTTTACATTTCTCACACTAGAAATTTCAATTCCCTATCCTCCTCTTAACTTAGGCCACAAACTTAACTTCTACTTATTTCTTAAATTAAACCATCCTATAGGTCCGGGGTCTCCAAACTTTTTGAGATGAGGGCCATATTAGATTTTTGAAGGGGCTTTGCAGGCCGCTGCTGCGGCCCTGCCCCCTCTTTGCTCCTCCAGCCACTGCCACAATCCCCCCTTTGCTCCTCCAGCCACGCTGCTGCTACAGGCCCCCCTTTATTCCTCCTGCCTCTGCCATGGCACCCACCCTCTTTGCTCTTCCAGCTGCACCATGGGGGCACTCACCCTTCTGCACATGGGGCCACCGGCAGCAGCTTGCGCAGGGCGGGGGGGCAGGGGGGCAGCGGCGGCTTCTCCATGTGCCTGCTCAGCTGGGGCCCAGGGGCCGGACAAATTGATGCCATGAGCCACATCCGGCCCCTGGGCTGTAGTTTGGAGACCCCTGCTATAGGTGCTTGAAGTGCTGTCTAAATAATCCATAAACCACAAAACATCTAACTTAGCATGCCAAAATTGCAATAAAAATTGCTCACCTTTTGTGCAATTGGTGACAGTTAAGTCTATGATAGAACTGGATGGCCATACATATTACATACACTTACATTTGAACTTGGGGTTGGGGGAAATGTAACCCATAGATCTCAGAAATATATAGCTCAATACAGTGGTAACTGGATGAACATCCTGTGGTATGAAGGAGGTCAGACAAGATGATCTAAAGGTCTCTTCTGGTCTTACATTTTATGAATCTTTACTCTTCTGTTCAGCTTTACTCTTGAACTTCTCAAGACAAAAATCAGAAACCTTCCAGGTAGTGATGATGTCATGGATGCTTAAACAAATATTATCTCTCTTTTATTCAAAGATGGTGTCATTTTCTTCACAAACTTCAACTCTTCCATATGCAGTTCAATATCCATCATACATTTTTTTCACTATTCTCAGTGTATAAGGGAAAATGTCCTGTCAATTTGGTGTTATAAGTGTGCATGTCCATGCATTTTTTTTCTTTTGCTTATAATTCAGTATCAAATTTGAATATAAAACAAATAATTTCTCCCCAGTGATCCCGTACATCTCAAATTCCATTTCCCCTTTGAGTCTGTTAAACCATTGACATAACCAGGTCTGCTGCTAACTTCAGATGTGAAAAAAAAAACAGAAATAATATTTAATACAAATAGAACACTAAGGCTCCAATGCGCGAAGCTGTCCTATGCTTGGAAGATTTTAGTATGGATATGAAGAAATGGGATCTTGCATACTTGACCATCATGGTAAGGAGAGAGTTTCAGAAAATATATATTGCAGCTAAACACATTGAGAGCTCTACACCTGTGGAATTCACTTCTTACCTTAGCTTATTGTGGCCAGAATCTATTAACTTTCTAGCCCCATTGTAAATACCTTTATTCTTCTGTGCATTTTCAGAATAGTTTTGGGGGAAGTGGGAGAGCCTTATGAGAAATCCAGTAGGATCTGTGAGTTTATTAATGTATTTAGACAAAGATCCAAACTACCTCCATTTTTTTCTAAACTGGTTTTAATGGTGCCATACTGAATATCCCATATTTTACATAGTTGATTTTAACATCGAAATCCATCAGCAACACTTTGCTCTGACACAATTAGAAGACCATAATTTTATATTTTCTCTCCTTGTCTCCCACATCTATTGAAAAAATGCTTGGAAACTTCAGACAATTGCTCTACTGATGAGTCTTGCAAGGCTTTTACCCCATTTCTAAATAACTTTAAAAATAATCTTGAAAGGAGCTTATTACTGTCTGTCAATTTATACCACAGCAAAAATATCTTCCTTAAAAATTACACAGAGAATTAAATGACACCTTCATAGAAGGCTTCTTTTGTGTGTGTGTGCACTAAAGTGCATGCTAGGACTATAACTATGCAAGGACCTCTACAAAACATGTCATTTTAGTCATTTGTTTCTGAAAAGTCTTACCAAAAAGTCTGGTGTTCCTAATATAAATAGTAACTAGTTTTGATAATTAAATTGATGTCATATATTTGTAATCTAAAGTACTAATGAAATCTACTTTAACCATGCTTCCAAATAAGTTATCACATTATTTTCTATTTGATTTAATTTTACTTCCCTTTTAAATAATTATTTTCAGTAGTTGGATATAATAAATTAGGGATGGAAAATACAGTATATAAATTTACTTTGGATGCTTACTCAAGACTTGCCTGAACTGTATTAAACTCTTGGATCTACAAAACTGATTTATAATTTCTCAAGTGCAGTCTCCCTGGTAAGACTTCTGGCATTCCAACATTTGTTCTGCCAGTTGATGGAGACTAGCTCCAAACAAAAGCTATCCATATGTAGAGTCAAAAAGTCACCTTTCTGGCATTTTGTTTTATTAAGACATAGACAATTCCAAAATATCACTACATGAGCCAAATCCCAAGCTTTCATCCTGTTAATGTCTGCTCCTAGGGTTGCTTTCCCCACCAAAACCTTATCCCTAGGTTTGGCTATACCTGGAGTTCTTCTCTAGGGACCTCTCTATCCCTCACTCTAGTTTCTTCTCCCAGAGACCTATTCTACTACTACAGTGCAAGAATTTAAATGGAATAGAAGTCCCATCTGTTTTTTATTTGGGATGGAGTCAAAGTAAGGCTGCACTTACCAAACTATGTTGCCTTAAAAGTTTCACTACTGCCCAGTGAGGTAACAGGAGACTCCTGTCATCATGTTACCTGTCACCATTGCATCCTAAGCTCAGGGACAAGCACCAACTTCCATCTTCTTACTTGAGTTCAAAAACTGATGATTGCAAATGCCCCCATAGTCTCCAGTCACTTACTAGTGGCTAGTGCTGACTAGTACCTAATAGACCTGAATGAGTCCTTTATCTGAACCAGTTTGCCCACTCTAGTCTAAAAAATAGATGAATACCAACCTTATATCTTGTTATTATACATTTGTTTGTTTCTTTGTTTGTTTGTTTCAGTCATTTCTGATTCTATATTACAGAGATATTTGTCCAGAAGAGGTAGTCAGATATTTTCTTCGACTCAAACACAACTGTGTGTAGTTTTTTTTTCTTAAAGGAAAAGAGAAAATTAGATCTGGTCAAAAATGAAATATTATTTCTGAGAAAAAAATAGAAGAAATTATACACACACACACACACACATTTTTGTCTCCATTTTTTCCCCTTTTCCAGAAGGAGCTTAAAAAAGGTAGTGAAAGTGTAGGGAAGGGGCAGGAGGACAGGATTTTTTTCTAAAACTTTTCAACTCTGACAAAACTCTATTTTTTCGTTGGAAAAAAAAGATCAATGCATTTCAACTAGTTATACTAAGAATATAATTTAGGGGGAAAAAAACCATTCCTGAGCATCACAGCAATCAAATAATAGTGACAGTATATACAACCTGAGCTATTAATTGTCACATAATTTCTCACTTGATCAGATACATTCACAAATACCCCTTATGCTCTTTATCTTTGATATATTTATACTTAATTTCAACGTTTAGTTCATTTTTTCCTATATTCTTTCCCATAGATTTATCTCTGTAGATCAACCAAGGTACGAAGAGATAAAAACATAAAGGTGTATTGACCCTCTAAGTGCATTGAGTAGGGCCAAGGAATTCTAAATTACATGATTTGGCATGAGTATGGGAATAATTTAGGTTTAACAATTCGGTAGAATAAAAAGGAAATATGTATCATACACTGAATGTAAGATATGGGATAGAGTTTGCAGACTGCTGAAAGGTCTGAGGATAATTTTAAGAATTCTTCATTTATGTGTATTCTAATGGCTGTAGTAAAATGGATAGGGAGTGTAGGGAAAATATTGGCATTTGGCACAAGTCTGGAGCTGTTCTACTTTATGCTATCTCCCATCCCAAAGGGTGGTTATTGCATCAGGCTAACACGAAGGCGTTGATGCTTCTAGGCCACATCTCCTTTGTTCTAGCCCTGCATGTGTATTGAGATATAAAGTGGTGGAGGAGCTGTTACACCAGCCCTGCACCATTCAGGGATTTCCTTGTATAGATGATCACTAATTTAGTTTGCTTTTTGCCAATGGATCTGCATGAAGCAGACGCAATAGGCTGCTGAATCTGCACCATTGCTGGTATGTGGTATGGTACACATATTTCAGGTACCCCTAGATCAATGAAACCATACATTGCTATGAATTTTTAGGCAGAATTCCGTATTTATTTCAATAGTGAATGCTGCTTGAAAACTGATGGCATGGTTTAGCCTATGGGTAGGACAGATAGAGCATTTCAGTACTCATTCCTTTACATTACAGTAGGGACAATGCTATGGTTTTTCACCATCATTGTCAGAATGATGATCACCTGAAATGTTGTTACAGCAGTTGAGAATAAATTTAGAGATTATCCATCCAACTAATTCTGTAAAAGTGAATGTGAAAATGTGATATGGAATGTTCCTTTTTTTCCCGTGCAAGGTCTTATTTTTTTTACTCTCTCTGGATAAAATATTAAAAATTACAAAAGTATTATTTTTAAACATTGCTTTGTAGTATGGTAAGATTTTGTCCTTAAGGTATGAGAATAGATTTTGGTGCCATATGGCAGTAAAGTTGCTTTGGGAATAACTCATTGTTACTGAACTGTAGGGTAATTACTCAGAGCAAATTCCAGTGAACAGACTTAATTCGTGTGCTTCTTTTTCTTTGAGATTTAATCTGATATTTTTTAAACATATGTGCTGTAACCACAAAACCACAGCTTCTTCTGAGATGAAAAATGTATCTGTTCCCTGGATACTTCAGAATGCATGAATAAAAAGTAAGTGACTAGAGAATAAACATGAGCTCACATTTAAAATAACAAAGGTAGAAAAGGTGTCCAAATACTTCTACAGTATAGAGTAGTTAAGTAACAGGTTCATAGTTCTCATGGGCTTTGACTATAGCAGGAAATGTGATCCAGTCGAGTGCCCCAAAGACACAAAGTTACAGAAGTCCTTGAGTATCACTAAAGGACAGTACTCTGCTTTTGGGGATTGTGGGGGAATGTATAATGCCATTTAGTATTTACATAAGCTTTTAAGGTGTAACTGAGCAATAAATACAGTTGCATTCACATTTCTTTTTTTTCAAATCAGGCAATCTTTTTTTACTTATTTTGTAAATTCCTACAACCCCCACCCACCCAACACACACACCATGTTTTAGTTTATTCTTCACAAGACAAATGATAACTAGCAAGGATTAACACAGTGTACCAGATCCTGTCACAGATATTTGTCAGAAAATGCCACTCATAAACCAATGTTGGTTTCAGTGTTGTTGTAGCTGAGTTGGTTCTAGGATATGAGGAAGTTGTATAAACCAAATAAGACTAAATTTTTCTTCAGGGTCCAAATGAAAGGATCTGAAAATAAAATAAAATTGGTTTTATACAGGAGACCTACAAAGGGACAGTATAAAGGACTCCTTCCCTGCAACGCTGGTGCATGGTGTGGGATATCTATGCAGACATTACATGGCTATTATGATATCTTATTTCACAGACCCATCTACCATAATTCTGCTTATCCTTGACCATAATTTAGCATCTACCACTTTGGCCTCTCAGAGACATCCAAAATGGAGCAGTGCACATTCTCCTTCAATGCCCACATAAATGTGGTGTGTACTGCTGGATATTTTGGTGGGAAACTGAGCTTTTGATTGCTGAAGGGGGTTCATTTGTCTTCAAATAAAGCAGGAAATTCTCTCCATGTGTATGGAATTCCCAGTACTAAAATGGGAATACTTGTACATCAGAAAGGATGAAATCCTACAATATTGCTGGACATTAAGGGCTGCTATGGTATGGTGAACTGAGCACAGAGCTGAGAATCAGCAGGTTTGTATGCAGTGATCCAGACCTGTGCTTGGCTATGCCTATTGTGAGGAGAAGCATAGGAAAACCAGTACAATAGAGATAAGCTTATAAAGGAAAAAGCTCTGAAATTTGGCAGAAACAATAATATAATATAAATAACAGAAGAATAATATAAAGTAACATCAAATACTTGCTTAGGAAAATAATAAATTGGAAATTACCAGCACAAGAACTTTTTTTCAACAGGCCATGATACCCCAAAGAAAATCATCCCCTCCTCCACCCCAGCTGCAAAATGAAATTTCACTCCCTGCTGTCCCACTGTCTCCTCTTTCAGACCTGTGAGTCTACTTCGCTTTGATGATGTGATTACACGCTCCGTGTCACCAGGTCTACCTGCAAGTGACAGCTCCTCAACAGGAAGACCACAGCCATTCTTCAGGTGTCCAAGCTCTATTCCCTCTGTTAATGTCTCAATGGCCAGCCTCACCAGTCATAAGTCTTTTTTTTCTTTGCCTCATTCTTCTTTAACCACCTCTCAACTGCCTTTCGATGCATCCTGACGCCCCTCTCCTCCCCACCCCAGCTGCCCTCTCATTGGTTGTGTCTCTCCCCAGGCCAACATCCTCTGCTGCCGCACCACTGCAGCAGCAGGTGCTAATGGCATAGACAGGGTTACTCTAGGTACACTACTCCCCAGGGGAGGAAGTATGATCCTGTGGTTAAGGACCGGGACTCATGAAATCTAAATTCAATTTCTGGCTGTGTTACAGACTTCCTATGTGATCTTGGAGTAAGCATTTAGTCTCTCTGTGCTTCTGTTCTCATGGGATACATTCATTAATGTTTGTGGTGCACTCAGTTACTACAGTGGAGCAGACCATGTACGTACAGTTCTGTTTCTGATCCACTGTATGATATTGAGCAAGTCAGTTAACACTCTATACCACAGTTAATCTCTTTTAAAACGGGCTGAACAATGCTTTGTAAAATACTTTCAGATCTACCAGTATAAAGTGCTATATGGAGGCCTTGTATTATTTATTGTAATGTGTGTTGTGGACAACCAGCTTCTGTGTTAATTTTCAGTTACCCTACTGAATGTAATGTGTTATCATAATGCAGCTGAAGTAGAGAATAAAGGCAATGTATTATTCTGTGTATCGAGAAGAGGCCGTTAAGTAAGTCTGTACTGAATATATTCTGCATAACAGACTTTAACATTTGATCAGTAGCTTATTCTAGCACTAACCCTGACATTGCTAACAGAAAGAGGAAGGAAGTGAAATATTATGGAAGTTTATAATCAATAAATAATGAACAGCAGTAATGTATTGAACAGTAAATCAATGACAGCAGCTTGTACCCATTTTCATGTTGACACAAACATAACATATAATTAGGCATAAACAATATGATGTTAATTTCTAAAGTATCTAAGAAATTATTGATGTTATGAATATTTATATGCTTAATATATCAAAGTGTCATAAACTCCTTTTTTGGCAAGTTAGAAATTGTTTAGATGCTCACTTATGTACATTTAGACAAAGTCATGGACTGTGCAGTTTACTGTCAAAATGAATAATCCTTTTGCTAGCTTGAATGCAGAGATCTGACGCTCTGCAACATTTTCAGTCATTAAAAATCAATATGGGCTTAAAGGAAAATATGCCATGCTGCTATGTTGATAATTATAAATTTTCAAATTATCTGTACTACTTTTTCATTCATATCATCTCTTTTTGAGAAAATGTCCCACGAGAATTAAAATCTGATACACAAAAATGTTCAAATACTAAATATTTCTCCTGGGTAGACTTATAATAAATATATCACTGCACAGATGCCAAAAAAGAAAGGTGCAATATGTTTATGTAAATAGTAATGAACAAGTATGCTAAATAATGTTTTAATGTAATCAGCCTCAATACTGTAAATTAATGTCTTTTTTTGTCTCCCACTTTAAACTCACAAAGAAAGGTTGACTATTGATATTACTTTAAAATTCAATTCAATTAGAAACATATTTTCTCCCAGTTTTTTCTTCATGTTATTTCTTTAATTTACTGATTTATGAAAGACATTTTACAGCAAAAAATGCAATTTGCATTACAGTATATGAATGATACTCACAATACTGATCTGATCTTGCGGTTTTATATTGATTTTACTGTATGTATTTCATTAAGCCACCAACAAAGTGTGTTCTTCTAGATTCTTTCTAGATTTGATCAAGTCAATAAATTCTCCAGCTGTGATGTAAATACTCCCATACCATTATGTATTATCCTAACATTTCACAGGAGAAAGGATCTCCATTCCAGAAACACAATAAAAATGTGATGACATTGAACCAATAGCTTGTATTCTTAAGTTCTTTTAATGTTTTTCATGCTCTTTCTCTGATAGATAATGTTACCTGATGAAAAAAAAGAAATATATGCATGTTGATTATGTGCTGATTTTTGGAAGCTGCATAAATTAAATTACAAAAAAAAAAAAAAAGAAAGATCAGGCTGATGAACTGTCAAATGATGTTTTATCCTGAATATATGAAAATGAAAACTAACATTTCATATTAGTACAGCTACAAATTTTGGGCAGGATGTGGGGATTACTTAGTGAAAATCATTGGCCTGTGTTATGCAGGAGGTCAGACCTGATGATCATAATGGCCCCTTTTTTCCTTAGAAATCTGTTTGTGTGTGTGTGTGTGTGTGTGTGTGTGTGTGTGTGTGTGTGTGTGTTTTCAATGACAGTTATCTCTGCTACATATAAAGTGCTCACAAATCTGGTGACTAATTGAAAAGGAAATGTTTGAAGTGTGAGGAATATTGCAGTGTAAACAACAGAACAAGAAGTGCAGTGTCCAATGGTTAACAATCCTATTTGTCTCAATATCAGACACAGATGTAATAAATTTACCAATTGCACACAGGTAAAGGTCCCAATCTTCCAAGGAGATCCATGCAGGCAACTTTTCATCAGTCATAATGAGAGTCAACCTGTGCAGAAGTCTTTATAGGATTGGGGCCAAAGGGAATTTTTCCCTTTTTAAAATAATTTGTCACACACCCATTCACTATCCGATTCCCAAATATAATAGAGCATTTGCTTACTTGACTTTGACATAATTGGATACTTAAGCCTAATTGTGACTGGAACTGCTGAGTTCTCTAGAGTACTGTATCCATGTGCCCTCCTCCTCCACGTGCTGGACAGACTGCTCACTACCGGGCTATGATTTAATCAGCACTGGCAAGAAAAGAAACTTCCTGGCACACACCAACACAAATTCTATGGTTCTTTTAAACACAGAGTCTCCAATTCTTCACTGCCTTGGCCCTCATGCAGTCATTTACTCTTGTGCAATTTGAATGTAAAACACCACCAAATTTGAATGGTAATACTTTATACACTCTTTGTGCTCACTTTGATCAAGAGTAGTTGACCACACAAGGCATCTTGGAAAGTTGCAGACTCCCAGAAATTAATTTTAGACATGGAAAAAGAAAATCACGTTTAACTTTTTTTCCATATAACTTTTTTTTTGTTAATTGTTAACTGATTAACTGATCACTCATCTGAGACAGTGAAACAACGTACCATAGCTGCAATAGAACCATCTAAGAATAGATCAGTAGCACACTGAATATTACTGTACTGTATATAATGATGATAATTGTGTTATGGGATCTCACTGCCAGATGCCACAAAGCCTCATGACAAATAAAACAAGGCAGGGCACAGAAAATAAAGTTTCTCTTCTTTTGACAGATGCTACTAGCTTAAGGAAAAATTCTTAAAATGTAAAGAAGTATACAACTGGAACCAATATAAACTGTAAAATGGGAAATCATTTTTAACTATGCCACCCTTAAATGCAGTGTTTAACAACAGCTTTATCTTACTGAGTTTCTTCAAGGCCTTTTGCCTGAAAAGACTGTAAGATGCATTGTCTACATTTGTAATTTCTTAAGAAACTTGTTTTATAAATAAACAGCAGTGAAGCAAAATAAGGAAGCCTGACCTGCTTTTGCATGTATCGTATCTATTCTGTGAATAAACAAAGGACATTAGATTCATAGATTTCAAGACCAGAAGAAACCATTGTGATGATAGAATCTGACCTCCTGGATAACAGGGCATAGAATTTTCCCAAAATAATTCTTAGAGCATCCACCACATCCATCGCTAAGGATGTTAATAGCATTACATTTATTTCAGTCTTTTAAAGTTAGTGTTTAGCTGTTATTGCCTCCTAGTCAGAGCTGCAGTTTTGGTCATGGCTTCCTGCAAAAGTCACTTGGAGCATGGTGCAAGTCACGGGGGTTTTCCACACATAATCTGGGGACTTAGTGTAGAGCTATGAGTGAGAAACTCATGAATTCCATTCTTTGCTCTGCCACTGACTTACTGTATGGCCCTGCATAGGTCAATTATATGTGGGCCATAGTGTTCTTGAAAATATTCTTCCAAAGGCCACAAAACTCTTCTCTTGTAGAGATTCTTCTGAATTCTTTTATCAGAGGAGGTAAGATTTGTTCCTTTTTCCCCATCATGGAAGAAACCAGGGTTCTGGCCAATATATCTCAGATTCCCCAGGCTCCATATGGACCTTGGGGATTTGCTGAGCATATCAACCAACCCCCTCAGGGCACTACATCTCTGTACTGGCTCTGAATTTGAGCTTCTTGTGGACTCTGCCCCATCTCCCTTGTGAACAGGTTTTGAATGAAGCCTCACTACCAAAGACTCAGCAGCAAATACCTATTGCTGTCAAGAATTCTCCAGTGTGGAATGTGTTACTGTAACAAAATTACCATATCCTCCTAATGTTTGTAAGGTTGTTTTTCAGAGAGCTAGTATACATGGTAAGCAGTTCATCTTGTCCTGTACATCTGTATCTCAGATTACATCATGTATAAAATAAAAATAATACATATTTACCTACTTCATAGAGCAGTTTTGAAGATTAATGTCTATCCAGTTCTTTAAAAATGCAAAGTGCTATAAAATGGTTATGCTTAATATTTTATGGTAAAATACAGTTTTAGAGAAATAATAAAATTTAGGATTGTTTTGTACATAAAATAATCTTTCTCTCACAATATGGGCTTTCTATCTTCTCAAGATCTAGGGAAGACTGGATGAAAACTTGCAGTTTTTTGCCTTTTTTCAGAATAGTCACCATTATTCAGCACAAAAGTTAAGCTTGGCTTACTGAACATGAGTGCTCCTCTGCTACCAGGAAACAGGAGAGCAACTGAGTGAAGCACGTGAATGTGGTGTGGACATGTAGAGATACTGGAGCAAGTGAACGTGACAGCCCAGGAAAGGACGCTGAAGGGAACAGATGAATATGGAGGAGAGTGTAATATGAGAATAAAACTGTGTTTGAGAGAGGAAGGGACTGTGACACTCTCAGTGAAGAAATGGGCACTTTGGGAACAGGAAGGGACATTCTGAGAATGTGAGGGGATAGGAAAAGAGAATTCAGGAGGACAGAAAATGGAGACAAGAATATTTAAGGGACAGGTAAGAAATGTGGATGTGGGATCAGAGTGAAAAGAAGGCAATGAGAGAATGAGAAAAGGGACATATCAGCAGTAGAAGAAGAGGATTAGAACAGGGAGTCATAACAGCTCCCCCATTTGGGGAATTAGTGGAGGGAAAGTAGAGAACCTCCTCAGATAACTTCTGGAGAGGACCACAAAGGTGTCCTTTTTGAGAGGACTATGTTACAATTTTTAATCTGAGATGATGGAAGAAAGGCAGGGACATATAGCTGGAGTAGAAAAGTGTTGGGGGGGGGGAGGAGAACTGAGCAGAAAATGGGGAAGACAGAAATAGTCTAGCAGAAAGCAGAGCTAGACTGGGAATTATTGAATGACTTGGGCCTGGGTATATATCACTTAGGAGTGATTATATTTTTGTGGGGAATTGTCACTCCAACCTCCATCCTAGTCAGTTCTGCCATATCCATGTCTATAGGACTTTAGCTGAGAATGAACAGCTTTGAACACTGGTAGACACAACTTTAGTTAATCCAGCCCAACTCTCCAGTTTTCCTGGGCGTTGAGAGACACACTTCAGGGAATTAAATCTCCTCATTGTGGCTTTTTCAGTTTTTTATGTCACCAGCTCTTTGTTAACCACCCATGCCACCTAGGGTTCCTTTTTGCTGCCCTTAAGACACTTAAGATAAGTTCCATTATTTATCAGAATCCAATCAATTCATACAAATAAATGTCAAATGTTTTTGGTTGTTTGTTTTTGTTTAATATGACACAATACATTTCCAGCCTTATCCTTTATTTTTGGAAGAATTAATTCTAGCTTCTCTTCTAACTAGTTCAGATACATGCCTAATATATCTAATCATGTATGCCCCCTTTGCAGCATTCACTGGTGTGATGGGGCTGGATTTGAGCCACAAACCATTCCCAAAGAATTCCCCTGTCACAGGAAAACTCTTCACTGGTGCATCTAAGTCAGATCTAGGCCCTTCTTTACCGCAGCACAAGGGTTGTGGCAATTGTGGGTATGGAAAGTGACAGACCCCTGCTGCACCAGCACTGTCCTTGATTGGGGTAAGGACCTTCCTAAGTGATGTATCTAAGAGCTGCCCAAAAGAATCTCTAAGCATTATAAGAAGCAAGGCTAACTCCAAGAATCCAGGAATTTGTAGTAGTTTACTGACACACACCCCTGTCTCCTCAAGTGCAGGAGATAATCTGTCTGTTAAGGTGTATTTCCCATATGGTAATCACCATCTGGAATTCCTTGTCACAGGACATATGATAGAATCCATATTATTGAGCTAGAAGAAAATAAATATTAATTTTTCTGGACTTTGCTGGCATATGACAGATAGATGCTTGCTCACATGCAAGTGTCTAAATGAATTCAGAAGATTTTTTCTTTCTGAGGCGTTTTTTCCCCCCCTTTCCCCGAATTATTGATCAGGGATTAGTTGCTGGGTATATCTCACATAACTGAGTTTGTGTAACTACAGATGGTGGTCACTAGTTCAACTTTCGTTTTCCCCATTGTCTTTCTCTACAATTTTTTTAAACTAATGTCCTTAAGGGAAATCAAAAATAGATCACGAAGTAAAGAGAAATTATGGTATCAATATTGTCCCCAGTTTGGACATCATATTTGTGTGCATTTGTCAAAGTTCAGTATATCTACTGGGGCACGAAGATTACGTTTATTATTTAAATCAAAAAGAAAAGTGAATGCCCGTGCTGCTTATATCCCTAGTGAGCCATACTCGTAATGCGTGATAGTTCTAAAACTGGGGAATTGAGTAATCTGAGATGGCTAATTTAAAATAACATTAAATAAAACCTTAGCCACTCTTTAAAAATGCATTATGAAACACATTAGTCAATTTACTTTTCATGTTTTATGGTTATTTCACTCTCTAAATTGCTAATTGTTAAAGCTGTCATATTTGAGAAGCTTTCCTCCTCATAATCTTTCTCCTCCTGCTGTTTGATTGCATTAAGAGGTCATAATTCTTTGTTTATGATCTTGAAGTCTGTTACTTGGAGTGTCTGAGATATGTGTGTGACTTGATAATTTCAAGTAATACAGAGAAGATAGGTTATGCCACAAATATTGAATTTTAATAGTGAACAATCCTAACATCCACAAAATAGTTGAAAAGTAAAAACATTTCATACTTATTAGTTTTGGTTTTATTCTATTTTTGACTGATCACAAGCCCTGTTTATGTTTTAGTTAAGGTAAAGTCAGGGGTCCCCTAATAAAATATGTGATTATGGTTTTATTGTCTTTTATGTATTTCAGAATGTATTTAGAGTAACATGGTTATATAAAAAGTTGGAACAAAAAGGATGAAAAATATCCTTTTCTGATTCTTGAAATAAAAAAATAAAATAAAGAAAAATAAAGACCTGAATCTAATTAGGGTTTTCTCTGCACTCCCTTGTAGATGTTAGTGTTTCCCCTGTCCTCCCTTGGTTTTTGTCATACAGACAGAAAGCAGAAGGCCAGAGTCTAAAGTACTGGCAATGCAATAGTTATTGGGGTTACTAAGCAAGCATCATCTACAGCTCTGTAAACCAGTAGAGCTATTCCCTGTCTCCTCTCCTTCTTCTCAGCAGGCTTAATTATACCTGTAGTGCAGGGATTCCCAAACTTGGTTCGCAGTTTGTTCAGGACAAGCCCATGGCAGGCCATGAGAAGTTTTGTTTACATGAGCATCCACAGGTACAGCACTCACAGCTCCCAGTGGCCGCAGTTCCCGGCCAAGGGGGACTGCGGGAAATGGCATGGGCTGGGTCACTGCTTCCCACAGCTCCCATTGGGAATGGCAAACTGCAGCGCTGTATCTGTGGACACTCAGGTAAACAAAATGTCTCACGGCCTGCCAGGGGCTTACCCTGAACAAGCTGTGAACCAAGTTTGGGAATCCCTGCTGTAGCGCATGCTCCTGGTATCACCTCTTACAATTTATGGTCATATTCCAGTTTAGAGAGTCTTGAGTCTGGGGGCTTCAGTACCACCTCTTGAACCCCAGAAGAAGGGTAGGGAGTGAGGTTGTGTCTGGCCAAGGTCACTTTATCTTCGACTTTTGGAGTTTCTTATACCTTTTCCTTTGCCCCTACTCCTAGCCCATACCTCTCCTGACTGATGGCTTGACCTTGGCTTGGGAAAGGAGTCACACAGCCTTCAAATATACTCTCATATATTAAACTATCACCAAACCCAGAAACACTTTAATCCTTATCTTTTCCCATTGTGCTATAAACCCTGTCCAGCTGTGGGCAGATGCAACACACAGTGTCTATGTTCTTTGTTCACACATGTTAGGAAGGATATAAGAATATCAAAAATCAAATGGGCAAATGTACAGGTCTGAATGCTATATTACCATCACTAACACATACATTTGCTCACATTACTGCTTACTTCATTAGCAACCCAATTACTAGAAACTGTGACCCTGATCCGGATCCTGAAAAGAACAGTTTCCTATGTGCCGTGCAGAACCCTTCTGGTTTCATTGGGATTCTGCACTGTTGGAAAGGTTGGCCTTCCCAGAACAGCTTGTGGGATCAGGGTCTATTTTAGTAAAAAAAGAATAGGGTAGGGGCTGGTACCAAGCTGAAGGCAAACCAAATGAATTTCACATCTTTCCTCCCAAATCAAGCTCTATCCTAATTGCTGCTTCTTTTAAGGATTAATTGCTAACTGAAAAATCTCCAAAAGACACTGTATTTATAATAGTTACCATAATCAGTCCAGAGGTTAACACAATATTTAAATCACAATACCAGGAAAACAGAGGGAAAAAAAAAGAAATACAATTATTCTCACAAAAACAATCCAGCTGAGTCTGTATTTTATCAGTAATCCTCCACTGCCAAAAGTCCTAGACATTTTACAACGATCTAGAATACCACAGGATTTTCTCCTGATACCAGCTTATGTCTGTTACTGATGTCATCCATAATTTCTCCATTTTCCCCTGTTCCAAAATTCCCTTAACATGGTCCAAAATCCTGCTAGCTAACTGAGTTACATCCTCAGCTCAGTAGCAAGCCAGGGGCTACCTCCTGACAGAATCTAAGAAGGAGCAGAGAATTTGTTTTAGTTAATGTATAGATGATTTTTACTTGAGTAGTTTTAGGCCTTTCAATTGTTTTCATGGCACACTGCACAGATCAGTCACCAATTATCAATACTGATATATTGTTACTAATAATTGTTGCCAATGGTAATAATAAAATAGACTTTTTCACCCCAATGGGTCCTAAATGAGTAATAAACTCTGTAGATACTGAAATTGTTAGTCTATAAGGTGCCACAGGACTCTGTCGCTTTTGCAGATCCAGACTAACACGGATACTCTTTTGATACTGAAATTCAGCCGTCTCTGGGATAGAAGTTGGCAGTTGCTTAAAGCCCAAATTAAGCAAAGCACTTAACCATCTACTCTTGTCTCACTAATTTCAAATGCATTTCAGTAGAGGCTTAAGTAATTTGCTGAATCAGGGTTAAGAGCACATACTGACACAACAGTAAAAGAAAAGAGAAGAAGAACAATGTAGGTAAAAACAAAATTACAATTAATGTTCAAAGAACAATATCAACACTACAGTTGCCATCAGACTGATTTTGTTTCATCCTTTTCAGCTCTGGGAAAATATTCTTCTCTTCACTTCTGCCAAAAACTTCCAATGGCTTGTGGTGATTTTTCACTAGGGTGTTTAGCCTCATGAATGGAAAGACCAGGGTGTCAAAAAATACATTTGGTTGCATTGTGAATAAGCACTTAATCAAGGCACGGGGATGTTGTTAAGCAATGATTGTGGTAAGTTGAAAAATTAAAATCCATTTCAAGCCCCCGAATATGCTCAGCCAAAAAGGTGTTCCCTGAAGGCTGACTGAACCAGACTCTGCTTACTGATGAACCTTTTTCTTCTTTTATTGCTCTAGCAGATTTTTGGTTATTTGACTTTTTTGTTCGTAAACCATTTAAGAATAAGTGATAAATGCAAAATGTCAACAGGAAAAAGTAATAATAAACAGCACAATTTTATTTGTCCAAAGTTACTAACCAGAACACCTGGGGCATTTAAGGCTCTTTTTATAAACCTCAGTCAGACTCCCTGGGCATTCTCATAGAGAATTTCAGAGCTGATTCCTTCACTATTGAATTGTAAATCGGATTATGTATAGTGTGCATCAGCAGCCATTGAGCCAAAAATAGAATATCTGACACTGTGAATGAATAGACAGAGCACAGGACAAAACAACTTAATATTATTGTCACTCAGAAAAACAGGAGACTATGCGATAGTCCAAACACTTAAATTAATTATCAGGTAGAGAGAGAATTATCTAATCATGGTTAAAGCACAGGCTTGGGAGTCAGCAGCTCTGGTTTCCATTTCTGGCACTGCCACAGACTCTGTGTGACCATGAGTTTGATTCTCAGCTCAGTCATAAAATCATAGAAATGTAGGGCTGGAAGGGGACCTCTGGAGATCATTTTAGGTCTCCTTCTGAGTCCCATGTTATGTCATTGCTTAAGGGTATGAAAAGTGCCTTTGATCCTGACAGGTAGTTTTCAGTAACCCACTTATTTCAAGAGAACCATTCAGGTATGCTTTTTCCCCCGACCAAAGTAGCAGCTCTAGATTAGGAATAGCCTTGTGATCCAGTACCAGAACTATATGGCAACAGCATGCTCTTTTATAATGAAAGAAGGATGATGAGGAAAGGGTGCATGAGAACTGGAATTTGAGCAATGTTTGTGAGAGAATTAGTCACAGAAACAGTCTGGCTGGAGAGTGGGAACAAAGATGTGTCTGAAGAACAAATTCACTGTACTTTCACTACATTTATGAACACTCTTGAACATGAAAAGTGGAGGGCATAACAGGGAGGCAGATTCTCAGACCTCTATGAATGGAGTTCACTACTTGCTGCAAGCAGAGGATGGCATATAGTCCAAACCTACACTGTTCATTAGGGTTGGTTTGATGAATAACAATAACAAGCAGCAGCCTGAGTTTGGCCATACCTAGTCTGGTCCCTACAATTTTCTCTGTTCCTCATTCATTCTGCCTAAGATCATCCTACCTCTCTTATACTACTATAGTGGAACCAGTCATAAGATGATTTCACTTCAGAGTGACTCATCAAAGAATATGTCTGAATCACTATGGAAGGTTCAAGCTCTGCACAGCAGAATGACTGAATCAAAGAGCTCTGAATCCTCAGGCATTGTCTTAGAATCTGCCATTCTGTTACACAATCTGCTTTTCACATTCAGGAGCATTCCTACAAAAAAGAGAGTAGAATATGTTCTATGTCTATATCAAGGTGTTCTCTCCTAGCAAAGAAATGACCCACAAGAGGAACTGAAATGGTCTAGAGCTCTTAGATGTCAAGGTTATATTAATGTTAAAGTTATTGTTCTGACTGTGGGGCTTGAAGCAGATGGAGCTGATGTAATCGGCTCACTTCCAGACTGAAATAATGTATAGGATGAGACCTGCCTATGAATGTAAGATACTCCAAGAATCTAGATGAGTATCTCTCAAATACCTTCTGCTCCTACCAACATACTTGGAGAATAATTAGTGTGGGCTTTTTGATTGTTTGTTTTACTTTGAGTTATAACCTTGAACCTTATGGAAGGGAAGATATCTCATAGTTGAAGCTAGTCTCTTATATTAAGGAGTGACGAGGCTGCTTCAACCAACCATTGTGATATTTTTACCTGACACCTGAATATCTGGCTACAAATAAGATGTGGCCTCTTTCTAAATTTGGTCTCCCAGTGATGACGCCTGCCTGAGACTTCTTAGGCAGGAAGGAAGAGGGACCTGATCTTAGTGATTTTTTAATTTTCATTGTTGAGTCATTTTTTTCTGATGATTAATCAGCAATAGAGGAGCCAAAGGAGTTGTATGACTCAGAGACCAATTCAGCACTACTTCTACTCCATAATCAATCACCAGCACCCAAACCCAGGCTGAGACAGGAAACATCATATATCTTCATGCTCCTTTGATTGATCCCATCCTTCCCAGGAGAATTCCTTCATTTGGCATGGGCTCCCAAAGCACATAGATGCTTCTAGCTGGATGCGTGCCTAAGAGTGAATAATTTTGGTGTTAAAAAAAATCTTTTTTAATTCTGATTACTTTGCAATCACCCTTCATCAATTAGCTTATTTCATTATTTCACTTAATTACATGGGATTGATGATAGTGGTAAACTAATATGGAGACAAAGTAGAAAACAATAACCTTAATCCTGTGTTTTAAGAGTCTAACTACTGGTATTCAGGGTAATTGCACTGCCTTAATTCCTAGAGTGTATTATTTCATTCAGTCGTCACATCTGCTGAGTCTTCTGTGAGGCAAGATAGACCAAATTAAGGATCAAATCAATCCCTAATGCAACTCCACTGATCTCAATAAAATTACTTCAGAAATGACATTGAGCCCAAATCTTTGCATGTGTAGAATTCTATAACCACAGTGGATAACATTTCCTCCCTATTTTGGTGGAACTTTTCTGATAATACAAAAATCTAAAAGTACACTAAACTAGAGATGTAGTAATTTGTTCCTACTACATACACTAACCAACATGCTGTGCTTAAACTGTCATCAGCACAGCAAAATATCTCATCTTTAATCATATATACACATACAGTACAATGTTTGCAATTGCAAAGAGGCCATGAGAAGATATGATATTTCCCCTCTAGCATATTTTGCTTCAGTCCAATAAAATTCCTCATATAAAAGTTTATTATTAATTTGGTGTCTTATTCTGAAATGTTCTTAATACCACAGTATTAATCCATCTCTTACAACCCACTAATCTGGCTTCAGCAATGTCAGACTAATGCTTCTGGGACCAGTATTGTTGACGAGTAGCAAAAATCACTGATCCTGGAAATTACACATTTCAAATGTCATAAACAATGACATGAACTAGTAAGCGATGTTAACATTAGTAAACCAGGCAAATACTGTCCTTAGGGTTTTCTTTTTTGAGATCTGAGTGGTGAAAGTGAAACATGGAGACTAGAAAAACACAGAAAAGTAGCCTAGAAAGAGGGGACAAAAAGAAGTGTGATGGGGTTTACCCTGCAAGGCTAGTGAAGGTACCCAGTTTGTCATGTTTTGCACGTAGGGAGTTAAGTAGCTAGTTGGCCCCTGACTAGTCGGGCAGAGCTAAACTATAATAAATAGAGTGAAGGAGCTCAGTTGAAGTGGGGAATAGTGGAGGAGATAGATCCCCCTGGTTGAGAGAAGCCCAGCCTTAGTGGAGGTTATAGATGTGTGTAGGCTCCAGCAAGGGAAGCCCTGTAAGTAGAGAGAGAAAGCTTTCAGTAGCATAAGAGGGTAGGAGAACTATTCAGTTTTGTCTGGACTTTTGTTTGGACTTGTTTCAGATACCCTGTAAGGAATCTGAATTTAGGTGACTTGACTGGAAGGCTGAAAGCTGATGGAAGATGCTGGAGCTTCAGATACTGGCAACATCCAGCACTCATGCAATGGAGTGCTCTGAGGGCAAATTCTATAACCACAATGGATAACACTTCTTCCCTATTTTGGTGGAGCTCTGGGGAAAGTCTTTAGGGAGAAATGTAAATACTATCTTTTTTTATTCTCTGGGAAGACTGGTTTTTTAAATCTCCAAATGGAAATTAAATCTCTCCCCAGATTTCATGGCAACAAGAAACCATCATGGTTTTCCTCAAAATAAAAATAGTCTGATCAGTGTAGCAAGGTGACTTTTATGTTTCTCTCTAAAGACTTTTCTGAAAATTCCCACATCATAGACTAGATTTTCTGAAGACTCTTTTAGTCACAAACATCCCAACAAAAATAAACACGGCTGATATCTGCATATGCAACTGAGGCTTCTTCCCTGAACTGGCTTCTGGAGAATCCTCTGTTACCCAATCTCCCCATCAAAGAGGAAAGTCAGGAAGGTGAAAGGACTCCCTGCACTTCCCTGCTAGGCCAACATCCATTTCTACTCCTTGATCAATTGTCCCTCATGGAGACACATAGGGAAGTTACTCTAGCTTCTGCAGAAAGAAGGAGCCATGATCCAACACGTGATTGGTAGTGTAAACAAGAGAGGGAATGCATTTAGATGAACCACACTCCATAAAGCCTCTCTGTAATCTATCTTTGCTGCCTAGAAATAGGCTGCATATAATTTTCTAGGCTTAGAAACTAAATACTTCTACTACATTAATTTTCAGCTGCTCAGAGACCATACCTTTTCAATACATGGTAGGATATTGATTAACGGTTTTAACCTTTAAAAGAATTAAAAGCCAGCACAATTAGAAATTATAGAGTTAGATGGGTGAGGCAAATTTGACTGAGAATTTCAAAGATGATATACGAACTTCACCAGGTTCTGTGACAAATATTAACATAATTCTTTTATATACCTGAAGTTTATGCAAATCTCTCTCCCTCAACAAATAATTCATTTCCATACAATATTCCATTAAATTTTAAAGTAGTAGATATTGTTGCCACTTTCTGATGTACCAACTGAAAACACAGTTTTTCTAAGCAAGATGTCTGAACTCACAGTGGCTTAAAGAGTTGTTTCTCTAACTGACATTTGGTTTACAAATGACTACTTGGATGCAATATTGATATTAACCATATGCATTGATCAGCTTACTGTTTCCTCTAGTTTTAATTAAAATTCTACATACAGTACAATAAATGATCATTGTTTTTGCAATGCTAGTACATTCCTAAATCCAAAAATCAATGAAGCTCTGAGAAGTAGTGGATGAACTGTGTAGAATCAAGCACAGGAGTTTATTACGTATAGCGCTGGTGGATTGTCACTTTGCTTATTAGGCTCAGAGACAGTGTAGAACAATTAGTTACAATAGGTTATATATATATAGGGTGCTCATTGAATGGAGAGAAGAAACAAGGATGTTTTTTCACATGCCCCAGGATAGGTTCTAGCAGCAGACAAGATAAGCACAGTAAGCCAGTGGTCTAGAAGATTACATAAAGGTTCAGCCTATGGCCCAAATTAACATATTGCTGACACACAGGTAATTACCACCAAACTATGTTTATTGAAGTCTATAGGTTAAATCAGGGGTAGGCTACCTATGCCACGAGTTCCAAAGGCGGCACATGAGCTGATTTTCAGTGTCACTCACACTGCCCGGGTCCTGGCCACCAGTCGGGGAGGGGGGCTCTACATTTTAATTTAATTTTAAACAAAGCTTCTTAAATATTTTAAAAACCTTATTTACTTTATGTACATCAATAGTTTAGTTATATATTATACACTTATGGAAAAAGACCTTCTAAAAACGTTAAAATGTACTACTGACACTCAAAACCTTAAATTAGAGTGAATGAATGAAGACTCGGCACACCACTTCCAAAAGATTGCCTACCCTGGGTTACATCCTAATTTTGGGGTCCAAGGCAATGAGGTAGCAGCTCTCCCAGTTGACCCACAGGTGCATTCCTGGAGATTTAAAGCAAAAAGGCATTAATTAGTTCTTAACAATAACAACTGCTTATAAGTTTACTCTTGCATTTCTGTGGGCTAGGATTGGCATTCATCTGGGAGGGAAGGATGTCATAACCCATCTCATATTAGGCCTCTCCCCAAACTCTGTCTGGGATCTGAGGGGTATTGTACCACTATTTCCTCCCTGCATTAGGGAGTTAACTTTGAGGCCTTTCCCAGTGCTTCATGTGTCTATAACTCACGATAAGGACTCCTATTATGTTCAGAGCTATGCTGACTCCATTCACAGACTTTAAACACACACAGGATTATCTGCTTACCCCAGCTTTTTCATAGCCATGTATCGTTCTTCTGTTAGTGGGCTCTCATGCCCAGGCCAAACTGTGGACTCTGGGCCTATATGAAAAGTTCTTAGCAGAAACTGCAGCTAAGATCTTACATCCGCAGCAAATGGATTTTGGCCTTTCAAGTAGCTTTTTAAATACTTATTAACTGTACAATAATTGTCAGATATTACTGCACCACTAATATTTCAAGTGCATTTTTAAAACTTAATATAATGTTCAGAAGGAATTCACCCGCAAATATTTACAGTCCTCGTGCAAAGAAAAATACTAAAGGAAGACAAGTGTAAATATGAGAACTTTTCTGATTTAGTCCTTCTCCTTGGATTAGTTTTTTAGCAGGTATGGCTTAGCACGGTTCCAGTGAACTTCAGTATACCAACCCCAGTTTATAGCATCTGAGGATTAGGCCCTTGGTATCATTCTATAATGAAAAAGTGTATAGAACCATAATATCTGAGTTCTTATGAGTAGTAACAAATAACATACAGACAGATTTCACAACAAGGAGACATACATAGAGAGGAATCCTCTATAGTTATCCCCCTTATCTGAAAGGGAAGGACACTTCTGTGGCATTGTTGTTCCGCCATTCCCACCCTTCCACCAGCATTTTACTGCCAGATTACACTGGACAAACAATCTGTGAGGAGGTGAGGAGAGACAAGCCAGGTGGCTGGGCAAACCAGGTTCCAGGCTGGGGAGAGTTAGCACTGAAAATTCTTGGTCCTTTTACCCAGCACTAACCAGAAGGAAAATTAATAGAGCCAAAAGCTCTCTTAATGTTCCTGTGGTGCTCTCTTACTTGAGGAGACTTTCCAGAGGCAAATGCCATCTGCTGTGTTTCTGGCAGCCTGACACTAATATAATCCCCATTAGTCAGTTAAACTGGTGTCACAGGTTCTTTGCATCATCAGTGCAGTGCTAATCCAGCCAGATCAGGGTCAGTGTGTGTTTATCCTTTCTGTACACCATTTATGTATGATTTCCAAAAGTGACTTAGGGCTGGGCTACTCTACGGGGGGGCTGGGAGTGAGGGGGGCGGTGAGATCGACTTAAGATATGCAACTTCAGCTACAAAAATAGCGTAACTGAAGTCGCAGTACCTTAGGTCAACTTACCTAGCCGTCCCCATGGTGGCGAGTTGACCATGGCCACTCCCCCGCTGACTCCGCTTCCTCCTCTCGCCAAGATGGAGTACAGGAGTCGATTCGGGGATCAATTTATCATGTCTAGATGAGACACGAAAAACTGATCCGCGATACAGCAAGTGTTACCTGCCGATCTGGCGGGTAGTGTAGTCGTACCCTGAGGCACTTATTCTGGGTCTAAGTCTTTTCTCTTACAAAATTTCAATACTGAACATTTTTCATCTAAAAACAATAGATGAAAAAAAAATAACTTCGAACTGGAGCCTTGCTGAAGAGAAAGTATTTCATTTTCAAATCACACTTGGAACGATACCACATTTTTCACTTGTAATTCCATTTCCTTTATTTTTGTACTATAATAAGGCTATTGCCATTTATGTGCCTTATGAAGGTTACAAGATAACTATTCAGCTTGTGAAAGCGTTTTCATTATGCTGCACTTACTTTATAATTTGCTCCTAGTCTTTCCTTAATTTGTTTATTGTAGTCTTTGATACATGGGCTTATACTTCAAGCTGTGCATTGTAAAATCACCTCTGGTTGTTACTCATATGTTCAATGAAATATTTTTACAGTAAAGCCTTGTTTTTATTGAAAGTTTGAATTACTGCATAGCGACTACACATAGAAAACAACCAACAAATGGCCAAATCGTGGGCTTAATTTAGTGGAGGGAGGAGGAGAGAAGAACAAATGTGAGATGGGGGGAGGGCTAAGAGAGTTGAAGCCAAGAACACCCTCTGAAGTTTCCCCTACAGATTTTCCTCTGAATTCTTTAGTAAGGGAACTGGGGTTTGGCCCCATGGAAGAAGCAAAGGAGAATACTAAATTTTATCAGAATCTACATGGAACTCAGGCCAAGTCTACACTAGAGACCTATATCGGTATACTTATGTTGCTCAGGGTGTAAAAAATCCATACCCCTGAGAGATGTACTTATACCTACCTAAACCCGCATGCAGACAATGCTATGTTGAAGGGAGAACTTTTCTTCTCTCCATAGCCACTAACTCGAGGAAGGTGGATTAACTATGCTGATATGAAAAGCTGTCTAACTGGCGTAGGAGCATCTTCACTTAAGCACTACAGTGGTGTAGCTGCATCAGTGCAGCTGTGCCAGTGCAGTGTTTAAGTGTAGATCTTCCTTCAGATAATCCACTAGTGGACAGAACTGTCAGTTTCGAGGCCATGCACTACTTTTTGGCCCCCTATGACTCTCCCCATAGATGCTTGTCATTGTGATACTGGAGAATTTATCCTGAAACTTCATTAGAAATTTACTCATTTATAATTAGAACTATAATTCATAAAATCAATGTGTGATGACTCTTAGGGCTTTTTCAAGATTACTGTTGTCTGTTCAAATCACCTTTACCTATAAAATGGTTGCAGTAAACCTTAATTTTCCCTTTTGAAAAGAATGATAATTGTAAGCAGAGACCGTCTATAATCTCACCAGCAAAATTATCCGTTTTTGACAATAGGGGTTAGAAATGAATATTGCTGCATCAGTAGTGAACATGGATGTTGTGCATACCAGTATCAAGGCAGACTGTTAAAAACTAGGACACAAACCCCAAACTGGTTGTGTGTTGTATACTTTGATTTCATCAACCAAGTATCAAGTGTGAACTCCTCAAGTGCTAAACAGCAGTGATATATAGTTATAGGCAGTCCCCTGGGGTACTCCAGACTCTCTTGCCACCCCGACAAGTTTTCTGATAAATAGTCCCTTACTCCAAAAATCATATCGATATTCAGATTACTCCAGTCCCAAAGGACCAGTCACTTACCCCAGATCAGTTGAACATTAGGTCCCATACCAAAGACAGCACTTGTAGCCAATGCTATAGTAAATGAACTAAAGATTTGTTACCTAAGAAAAGAAGAGAGTCATTGACAAGGTTAAAGTTGGTAAACACACACACACACACACACACACACACACGAGTTACTCATCGATTCCAAAAAACAATACAAGTACAAGCTGCTGTAATGTGCAAGCTCTGAGTCCTTTAGGGTAAACAAGGAAAAGGAGTAGGGAACTTTTGCTAATTCTTAGGAATATTTGCCCCTCTGAGTGCAAGCAGAGAAGAGATATAGTTCTGTCTTGACAGGGATTTTTATTCCCTTCCTCCAGGGTTCAAGCTAATGGGAAGAGTTGATTTGCCAGTCTCCTCTTTTTTGTGGGGCCAAGGAGGAGATTAATCAACTAAGTATTTTTTCTTTGATGTTTCACAATAGCACACTTGGTTTCAGTGGGCCTTCTTGGTGGACACTGTGAGGAGAATGTCGTAACTCCTGGCTCAGGCCAGGCCAGGATTCGGAGGCCAGGAATTAGGTGTGTAGGCTAACTTAATGAAAAGCTTAACAACTTAGCAACGTAGCAGTAGTAGCAATGGTGTAAGAATATGTAGCAGTGGCATAAGAATATATAGCAATGGCGTAAGAATATATACATAGGATGTCTGTGTGGTCGAGATGTAAGTGTCATGCTGACAGCGGTCGGCCAGTTGTGTTCCTGACAGGTATGACCTAATACCTTCTGTCTATTTAATTAATGCTTCTTTCCTGTTTGACTTACGCAGTTAGAGAATTCCAATGCAAACACTTAATATAACCTTACAACATGAGGTAAAGATGTCATAAATAAGATTAACACACATAGCATTCTACAAGCATTTCAAAAAGTCTAAAAGTATTTTTATGATTTTAATGCCTACTTTAACAATACTAGCACACAGATGAATTAGATTGGCTTCCAATTATGCATTTGTCAGTGTTCAGTTGAGGTCTAAGGGCTTTGTCATGAGCTGGCAACTGGTTTGCCAGCATCACAAGGGGTTGTACATGGCTGCACTTGTAGTTGAACAATACTCAGCATGGGCTCAGCTATACCTGCGGGGGATTCTTGTTGAATGGAACAATCTCTTTTGCTTGACTGAGGCTTATAACTACTACTTAGAACATCACTTCCTTAGCTCTTGTCCCCTAACACCCTACTCTACTTGTGCTACATTGATGACATCTTCATCATCTGGACCCATGGAAAAGAAGTTCTTAAGAAATTCCACCATGATTTCAACAATTCCCATTCCATCATCAACCTCAGCCTGGAACAATCCACACAAGAGATCCACTTCCTGGACACTACAGTGCTAATAAGCGATGGTCACAGATACACAACCCTATACTGGAAACCTATTGACTTCTATACTTACCTACATGCCTCCAGCTTCCATCCAGGATAAATCACATGATCCATTGTCTACAGCCAAGCCTTAAAATACAGCCACATTTGCTCCAGTCGCTCAGATAGAGACAAACAGCTACAAGATCTCTATCAAGTGTTCTTAAAATGACAAAACCCACCTGATGAAGTGAAGAAACAGATTGTCAGAGCCAGAAGAGTACCCAGAAGTCATCTACTACAGGACAGGCCCAACAAAGAAAGTAACAGAACGCCAATAGCCATCACCTTCAGTCCTCAACTAAAACCTCTCCAGCACATCATCAAAGATCTACAACCTATCCTGAAGAATGATCCCTCACTCTGACAGATCTTGAGAAACAGGCCAGTCCTTGCTTACAGACAGCCCCCTAACCTGAAGCAAATACTTACAAGCAACCACACACCACACAACAAAAACACTGACCCAGGAACTTATCCCTGCAAAAAGCCCAGTGCCAACTCTCCATGTATCTATTTAAGTGACACCATCATAGGATCTAATGACATCAGCCACACCATCACGTGCACATCTACCAATGGGATATATGCCATCATGCACCAGCAATGACCCTCTGCCGTGTACATTGGCTAACCCTGACAGTCTGTATACAAAAGAATAAATGGACACAAATCTGACATCAGGAATCATAACATTAAAAAATCAGTAGGAGAAAACTTCAATCTCTCTGGTTACTCAGTAGCAGACCTAAAAGTGGCATTTTTCAACAAAATAAAACTTGAAAAACAGACTCCAAAGATAAACTGCTGTTTTGGAATTAATTTGCAAATTGGATACCATTAAATTAGGCTTGCATAAAGACTGGGAGTGGCTGGGTGATTACACAAACTGAAATCTGTTTTCCCATGCTAGTTTTCCCCTACTGTTACTCATACCTTCTTGTCAACTGTTTGAAATGGGCCATCCTGATTATCACTACAAAACTTTTTTTTTTTCCCCTGCTGATAATAGCTCACCTTAACTGATCAGTCTCTTAGAGTTGGTATGGCAACCCCCATATTTTCATTTCTCTCTCTCTCTTTTCCTACTGCATGTTCCACTCTATATATCTGATGAAGTGGGTTTTCACCCATAAAAGGTTATGCCCAAATAAATTTGTTAGTCTCTAAGGTGCCACAAGTACTCCTCCTTCTTTTTGCAAATACAGACTAATACGGCTACCACTCTGAAAACTACTATATTGTTACAGTTACAAAGATGTAACTTTTAACAAATGTTACTTCTCAGAACAAGTTTTCATTATCTTTGAAATAAGTGTTCACTGACTAGAATTGGTATTCAATTGAGGTTTGTAATTCAAAATTGACTGTGCTGCAGTCAACATTTCTAACAACAAAGGCTTTTGTTTGGCAAAGGATTTAGGCTTCAAATGTGGGGGATTTATCTGAGTGACAATTAGTTATGTAAACACCAACAAGGTTGTAAAAGCAGGATGTTTTAAAGCTTTAAATAAAAAAAAATGTTTCATCCCCTTTAGCAGACTTAGAGGAGTTCTAAACTACAAATTTACATCAGTGCACCACTGATGTTCCCCTATCAGCTTAATAACTCCACCTACAAAAGAAGTGGTAGCTATTTCGGTTGGAGCTCTCCCGCCAACATAGCACTGTCCTTATGGAGGGTTAAGGTCAGTATAGATACGCCACTCAGGTGTGTGGATTTTTCATAATATGCAAACATACTGAACCATCTTGATTTTCCAGCATCATATTAATTCCAGTTGTTTTAATTTTGTTTACTTAAAATAATAATAATAATTAATAATTAGTAAGCACAATAAAATATCCCAGTATCGTTTACCAACAATTTATATTTTTTCATATATTGCTTTTTTATTTGTAATTGTTGCCTTCACTTCCCTACTGAACCAAGATGGCATCATGGTGTGATGTATCTGCCATCCTTGTGACAACAACTCCCACAAACTCCCGTTCCCACCCCACCTCCTCTTTCTCCTAGACAGATAAGAGGAAAGGTTCTGGACCAGGAATTGGCTTGGCTCTGTTTTGAACGAAGAGCAACATGGCTAGTCAGGTGTTGCAGAAAACCTGAATTCTGAGCAGATTCATAAGGAACCATATGCAAAGTCATGTGTGAACAAGTTGTGACTGGGTGAAAGTCTGTGTGATTGTGGAAGAGAAGCAGTGACTGGACAGGGAGCCAGTGCAGAGGGGCCCCAATTAGAGACACTAACTGAACCTGGCTTGGATATATGTAACTGGTCATTTGCTTGGAACAGAGACTGGGCCAGAGATGGCACCCCTGGCACAAGGTCTAAAGAGCCCTGATTCTCAACTGAATTCCCCAAGACACAAACAAGAATGGTTATTGCTCACTCTGAACTGTAACTGGTTAATCAACTGTACCTAGGTTATCTACAAACTTTCCATTTCTTGTCAGCCCTAGTAAAATATCTTTTCACTTAGCCAAGTGTCTGGGGGGTTAGTGCAAGTGTGGGAAAACCTTTTGGACTGAGGGCAACATCTGGGTATGGAAATTGTATGGTCATGAATGATCATGAAATTGGAGGATGGTGTGTGGGTGGGTGTCAGGATTGCCTCCCCACTCTGAACTCTCGGGTACAGATGTGGGAACCCATATGAAAAAAGAAATACCCCCCTCCCAAGCTTATTTTACCAGCTTAGGTTATCTTTTTCCCCCCAGAACACAAACTTCTCCTGTGTCTGGAACTAACTGCTGCCACCACCAAACTCAGTATTCCAAAAACTAGGACAAAGGGGAGTTTGGGACCCTTCTTTCCCTTTCCACTAAGCCCTCGACTTCTTCCTTCCCTGGGAAGCTTGAGAAAATAAAAAACAAACCTCGCCTGATCCTGTGAGACGTGCCCGATCCAAAACCAGGATCTTACACAATGAAAAACAAGCAGTCAAATTCTTAAAAGAAAGATTTTAATTAAAGGAAAAGAAAGGAATAAATCCCTTACAGAAAATCAGTAGAACAGCACTTCAGTAATCAATAAAGAGTTAAAGACAACCCTCCTCCTGCTGAAGCTTTACAGTATTAGAGAAACACAGAGATAAATTTCCACCCACTGGAGAATTTTCCAAGTGATCAAAAGAAAGTAAACTTACTGACTACCTTACTTGATAGAAAGCTTATAGTTATAGTGAAAGAAATAACTGTGATTCATCCCATAGCCAAGATGAACAGAGAGAGACCCAGAGAGAAACTGAAACTCAAAATCCTTTGTCTCCTGAGGAATTTCTCATTGGTCAGTTGTCCACCTCTCAGGTTACCTTTAGCTTAACCCCTTACAGGTAAACAACAATTCTAGGCTACTTTATACTTATGACAGTGGGGGTGAGAGCTCTGGAGTGGGGCCAGAAATAAGGAGTTCGGAGAGCAGGAGGGGGCTCTGGTCTGCAGCAGGATGTTGGGGTAAGGGTTGAGGGCTCCAGCTGGGGATGTGGGCTCCAGGATAAGGGTGCAGGAGGGTGTTCTGGTCTGGAGTTTGGAGGGTGGGAAAGAGATCATGGCTGGGGGAGGGTGCTGAGGCCTAGGAGGGTGGCAGGGGTGCAGACTCCAAGGAGTGCTTGCCTCAACAGCTCCCAGAAGCCGTGCAATGTCCCCCCTTCAGTTTCTATGCAGGTGTCTGTGGGCATTGTGCCCCATCTGCAGCACTGCCCCTGCAGTTCCCATTGCCCATGGTCACCAGCCAATGGGAGCTGCAGGAGACATACTTGGGGCAGAGGCAGAGCTATATGCATAGGAGCCAGAGGGGGGATATGCCGCTGCTTCCGGGAGCCAGGAGGAGCCACAGTACATGCAAAGCGGGTCAACCCCTGACCCTATCTCTGTTGTGTGGCGTTCTTGATTTTTAAATATTGATGGAGTGTTCATGTGAACGAGCCTCAAACTGCTGTGTCAATGCCTCTTTCAGGATGAAGGGCTTGTCTTCACTATGGGGAGCCTGATGCTGCTGCAACTGATGCATCAGGGATCGATTTAGCAGATCTAGTGAAGATCTGCTACATTAATTGCAGAGAGCTCTCCTGTTGACCCACGTACTCCACCTCCTTAAGAAGAATAAGGTAAGTTGACAAGAGAGCATTTCCCATTAATGCAGCACAATGAAGACCTGGGGTAACTCGGCCTAAGATATGGCAACTCCAGCTATGTTATTGACATAGCTGGAATAGCACAATTTAGGTCGACTGACCCCCTTAGTGAAGACAGGACCTTTGTAATCCATCTGCACTTTCTTTCAACAACACCAAAAAAGTCCACCATCTCTTCCTCAGAATGCTGATTCTTATTTTGCAACTCATTCAAAATATCCTGTCCAAGCTAGCCAGACATCCTCAATCAGGGCTGGCCTTACCCTGAGGCGAACTGAGGTGGCCCCTTCAGGTGCTAGACTGTGGGGGGTCCTCACTAGGACCCAGAGTGTAGAAAATTGTATCTTCTGCTGGTACATATGTATTCTCTCTGCTCTAGGTGCCCAGAGATGGTGGAGAGCTGTCCTGGAGGAAAGAGGGCATAAGAGATATAACAGGCAGGTAGGGGAAAAGGTGATAGGGAACAGAGAAAGCAGCAGGAGCTGCAGGGAGATAGAGAGGAGAACGATACTCTTATGTACCTCGCTAGCACCCCCAGGAGCCTAGGCTGATTGACTACAGTATTCAGGTTGCTTCCTGTTTCCTATTGCTTTCCTGAACCCACTTGAGGAGAATAGGTAGTCAACTGAAGTAGTAGGAGCCAGTTAGGCCTTTAAGACACTGATATCTTCCCTTACTCAGCCCTGCTACCAGTCTGCTTATTTGTCCCCTTCAGCTGAGTGTTGAGAGCTACTATAGTTGGCACAGAACAGCAGTCATGAGTGAAAGAAGAAAACACCCCTTCAGAAGAAGAAAGAAAGAAAGAAAGAAAGAAAGAAAGAAAGAAAGAAAGAAAGAAAGAAAGAAAGAAAGAAAGAAAGAAAGAAAGAAAATATAAGTAGGAAAGAGATCACCTGAGTTACATAGACACAAATGTTCACGGTGAGCCTTCAAGCTCCAGTGAGGATGTGAACTGTGAGGAGATCCCTGATCTTCCAGTTAGTCAGAGTGCAGGTGACCTTGAGCTACTGAAGCATCCATATCTCCATCTTAAATGGATGTAACCATGCACATTCCTCCATTTAAGATGGAGATATGGATGCTGAAAAGAATGTGGTAGAGTCACATGAAACAGCTGCTGCTGAGTTTAGTTCCTTAAGTCTAGATGATCCAGGGTTACGGATCCATTTGAGCAGTAATCTGGGGACTTCTTTGTACTGCATGGGCCACAGCAAGTGAAAAACTTCATGTCCCCCCAAGACAATGAAAATAGAAGTTTCCATCCAACACATTACTGGTGTGAAATCCCATTGCAACAAAGTGGAAAGGCCATGACTTATGTACTCAAAACACCAGAATGCTGTATACTGTTTTTGTTGCAAACTCTTCCAGTCTAATGTTCCAGCTACATTGGGTTCCACAGGACCAAAGGACTAGGAAAATGTGGCTAGAAATCTGGCATGCCATGAGAAAGCAGCAAATCATCAGAGAGCATTCCATAGGTGGAAAGAGCTTGAGATGAGACTAAGGTTAAAGGCCACCATAGATGATCCGCATCAAGAGAAGATTACATGACAGTCTCTTTACTGGAAAAAATGTTCTAAAAAGTCTCATTGCCATTGTGAGAATGCTTGCTACCCAAAACCTAGCACTGCATGGCACTTCAGATCAGCTGCATGTGCCAAACAATAGAAACTTCCTTAAAATTGTGGAGCTGACGGCTGACTTTGATGCTATACTCCAGGAGCATCTAAGAAGCGTCTCTACCCAAGAAGTGTACACACTTCACTACCTTGGGAAAACAATTCAAAGTGAGATCATACAAAAGTCAAACAGAAGATTGTGGCAGATCTGAAGTCAGCAAGATACTACTCTGTTATTCTGGACTGCACACCTGACATCAGCCATATGGAACAAATGACTTTAATGGTGTGTTTTGTAATAACAACAGAACGTAATGAAAATGTCCCTGCAATGGTGACTGTCAGAGAGCATTTTCTAGAATTTATTGACGTTGATGATACAACAGGAGTTGGTTTGACAAATACGCTTCTTAAAAAGCTGGAAGATACAAGAATTGTGCTAGCTGACATGAGAGGTCAAGGCTGCAATAATTGGGCCAACATGAAAGGAAAGAACAGAGTAGTAGAGACGCAGATCAGGGAACTAAACCCTCAAGCTTTTTTTGTCCCATTCAGTTTTCATTCATTGAACCTGATGGTCAGTGATACAGGATCAGCTTCTAGTGAGGCTGCTGAATTTTTTAATGTAATTCAAAGCATCTGTATATTTTTCTCTGCAGCAGCTCGTCAATGACAAATTTTGAAGCAACATCTGGGAACATCCTCCCTGACACTGAAACCACTGAGTGCCACTTGATGGGAAAGTCGAGTGGAGGCGATAAAGCCTATCAAACATCAAACTGTGAAGACAGATGATGACAGAGTTGTCATAATGGAGGATAAAGCTATGACAGGAACTGTTTGTGAGAGAACAGTGGCAAAGGGAAATGGACTTACCAGAAACATACATAACTTCAAATTTCTGTGTGGCTTAGTTTTGTGGCATGACTTACTGTTTGAAATAAATGTTGTAAGCAAGAGACTCCAAGGTGTTGACCCTGATATATCTGGAGCAATGGAACAATTGGACAAAGCAAAGTCATACCTACAGTCTTACTGGTCAGATGAGGGATTTCAAAATGTTGTATAGACTGCACAGAAGTTGGCAGAGGAGCTTCACACTGAAGCTATTTACCCTCCCATTCAAGAATACAAGGGTCTCTGAAGAAAAAGACATTTTGATTATGAGGCATGGGATAATCCCATAAGAGACCCCAAGCAACAATGCAAAGTTCAATTCTTTAACAGAGTGCTACATTGTGCAATACAGTCAGTTGAAGAATGTTTCATGCAGCTCAAGGAACACAGAAGTATATTTGGGATGTTATATGATATTCCAAAACTCCTCACTATACCTGAAGAAGACCTACACCAGCAATGCAAGGCACTAGAGACAGGGTTGACACATGATGACATGCATGATAATGATGTGAATGATTTAGGTGATGAACTGAAAGCTCTTTCAAGATACCTTTCAGCAGGAGTAATTCCAAAGACTGTTCTGGAATATATGTGCACAAATAAGATGACGACCCTCTTTCTAAATGCTTTTGTTGCTCTGCGCATACTTTTAACACTTCCTGTAACAGTTGCCAGTGGAGAATGCAGCTTCGCCAAGCTGAAGCTAATAAAAACACATCTACACTCCACAATGACACAGGAGAGGCTGGTCTGCCTCGCAACCATCTCAACAGAGCATAAGCTGGCCCACACTGTGGACTTTCAGGAAGCAGTTTAAATCTCTGCAACTAAGGAGGCAGGGAAAGCACCGCTCTGATTATTCAAACAGATAAAAATGCCAGTGTTTACTATGCAAACAAGAAAAGTTACATTTGCTGTTCAGGCATTTGAAAGTTAAGTATCACCTAACATTTTTGAACAAGGCATTTAAGTTGTTAGTTCTCCCTTATTGGGGTACGTAGCAGAGTTGCACCATGAGAGGAGAAGAACAGGAAGCAGGCAGAATTGAGACCTTTCAAAGTTTTGGCCCAAGCGAGGGAGCATGGAGACATCATTTGACCTCCCCTCCTCAGATGCCATAATGTTGTGGGCCGGCCCTGTCCTCAATCCCTGTAAATCATTCTGGCATTTTTTTAAAAAAATAGTCTTTTTGGCCCACATCTTCCTATTCCTGAGTTTACTTGCTGCATTTTTCCCTCTTCCTTACTGTCATGAATTTATTTGCTTGCTACCAGCTACCACCACTGTTACATTAACTTGCAGTCTCCTTTATTAGCACAGTCAGGTACAATTCCTGGAAAAATGATATTATCAAACACATAACATCAGCCAGCTCAGTAACTGTGTTACATTATACATTGAGTTGGTCAAACATTTTAGATGGAACATTTTTCCACTGGAAAATGGATTTTTTTCAAAAATCACAAAGTTTTGTGGGAATGTGTTGATTTAAATGACACTCTCAATGGATAACTGAAATCAGTTGAAATCAGTCATTTTGGCTCTTGTTTTGTTTCAATAATGCCTAAGTGTTTCATTTAAATATGATAAAAATCTTTTGATTTGACTATAATTTCATTTAGATTTTTATATTGCAATATTCATTTAACACATTATTTAAACACATTATAGATATTATTTTATAGTCTATTGTAATATTCCACCATTATTAAAACAAAATGTTTTTACCTTATGGAAATTAAATGTATTGACATGTTTAGGAAACAACAATATTTAAATGTTTCTGAATAGATTTTTTTTTAATTTCCAGTCTGTGAGCAATTTTGAAATTTCAACTTTTTGTTCCAGTGAAGAATGAAAATAAATGTCAAAATGTTGGTATTTCCTACAAGATGGAATGTCCCTTTTTATTTACAAGTGCTAAGTATACAGCACAAGAACAGAATAATGCTATCAATTGAAATAAATAATTGACTTACATAAGTGGTGGAGACATGTTGATGTGCATTTAGCTGCCTCAGAAGCATGGAAGAGCATCAGTCATTTGATACAAGATATGGCCAGTCTTTGCTGGTATAATTTGTATACAGGAACCCTCTAACCACCTTACCATACTATATCCTGTACCCATCTAGTATCATATAACCATTACAAACACATTTTGCATATCTAGAGTCCTTAGAAATCAAACAGAAGCATAAAAACAGGTGGACACATTCTTGTGTATTGGAACCATAAATTTAAGTACAAACAATGTGTAAGGCTGATCGAAGTAGCTACCCTAAAGTGGAAAAGAGGAAACAGGTTTATGGTTCACCTTTGCTGCTGGCTGGCCTCAAAGAGGAGCACACACTGCATACATTTATTACTGTTAAAAGATAGCATAGCATCTATATTACCCATGCATGCTAGTAATCTCTGAGAGACTGTGCCTATAAGACTCCTAAAAATACAAAATGTTTAAAAGAGAGGGGGAGGGGAGACAGAGACTAACAAACATCAAAGCATTATGTACTAAGTAATGCAGTTTTTCATATTCTTTAGCATGCTTGGCCCATTATCATTGAATGTCTTTCCAGAATTTGAACTACTGGCTAAAAACCAACTAATAGATATTTATAGAATTTGTTCAAAGAATATTAAGAAGAAAAAAAAGCAATCAATCAGTAACCACTCACAGTGGAAGCCCACTGATGCCTTTCATCTCCGCAGGTGAAACATAACCCACTGCAGTATCTTGAGAAAGATGTGCACTGCAACACATTTCATGTAACATTGCTTTATATGCCTCAGATATAAAACAGTCAAGTCTGAGTACCTCACTTAGAGCATTCTTTCTGTTGAAATGTTCATAGATTAATCTACACTAAAATGTGATGCCATCAAATGTTTTTAAGAGGTATTATGTGTATAAGCTTTGGCTGCTTGATAAAGCAGAAACTGTACATCTGAAAGTCAGTCTTTACAAACATGTAAACACTCATTAAAATATCATCACTTGCTGGAGAAATTCATGAGAAGAAGAATTGTATTTAGACTAGAACCAGCCCTTTTTGTTTTTGATACCGTATCATAGATACAAACAGAACTTACCAGTAGAATTGATCTGAAAATGGGAACTTTTTTAAGTGGGATTTTTTTGACTTTTTAGCACAAAACAATCCAAAACCAAAATATTTCAGCTGGAAACCAAAATCTTTTGGATTTGCCTCTTCAGAGTTATAGTTTAGGAGCCTCATGCCCATATTCACTTCCACAGAGTGATCTTGCTGGTAAGATTACATTTCCCATGCTGCATTACAGTATCTCCTTTTGGTGAAGGAAGGTGTTGCGTCACGAGTGTGCTATAGTCAAGATTTATCACGGGATATGAAGTCCAGCTGGAAAGCACAGCCAGAAGACAAGAACAGGGATGAAGAAATCAAACTACCACTGAGGAAATACCAAAATAGTATATCCAAATCAAAATATTTTATGTATTGGCCAAAATACTTCAGCTTCACTCACTTATTTATCCCTACCTCCCAGATTGGTCATAGTTGGGATGAAGAAACTCAGTTGTGAAAAGGTGTCTTTTCAATAACTTCTTTTGTGATCCCATTGGCTTTTGTGATGAATATTTTTCTCTTGTTCCACGCAGATAGGAAGGTGTTCCATTCTTCCCATTGCCAGATCTGGAAAGCAGAGGTGATGGGTATTTTCTTTGATACTCAGTGGTAGCTAACAAAGTAAGATGTGTTTCTGTCCCATCCTGATGTGGAAAACCGATAATTCCTCTTTCACTCATCATATGAGAAGTCAGAAGAGGGGAGTGGCTATAGGGCCTGCATCACCCTATCCCTCCCTTCTGTGGAAAGGTAGATTTTTAATAGAGCTGGCCAGGAATTTTCCACTGAACTGTCTCTTTGTAAACTTGAAAATGTTGAATTTTTGCTCCAAGTGTTTGATTTTTTCATTAGGAATATTGAAAAACAAATATTTTGTTTTGAATCAGACTGAAACTTCGGTTTGATCGAACCTAGTTAAAATGTTTGTTATGGGACAGTTCAACATGACTCACAGTTGCCACAGTGGATCATGGGAGTTGTAGTGGGCTGGGTTCTCTGGTTGGATGATAGTTCCCATGATGCACCAGGACCTTCCCTTTGGCTAAGCAATTCTGCTGCATCATAGGAAATGTAATCTAGTGGAAAGCTTAGCCCAAAGAAGAGAATGGGTGCAAGAGGCACCCAAAAATAACACCTACTCCCCTGCAAAAGCTCAGACGCAGATTCATGTTGAACTGAGCCAAAATAAAGCATTTTAATTCAAAACTGTCCAAATGTTTCATTTTGATTTAAAATCTCCAAATGAACCAATTCAATATTTCCAAACTGACTTTTCTGAGCTTTACATTCTGCCAGAAAATTATGATTCTTCCTCCTGAATCAGAATATAAGTTTCCCAAGGGATAGAAATTATCTTTTTTGTTCAGCTCTAGTGTTCATCCTAATTCAGCTATAATGTCACCGGGTCTCTGAGGTAGATTGAGGAAAGGTGATTATCTCTTCTTGATCTGATTCCTCCAATTCTAGAACTGAAAGAGACACAGGAGAGCAGATCTAAGGTTTTCCTCTGTTTTAGCCCATGCTACATACCAATCCAACAAACAAATGCTGTTTCCCCAGAAATTCAAACTGGGCCTTAAATCATCCATTCTCCAGACCTGAAGACAATCTCTGTGTAAGTTTGTCTCTCTCATCAACAGAAGTGATATTACCTCATCCACCATGTCTCGCTGAAATCCTGGCCCAACATGGCTACAAAACCACTACATACCATCCTCACAGTCTCATCAGTGCAATCGTGTTGGTGGAAGATACATTTCTCCCCTCAAATATTTTCAGTAATTCACTCTACACTATAAAATAAAATTGTGAGACCATCCGTTTGGTTCAATGGCTTTAATTAAGCTTGTTTTTCATTATATTGCTTATGCTGACCCTGTGGTTCATTGAAAGAATTAACAAAAACACATAAAACTAACCACTGTTTTCTATAAGCTTATCATTAAAAGATACAGATTTCATTAATAATTGCTTTGCTTCACACAATCTCATTTATGTCACAATTTTCTATTAAATTTAATTATGTTGTAACATTTTGTTGCCAATAACAATTTTTATGGAGCTCTATTTATTACTGCATCAAAGAGATGTTATATCGTCTAGAAAAGATGGTTGGATTTGCTTGATCAGCTGTTCTAGTAAATGAAGTCTGGAGAAAAAAGTCCTTCAAATTTTAAGTACTCCAATCTTACCTAGTAATTGAATATTTGTTTTTCTTTTTTTATCCTCAGTGTATTCTGTAGAAATACTCTGGTTTTTTGGTATGTGTGTAAAAATGGCATGTTAGATGTTACACTGTTGCATAAAAAAGATTGTTATGTTAGATAGGTTCCAAAATAAAGGGGGAAAAAACTCTAATGACCAGTCATTAAAATCATGAAAGAAGAGTCTTAATACTCACAGTAGTGTTTATATTTTGATAGGTGGCATGACAGTGTTTACTTCACACCCTTTAAAGAAAGATTATTATACATCTTTTCATTTCTTAAAACATCTAAATTATTTGAAATATTTTTGTGCAGTGGCACTTCAGTTTTTAAAGTCTTGGTCAGCACTATTGTCTTGTCATATCTACTGCATATTGAAGCAAAAAACCATAATGTTGTTGTGAAGCAAGAGAGAGATTGAAGCCGGCACAGCAGGGGTTCAAGAATACCCGTGTGTTCAGCTAGCTCCACCCTATTATACCTGCAGCCAATGCCAGGCCTGGAGGGAGGAGAAAAGGAGGGAGCCTGGCTCAGTCAGGGGCTGATCGGCAAAGAGGCAGAAGCTCTCTGTCTGCCTGCCTGAACAGACCCACATCCTGCCTGCCAGCACAGCCACTGAAGGCAAGAAGTCTTCCCTGGCCCAGAGGATCCTACAGAGATGCCCCAATTATGAGCCCACTGGACTAGCGGGGCCATGACCCAAACTAAAAGGACTTGCATAGGGAGCAGGCCAGGAAAACAGGCCCTGAATCCCCGCTTCCCTCGCCCCTGCCCCTCAGCAAGGCTGGGAGAAAGATCCATCTCCTCTTTTTAGAGGCTGAGCAGCGCAGGACCCTGGACCAGGTTGAGGGAGAAGGAGGAGGTCAGGTCCCCCTACAACCCCCACCCCCCGGCCCAAGCAACAATCTAGCTACTAGATTGCCTAGCCACTGATGTTCCTATCACAGTTATAAATACGTACTTTTGTGATGGCAAGTAGCAATTGCTCTTGTTGGTTGATTAAAGTGTGACCCATCAGATAGAACACCATCATGCTGCATATATTGGTGGCCCAATCCTGCAGTCATAGCAGGCAAAACCATCGTCGAAGACAAAGGGAATTTTCTCTGCATAAGATTGGGCCTGACTTTTATATTATCATCTTCATAAGTACACATAGCAGAAAGATTTTTCTAGAACTATCAAGCCATAATAATAAGGATAGCACTGTCTTACTTTGCTGCCTTCATCTTTTACTCTAGGACAATAAGTGCTCTATTTCTATTGGATCAGGATATTTCTGCTCATACAAGGAGTTCGATTAACCTATTGCTGGAAACAAACATTTTGCAGTACACTTACTGTAAAGGTTCCAGTATATTTACAGAGAAAAAGCTATGTTTGCTCTTTTGGAATGCTTTCAGCTAACTGGAGAAAATGTCATCACAAATTTTAAAAAGAGTTAATTTGAATGCTGGAATCTTTTACATGTGTTACACATGCTGTTTAATCAAAATGACTAGTCTTTGATTATTTTGCTTAATAATTATAATTTTCACTTATGTAGAACCTTTCATCAAACACTCTTGAAGCATCTTGACTAGACTCTCTGCTCGTCCCACTATTTTCAAAGAAGCCAATGACAGCGCCCTAATCCTGGGTCTTATTTTAATCTCAAAGTTAATTTAATCTATTCTCAATGGCTGTACTCCAAACTGAAGTTCACCAGAAAGCAATCATGCTCCAGCCATGCTCCCATCCCTCCCTCTCTCCCTTGCCCGTTGCATAAGACTGCAGCTGGGGGGTGGTATAGGGAGAGCCACACTAGCTTTGCTAAATTAGCTAGTAAATCCTGTAGTTACCGATAAACAGATTCCTAACCCTTTTTCTGTCTAGAAAGATATGACGGCTCTTTGGATGCTGGGGGAATCCTCAGTAGTTACCCATCCCTTCTGCTGGGGAGAAAGAGACAGATGCTGGCCCTGTTATTTAATGTACCGCTGGAATGAGCTCAGAAGTGATGGCGTAGAGGGTGATATAAGAAACTGAATAAAATGGAATAGAATAGAATACAATTTAAACTGAGTAGTGCAAAGGGTCAGAGCATGAGAGAGAATCTGGTCAACTGTGTCTGGGAAAGGTACATCAAGAATGAAGATGGCTGTATATGTTAATCTAGCCCAATATTTTCTACAAGTAAGAGCTATGGCAGGACAGGGGGAGGCTTTGCAGCTTCAGGATAGACTAAATCTAATTTTTCAGACCAAACCTTAGTAATGTGATTATTAAATGTGTTAATTTCTTTTGACTTCAGTTATTTCCAGGCATCATGGGTGAAATCTTCAGTTAATGAGAATTTTGCCATTGTCTTCACTGGGGCCAGGATTTCATTCCATAGCGTGTCTCCTTTAAATCCTGGCCAATTCCTTCAAAAAGAGTGGATGCTTACCATAGACCACAGTAGCATCATCAGAATTGACATAGTTGGAGTTTGTCTTCAATTTAATATAGAAAAATCAGAGCACATGGATTTGTTTAAGGCATCCTTCAGGTTTATACCATAAACCTGTCAGGAGGAATAATGCAGCTACTCCTTCCAAGCACCCCAAAATTCATAAAACTATTTCTGGATGTGCCTAGAATCAGAGGGGTAGCCGTGTTAGTCTGGAATTGCAGAAGTGACAAAGAGTCCTGTGGCACCTTAAAGACTAACTGAAATTTTTTCAGAGCATGAGCTTTCGTGGGCTAATACCCACTTCGTCGGATGCAT
>ML677333.1:31416091-31436979 GCA_007922305.1 Dermatemys mawii
CTTCCACTGCATGCATCCGACGAAGTGGGTATTAGCCCACGAAAGCTCATGCTCTGAAAAAATTTCAGTTAGTCTTTAAGGTGCCACAGGACTCTTTGTCACTTCTGGATGTGCCTAGTTTCTCAAAAATCTGAAGAGCAGATTATATCTTTCAGTAGAGTAGTCCATTCCTAATACATGCAGTTTCTTCTCAGGTTTCTACTAATGAAAATTAAAAGTTGATTTGAACTTTCTTACTATAAACATTACTTCAGAAAAAATTTACCAGTTAAAGAGATGGTCAGCAATAGCTAACAGTTTCAGAAGGAGCTGGGCTACACTCGGGGGAGGGTCAACCTAAGATATGCAACTTCAGCTATGCGTATAGTGTAGCTGAAGTTAAAGTATCTTAGGTCGACTTACCTGGCCGTCCTCATGGCAGCAAGTCGACTGCTGCTGCTGTCCTCTCGACTCTGCTTCCTGCTCTAGACGAGATGGAGTTCCGGAGTCTAGGGGGAGCGCATTAAATTGATCCTCGATACATCGAACACTACCCGCTGATGCGGCAGATAGTGTAGACATACTCTAATGGTGCATAGGTTTATGAATTTTGGGGTGCTTGGAAGGAGTAGCTGCATTGTTTCTCCTGACATGTTTATGGTATAAATCTGAGGGATGCCTCAAACACAACCATAGGTTTTGCAGTTCTGTTTACTGTCTGAAAGAATGTCTGTTTAAGTCCCTTCATTTCAAAAGTCTTATAAATTACCCATAGAAATTGTGCAAGTTAAAAATGACCATTTCTCAGCTGAAAGATAGAGGAGGAGGAATTTTTAATTTTATCAAAAGTTTCAAAGAACGATTTCATTATTTATAAGATTTAAGAGTTTAAAACATGAAATATTTCCTCTTTCAGCTAACTTTTTGAACATCAATAGCCTAAATAAGATATAGTGTTAGCATAGTAATTACTTTTTATCAAAATATTCATATATGTTTTAGCACAAACAGCTTCTCTGTGTACAAATGAACAGAATGCATGTCTTCTAAGGATGTGTGATTTAACTGACAGTCACAAAGCAGCAGGAAGACAATGGGAAACCACTCTATAATTTCTCCCACAAGAACTATTATGCCAAACAAAAACAAAGTGATCCATACGTAGAGCTGATTGGCAAACCAGGATAGAAGGCATGACAAATTATACTGAGTAGGAATTGTCTCTGGACATTAAGGATACAGGCTGTAGTTATGATGGCACTGTACCAAACTATTTGGGAAGTACATTGCCTGATGTTTGTATCGAGAAAAAAGAAAGATCTTAACCTTTGTAAATGAATCATCAGAGTAAGGAACATAAAATGTGAGTATTATGTATGAAGAGAAATTGCTACTGTAATCAAAGAATTGGAAAAATATAAGACAGACATTTGTGGATTCTCAGAGTTGCATTGAAAGGATAAGAGTAATTTCACGATGATGGACGGATATGCAGTGTACTATTCAGGACTGAGAAAATGGTGTTGCATTTATCTTATCCAAGAAGAGATGAAAGTATGTGCTTGGACATAACCCAATCAACAATAGAATCATTACAATTCACCTTTGAGAAAAGCTAGTCAATATGTCGATCTTATAGGTTTATGTCACTACAAGAGCAGCTGACAATAGCATGTTTGAGTTCTATGAATTTGAAAAGATACTCACAAAAATACCAAGAAAAGTTGAAGCGTAAACTCTCAAAAAGAAAATTAATGGGGGAATAAAAGGTCTGGGCTGGCTCACAAAATGAGAGCAAGGTATTTAAGTGAATTCTAATCACCTCCTTATTATGAACACCATCTTTGGCCAACATCCTAGAAGTTTATGCACATGGAATTCACTGATGGTATTACAAGAAACAAATTGACTAGGGAATGATGTAGCAGTGCTGGAGATTGTGGTGGAATCTCCATCCGTAGAGGTTTTTAAGGCCAAGCTTGACATCTCCTGGCTGGGATGATTTAGCTGGAGTTGGTCCTGCTTTGAGCAGGGATTTGGACTAGACGATCTCCTGAGGTCTCTTCATAAGAATATAAGAACATAAGAAAGGCTGTACTGGGTCAGACCAAAGGCCCATCTAGCCCAGTATCCTGTCTACCGACAGTGGCCAATGCCAGGTGCCCCAGAGTGAGTGAACCTAACACGTAATGATCAAGTGATCTCTCTCCTGCCATCCGTCACCCTCTCTGCCAAACAGAGGCTAAGGACACCATTCCTTACCCATCCTGGCTAATAGCCATTAATGGACTTAACCTCCATGAATTTAGCCAGTTCTCTTTTAAACCCTGTTATAGTCTTAGCCTTCACAGCCTCCTCAGGCAGGGAGTTCCACAGGCTGACTGTGCGCTGTGTGAAGAAGAACTTCCTTTTGTTTGTTTTAAACCTGCTGCCCACTAATTTCATTGGGTGGCCCCTAGTTCTTCTATTATGGGAACAAGTAAATAACGTTTCCTTATTCACTTTCTCTACACCACTCATAATTTTATATACCTCTATCATATCCCCCCTTAGTCTCCTCTTTTCCAAGCTAAAAAGTCCTAGCCTATTTAATCTCTCATCATATGGGACCGGTTCCAAACCCCTAATCATTTTAGTTGCCCTTTTCTAAATCTTTTCTAATGCCAGTATATCCTTTTTGAGATGAGGAGACCACATTTGTACACAATATTCAATCCTCCAACCCTGATATTATATGAATCTATGATTGTTTGAGTCAGACTTTCCCAAATGCAAACTGTTGGTTAGACCATCAGCTGTTAGCCTCAAACATACAATTAAAATGGTCAAGAATGGGTTTCATCACTGGCACAGGGGAAAAAAAAAGAGAACTACCTCAACAAACTTTGGAATAAAATGAAAACAATTATGCTAGAAACTGGCAAATCACATATTCTGAAAAGTAAGTGTTGGACTGTACTATGGTTAACTGAGAAGGCATTTGAGCTGGCAGAAAAATGACGGAGTAGAAGAGAATGGCTTGGAGACAAGAATAGACATATATATATGAGGGATTTTGAGCTACTCCATTTTGTTTCTAAGCACAGCACTCAGAGACACTGCTTTGCTACCATTAACTGAAAATAAGGAAAGAATTTAAACAAATTAAACTGGTAAGAAATGGGGTGGCAGTAGTAGACCATAACATTAAGGTGCATACATTAAAAATTAAATATATATTAAAGGAAAGAAGTAATGGTTTACTGTTTACAGGTTTGGTAATTTAAGTGTGCATACCATGTTGGCACAGTCAATGTCAGTGAAATGACAGTTTTAAGCAATTTATGGTGAATGTGTTAGTAGGCAGAGTGTGGACTGAGGTTAGTAAAATGTCACTCCAAAATTGAAGGGAGGTGTCAGTCAGGCATGCTCAGTCCAAAACTAGGTAAAGGTCACCACCCTATAATAATACCTAAACTTTTTGTGTAACAGCTTTGATTGATGGTCAGATTTAGCAGTTATGATTATATGATAGCAGATAAGTATGGACCAATCAGAGAGGGTCTAAAGGTGGTGGGAGGATAAGTATGCTAATACTAGGATTGAACAGGCCAAAAACTGTATACAATAGACATGATATGCCTGTATGTGCCATTAAGTTCTTAGAGGAAACAGTGCAATGATTGCATGCACATTTCATGAAATATGAAGCTGATACAATTTCAAGACACAATTTCAAAAGTTCTGAGTATTTTCTTAATTAAAAATATTGTGACTGTTCAGCTTAGAGAAGAGATGACAAAGTGGGGATATGACAGAGGTCCATAAAATCATGAATGGTATGGAGAAAGTAAATAGGGAAGTGTTATTTACCCTTCATGTGACACAAGAACTAAGGGTCAAACAATTAAATTAATAGGCAGCAGATTTAAAACAAACAAAAGCGAGTGATTCTTCACACAACACACTGTCAACCCATGGAATTCATTGTTATGGAACGTTGTGAAAGCCAAAAGTATTACTGGTTCAAAAAAAAAAAAGAATTAAATAAGTTCATAGAGAATATTGCCAGTGTTTATTACCCAAGAGACACAACCTTATGTTGTGGTTGTACCCAGAGACACAACCTTATGCTGTTATCCTTAAACTTCCAACTGCCAGAAGCTGGGACTGCACAATGGGATGGATCACTCAAAACCGCCCTGATCTATTCATTCCCTCTCCAGCATCTGGCACTGGCCATTGTCAGAGACAGGATACTGGGCTAGCAGTGACAATTGGTCTGACCCCAGCATGGCTATTCTTATGTTCTTTACTGAATGATACTGTTAAAAAGTATCAAATAGCCAAGATATAAAAAATGTTCAAGTTGCAATTTACCATCTAAGTGCTGGATTTTTCTAGACTGCCAGCCAAATACATTAATTATTGTTTGTATTGAAGCAACACCTTGAAGCCTCAATTGAGACTCAGGTTCCTTTGTACTAGGCATTGTCTATATGTACAGTAAGAAAGAAACTCTGTAATAAGAGCTTGCAATCTAGAGAAGACAGAAAAAGGGTGAGAGAAAAGTATTTTTAATGAATGAGATGTTTTTGTGCATTTATTCATGTGCAAACAATATAGATCCCATGAGGAAAACTGGTGTTAATAGAAAATTGAGAAACAAAATCCCTGCTGGAGGGTTCCTCTCATAGGAGTTTGCTATCCATTCTACACACTCCAAAGAACAGTGTTGTTGTTTTTTTCTTACATCAGACAGATTAATATGAGAGTTTTCTATCACACTTTTCCAAGGAGAATAACATGAAGATTCTATGGAATCAATGGAAGCTCCAGATGTTCAGATGAGTTCCAGCTTAGAGGCCAAGCTCAGGTGAGATTGCCCATGCCCTAGAAAAGACTGTTCTCAAAAGGAGGCAAAGACTGGAAAATTCAAAATGTCCATGGTAGATTAACATGTTTCTGGAAACAGAGACCCCATATCAGATTAAAAAGGCTTTCATACTAGAAGGCAGTCATCCAGAGCACCTGTAGTCTTACAGTGGACTTCTTCTGCAGAGTCTCTATGTCGGCATTCCTGTAGCAGAAGCTGGAGAAGCAGGGAGTGAAGAGGACTGAGATATGGTGGAATGAAGGCAGTCTTAGTCTCCAAGGACTTGTTGATGACTTGTGTGGGGAAACCATTGTCAGGGAAATGCATGGACATAGAGTCTGGATCAAAGATGAAGTAGTCTGCAACTGCAGATTGTTCCTTCAGGAACAAAGAACGTGGAAAGAGTCAGAAAAAGAGAAAGAGCTGAAGGTTGTGTTGGCAAGGGGAAGGAGAGACTTGCTCATTTGGCATTTTTTAAAATGTTTAGTGAAGAGTATTTAAAAGGAAAATATAAGATACACGCAATTCTAATTAATTTATGTTAGGTACATAAATGGGCTCCACCTACCTGAAGTCATATGAAGGATTAGGTGAATATCCATCTGTCAACAAAAATGGCTTTTTTCCTATTCATAAATATGTATAGCTTTGGATAAGAGATGAGAATGGAGAGACAGTATTAAGCATTGCAGACATTTGGAGAATTAAGGTGAATATCAGTAAAATCTTCAAGAGTTTAAGATTTCTTAAGATATAGAAGAATCTCCTGAGAATAGTGATAGAAATCCCATTCATAACAAGACTTGAGGAAGCACTATCACAGTGTGTGCATACACACACACACACACACACACACACACACACACACACACACACACAGGAACAACCAACATTAGCAGGGAGAAGGACTAGATAACCCACAAGGTCATTTTGGTCTCAATCTTCTATAATTCTTATCTGCATTTTAATGATCTCTTATTTAACACTTTTAACATTAACTTACAAGTTGTTAAATACAGTAATTATAATGCAATTGATGAAGTAAACAGAAGATACAATTAGGGAAAGTATTATTACATGGCTATGAAAGTGTTTTATTTAAATCTGTTTTTAAGATAGTACTGTATCAGGATTCCATTGTCACACTAGAACAAGTATCTGTTCCTCTACTTTGTGTATGTCTCAAAAAGAGAACTTCTGGCTTATTTCTCTCATGACACCCTATATGGCATGGCACAAATTCCTTCCTAACTTTGTCATACCTTTGTATTATCCTTATGTCTTACTCTTACCATGAAGCTAGAGAACAGTGACAGTTTATAATAGTGGCGAGCCACATTGTGCACGCAACTGGTCTACACACAAGCATTATTGCTCTCTCCTTCTCTCTCCCCAACCCGTTTATTATTCTCATCTACATTTTGTTTATTCTTAGTCAAAACTGTCAACTCTTTGGAGCAGAGCCTACTATAATCTAGTATAGGATGGTGTGGCCCTTATCTTTGATTAGGCTCTAATGTAATATAAAAATAATAATAAGATGAATCATTTACATACGTTTTCTGAATGCATCCCCTTTACTAGGGAACTTTCCTGCTTTTACTGTTGCAGGTCTTCCAAAAAAAAAAAATGGATAAGAGGTTTCTGAATTATAACCCACCATGGAAAAGTTCCATTTACAACAAAATGCTGCAGCTCTTCTGCTTAATAACAGGTTATTATTTCTAAATCACTCCTGTCCTCTGCTATCTGCAGTGTCACCCTATTGAATCCAAAATTCAGTTCAAGGGTTTAATCCAGATATTCAAAGTCCCTTGTGGAATAGCTCTAGATACTTCTCTATTTTTCTTTCCAGGACCATGATTCTGAACTTACATATATTCCCTTTAAACTATAACGCTGTTGATCAAAAGAGAGAGGTGTGTAACCATTGGAGAGAATTTCCACAGGAACTGGGATTAGGCTGGAACTCAATACCAGAACAATAACAAGAAATAACTACAACTTCCCCAACTTCAGAATGTAATGTAGAGCTCATCTTTTAAGTTAACTTTCCCTGAGAAACATCAGTAAATAAACATTCGAAGCATACACACACACACACACAATTAATACAGACAGACTGGGAAAGAAGGGAAAGTGATTGAGAGTCATTTTATTGTGGTTTCCATTTTTAAATACCTGAGAGCTGCTCAGAGTTTACAGTGATGGGGGCCATGTACCTACCTACCTAGAGAAGAAGTTTGAAACATGCATATCTTTCAAACAGAGAAATAAAATATATTAAAGTTGGGAAGTAGTGAGTACTCAACAAAATAAGAAGATTTTGACGATTGCAGATAGTGCATTGCTAGTGGAGATTGAATGAAAGAGAATTGTAAACCAGTCTGACCTTACTGAAATATGACAAATCATTAACTCTTTGATTTTAGTATTCAAAGCAGCAATTAAAGATGGGTTTGGTTAAAAACATAATTTTAAAATCTGTGGGTACAGTAGATCAATTACTATGGTTCTCTAAAATGCTTCTAAATAGGCGGCTACTGTTCTCCCATTCTCCTAGAACAGATGTTATAATCACTTCTGAAAAAGTTAATGTGTTGTCTTGCTACATACAGTGTTTGCAGACAATATGGACATGAGTACTCCTTATCATGCCTTGAATCACTATTGTTTTCCTGATTCTGCTGGACTGCAGCTCATGCATTAATAGCAGGGTACAAATTAAACTGTTTTTTCCTCATTGTCACATTTAGCTATCAGCTACTAAAAGTTCAGAGTGATATTAAAGTTCAGTTTAATTACAAACTTTCACATTTCCTTTTTCATTTCCTATGTTGAAATATTAGATGAGAGCTAAATAAATAAGTATATCTATTCAATTTGCTACCTGGATATAAGACTAAATAATTTATCAGTTTAGTATTTTGTCTTTGAATATATATTGGATAACTTCAAAAGATTGTCTTTAGAACTGCCAATATTAAATATTTGTGTGAACATTATTTCTTTACTTTTAAACTCTCTATATTAAAACTATATGGCTTGCCACTGTAGTGACTATGAAGGCAGCAATGGAAACAGAGTCATGGTATCTCAAAAATGATCCTATCTTATTTTTATTTAATTCAATAAATTTAGAGTGAAGACCAACCTAATCATTTTAAAAGCATGGTGAAAAAGAGTAGATTATGAATGTGGAACAAGACATAGAGGTATGTTTTTATGTGAAGCTAAACACAAGAAAGAACAAAAGTAAAGATTCCTCAAGACAGCATGGTTCTTGTATCTCTCCTTTGTAGAAGGCCCTAAATGTATCTAGATTCCTATATAGAACATACTGATGTGGTATTTAAATGGACTTATGACATTATAAAATATATGAATAAATATAAGGAATATTTCTGTCTCTCTTTCTGATTTCTCTTGACACTTCAGGAATGGACCGTTGTGGGATTGTTTGCACTAGCATTCTTGGAGAAATCTCCCATTGTTGCACGTCTGCCAGTGGACCTCCATTTGTTGTAACAACAGCAAGACCATTAGTCTTATTAAAAAATGAGATATTGGCATTTTTGTTACAATTGGTTGAAAATTTTTGGGCTCCCTGTAGTTTGTAACCACTATTTTGCCCAGATCTGTTCTTACATTACCGTTCAGTTCCATTAACCACTGTCACATCTGAGTAAGAACAGCAAGATCAAGGATCAACAGTATAAAATTCTGCATAGTGTTAGGTATAAGCAAGGAAGCATGACTCAATTATAAGTGTGTCTTATATTATAAGCCATGCTTATAATAATCTTATAATAAGCCAATTATAAGTGTAGCTCAGTTATAAGTGTGACTTATAATTGAGCAGGTGGGGGGCAATAAGCTTACATTGTACCCTTCTGTCAAGCAACACATTCATTTTCCTCAACCTGAAGAAGAGACTGGATTCCCAAGAGGGAAGAAAACAAGGGAGTACAATCCTCAAAGGGCTCAAGGATTGTCTTTCTCTAGCTTCACCGGGTGAAGCATTCCCATCTCTGAGGCTGCAGGAGGCACTCTGTAAAACATAATGTGGGTGAATGGTGGGTCTATTTTATACTGACCAGAGTAATTACTGTTAGACTCAATCCCTAAACTAGTAGGTCATGGCACCTCCTGTTGAGGTAGAAACCGTCTTTTTGTTGTATTATGTAAACTGCATCTACCAAAATGGGGCGTGGTTGGGACCTCAAGATATTAAAATAAATAATAACAATAAAAACTAATATTATTTAATAATTCTTCCATCAAAATTGACTGTGCAATTCTGATTGGATTCATCAGGAATTATAATCATATAAACATGTAATTGTAGAATCTGGTTTTCATCTATAAAGGGCCAATTCTGAACTGGGTTTAAAACTGGTTCAGCTATACCGATTTTCAAATTTTCCAGACTATATAGGCCTGTCGAATATTTGCCATTCAGCAAATTTCTAAATTGTAAAGGAAAATACTCCAGAGCTGGAAGTAGTCCTGAAGATCTGGTTTCTTTGGTTTTGTAGTCTTCCTTTTGCATTCAAATCCCTTTGAAGTTTGTTTAAAGCTCATTCTTGTTAATCCTTAGTAAATTAATAAGGACTTGGCTACAGTGCTTCATCTCAGTGCTGAATTAGCAAAATTAACATTTATAGCCATCATTAAAGTTGATTATAAATAAGCATATATATCATATTTTACAGGCCTCAATATCAAATGTCTTTGTCTTATTTAGGCTGAGCTTATTAGCACTTTATAAATCCAATATTTATAAAATTAATAGTTCTGCTCAGTTGAACTGCAGTAATTATGCACATTAATGAACCCTCCTCCTGGAAGGAAGCAAAGAAGGTGTAATTCAAGAGTTAAAAGTATTTCAGTAACAAAAAAGGAAGCAGCAAACTTTTAAATGGCAACTACTGCTTAGTAAATCACAGCTTTTTAATTATTTCTATCAAAACAAATTGCATTATTTTATTTCCATTTGGATCTGATCTATAACAATTTCCTTCATGAAGGCATTAGCATTTTGAATCTACTTTAAAAATGTCTTCCAGCAGCAAAACCATTTAATTTTGAGTCATTGGCTTTCATCTTTCAGTTTGTCATTTGCCTTAATTTAAATATTTTCAATGTTATTTTTAAAATGTTATCTTTGAAAAATGACACTATTAATAATTTAAAGGAAATGCTCAGAATACTTGATAATGGGTGATCTTCAAAAGTGTATGAAGTTATTCAGCTGAAGGCCATTCTCAAACACTCATACCACATTTAACAATTGATACTATGGTGAAAGCTGTCTAAGCAATTGTATGGTATACAATTAAAATAATTATATAATTTAAGAGAAGATCATATGTTTGTGAATAGAAAGAAAGCCCTGAGAGTGTATTGACTGATTCACTCTGTAATTGTCTCTTTATATTTATAATGTGTGAAAGATACCCTTTACATAATATCTTACAGTTTGCTAGCATCAATGCATGAACGTGTTTGCACTGCATTGTTACAGTAGGTATACACTGAAGTCGGAGATGTTATTATAGTTCATGCATGCCTATTTGTGCTAGCTCTAATCTAACCCGTACTGATATGCCTACTTGAGCTGCAATAATATAGTTAAAAATAGCAGTGAATTTGTGGTGACGTGGGCTTTAGTATAATCTGTACAAGCCTGCCCGGAACTTGGTAAATGTTGATATTCTTAGTCCACACTGGGGCCCATGCTGTCATGTTTCACTTCTGTTTTTTAGACACTCCAACTAGTTAAAGTTAGTATGGGTATGCCTACCAGAGTCGCAATCATACCTTTGACTTCCATGTGGACATCCTTTTACCCATCACACTAAAGCTGGCTGTAATTCAGGTTCAAGTTCAAAGCTCCTTTCTATTCACACAAAAATTAGTCTGATTTGGGCCAAAAATTCCTCAAGAAGAAGGTCCCTAGATCTTTCTGGGGATGGTGAGGTCAAAATCCAAGTCCTACTGTGACATGCGTCACAACCTAGGCATTTTATAGCTTGGATGCATCTTAAGTTCTAGTCACCAGATTCAGATGTGAAGAATTCACCCATAATTACCTAGGGCCCCCACCATGCAATTCCAAAGATTGCCAGTCACTTCCCAGGCATTAGAAGGAACCTTCCAATTCAAATTAAGCTGTTCATTGTTCAACCCTTCATTTCCATTAGCCTATTTAACTGGAAACAAAACTAAAGTCGGTTCTCAGCCTTTTGGCTAAGAAAGCATTATCTAAAAAGTTATGGCTTGCAGTCAGATGAAGTCCTGTATCAAGCACACTACTAGCTTTCCAGAGGAACACAGCTGAATTCCGGATAGTTTCTCCTGTGAGAGAAGCAAGACATTCTACTTTAGTTCCTGGAGAAGCGAGGAAACAGATTGACAGAGTGAGACAGGTACCAGAAGTCACCTACTACAAGACAGGCCCAACACGGAAAATAACAGAACACTGCTGGCAATCATGTGCAGCCCCCAGCTAAAACCTCTCCAGAACATCATCAACGATTTACAACCTATCCTGGGAAATGATCCCTCACTCTTGCAGACCTTGAGAGGCAATTCAGTCCTTGCTTACAGACAGCCCCCCAACCTGAAGAAAATATTCACCAGCAACTACACACCACACCACAGAAACTCTAATCCAGGAACCAATCCCTGTAATAAACCCTCTTCCCTTCTCTGTCCCCATTTCTACTCTACCGATACCATAATAGGGACCAACCGCATCAGCCACATCATCAGGGGTTCATTCACCTGTACATCTACTAATGTGATATATGCCTTTATGTGCCAGCAATACCCCTCTGCCATGTACATTGGCCAAACCAGATGGTGTCTATGTAAAAGAATAAATGGACATAAATCAGACATCAGGAAAGATAACACGCAAATGTCACTAAGTGAACACTTCAATCTCCCTGGACATTCAATAACAGATTTTAAAGTAGTCATCCTTCAATAATAATAATAAAAAACCACTTCAAAAACAGACTTCAAAGTGAAACTGCAGAGCCATAATTCATTTGCAAACTTAACACCATTAATTTGGGCTTGAATAGAGACTGAGAGTGGCTGGCTCACTACAAAAGCAATTTTTCTTCTCTTGGTATTGACACCTCCTCATCAATTTTTGGGAGTGGACCAAATCCACCCTAGCTGAATTGGCCTTGTCATCACTGGTTCTCCACTTATAAGGTAACGGCCTTCCCTTCATGTGCCAATATATTTATGCTTGTACCTGTAATTTTCACTCCATGCATCTGAAGAATTTTTTTTACCCATGAAAGTTTATGCCCAAATAAATATGTTAGTCTTTAAGGTGCAACCGGACTCCTCGTTGTTTTTGTGGATACACACTAACATGCTACCCTTCCGATACTTCAGAGAGAGCATGAGAAATGATCATATTTACAAAGAACCATAGCCAAGTGGGAGTGTCACTGAGGATTGAATGCACAGTCGGTCAATGCAGAGAGCAGATTAAGCAGCTGAAAACAGATAGCCACAAAGTCAAGGATTCAAATGGCACCTTTGTAAACTTCCACTGCTCTTTTATAAGGCATAGTGTAGCTGAATTCAGCGTATCTTAGGTCGACTTACCTGGCTGTCCACACGGTGGCGAGTTGACCACAGCTGGCCCCACATCAACTCCGCTTCCTCCTCTCGCAGAGTACAAGAGTTGATGCAGAGTATGCTCAGGAATAGATTTATCACATTTACACTAGATGTAATAAATCGATCCCCAACAGATCGATCACTATCAGCCAATCTGGCAGGTAGTGCAGACATCCCTTTAGAGTCCCATTCAAAATATTTTCCTAGACTTTGCATTTAGAAAGAAGAAATTTCAGAATCTGAAGTCTATCAGTTTCATCTGAATGCCTATCCTAGCCCTCTTACCCAGACCTGTGGCACTTTCCAAAATGGGGTAAAATGAAGGCAGAACCTTGAATCCACATCCCAGTAGCGACTACTCCAGTTGCCTGAGCCAAAGTTTAATTTTCTGTATGTCACTACAAGAACAAGAGATAGGGAGACTCCTTTTGGATTTTTAAATGGTTGTCCATGAAAATGGGGGGGGAAATTGTTCAACAAGCTTGCTGATCCTACTTCTGTTTCCAACCCTTATCAGCAAGATACCTAAGAGAGACAAAAGACAAAGAAAATCAGATATTTCCCATTCTTGTATGCATCACTGTGGTAGCCAGGTCAAATCCCAGGATAATAGAGAGACAATATCTCTCTCACCAACAGAAGTTGGTCCGTTACAAGAAATTACCTTATCAGTTTGTATCCGTAAAGAAAAGAAGGACATAATTGACAGAGATGACAGAAAAGAAGTTCTACAAAAAAGCTCCCACTGTTCTTGAACTAACTGGATCCACAGGCACATGCACTCTCGTCTCCAGAATAACTAGACACAGCTGTAGTCTACTGCCAGCATCTCTGCCCAGGAAGGGAAAGAAGAAAACTAGTTGTTCAGCTCTTGCACCCCTTTCAGGAATGGCCACTATTCCTAGCAGTTGTACATAAATTAAGTGAATTGTCAACTGTACAGTGACAATCATGTTCCCATCCATCTAGGTCCTTATATGGCCCTTATCAACATAGTACTGTATCTTAGCATCTCATAATCACAAACATAAGGAAAATAGTTGGCAGGCCAAGATTAGTGCCAGAGATGTACATTATTCATACAGTGATCAGGAACAAAGATCAGCCTAAGGCTACATTGCTTTTCTCATGGATCATTCTCCATGGTGGATGAGTCTTTAAAGTATACCTCTTTCAAGTCATGATTTCAGGAAGTTAGAGACCGAAGTTTAGCCCTATGAGAGGGTCAGAGGAAACAGGTCTTACTGGTTTTAGGTGCTGAATTCCAGGCTACTTGAAAAAGGAGACAAACCATGGCCAACGGAAGAATGCAAAGAAAACTTCCTGAGGGAAACTTCATGAGGTTTCCTGCCCCCTGTATAAGTGTTTTCTCACAGAACTATACTTTACAACATAGTTTAAAAAAAAACTGATGCCTATGACAGTCACAATATTTGTTGTTAATGAAAGAAAATACAGTATAGAACTGATCTTGTTACAGTTGAAGTCAATAATAATTTTACCACTGACTTTTGTGGAAGAAAGATCAGACATTGTGTCCTGTTTGATTAAGAGAGAAGCATATGCAATACGCATTTTAAAAGTAGAAAGTAAGCTTTCATGGATGCTCATTTTTCCTTTAAATGCATAATTATTTTGACATTCTGAAGGATAAAATAATCAAACAAAAATGTAATAATATGGTTGGTTAGTTTTCTATTATTTGTGCTAATTTGCTGCAACAACTGATAGCTATTAGGGAAGAGCTAATTTAATTTAAGAGTAATATATCATTAGGATATTTAATTACAGCTTACATGAAAACTTGTAAAGCATATCACAGTAAGTTATTTGAATAAGGGATCATATTCTTTAGGCCATCCACTCATCAAATACAGAAATCCATCATTCTCAAGGAAGGGGAGGAGCCAGAGTCACCAAACACAGCAGAGAGAAAGGAGATGCTACACCAGAGGGCTTGTTTTCATCCTGCCACACAACCAGTTCCAGAAATACTTGAGTTTTCTTTTTTTCCTAATGACTGGCTGGGATTCTAACTCACTGAAAGACTCTGCCTTTGTCTATCAGAAGGATAGAGAGCACAGAGGGAGGAGAAGTAGGGCTTTCCTGGTTTAGTTTAGCAAGAGATCTTGTAGGTCTACAATGGAGGATAATGCAGTATACCTAATCATTTTGCTTAAGTATATGTATATGTGTTACGTAGCTGCAGGCTGGACTTGTCACCTCTTACTCATACTGAGTAAGGAATAGGATTACTTGTGAAAGTACTACCCAACATGATGAAGAGTTGAAGAATCAGGCTTTTGGAGTCCATCTTTCAGGTGCTTATATAGCCATTATTATGATAGCATTTGAGCACCTCACAATCTTCAATGTATGAATACTCATAACGCCCCTGTGTGGTAACCAAGTACTATTCTGCTGGTTTCGCAGAAGGCAAGCTGAGGCACAAAGAGAGGTTAAATGTCATCCCAGAAGTCTGTGGCAGAACAAGGAATTGAGCCCAGGTCTCCAGACTCTAGAACTAGCACCCTAACAATTGGACCATCCAGTATAATTCTTCATTGTAGGGATTCTCTGCCCGCCCATGCTAGGAATCACACCTCTTGTTGTAGCATACACATACACTATATGGAGCACCATTGATAGCAATACAAGTGTGTTCAAGAGGAGCAGATTGCAGAGTCAGGATCCAGTCTGCAAATTTTTCATGTTCCCCAACCTGCAGTTTTTATCTCAGTCCTTCTTTGTGAGTTGTAGTTTAGCCAAACAAATGCACAGTGGAGGGGGATTTGACATGCACATTTATTAGTGATTTATTTTTCAGTATCAATCAACTGTTACAAAATTATAAATGTAAAAATAAGGTGGCAAAGTAAATTTGAAGGCCACCCTATAGATTGCACCTCACAACTATTGAAGTCCCAGTTGCCACCATGGAGCCTGATCCTTCATGCCTTAACTACGTGAGTTGAATGAAAAACTTCAAAGCAATCTGGCTTCATTTTTCTGTTTGATTTACAGTAACACATTGGTACACAGGAAGGACTAAACATTTATTCTCATTTCTTAATTGTAAAACTTTTTTTCATGAAAACTAAGAAAAGAAATTATATCCAATTATCATGTACTCTTTTATAACTGTAATTATGCCAAATTATGTAATTACAAACATATTATAAATAACTTCAATCATTTTCTGACAGCTTGTAATTAAGTAATTACAGTATGAATGTATGTGATTGTAATGCACAAAGACGCCTGTCTAATACTTAACTGACTCCCAGAGGAGCTCGTAAGTTGGGTCTGCTTTCATTTTAGACACAATTTTAGACACAATTTTCATATAAGTGCAGTATTTTGATGAATGATACACACCTGCCTTTGAAATGTCTGCTAGAACATTCAAGTCATCACTCCACTCACCTGTACAGACACCAGTCTTCTGGTAAGTTATTCCGTGTTCTCCATCTCACCGCAGACGACAAAACCCCACAGTTAAGCATAAAAGAAACAACCATAAGTGAGGGCCAGAAGTTGGAGTGGGACATGAAAATTTACAATAGGGTTACAGAAGCAGTCAGGTGGGGAAATCTATTCATCATCTTACATATTCATAGAGAAATGCAATGAGTATGCAGAATGAACAGGAAGAACAGAAGAACTGGAAGTATTAGTCCATAAGTTAAATTATGACTTAAGTGTCATCTCAGAGATTAAGTGCAATAAATTTCCTGATTGGAATATTGATATATAGCTTGTTCAGGAAGGACAAGCAGGATAACAAAGGGAGGAGATGTTTCATTATACTTCAAAAAATGTATACACTTATGTTGAGGTCCAGAAGAAGGTGAGAGGCAGACCACTTTAAAGTCTCTGGGTAAAGATAAAAGGGGTAAAAAATAAGGATGGCATCATGTAGGGGTGTACTGTAAACTAACAAATCAGGCAGGTGGATGAGGCATTTCTAGCACAACTAACAGAAATATACAAAACACAAGACCTAATAGAAATAGGGTATTTTAGCTACTCAGGCAGCTATTGGAAAAGTAATTTGGCAAAACACTAATTTCCAGTAAGTTATTTGAATGTATTGAGGATAATTTGTTTCAGAAACTTGAGGAAGTAAGTGAGACGGCCATTTTAGATTTGATTCTGACCAACAGGGAGGAATTGGTAGTGCATCTGAAGATGAAAGGCAATTTGGGTAAAAGTGATCATGAAATGATAGATTTCATGATTGTAAGGAAAGGAAGGAGAGCAGGAAAAATTGTGATGTGTCCAGAGAAGATCAGCAAAAAAGATAAAAAAGTCTGAAAAATAAACATGACCTGTGATGGAAGATTCTAAAAACTGGGTTCATTTAGTCTGGAGAAAAGAAATCTGAGAGGGAGCATGATAACAGTTTTGAAGCACATAAAAGATTATTACAAGGAGGAGGGGGGAAAATCCTTCAACAGTTGAGGAGTCTTTTCCCCACAGTGATTCCAGGCATGATGGGAGACACTAAGTCCTCCAGGTGCACAGTGTTTTCCTAAGGCTTAACCTACCATTTAATTTGTCCTGGATATATTTCTTCATGCTTAAGAGATGCAACTTAGCAAAGCAAAGGATATTCTTGGCTAAATACACATACTCTGTCTTCTTGGCAAGACAGCGAATAAACATGCTACTATGTCAATGCTGGGAAGGCTACAGACTCCTTAAATAATTGAACTGCTTCCAAAATCTCTTTTATTTTTTTTTTTTAAATCTCACATTGTCACGTTGCAGTTATATTATAGTAGCCCTTTTGGTAAATGGAGTGTTTGAATGGGTTTGTTAACTGCAAGAGTTCTTGGCTTATAGTTGAGGGTTGTTAGGGGATTTGTTAAGAACCTGCTCCCTCCACCCTATCTTTGGAGTATGGTCGCCGAATAGGATTATATGCTAGTTCCCCACTTTTCAGATCAGGCTGCAGATCATCCCTGCCCCACATCCTCTTTTCTCCTCCAGCAGATGCTGCCAACCAGAATAAATATACAGAATCCCACCATGACTGAAGTCCCTAAAGCCATAAGCATGGTGGCACTCTGTGCTCCCAAAGAGCACATCTGTTCTGGCCGGCAATATTTTCTGAACATGGAAATTGGCATACAATGATGGTGATGCTATTATCACTGTGGCTGTGTCCCCAAGCAGTTTCCAGAGTTACAGCAGTAGAAGAAATTGCACAGTGAGAAAGAACACTTCCAAATAATTATATCCTGCCATTCTGCTACTTCATTTTTATAATTACTGCTCTGGCTTTCCCATCTCATTGCTTCTCATCCATCTGATTTCAAACATACACACACACACACACACACACACACACAGAGCGAGAGAGAGAGAGAGAGAGAGCTCTGGCTTTCCCATCTCATTGCTGCTCATCCATCTGATTTCAAACACACACACACAGAGGGACAGAGAGAGAGAGTTTGCACATGATTATACATAACAAATCACTAGAAAAGAAGATAATTAGTTTAGACAAAAATAACTTCCAAAGACAAAGGATTAAAAAAAGTAGAATAAATAGCACTGAAGTCTCACTGGAGTTGACAAATTTCATTATAAAATAACACTCTGAGACCAATTTATAAACTACTGTAATGTTAAATAGTTTTTGAAAGACAATGGCCCAAAGCCACAGTCAACAAGAATATTATTAATTAGTCAAATTCTACAGTCTTGTATTATGATGTGGTCTAAAACCTCAGACAGTTCAGCAGACAGTTGATTAGCCTGGCACAGGAGCCCATACTTGGAGAGATTGCAATGCTCCCCAAGACCTTTATTAGAAAAAAATGAATTTATAGCTGAATGATTGATAAAAAGGTGGAATTTGATGAATATTTTTGTAATAGGTGCTGAGAAAGGTCAAGAACCTGGTTCTGGAAAGTACATACTTTCAAATGATTTTGAAACTTTAGGTTGTGCCCACAGCTAACCTATTGACTGCATGATGTTTCTAGGCCTTATTCTAACAACGCTATTTACTCTGAATGGTGGTGTGCTCTCAAACTAGTCCCATTGACTTCTGGGCATAGAACCAAGCCCAGAAGTAGGGAGTCACCGCCAGCTATTTTATAGCTCCCGCTGTGTGCAACTAAGAATGCAGCTCCCCAAATCAAGCTTGAAGTGATGCATTCCTTGTATGGGTGTTTGTTTTAATGAATACTGCATGCCTGAATACACTACCTGGAATTGCTTTCCATGCTAAATGTAGCAACCAGGAGGTTACACTTTGGGGGATGAATATAGATTAGTGCAGAATGTTCAGTACAGAAAGTTTCATCCTCAATTGTTAAGAAAGGTTAGCAAATCAAAATGAGATTATTAAACAGAGGGATGTGATACCATGCAATTGGATGTTGGAGAAGAGAATATCTGGTATCCCAACATCTTCAATGTCTCCAGAAAAAAATGATCAAAGTTCCCCTAAGCCAATGGCTCATCAGACTGATATGGTTAAGCCTGATAGTCAAGATATGGAAGGGAGTGATGTGACCCTCAACACAGCTGACTGCCCTAACCCAATTGATTGGGTACCCAGTTTTTAGCTAGGTGAACTGGAGATGGTTTTTGAATATGCGATCAAGAGAAACTTGAAACTACAACCTTCAGGATTATAGTTGTAGTCAAGTGCCTTAACCTCTCAGCCAGTGCACCTCTATAGCCATTAGCCTCAAATCCCATTATTTTAACTGGAAACTGATGAGTCTTTGCACATCCCACAAGATGCTGAGGATCAGACAAGATCATGTATTTCATATAAGTATCAATTTCAATAGCTCAGACGATTTATGGAATTATTTAAATACAATTAGAAAATGATCATTATGCCTGAATTTGAAAATAGAGGAACAAATGAGATTGATTTATTTCTATCGCTGGCTATTGATTGTGGTATAGCTGGACACAGTTAAGGATTAAATAGTGTACTGAGATTGTTAATTGATCACAAAATGTACCAGAAATATATATAGGAGTTACAAGCTGGTTGGGACTGGAGCAACTATGCTTAGGAATGAAGAGAGAAAAGAATCTGCCATGAATAAAGCTGCTGCTCTCCATTCACATGTGTGAGTCTAATGCTGCTGAAAACCTCACTCAAGCTGTACAGCTACAATATAAAGATTAAAGTCACATGGTGCAATAAAGCACTCTGTGTCATGGTTCATGCATTTAGATGACTAGTTTAGGGAAAAAGCTGAAAATACAATGAAAAAATATGCTCGGTAATGATCTATGTGTTATAGTAGATTGTCTGAATAGTTAGGATCAAAAATGGTTTTTGCAGAGACCTTGTTAGAAGAAAGAGAGTAATTAAGAAATATTTTTAAAGGGTTTTCAGCACTAATGTGGGACCTTGACTACACAATATCAGAGTGCAAATGTTGTTTGAGGTCATATCTTATTTTTATAGGAAGGTACAAGTGGGAAATATTGTGTTGTCTGGGTTATTCAATGTGTCTTTTCTTTGTTTGTCTTTGAACTTTCAAGCAATTGAGGCCAAGGGCAGTCTTTTTTATTTTTTTTTATTTTTTTTTGTCTCTTGCAAAGCACAAAACAATTGTTGATTTGCACAAAGTAACAAATAGTTGTAACAAATTAGAAAGTGCACAGGGAAAATTATAGTTGACACCAAAGGCCTGAAACCTGATCCAAACGCAGCAGGACTCAACTACTAAAGTTGGAGTCAGGTCAGGTGGGAAAAACAGCTGGACCCTTTTGGGTCTGGGTTCGCTTTTCTTGTCATGTCCATGGGGTTGGCGTGGCTGTGGCTGTATGCTTCTATTCCACCAACCCCTGCTACCTTTCTGCACTGCACGTGCTGTGGAGTGAACGTGACGAGGAGTTGCAACACTTCTCACTCTGCAGCATGTACCAGATAGCAGGGCATACTGCCACTGGGGCAACCCCATGGGCATCAGGAGGAGACCCAACCCCAGGGACAGGTGGTGGCGCTGACTCAGGTTTGAAGAAAGAGTGGGAGTTGGGTCAGAAACATGGACATAATTTGGGGAGGATGGGAGGCATTGCCCCCCTCCCCCAAACAAATGTCAGACATGGGAGGCATAAGGGGTTATACTCCACTGCCTTCCCTCCCCCACAATTTCTGCAAACACTAAGCTGCCAAGGCCTTGCTCTGCTCGGGCTGCTGGGGCGGGGGCAGGGGTGGAGGCTCAGTTGTTCCCACACCACTCCTCATTCCCAGCATGTTTCCAGATCACTCAGCCCCTCTCCCTGCAAGTCAGTCCAGGCAGGGAGTGGAGGGGGTGGGATTGAGTAGCTTCTCCTGTCAGGTGAGGGAAAGTGGCCACTCGAGCTGTAGAGTTGGATGCCACCTCCTGGGTCCTAGTGCTGGTGATCTTCCCCT
>ML677333.1:31436989-31504472 GCA_007922305.1 Dermatemys mawii
TAGGCGGATGTGGGAAGGAACCAGGAGCCCAGCATGTGGCATCCCCTCTGCAACAGTATCAGCTGGGACTCCCCAGTTAAGCAGGGTCCCCCATCACTGACAGTCCCGGTATAGGGGACACACATGTGCACACCAACATCTCCTCTCTTCCCAAAATATAGCAGTCAAGCTACGCTTATGGTCAGAAAATAACTCGACCCTCTTTGGCTCTGGTTGAGTGGGCTTGGTCCAGCTGAGGTCTGATCAGGCCTACAAAATAGTCCTAAAAGATTTCTAGTTGGGCAATCTCCACCTTGCGGAATTGCTGCTTGATCAGGGAAGCTGGGCAAGGAAAAGTGTCGGAGAAAACCAGTGCTTTTGCTTTAGGCCCAGTCTAGAAAATAATGCTTAATTTTATCTATGAGAAGCTCCATTGAACTCAATGGGTATACTGACCACTGAACTCAATGGGACTACCCAAGCGTGTAGAGTTATATATGTGCATACTCACTGATTCACTGCCTTAGAGTGTTACTATATATTGTTTTACATTGTGTCAGATTACCCATAATCAAGTCATGGGGTGTTATACTTGTGAATATGTTCATTTTATGTGTGCATTAGTTTACAATAATATATTTATAGTACAGTTTCTTAAGAACTCAAAAAATGTGTTAACTTCACTTGTGGTTTAAATTATTCAGGAATGTTTAAAATTTAAATATCAATAAGGGTCACAGTGAATCTAATTTGAACATGGGTGGTGGGTGAACTGGCAGTTAGGGGAGGCTAGCCCCTTCCCCTTCCCTTCTACTTGAGGCCCCGCCACTTCCCCTTCCATTGTGCCCCATCCCCCACTGGAGCCCAGAGTAGCAGAGCCCCATCGCAGCCACTGCCCCCCCGCACCTCAGGCCAGCACCCCTAACCCCAGCCCCAGAGTACTGCCACAGTACCCCTGACTGGAATACCAGGCAGGCACCAGCCCTAGCCTCCCAAAGTTCTGGCGGCAGGCTGTCCGTCCCCAGCCCAGCCTGGATCATGAAAGAACGAGAACTCACAGGCACTCTTGGGCTCGGAGCCACACCAGGCTCCTTTGGGGAGGCTCAGCCTCCCCCAGCCTATGATACCCACGAATCATCTATGAATTTAAACCATTAAAAGGACATGTCAGACTTAAAAGGCAATTCTAAACAAATCACTTTCATGCTTTGAACAGGAAGTTGGACTAGATGACCTCTTCTAACCCTGATATTCTGTTATTCTGTTGGTTTTCTATAGCTGGGGAACCAGTGTGAAGCACTGTCTACTGCCCAGAGTGCCAGCAGAAAGTCTCCTTGCCATATAACAGCCAGTTCTCCTTCCTTTTCTGGTGCTGCTGTATTCATCTGTAGCTGGCTAGCATCCCCCATCCCAGAGGTTTCCACTTGCATTCTGTCAATGACATCCTCACACTTCCAGATGTTACACCGATGAGCCATCTCCTCTTGCAGCTTTCATAACTGCTTCCTAAGGGAACCCACCAATAGACACCTCTCTTACTAGCTAGTTCCCTCTGCCTGGCTTTTGTCAGCATGGACATAGAGGTTGCATTTCCAGCTAGTTAAGCCTCCAGGCTCGTGATGCTTGTCTAGCAGGGGGACCCACATGTCCAGTCAGAGGAAGGGCTAGCAGTGGTGTTGGTGACATGTCATGTTCCTCCCATTGCTGGTTCTTTTTTATAGAGAACTATGTGGATAACTCCCTTAGTCTCCCAGCTGCCTTTTTTCCAACAGAGATATACCTTATCAGCCACTGGGAATCAGTGCTTTAATCAGTTCCATATCTAGTGAGTAATTCATTTGTGTGAATAAAGGATTTCATTGTTGGGAGCAAGATATATGGATGACACTGGGACAGAGGCTGGTGATACTTGCTAGTGTTAGTGAAAAGTAATTGAGTTGGGGCAAATGGATGTATAAAACAAAATAAAATGTATAAAATAAGGTAGTGGTGGTAAGATGGTTAGATGGAGAGCTAATCAGCAAATGTCCAAAGATTTTTTTTTTAACAGCAAGTGACAGTTCATCAAAACCAACACTTTTCCTGACTCAGAGCAGGGACATGACTCTGAGTCTCCCACACTCCAGAGGAGAAACCTGGACACTGTGCTCCTGGCTATTCTGGAATCTCTCTGTTTCCTGTTCTACATTAACATTTTCAAAAGTTCCTGGTTTCATTCTGGTGCAGAACAAAACAAATTTATGACACCTCAGATTTTTTGGTAAGTCTTATTTTTTTGTTTGTTTTCCAGCTACACCTACTTAGGACATAGGCTCTTAGAATAATTCCTTGTCTTCCAAGTATTGACTCTATTGAATAGTCATAAAGTTAGTACTGGAGTCCAGGGGTCTTATTTCTAGATAAGCCCAACCTACTCTTTATTTTGTGCATGTATTTCACATGGTAGGATTGCACAGAGTCAACCTGTGGTATATTCTACCTGTACTTCTATAAAAAGAAGATCCAAATTGTGTCAGAAAATGAATCTTTTTGTTGTAAACCTCTGTATTTTAATGTTTCCACAGTCTTTTGAGATTTCTATTTTTTCTCCATAATCTTTTTTAAATGTTGGTAGCCAAATTTTTTTGTGCAGAAATTAATCTGCACAATAAATTTTAATAAATTTAAATTAATTTTAATAAATTTTATTTTATTTATAAATAAATTTTAAATAAATTTAAAAATCTACAAATGTACTTTGGAAGTCTAGTTATGCACAAATTTCAGAGAGAAGTGAAAGATGATATGGATGAAATATATATGACAAATCTGCATTTCATGTTTATTTTAATAGTAAGGTGTTTATTTGTCAGGTTTTTTTACACTTACAAATAGATTTTCTTGGCCTACTGGTCTTTATGATATCTTCAGATTCCTAATGTTCTTACACCGATCAAAGTACTACAGAATGAAAATGGGAGGATTTATAAACATTTCCTTTTCAGGGTATTTGTGCTGATGTAATATTACTATAATATTTTGAATGCACAACTTTATACATAGGATTTCCCACAAAAGGAACAAAGGGAATACAAAGCTGTTTTATGAAGATATCTAATATGTTGAGAAATGGTCAGAAAATGTGGAGCGGCATTGAAAAAATCTATATCTCTGCTTATGATCTCTCTTCAACTTTATTGTTCTTGGGTACTAGGAAGAGAGAATGAAAACACTTTCATAGTAGTAAAAGTTGATCTCAGTGGGTTTTGCCTCTCCTTACATGAAGATCATGGTCTAATGTTCTTCATTTGAAGTAAATTTGTATCACAAAACAGATCAAATTTATCAATTAAGGATTTGATTACCTGATTTCCCTGATCTCCACCTCTATGCAGGAAAACCCTGGAGAAAGTGGCTGCTGTTGATGGAATCTCTTCTGGGTTTTTCTTGTGGAGACTTCTCATTTATTGTTGCATTGGGATCCAGGATTTGCCACCATAACAAGCTATGGGTCTGACATCAAACCCGCCTCTTGCAGCTTTCAAAACTGCTTCTTAAGGGAGTCCACCAACAGACACATCTCATACTGGCTAGTTCCCGCTGCCTGCCTTTGGTCAGCATGGACATGCAGGCTGTCATCCAACCTGGTAGCATGGATCTGGACTGCAGGGAATTTGTAAAATGATAATATAGCCTGGAGAGTGAAGGAAAATGAGTGTAAGTGGTCCAACACCTAGTCCAGCCATTCCTCCCCAACCCATATTTGAGGAGATGACTGGCAGAGCACCTGCCAGGAGGTCTCTGGGGAAGGGAGCAATCATGTCATGGATGTGACTGGACTACTTTTCCAATCAGAAGGGGAAAATCTACACAATGAATATCTCCTTTGTGCAAGGAGTATCCTATCTGCATGCAGGTTTAGGGATAAGATTGGGCCTTAGTGATACCAGTCAGCTCTGTGTTCTTGGGAAGCCAGGCACAGTATCCAGCCTGTGTGACTCATGAAAGACATGTTCCCCTGCTCCAGTCTATGCTTGAACTAAAACCAATCAGAGAAAAGACTTGCAGAGAGCAGTGAGGTATGGTGGGAGACACACTTAGACCCCTCTTGACAAGGGTGAAAAGATTAAGGCAATTCCCCTAGGCTCATCTGCATCAAAGATGGGACAGAGAAGCATCTCCATTAGCATACAGAATGGGGAACAGAGATTCAAGGCAAGAACCACCCTGAACTCTGGGACCAGAAAAGCAGGGAAGCACTGCATCATGGGGAATCTCTGCTACACCTGTTAATGAACCTAAGCCTGCACATACCCAGTTCAGCAGTTATCAGACCAATTCTAGTAATAAATATTTTACTGATATCCGAAATACTGAGGCAGCCTAATTGCATTGTGAGCTCCCTAGAAGGAACACCATTCACAGCAAAGTGATCAGCTCCTGTTGTCTAGCCTAAAGAAAACCCTTGAGTCATAAGTTTACCCATAAACAAATCTAGTGTTCTCTCTTGAACCATTGTTGTTTCCCTACAAAAAAACCTACCCACACTCCAATAAGTGTTCTTATGCATGGATCCAAACTCTGCATCAATTCTACTGGGATTTTTTCTTCTCCTGACTGATCGTGCTGGAGGATCTGCCTGTCTCCAGCACTGAGGACTCTGAGCTACTATCATCACCTGGGAACCCCAACCAGTTCAAACCTCAAGGATTGTGAAATGCCAGCTTGCTCTTTCTCTCTCTCTTTTCTTTTCTACCTCAGGTTTTCTATATATGACTTTTGTAATCTTTAATAATGTAATGTTATGTTAGCCTAGGCTCTCCTTGTGTAGTTATTACTATTATTCAATAAATAACTTTTATGCTGGTTGCTTCCCTCTCTCTCTCTGAACTTTACTCTTTTTTCTTTTTAGCTTCCCCATTTACTCTGCAGAAATGCTTGTCTTACCTAAGCAACCATGTTTCATCAAGCTTTTTGTGCCTCCTCAAAACCCGTTTTTAACTCATCGTATTTTTATGGTCATTTAGACAGAGATACTCACAAGTATAAGTATATCCAGAACTACTTGTAGAAATAAAATCATAACTATATCATATATTACTGCACTTTAAGATGAATGTGAGAGAGATACAGAACTGTCATCTCACCTCTTACAATTCCATTTGCACTTGCTCACAGAATACAGACCTGTGGCCGTAAATAGGACCATATATCAACCCCCGGTTATTCTCAGCTCCCCAGAGCTTAAAGATCCCGTTTTCTTCTTGGAAGTAAGATTATCTTTTTGATCTGATGCTTTCTTATGTTTTCCCATCTCTGTCTCAGATGGCATGTTTCTCTGCAGTGTACTTGTAAAAGGTAAATCCTGACTTTCTAGACATATTGAGCCAAATCATCCCTGGCATAACTCTGACTTCTGAGTTACCTGAGGGATAATGTGGCATATTACATTAGATATTTTCAAAGATGCACAATTATTAGAATTCCAGTACTTTTCAAAATTGTCTATTATAGGCTCACTGTTTTGTTTTGTTTTTTTAAATCCAAACTTTCTGAGTTTTTTATATTGGTGATTTTTCATCTTATTCCCAATATACAAATTGGTGCCAGTGAGCAGTTGAGACTATACTGTGGATGTATATGGTGGTAAAGTAGCTTTCCCCACAAATTCCTCCCTTGAGCACAGCTGTAGAAGTAGTGGCAGATCTTTAAGGAGTCTCTGAGGATTTCCTTGTATTCATTACCTTCTCTCTCCTCTCCTCCCCTTGCATTACATTGTTTTCTTTTCTCTTCCATAGCAGTGAATCTTTAATCCAGACAGCTAGATATTTTTATATGGTTTTGTGTTAGACAACAAATTTTCCATTAAAAATATTTTATTTGTTTGGGTTTTTGAACAAATTAAAAAGGAGAACTCAACTGAATATATAGGCTGTCTGATATTAAAAAAAATTTCTTTATAGATCACAATGTACTAACATGGGGCTATCTTAGCGCATTTCTTTATGAACTCAGCCTTAGAAATGTGATCTTTTGAGGGAAAAAAAGATTTCAACCACATCCAATTTGGGTTATAAAAGACAATGGCCTGATCAAAAGTAGACTGAGTCATAAAAATACAATACTAAATAACACCACTGTACAACTTTAGAAAAGGGTACATCAGGAGAAGAGAATTTGACCAACATTTAATAATACCACTCTAAACCAGAAAAACTTCCTTGTTTCTGAATCAGAAGCTGTGTAGTTTTTACTGAGTTGCCAGACCACATGTTTGTTCCTATCTCTTAGTGAAAAAAAAAGAAAAAAGAGACTTATATGGAAAATGTAGCATTTAGAAAAAATGTGTGGCTCTGGGACACTCTCTGGAGATTTTGACTCTATAAAGAAGTGGAAGAATTATGTAGAAATTTGTGTGCCAGTTTGCTAATTATTTTAGAAGGAAAAATAAAACCCTGGACAATGCATTAATAATTCATCCTAATCTATTTTGAGTTATAATTTCATGTACAACTTCTGCAGATAGGTTTTGAACAGAAATGGATCTTAATAGTAAAAGCAGCACAATTTTCATATTCTCCTTTAAGAGATTTCAGATCCAAAATAGCCAAATGCTTGTCCTTTTATTGACTATAACTCAGAGTTAAAAAGCTCTGTGTGAAATTACACCCTAGACACATTGGACACACTGGCTACATCCTTCCAGAACCACTACAAAAGAAGCCACCTTATTGCTGATTGAGACCCACTATGCCTTTCACAAAGTCCCTCCAAAGGGATCACTTAAAACTTTAAAAGTACTGATGTTCATACAAAGTGACCTCATCTTACTGAGAAAACATGATAGTACCTGTGATATCTCAGATACCATAGTGAGACAACTTTTAAAGTCTTATGACGCTGAGAACTAATGGCATATTCCAGAAGTGCCAATCTATTAAATGCTCCAACTGCCAGAGCCACAGAATGAGTATTGTGTTTGTGAAAGGTCATAATCTACTTGGATTCCGTTACACAAAGTGTAGAAACTTGTCAATATTTTTGGCCTAAGATACTTTTTCTTTTTCAAAAATACATCAACTAGCCTATGTCTCTGACTATTTTATTTTCCACATGCAATTTTACAAATGGTTAAAAATTATCTTGAGTATCGGGATCTCAGTTCTTCAAAGGAGGTTTTTTTCTCTCTCAGAAATATCTTAATCTAAAAATACTGGATCACATTATGGGAGACTTAATTGCAGCAGCAAAACAGGAACGATAAACTTCAAACATCATCCCGCTTATTTATTGAACTTACTGAAATGGCAAGCATGGATTGGAGTCATCTCCCTTCTACTTTGATTCTCAGATCAACAGCAGTGATGGAGCCAAATTAATCTTTCCATTACTTTCTGTCATGCACAAGTTTCATAGCTTAGTTCATCTTTAAATCTTTTTTTTCTGTCATTTTTCACTGTGTCTACCCAATTCATTCTTGTTTTTCTCAGTTTCCAGATACTTGCACACTGGTATGTATTGCCATATAAGTTTTTCTTTCAAGGTCCATTCTTGACATGTGTCCAAACAATGTCACTCATTTTTCTTGATTCTTCTTTAAAAAGATTATTTCTTGCCCTACCCATTTCTTATCATTTCATTATTTTTTTTATTTTCTGGTCTGGAAACTGTCAGTATTCCCTTAAACCAGTTCATTTCTGATGTCAATATATTTTGTTCGTTGGCTTTTCTCTTATGTCAGCATTCCAGTGCATGCAACAGTTTCAGCACAACAAAGGTGTCATGTACACACATTTTTTTTATCAGAATGTCTTTAGCTTTCCAAATCTTGCAGAGCTTTTCCAAATGCAGTAGGGGTTGGTCTTCTTCTTCTTTTTATGTTATCTTCACAATTCACATTATTTAATAATAGTCTACCAAGCTAAAGATTATTTCCACTTGTTCTAGTTCTTTGTTTCTGACTTTGATCTTTACTTCTTCCTCCTGTATTCCAATTGCCATAATTTCTCCATGCAGATCTTCAGTCCAAATTTTCTGCTTTCCTGGTCTACCTTCTAAAATATTCTCTGCTAATCCTCCTTAGTCAACACTATGAGGTCAATATCATCTCTGAATCTAATATTGTTCACTCTCCTCCCACATGATATGACTCCTCCCATTCCCTCAGTGTTAGAGCCATAACTACTTCCAGTACTACACAGAACAAATCTATTGATAGTGTTCATCCTTGTTTCACTCCTATGGTCATCCTGAACATTTCACCAACTTCTTGTCCACTCTCACATCATTCACTGACTTGCTGTAGATTTTTCTGTCAACTTGATCCATTTATTGAGAATGTCTAAAAACTTGCCAATAGCCCTTTCTGACAAATGCTATAAAAACAGGAAGTGACAACATAAGCACAGAGTGGCTGCAAGCAGCTGAAGAACACACAGTAGATGTGATGCATAAGCTATGCAACAAACAAGAGCAAGTGCCAAGTGAATGGGAGGAAGTGATAATAGTACCAATATATAAAAAGGGAATAAGAGTGAGTGCAAGAACTACAGAGGAATCAGCTTGTTGAATATCCTGGGAGAAGCATTAAACAAGATGTTGCACAGGAGAGTAAAGAGGTATTTGGTGAGGAATAAGCCAGATTAGACCAGGACAAACTACAATAAATCAGGTATTTGTGATAAGACAGATATCGAGTACGTAGAAGCCACCAAATTTACAACCACAGCTTTAGAGTCTTCAAAGAGTATTTTGATAGTATTTGGCAGAAAGATAGTAGTTCTATGGGAGGCCCTGGCAATGCTACATGGAGTGCCACAAGACAGTCATTCACAAATAAAACTATGTAGCTGAATATTAGAATGAAGGACCGGAGAAAAGGTGGGGGTCATTCCGGGGAATGGAAAGGATCATTTTATTTTGAGACTGTAGATTGGAGTAGACAATGACTCTATTGTTGTCAGAAAGAATCACAACTTTGGGTGCATTTTTTTTCCATTTGATCATGGTCTGTGTGTGTCTGTGATAGACTAGTATTGGTAAGAGACAAAGGTGGCTTGTTCAGTAGAGTGTGACTGTCTGGCAAAAAACTAGGAAATTATCACAACTCAAAGTGTTCCCCTTTTCTGAATTTACATTTAATGATTTCGTAAAATTAACAGGTTTTAGAAATAATTTTAATGTTATTAAATGGAGCCTTCCTCCCAGGTTTAGAGTAACTGTGTCAAACAGTTCAGTACATTTCTACAAATGATATTAAATAATAATGACACTGTAAGTCACCTTAAGTGGTTCCTACAAAGTCCAATTGAAAGTGCTTTGTAGCATCCTGTCACTGACCACAATCCTGAACATAATGGATCCCCTGATAAGGAATGAGATGTATTTCACTATTTATGCAATCTCAGCTCTGAGCCATTCCTGATCAAAGGAGGCAAACTATGCCAGACTGTTAGATGAGTTGAATCTGTAATGTAAATTATCAGCTAAACATTGAACAGATATCATCCAAATTAATTAGGACCTTACATACTGGATATGATGTATGATTCAAAAGGTGTAAGGCCAGTGTTTCAACTAATAAGACAGCCTTCTCTTGGAAAATTAAAATGAGGTGATCTTTTGTAGTCCAATAGCAGTAAAATCTGAACATCCTTTTGTTAATAGTTTGATCAGAAAATGTAAGTAATAAATAGCCATGCTGTTGCTTTTTTTATTTATTTATTTATTTTTACAATAGATGCCTTTTCTTTACATTGAACCCAAAGTATACTCTAAAATTTCACTTAATGGTCAACCCCAGGTTTCATATCTCTAGTCTAATTAAAAAGATAAACATTAACATTATGTAGTTACCTCAGCTATAAAATTATGCAGCTTGAAAAACAATAGTTAAGGGGAATCCTGGTGGTTGTCATTTCCAAGTGTGACATGTAGCATATGCTCCCAGGGTTTCCGTATTTTTGTATCATTATCTGCAGTATGAAGAAATATGGAAAGAGATCTATCTGCACAGTAATGCTTCAAGACCCTTGTGTGTAGTAAACAGTTGGTGAAAAATTAAGATTTGTCAAGAACTGCCTTGACAACTTAGAAAGTTATGTTCTGTGTGGCACAGCCTTTGTTATTGCCAACTCCTGCAGAAGGAACAGCAGACACAGTAACACCACATGTCCTCTTTCTAATCTGTTCTTTTCCTCCAACAGAGTATACAATTTTTGTTCCTGACTTCACCGCTGAATTTTTACAGTAAAATTAAAAGTAGTAGTAAGTTTAGAAATACACAACCAGATTACTGCATGCTTATTGTATGCATTGCAGAGTTGAATCTTACAGTAGCAAATCGGTAATCTTCACAAATAATGAATCTTCTCTATCCCTAAATCTTCTCTATATCTTGTTTTGTTTTTTTTCAGAAACAAAGAGCACACAGATACTTTTAATCCAAATATAATTCAATTAGTAATTATGTTCTTGGTTTGGTAAGAGAACACCAAATCAAGGACAAAAGAGACAGAAAGCATTCAATACACAGAATTGCCTACCACATCAGCCCAGTGTTCCATTTTACCAGAATCCTATCTCTGACCGGTACTAGATGCTTCAGAGACAGATGCAACAAATCCTGAAGTGGACCTGTCCAAAGGGCAAGTTTATTTCTACCCAAATCTGTTTTGTGGTTAATATATGCCTTAAAACACAAAGGTTATATGCCTTTTAAATTGGTATACTGTGTTCTATAACTGTGGATTTTTCTCAAAATTCAAATGAATTCAATTCTTTCTGAATTGTTCTAAACAATTGGTGTTGGATATATCTTGACAAGTTAATTCTGCACCATGTAAAATGTATTTCTTTCATCCATTTTAAATTTGTTGCCTTTCAATTTCATCAACTCCTTGGTTCTTGTAATATGAGAAAATGTAAACTGGTCTTCCCAATTTACCTCTTCTACAATATTTCTTACATTCTGTGATTTAGTAATATTTCTACTTTCATTTCCCCTCTTGTTGTCTCCTCTCTAATATACAGCCCCAACCATTTCAATTTCTACTCAAACGCAAGTATGACCATGTTTCTTTGAAAGTTATTTTTTATTTCTGTACCCTGTCTATTTCTGCAATATATTTTTATGATGCATGTTATCATAATTGCATATAGTTATTCCAGAAGAGGGACTACCATTGTAACGGGATTACAATATTGCCATATTAATTACTATCTCATTTGTTGTATATCCTGGGTAAAATCTTAGCCTCACTGAAGTCAATGGCAAGACTCCCATTGATTTTCTTAGGAACAGAATTTCACCTCCTTATTTATATATTTTATTTTGGCATTTTTGACTGCTATTGTTCACTGAAATGAGATTTTCACTATACTTTACACAATGATGTCAAGGTTTCTTCCCTGAATGGTTATAGATAATGTAGAACTCAGCAAAAATAAGAGTCATTTGAAATATTTCTTAAAATGTGCATTACCTTCTGTTTGTTAATACTAGATTTCATTTACCATTATGCTGCCCATTTTTCTAGTGCTATTGGAGCCCAAAAAATTCCTTACTGTCTCCAGTCTTGACTAACTTAGTCACTTTGAACCATTTCTGTATGATGCTATTTCACTGCTAATGTTCTTTCCATATAATTAATAAATATAGTAAACAATATCAATTCTATCTTGGAATTTTGTAACCTCTCACTCTCAACTTGGTGCCATGTTGAAAATTAACTACTTTTCATTTTTGTTGTTATTGTTGGTCTTAGATCCATCATTATATTCTGCCCCTTGTGCCAGGTCTACTTACTTTCCTTAACAGCTTCTTATGAAGGACTTTGACAAAGTCTTTTGGAAAATAATAAACAATCAGTTCTTTCTTATCCACTATTTTAGTGACATGTCCCATGAATTTATACAATAAAGAAGACACCGTCTGCCTTTACAGAAACTCAGCTGGCTTGTCCCTATTATAACATAACATGTGCGCCTAAGAATTTAATAAGTAATAGTTTTAACCAGAGTTCTCATTACAGAAGTCTGACTCAATTCTGAGGGTTAGGTCTAGCACTCTTTTTTAAAGATAGGAACATGATCTTCTGCTTATGCATTGTACGTGTGGTCTCTCCTCTGGAAATTTGCAGTGAACTATTGGTGGCCATTTTAAATTGCTATACCCAACATTTTTTTAAAAAAAAACAAAGTCTGAATAAGCATCAGCCATAAGGGTTGGATTTGTGTATAAAAAGATTCCAGTTGTGTGAATTGTATTATTACTAATTCATATAATTTGAAACTGATAATTAGAAAGGTGAGTAAATAAACTGAAGTAGATAAAAATGGAATACTGTATTTAAAATAATATATAACATCTTTTAAATTACCACCTGTGATTAAACATACACTTCAAACATACTCAGCTGGTCACTTGCTTTATTAAGCTGAAGAAACACAAAAATACTGAAATGGTGAGAGCTGTCTGTGGAGCTGTCTGTAACTGAATTTACAATCTAATCCAGGAAGCCATTGTTAGGTTGCTCACACATAAATGTGTATTTCAAAAGGAGCTTAAATATAGGCTGTAATTAAAGCTTTGTGAAAACAGTTAAGTGAACAAAAATGTTATAAATAAATATTTCTATTGTGGAAGACACACTTTGGGGATTAAATGGAAACATTCTAAGCTGTTTTCTGTTTCTCATCTTGCTTGTAAAATGATAATTCTTCTGTTCAGTTAAGCTCCAACAACAAACCCAGTACATATTTTTCTCACAGAAGAAGACTGATGTCTTCAATGTTTGCTTCATTGAAAGAGACAGGCTGAAAGCAATACACGGCAGCTGTCACCAAAATATTGATAGTAGCAAAAGTACATGGATAATTATGCATATGAGATTGGCCTGTATAGATTACTACATACACAGGAATAATTAATTATAAGGGATTCAAACATCATTTTAGTTTAAAAATTGCCCATTAATGTAAAAATGAAAATGTCTGCATTTGGAGGATTACTTGCTTTAAATCTTCAGAGTACCCTGAGCACTGTCTAGAACAGGGGTGGGCAAACTACAGCCTGGGGGTTGTATCCGGCCCTTCAGATATTTTGATCCAGACCTCAAGCTCCTGCCAGGGAGTAGGGTTGGGGGCTTGCCCTGCTCTGCTCTGCACATGCCGTGGCTCTGTGCATCTCCCAGAAACAGTAGCATGTCCCCCCTCCATCTCCTACACATAGGGGAACCAAGTCCAATGGGAGCTGCAGGGATGGCACCTGCAGATATGGCAGCACGCAGAGCCACCTGGCCATGCCTCCATGTAGGAGCCGGAAGGAGGACATGCCACTGCTTCCAGGAGCTGCTTGAGGTAAGCACCAGCTGGAGTCTGCTGCACCCTTGATCCCCTTCTGTGCCCCAATCTCCTGATCCCCCTCCTGCCATCCAAACTCCTCAGTCTCAGCACAGAGCACCCTCCTGCACTCCCAGCCCCTCATACCCAGCCTCACCCCAGAGCTCACACGCCCAGCCTGAGCCCTCATCCCCTTCCCTGCACTCCAAGCCTCTTCCCCAGCCTGGAGTCTCCTCCTATGCCCTGAACTCCTCCTTTCGGGCCACACTCCAGAGCCTGCACCTCCATCCGGAGCCTCACGCCCTCCTGCAGCCCAACCCCCAATTTCGTGAGCATGCATGGCCCGCCATACAATTTGGCCCTCAGGCCAAAAGGTTTGCCCACCCCTGGTCTAGAAGATTTACACGTAATGTCAAATGATTCACATATCTTTCTTCTATTGCCTGCTCCCCTTTACATACATCCATGCAGAGTCTGCACATACACACACATACATACACCCCACAACCGTTGCAAGCTAATAATGGCTTCAGCTTCCTTTCCAGACCGAAGCTCCTGCTCCCTACCACTGTCCAGCTTCCTGGCTCTGTTTCCTCTCCTTTCTGCTGCTCTTTGAGTGATGTTGGAGCTGTCGGTGCAGCTTCTCAGTGCTCCTGTGCAGGAGCACTGCTGACTGCCAGTAGGTAGTAGAGGCCCCGGCCACACAAGCATTTTCCATCACAGACCTTGCGCCTGCTGTTTTGTGAAAGGGTAAAGCTTCAGCGGGAAATTTAAAGTTGCTGCAGGACACTGCAAAACAATGCTTCCCATTCACACAGATTCTCATAGGTTGCAGACTCTGGGAATACAGGCAGGCTAGACCACAGAAGTATCAGTATTGTGTCTTACCTTATTAGATATGTTTTAGTAGAGAAATAAATGCATTTCCATGAACTCAGACTCCATCCCTGAAATACTATAAGGGAGCAAGAATGGAGAGCACTGGCAAAAAACCACCCAACTGCAAATGTTTGATATGTTTGTTGAATGTGTTGCTAGCTAAAATTAGGAGAATGTTACAGTAAAAATGGGTGCTTCTAATGCTGTGCAACTGCAGCATGCAAATTTCTCTCCAGTCAGAACAGCCAATGTGGAATACTTGCCAGACGTGGGAAGGGTCCCATCATCAACTGAAAACTGTCTCAAAAACAGGAAGTGTTTATTTAGGGATTATGTGTTGTCCAGAAAGAATTGCACCACCTGAGCCACTACTGGGTTACAAGAGCACATATGATTACAGATACTAATAGCACGTGAAGGGTCAGATTCACTCTCAGAAGCACAGGGAGGACAGTCTTCTGACATAGTGTCCTAGTGTCATTGCCTTCTGAATTCACCTCCAATGGTGGGCAATGGGAGTGCCTTTAAAAGAAGACAGCTTTATGATCCTGTTAGATATTCATATTAGCCACACAAACAGATTTCCTGCCCAACCTGAAGTCACTACGTACAAGATGGTCCTTATCTGTTTTTGAGTGTGTACCAATCAGGTTCTGGTCTGCTGGTAGAGTGAGTATTGTAGGTGGCTTGTACTGTTGGGACCCCTCACCTTGACTTTTTATTTATTAGAGCAGACATATTAGGTTCTCCAAGCTGGGATGGATATTAAGGGGTAAATTGAACACCCCTTTTTCTTATAAAAATAATCAGAATTGGATTATGAGAGGTTCTGGCCACAGGTGTGTATCACTTAAGTTCTTATGGGATGATGAAATTAATAGTCTGAAAGCATTCTAGTGATACAATATTTAAAATATGGAATGGATACCCGTCTGTTCCTGTGGCATAGTCATTGCACACTTCTTATTTATGTATTTATGTGTTTATTTATTGTTACAACTCTAGCTACAGAATAATGATGCTGCTAATGTTAGGCTGCCAAAAGGAACTTTCCATTATATTATGTTGGCCCATACCTGTTATGTGACATTTCTGATTAATACTGTTAAGGCTAATCTATCAAGAAACAATCTTTCAGATTGTACAGTGAGACCCTGGCCTTATCACCTGCACACCAGTGTACTTCAGATAATGATATTCTCTGTTGAAGAGATGATCAATGGGTTTTTAGGGAAGAAATTTATTACAGAACCCATGGTGTGGATCAAGCTCATAATAAAGAACCTTGAATTCACAAAAAAGTTCTAAATCTAACCACATATATCTGAAGAGTCACACACACACATTTGTGAAAGGGTAAACACTGGTAGAAGTTTGATAGCCACCACAGCTGACAGTATTTCTTTCCTTTTGAAATCGGAATATGACTGCATGACAAGGCAGTAGATTCAAGGACCCTGCATAGAGATGCAGAGTTATTTTTTTCTGAAATACCTTGTTTTCCAGCTCTAGGACCATACACTGAGATGTGGGAACCAAAGTGGGTATAGTCCATAAAACCTAACCTAATAATTCAAAAAAAGATTGACTGTGTATCTAAGACACAGAGAGTCAAGGACAGGGATGGGAGTCTGTGATGTTTTGGGGAATCTTTATAGAGCTTATGAATTATTTTTGATATTGAGGACTCTGTGTATCTGAGTCAGAATATATATTTCATGTTGACTATAAGGCCGGTCATTTCCATTTTCTGCTGTCATTTGCTTTCTCTGTTGTAATTTTCCTTCATATTGAGCTAAAACCCACAAGAGGAAATGAAAGAAATTCTTAGATCTCGCACAGGGCTAACAATTGAGGGCTATTACACTGTGATAATCAACCATTTAAGTGGAGCGCCCTTTGACAAAGAAATGACTGCTACCCAGAGCATACCAACATTTAAAGTTTGAATTCTAGAAGGGTAGTAACCAAGCAGGAGATTCTGATCACCTGATGAGGCTGATCAGGGAGTCACATGACAGAGGGGACTGGGGGTCATAAATGAGAGGATATCTGAGCAGCCATTTTAAGAGGTGGAACTGACATTTTATTATCTGAATGAGAAGCCATGTGCAGAAGAGTAGAAGGCTCCTTAGAGGACTCTGGCCTAACCCCCAAAGAACTTTCCATAATGGTGAGGAAACAAAGGCATGTAAATGCATATGTGTGTTTATTATGTTGTATATATTTGTGCATTTCTTGTGATCATTTGCCACATCTGGCAGGTAGTGATCGATCTATCAGGGATCGATTTATCGTGTCTAGTATAGACACGATAAATCGATCCCGAAGCACTCTCCCCGTCGACTCTGGAACTCCATCGCCATGAGATGTGGAAGCAGAATTGATGAGGGAGCAGTAGCGGTCAACTCGCCACCGTGAGTACACTGAGGTAAGTAGACCTAAGATACATCGACTTCAGCTTCAGGTCGACTCCCACCCCCGTGTAGACCTGGCCTGAGTGTCGCTGTCATGTATTCTTGAAGAGATAAACTATAAACCATAAAGCTCTCACTTTTGCTGGGATTCTGGGGAACCCATAAAAGCTGTTTGGGAGATATGGGAGAGTTGGTTCTAGTTTCAGTGCCTAGACAATTAGTCTGTGGTGGTCTTCTCTGCCAAGAGGGCTGTCAGAAATGAGATCTGTACTCACAGAGCATGTCTAGAGGCCCAAAGACAGGGAGAGTACCTAAACTGTTTATTTCATTTAACAGTTAATGATAGGAGTGACTTGGGATACAAATCCTATGTATTCATTCCATTTTGAGCAGAAATGGGGCTCCACATTCATTTTTGGTACTAAAAGTAGACTTTATGGATACCCTTTATGTAAGGGAGGATAGGAGGAAGGTGGAAGTCCTTAAGTGGGTAGCGGAAATGTAACAGCAGCATTAGGAAGTCCAGGCTGCAGCTTAATAGCTTCTTGCAACTGCTTCAGAGGATTTTAAAATGAGACCCTCATTGAACTCCAGCCCTTTTCTGCCAAGCTTGAATCAACAGATGACCCAAAACTAGGAAGAAATATTCATTTGTGTACTTTCTCACAATCAACAGCTGATGCACGCCCATTGGGAAGTCGCAAAGCTATACTTTGTTTTGTTCCTGACTAGTCTACTGCCAGAGTCTGCAGCCTAAACCAAGATTTAGAATAACCTGAAAGCTCTCTTGCTCTCTTTTTCAACCATGTTCTCCTGAGTGTGTCCTGAGTGGGAAAATCTCAATTGCATCTTAACTGTGCTCCTTTTAGTTGTGCAAAGTTATGAAAAAATGCAACAATACTATATTCCCTCATACATATATATATGATGAATGTGTTGCATATATATATACATACAGATGTATATATATATATATATATACATACACACACATATTTGTCATTTTTGGCATTCCTCCCTTAAACTGCAATCAAAGTAGTTCTGAATAAAATTATATATTTTTCTTTGTTAATAAAAAAAGAACACACATATTGACTTTAGCTGAAATATTCACTGACAAACTTCTTAGTAATATTTCACTTTTGGAAAACCTCTGCAAAATCAGTAAAGGGCAAAAATGTAACTTGTATTTTGCACAGCTCTGGTCATAATATGTAATCTACTAGTCTTTAACATTCAGTTATTAATGCAACTTTCCATAGATCTAGGGGTTGTATGAGTATTGCCTACTGATTGCTTATTTACAGATTATAGAATATTAAAATATTCCTTACATAATGCTCTTTTTTCCTGGTGGGAAATTTTTTTTAATGTAATCATTTGTTTTTAGTTAATGTCTTCCTTCTGAAACATGTGCATATTAGTTAGAAACATATCTTCTTGGATAGTCATAAACCTTTAGGATCTTTTTTATAATGATTACTAGAACACTATGAGAAATAAGCAGTTGTGTTTAGTTTCTAACTAACTCAAGTTAGGCAAAAAAGAGTTGTAGCCTTTCCACAGGCTGAAAATCTGCAGTCACATTTAATCCTAGGAACCTTGAGAATGACTTGTAAAACACTTTATTTCCTTTTGTGAGACTTAAAATTGCTTTGATACTTCAAATTATAAGTTCGCCAATGACTTCTAGGTAGTAATGACAAGACTGAACATTACAAGTGGAAAAATTCTTACCCTATGAACCCAGGGATCTTAGACATGCTTCCCTAGATACACAAACAACGCAGGCAGCTCTGTTAGATCTGGCTATGGCACTCTTACTTAGGAATATCAGGATTTATAGAAACCATCCTCAAACCATTCACCACCAAAAGGGCCAGCCTCCTCCAGGACACAAATGACTTCCTCCAAGTACTCTGCATAATTAGCTACTTCCCTCAGAACACCATCCTTACCAACCTGGATGTCACCTCCCTATATATCAACATCCCTCACAAGACAAGGAAGAACTGTTACATATCCACCCTGAACATATTGCCAAACTCACCCATTTCATCCTCACCCATAACAAGTTTACAGTCAACAACATACACTTTGTCCAAACTCTGGGAACAGCCATGGATACTAGGATGCATACCCAATAGGCCATCTTCTACATCATCCACCTTGAAGAACTTCTGATGAACCAATGATATACCTGAGATATATCAGTGATAGTTTCATCCTGTGGGTGAACAACTTAAACTCTCTCATAGATTTCCACTAGAAGTTCTACAACCACCACCTGTCCATTAAACTCTCTCTAGAACACTTCCACATTAGCATCAACTTCCTGAATACAACAATCATCTTCAACAATGGAACCCTACAAACAGCTATATACAGAAAACCCACAGATCATTACACCTACTTCCAAAGATCCAGTAACAACCCCAAACATAACAAGAAATGTGTTAGCAACAGCTGGGCACTCAGATACCATGGATAGATGCATGTATAGAGACCATGCATACCTATTTCACAAAATGATTTTTTTACTTCATTGAGGCAACACCACATCATACATCTTTTCCCTACTAAATTAGCTACTCTGGTTTGCTGCTGGGAGCTTAAATGGCAAATGTAGGCTGCTATTGGTAAATCAGATACAGTGGCAGCTTTGTATTTGCTCTCTTATTATTTTCTGGCATGACATGCTGACAGGTACTATTCATTACTACCACATCTAAAATGGTGGTCACCAGTACTACCTCTGACTGATGGCCTGCAGCACATCCTTTTCTCTTTTGGTGCCTGCCTGAATGACTGCTCATGCCATTGGCTGTGTTTTTGTTATGCTCTCAGACAGCTTTCTTTAATATGTTAATTTTGGCTTTCCCACCTTTGATTTGATCAATACAGCTTTTTAGTTCCCTTATTTCATTAATTAATGAGTCACTTTTTGAAACTTCTTTCCCATGCAGGGAGGTGCTTCCTGACCTTTATAGGGTGATTGCACCTAATTACAGTCTTAGCAGGTTTCAGAGGGGTAGCCCTGTTAGTCTGTTTCAGCAAAAACAACAAGGCATCCTAGTAGCATCTTAGAGACAAACACATTTACTTGGGCATAAGTTTTTGTGGGCTATAATCCATTTCATCACATGCATGAAGTGAAAAATACAGTCGGTAGATATAAATACACAGCACATGAAAAGATGGGAGTTGCCTTACCAAGCTGAGAGGGGGTCAGTGCTAATGAGGCCAGTTCAATCAGAGTGGATGTGGCCCATTCCCAACAGTTGACAAGAAGGGGTGAATACAGTATCAACAAAAGGAAAATTACTTTTTGTAATTTTTGTAAAGTCTTAGCAGGGGCTCTGTTCCCCAGCTTCTGCTATTTCTCTACATTATCACTTACAGCAGTGCGTAGCTTCTCAAATTCTAGCTATGTCTACACTACAGATCTCAGATCTTCCGTCGGCATAATTAAACCACTCCCAACAAACAGCAACAGCTATGTCAGTGGGATAGCATCTCCTGCCAACATAGCACTGTCCACACAAGTGTTTTTGTCAATGAAACTTATGTCAGTCAGAGGAGTGTTTTTTTCACAACAGAAATTTTACTGATAAAAGTGCTAGTATAGACACAACCAGGGTCACAATCTTTAAAATAAAGTTTCATCACAGTCCAAATATTGTTATTCTGCAGTCCCTTCAGCAGTGAATAGAGGAACATTTTGTACAAGGACAGGCTCATATCCTAGGTCACAGTCAACTTGTTGTGAAGCAAACAATACTATGTCTCAAATCAAGTGTTCTGACTAGGAAACCCTGAGGTTTCTCGTTTGGATTTTACACTGCATTTGATAGCAGCAGGTGAAGTTCAGTTGCATCTTTTTCTAATAATAAGACCATAAGATGCTCCTCGATTTTGGTAAGCTCAGGTTGTTTTTCACAAGCGCTAGAAAGAAGTAGCCTCTTCTTACAATGTCCATTACCTCAGCCTCAGTGTTGCCCTTTTGAATACCACTTTCAAATTGATAAGCCAAATTGATGAGGCTTAACCTAGGATTCCCATCTCACTACTTGCTGAAAACCAGATCCCTCCATGCCTCTGCCCTAAGGCCTTGCCCCCATTCACTCCTCTGCTTCCTCCCCATTATCACTAACTGTTCTTCCCCCTCCCTGTTCCTTGTTTCTCCTTTCGGGATCCTTTCCCCCTGCCTTCCTCTCCTTCAGCTGGGCTCCCTCTTCTCCAGGGCTGAACTGGGAGCTGCAGCCTGACACAGAGCCTGCTGCCTAGAAGATGCAGGGGTTGTCAGGGGCTGATGACCTGGTAGTTCTCCCCACCCACAATAATTGGACTTTTGGTATCTGGTCAGTACAGCTGACTGGACACTGGCAGGTCCCGTTTTCGACAGATTTTCTGGTTGAAAACTAGGCACCTGGCAACCCTAGTAATCTGAACTTTTGTAGAGAATTCCCTATCCTGTTATTTTAAAGTCTTTATATATAATTGATTTTGTTTTCAGTCCTGCAAGTGACAGAATTTCTACAGGAGTTTGACTTCTCATTTCTATTTGTTTTCCTGAACTGTATTTCAAGCAACTTTACTATTTCTACATATTATTTCTGAATTTTTTCTCTTTCTACTTCAGTTGTTTCAGTTTGCTCCTCTTTTGCTGTATCTATGAGGTTTAATTTTTTTAATGCTAGCAGTGCAGACAGTCCCTTCCAACTCTTCCTGTTCATTTAAGTGACTTATTAGATATCTAATTAAAGCAAAATGACTTTTTGCTACAGTTTCACTTTGACTCGTGAATGCTCAGAGAGTCACAAACCTCTCTAAAATGCTCATCCTTTGGCTGGTATAAAAATCTTCCTACCCCATGTGCAGATCCTCTAATTCACTCCTGCCCATAAACTTGCAAATAATTAAGTTGTTCCTGGCAGCTTTTCTTGGAACCATTTGCAGCATCTTCTAGGTAACTTCCTTTCTCAGCAAGATCAGATCATTGCAATTCAGGCTGTCCTGCCTGTGCTCACCAGATGTTACACTCTCAATCCATTTAGGCATTTGTTAAATTTAGTATAAAAAACCAAGTACAGCTTGTTCAAGCCCCATTGCTGCTTAGTCCTTTCAGAGCAAACAACTCTTCACCTGTGTAATGAGAGCTGTCCCTTTCATCAGAGCACAGGTCAATCTAACCCAGACATTCCCTTGTGAATGCTACAACTGGGTGAAAAGCGAGCCCACGCTCACTGTTTCTGGTTTATTCCAGGACAACTTAGGTTGCAGTAGTCAAAAGAGTAATGACGAGAGATAGACACTGTCACTTACTAAAATTATCTGGAATTATATAGATCATTGGTGCAACTAAGGTCCTGTAGGGCACCAAATCTTAGGTAAAGGGGGTCATATAAGGTGTCTACGACCAGGTCATGGTCTGCTGATTATGACTATGCTATCTGTATGTGTGTATCTTGTTTGTAGCTACAGTTATGAAGATTGGCTGTATAGTGTCTGTATTTCAAACTTATGCTTGCTTTTGGGTGAAATCCCAGACAAAGTTACTGTTAGCTCTGCCTGGCCTTCCTGATGGCCCATCAAGTTCCAATCAAGCTAACAATGAACTTTGTAGATGCCTGTCCACACCCGAGCTTCCCCAGGAATGTGGCCTGGCTGCTCAAGTGCTGAATCTTGAAGAGTCATGTAACTGGACCACATGGCTCTGAAACTCCATTTTACAACTGGAATCTGATTAGCAAGAAGGAGGTAGTATCCACCCACAAGAGGAAGTCTATATAAACCTGGGAGAAAGATCTCCATTTGGTCTTTAATCTCCAGTCTCCAGCCTCCAGCTTGGCTCCTACTTCTGGATGGGACTTTGCTACAAAGGGGCGGTCTGGCCAAAGGATTGATGACCCATTCCTCCTGGGAATGTATTCCAGAGACTCTGATTTGAACCTGCAGTTATTCTACAACTGATGCAAGCCATTACTGCATGTATTTGATTTCCTTTAACCATTCCTAACCCTCACCTAGATCTTTTTCCTTGTATAGTAAACCTTTAGATTTTAGATTCTAAAGGATTGGCTACAGTGTGATTTATGGGTGAGATCTGATTTGTATATTGACCTGGGTCTGGGGCCTGATTCTTTGGAATCAGGGAGAACTGTTTTCTTTATTTGGGGTATTGGTTTTCATAACCATTTGTTCCCAGGACAGGTGGCTGCTGGTGGTGATACTGGGAAGCTGGAGTGTCTAAGGGAATTGCTTGTGTGACTTGTGGCTAGCCAGTGGGGCAAAACCAAAATCTTTTCTGTTCGGCTGGTTTGGTTTGCTTTTAGGATAGAGAAACCCCAGCTTTGGGCTGTAATTGCCCCTTTTGGAAGCAATTTGTCCTGATCTGACACTCTCAGTGGATCACACCAGGAACAGCACCATCACAGACACCAACACAATAAAAATATTATGTCACCCAGCTTTCTCTTTCATAGCCCTATACTAGAAAGTGATATAGAGCCCAAAGCAGTAGCGGCAACAGCAAAGAATGGTAGGAGGAGCTAACATGGAACCACCTAGTCAGCTGCCCTGTAAAATTTAACAAAAAAGGGAGTCCAACATCATCTCCCTTTCCCAGCCAATTCTCCAAATTCTCTTTGGAATTTTCACCATGCACTTTTGTCCATCAACAGTGTTCCTTTACTTCTTTATAATTAACTCACCAATTCTTATGAGGCAGTGGAAATTGAGACCATACACAACAATTCAGTTCCACTTTACACTTCTTTATTACAGAGTAAGGTTGGTTATTCTATCTAGCATTCCACTGTAACGTACAGGTAGTGTATATACCTTTAAAGAGTGAGATGAGGGGGGTGAGGTAATATGTCTTTTATCGGACCAACTTCTGTGGTGAAAGAGACAAGCTTCAGACCTGAAGATGAGCTCTGTGCAAGCAAGAAAGCTTGTCTCTTTCACCATAGGAGATGGTTCATGAAAAGATATTACCCACCTTGTCTCTCTAATATCCTGGGACCAACACAGCTACGACAATTTAAATAGCGAGTCAGTTAGCGGTGCTCACTATGTTCTGAGTTTTAGAAACCAATCAGAGCTGTCTCCTAAGGACTCAGACTTTGAAGCTTCATCCTTTGTCTGCTACCACTGTTACATGAGGACGAAGTTTACAAGACAAATTGTATAAAAAATTAACTAACTTACTGTTGAGTGTTGTTTTTTCTGATTAAAAGTAGTTATGAACTGGTAACCACAGGAAAACCCCTGGGTGGGATTTGAAGGACTGTGTGCCATCTAGAGCCCTTGTTGGAGGCATGGAGTGATCTCTGGTAATCTTCTTTTATTGTTTTAGTATATGGGGTTTTGGTAATACTTTTACTTTTAAGAATAAATGTGCTTGCTTTGAAAGAGCTGTGTAGTAGTTTAACTGTGGCAATTCCCTGTGTACTGTCTCTGAGGAGAAAAGTAAAGGGGATTGGATTAGAAGCCTGACTGCACTGGGGAGGTCACTGTATAGGCAGGAAGCTGTGCAATATGGAAATATCCTGGTCAGGAGGGACAGAGACATGGGTCTCTGCCCAAGAGAAGTGATGGCTGAGGTGGTGGGAGCCTGGACTGGATGTTACAGTATCACTAAATAAATTAAGTTTGATTCTTGGAATCCTCTCCTCACAATTGCAAAAAAATTGTGGTTGCTTAATTAGTTTTTTTAATCAAACTCCATTCCCATCCCTCAATTTTTTTATATATATATTTTTTTTAGTTCTGGAGGATGCTGCTGCTTCTGTTCCTCTTTCCTATAGCAGTATTTAACATTCAAGACAATAATGCTTTGCACTTCTATAGTGCTGTTTATGTTTAAAGCACTTTATGGATACTCACCTAATGCCATCAGTGACAATGGTAAAATTCCCAGTGATCTAAATGAGAAGAGGACTGTGTTGTATCTTATCACAACGCTCCTGAGAGTAGTTTATAAGTAGGTAGGAGTAATATTTTAGAGAAAGAGGGAAATGAGACACTGGACTCTGTTTTTTCCCTGTTAGACCAGTGTAAATCAGAAGAGGTGTCAATGGACTATAACAGTGTAAAGTTCTGGCAAAGTGAAATTAGAAATAGTCAAAGAGGGATTTGCCAAAGACAGAGAAGGTGTTCCTAGTATCATGTGGGTCAGAACTCCTTATTGACACATTGTTGCTTAACATAGAACCAACCAACCATTCTTCCATCAGAATGATGGCTCCATTCTTTGGAGTTTATAGTAAGTAATGGTGTTCCTAAAAATGCTGAAGTAATAGAGTGTAATGGTTATAGGGCTATTAGCACTTTTGACCCTTTCCTGGACTCTCTGAATGCACCCTTTTGCATCTCAGGCCTCATGCCTCTCCCTATCCTATTGTAGAATTCTACAATTTCCCCACTCTTAGGGGAGCTACAGGATCCAGGCTTACCCTGCTGGTCTAACTGAGTTTGGACAACATGAAGTGGTATTCCATGACAAAACAATAAAGTGTGCCCATGCATCTATATTACCTAAAGGCTTACCATACCCTGATGTTAAGATAGACATGTCTAACTTCTTCAGGTATTACAAAGGATGAAAGTCATATTCTAGATCCTCCAAACAACTACCTCCCGCTCTTGTGAGGGGCTCCCTTCTAATCCTGCCAGAGTACTTTTGTTCTTGTGAGTTTCAAACTTTGTCCCTTCTGGAGAACACTTGGTTTTGTAGGTTGGCTGTGAAGGAAATAAAACCATTGACTCTAACAATTCCATTATTAACAAACTCCATTGTTTGTGGAGAGCCACTTTATCTCTTCCTGCTTTTTCCCCTGATACTCCCACATCCTAGTAACTATCCCAACATATTCATACAGTAAATGTCCCAATAACTGGGTCAACAAAGAGTTTAAAGACATTGTTAGAGAACAGCTCCTATCATCCCACAGAATTTAGGAAAAGCTAAGAAAAATACAAAATTTCATATGGAAAGATTTTGTGTGTATAAATATTATAAATGTGGTGTTATTTTTTACTCAACCCTTTTACATAAGAACATGTAATAAGTTTCCTACAACTTTACTCTCCACTCTTACTCATATGGATGCTGGACTGTAATTCAGATTACAAAGGGTCATAATACTAGAATAAGTTTATGGTCACCAAAGGGTAATGGCAGACTGCAGCTATTCATATCCTGAAGGCAAGGAAATTGGCCCTAGCTGTGCTGAATTACTGAGCAGAGCACCTGGGCAAAGCTACTATCCAGGTAGAAAAAGCAGCCCTCTGTAAATACAACTTGGGAACACAAGGCGCTATAGAATATATATTGCTGCTTGCGTCTTTTAAAAGGATTTATTAATAGAGGTCAGAGCTCAAAAATACATGCTGGGGAAAGCTTGGCTTGTCCTATTTCTACATGAGATTATTGTCACAGTAAATAAGTTCCTTTAGCTTCCAGGTGGCACCCTCTCTGGGATAAGAAGGGGAGATTTGTTAATATTTTAAACTTATAGTAACAGAAAATGATGCTGCCTTTTGTGCTCTTGAAATACAGAATCCAGTTCCCCTGAATAAATCAGTGTTTCCTGAATTGGTTTATCTGATGCTGATGCTGAAAACACTGTGCAAAGTAGGGAATAATTGGAATACACTTTTTATTAACTGGTCAATTTGTAATGGTGAGACAAGGTGGGTGAGGTAATACCTTTTATCTACACATAGCTGCTCTTCAGACCTGCTCTGGAGAGTTGTGTGTAGCTTGAAAGCTTGTCTTTCTCACGAACAGAAGTTAGTCCAATAAAAGATATTATCTTGCCCATCTTGTCTCTCTAATGTCCTGGGACCAACACTGCTACAACACTGCAAACAATCTGTAATGCTGTCCATTGCCGGGGACATGCCTGATGCACATTAAAAACAATGAAAATATTAAATTATAGATTTATAATAATTTTAAAGATAGAAATTGTGATCTATTGATCAAAGTGACCCAGTGATTGGCTGCATGTCTGTAAACAATAGGATTTAAATAGACTTGCTATGCTGACTTCGGCAAACCCCTGAGAGTCCTGAATGTGTTCAGCACTATAGAGCAAAGGGAAAAGACACAGTACTTGTTCCGTGGAGGCTGTAACTTACACTGGCCTGAAAAACACAAACTATGGGCCAACTCTAGCTCTCATTGATCTCATTGAGAAGCGAATAGAAACTTAGAGTGGTAAAAGGAAGACTCACAGCTGTAGTCCAGTCATCTTAATTTTTTCCTACATTTTATGTGTTGATCAGAAGCTAGACTGCTCCCATCCGTTTCCCTCCCCTTATCAGAAACTGGAAACAACATAAACAACGAGGAATCCAGTGGTACTTTAAAGACTAAGAGATTTATTTGGGCATAAGCTTTAGTGGATAAAAACTTCTTCTCTGAAGAAGTGAGGGTTTTTTACCCATGAAAGCTTATGCCCAAATAAATCTCTTAGTCTTTAAGGGTCACTGAACTTCTCGTTGTTTTGTGCATACAGACTAACACAGCTACCCCTTTGATACTTGGGAAATAACAGATATTGCAATATAAATGTTCAACAAAAGGCACAGATAGATCAGATTGCCATCCACATACAGATGGTGCTGTAAGCCAAAACGTCTCACTGTCTCCCCTAGCAACACTAGATGGTCATTAAACATAGGCAAGAAAGGACAAATTTTGATGGTACTCTGTGTGCAAGAGCGCTTGGGAAGGAAGAACAAGTACTTTTTTCAAGTGTATGTATATTATTGAATAGTACAAACAGCCCAAGGTTAAAAACTGGATGCTTAACCAATGGATATTCTTGGGGTTAAAGACACTGGAGTGGGAATTAGGAGATATGTTTTTTTTTCCCCCAGTTCTGCCACAGCCTTGATGGTTGACTTTGGGTATTATATTTACGTCTATGTCCTCAGAGGTATTTAGGTACCTGTCATTGATTTCAATAGGAGATAGGCACCTAAATACCTTTGAGGATCTGAGACAGCCTTTGTTGCTTCAGTTCCCCGTCTTCAACATGAAGATAATTCTTCCCTACCTAAAAGGAGTGGCAAGGCTCAATTCATTACTGATTGTGAGGTGTTGAGGTACTCCAGTAATGAATCACCTTAAAAAGCTTATAAATAAAGGATGTGTTCATTTAGTGGAGATGGAGGGGAACTATTTGATCTGTTGTGGTGACATCCTGCTGCAGGAGGTAGTATAATGTACTGTCTATATGTGTGCAGCATTACTCTCTAGTTCTTTTCCCAGAGGGGATAAGAAACCTATTAGCAGTAGCTAGGAGAAATAATTTTAGCTCAAGTGGTTGACAAGACAGCTGTAAGTTTTAGCTCAAGAGGTAGACAAGTTTTAGCTGTAACTAAACAGTTACAGCTGTTTTAGCAAGTTTTAGCTGCAACTAAACAGCTGTAAGTTTTCCCATTTATATTTAATTTTAAAAAACGGATGTGTGAGTTTTAATTTTCAGCAATTTGGTTGTGACCCGAGTCCTTCACCTGCAGCACTAGGCTGGTCCTCCTGTCAATCCTCATGATCCTCCAGCACTCCCTGGTACTCGGAGGTGGGAGCCGGCCCCTTTTTCCAATCACCATCTGTCCTATCTGTCTGAAAGCCTTTCATGCCTGCTGATCCTGCCACCTATTAGGACACTCATTCTTCCAGTGTCCAGGCTGCTTACAGTAATGACAAGCAGTCCCACTTCTCCCAGTCTCTTTAATGCTATTCCAAACATGACTGCGACCACCTCTACCACGCCCTTGACCTCTACCACGGGTCCCCGGGAACGAGGTTCCGAGAGGGCCGCTGCCAACATCTTCACCTTATCTGCCTTTTGCTTATTACTTTCCTTTTCCTTTTTCTCCTCACGACCATTAAACACATGCTGTGCCAACGTCAAAACTTTTTCCAAAGTCTCTCCCTGCCAACCAGGCTGGTGTTCCTTAAAATACTTGTGTATGTCTGGTGCTGCCTGTTCCACAAAAATACTGACTACCAAAGCACGATTTCTGTTATCCTTTGGATCTATGCCACCATACATACGGAGAGCTCGGGTCAGCCTGGCCAAATAATCAGGTGGAGACTCATCCTTTTCCTTTTCCTTTGCCCAATTAACAGTGTTTTGTCCCATTTGTTGTAGAACAGTTAGGACTTGATTCTGGTACTGGGTTACAACTGTCATGTGTCCTTGGTTCCCAGGGTCGATGGGCAGTCCCGGGTCAGGATATGCCATGAGATGTACATTTCCCGCACTGGCTACCCCCACTGCCGGCTGGGCTAAATTCTCAGTTACTTTAGTTTTAAAGCTAGCATACTCCACGGGGCTAAGGAATGTTCTGGCCAGCTGATTTATATCGGCAGGTGTTGGGTTATAAGTCTGAACAATTATTGAGAACTGCCAGTGGAAGTCTTCTGGATCATCACTAAGTTTTGACATCTGTTTGGACCAAGTTACCAAATCTTTTGGCTTGAACAGGGTATGGACATTTACGCTAACGTTTTGGAGGACGGGGCTGTTGGAGGGTTCGCCCCTGGCCGTCCAAGGGTGGTACACACCGTGGAAACTTGACTTACTACAGGGTACTGACCCTCGGCGGGGTCCACAGTACTAGGAGTCAGCTCATGATATGGTGGGGGCAGAGGTGCAGTGGCTAATGGGGCCCCAGGGATAGCTGCGAAACTAATGGTTTTGCTTTTTGCAGATCGCTTTTCTGGCACGTCCGCCCACACATACCAGTAATCCATTTGGCCAGGGAATTTTTCTTCTAGGACATACTTCAGATCTCTTAGGGTATGCTGATCAAAGGATCCTAACGGGGGCCAGGTGTGGCCCCCCATATAAGGCCATTTCTGTGTCCACAATACAATCATTCTCTTTGTACTCAGACTGCCTGCCTCTGTTAAAGAGGGCCAGGCTTTTATCATCACGTCCAAAGGACACTCGGGAGGGACACTCTGGCTTCCTCCCATGGTCTGGCACTGGACGTTCTAGAGGCGTCCCCCTGAACTAAACCCACACTGGAAATTCTAGAGGATTGCGTGTATCCCTTTCACCACGTTCCTCTGAACTCCTAATTACAGACCTAGGTGTTCCTAAAGGATTGCGTGTATATCTTTCATCACGTTCCTTTGAACCCCTGATTACAGACCGGATCTTTCACCGGTTTTGATTTTAACCTGCCAGACCAAGCCAGAGCAGAACAGAACAGAACAGAACAGAAGAGACCTACCAGAAACCTTACTCTGTCATTATGGAGCCTGCCTTGGTTGAAGAGCACCCGTCCCACCCAAGGGGGAAGTCCCGTAGGATAACTCACCTACTGCCGGCTGGGTGATTCCTCTTCGGGTACGGGGTGAGCGCTCGACAAGCCAGACGAGGGTCCCTTCGTGGTCGCCAAATTGTGGTAAGAGGATTACAAAAGGAATCCCCAGTGAAGGTTCCGTCTAGCCGCCCGCTCCAATCATTGGCACTAGACAGCAGGGTAAGGGTTAACTCGAGTTTATTCAGCTGCAGTGAAGTCCGCCCGTAAGAAAACAGGAGCGGCCCCGATAAACAGACGCTTCCTCCTTTTATACTTTTCCTTAATCATTAGCATATTTTGCAAAGCCTTAGTAAAGCCTTAGACAGTTATTGAAACCCAATAACTGCTTTTCTATCTTATTCCTTCCATATAAGGTTTTTATATCACATCTTTCCGGGTGTTGTGCTTTTTCAGGATCAGTGCCCATGCTGCAATTGTCTCGCCAACCAGCCTGTTCACATGGGTCCCTTACTGTTCTGGCTTGCAAAAACAGGGAATACCCACTTCTCCATAGTCCACCCTCCCATGCTTCCCCTTGTCGCTGCACTCATTTTCAGTCTATGCACTTAATTTGCCAAAACAAGAAATGCAGAAAATACCCATTTCTCCACATACATAGGCTCTTAAAGTCCAGCTTTATTCTCCACTGCAATCTAGAAAGCTCCCAACAAATTCTATAGGTGGCTAATCTCACTTGGTGCCTACATTTTCAGGGTAAAAGTTCCCTCAGTGCCTAAGTTTCTGCCTCTGGCCATGTGCATTGCCACCTTGTTCTAGACATCTGGACACCTACATAAGCCCCAGGGTGATTCAAGAGCTGTGCAATCCATCCACCTAAGTCATGTGCAGGGCGCAGTCTGGTAGGTGTGCTCAGTGGCTGCCTATCATATCTGGTTCAAAAACTGGCTGGAGGAGGAGGAAAAAGCAGTGGTACCTTATAACTCTCTCTCTAGCCCAGTGTTCATTTCTTTATTTATCTACAGTGGAATAGTAATAGGGCCAGACAGAGAGAATGAGAATAACTCTGTAGTTCAGTGGTTAGGGCACTGAGGTGGGAGACACAGGGTTCAGTCCCCCTACTCCAGTCACTCATTCATTATTGATCCACATTGGAACAGCTTCAACCAGAGACTAAAGGAATTCCACATTAGAATATCCTATAGGTCAGAAGTTAGAACCCTTTTCTCAGTTGTGAAGTGCACCTATTCAAATCCTTTCTTTCCCTTTGTCAGACAGGGAGAGATTGAACCTGGATTTCCACCATCCCAGATGAGTGCTTTAACCACTGAACTTAAAGGTATAAAGTGGCACTACCTCCTCCTCTTCAGCCATTTTTGTGTGGAACCAGGGGCTTGCCTAACTCATTCTCACAAGAAGCACCATAGGTATGTAAGCCTACTGATTCCAGGATAGGAGTTCATTAATTAGTAGCAGAGAAAGGCAACCTAACTCTGCAAGATGGGTGGTACTTAGGACCCACACCCCTATCACACTGCTCTACAGCCAAAATGCTTCTGAAATAAATGTAGTCACACTTTACTAATTCTGGGTCACTGAGAATGAAAATGATGCTTAAAATTGTTGATTGGCTCTAGTTTTCAAGATATGTTATTGGGTCAGTATATACAACCCTTGACATGGGAATGGCGGAGGATAAGTGAGTTATAAATTTAAACCAGAAATGACTAAAATACATCTTTGACTGGATCTATGAATATATCTATGACTGGGTTTGGACAGTACTTGCTTTTTAGGCAAAACAATGAATGATGCAATCTGAAGCTGGTATTGCGTCATACATGATATGAATTGCATCATGTTATTCCTAGAAGTCATGGATGATGCAATCATAATGAAGCTTACATCACTCTGCTGAACAAATTGCCCTATATCAGTTCTAGAAATCATACAGTGTCGTGCTCTCTTATTTGTCAGTGTTTGATTTTGCAAAGGGACACATTTCTGTTTAGCCAAAGTGAGCAGAGATGCCTCGTACTTGTGTGAACAGTGCAGATAACTTCTGCTATGTTTGTGGTGAAGTGACTTTTACATCACAAAAGCACAGTATAACCACTATGGGTAAGAAAGCCTATCACCTTTATTTTGGCTGCAAAATTGGAGATCAGGACAAGAGGTGGGCCCCATACAGATGTTGCAACACTTGTGCAACAAATCTTCACCAGTGGTTGAACAGGAAAAGGAAATCTATGCCTTTTGCAGTGCCAATGATTTGGAGACAGCCAACAGATCATACCAGCAATTGTTACTTCTGCATGGTGCCTCCAGTTGGGAAAGGTGTGTCAAAGAAGAAAAAGTGGACTGTGCATTATCCAAACATTCCATCAGCTATACGCCCAATACCCCACGGAGAAGGACTGCCGGTTCGTGATGCACCAGAATCATTCTCACTTGAGTCAGACGAGGAAGAGGAAGAGGATGAAACTTCTGGTCCTGAACCATCAATGTCCCAGGACCCACATTTTCTCCCATCCTCCTCCTCTGAACCACACCTCATAACACAAGCTGAACTGAATGACGTTGTCAGGGATTTGGAACTACCCAAGAGTAAGGCAGAGCTGTTGGGCTCCAGACTACAGCAGTGGAATCTCCTGGCAGGTGATGTTAGGGTTTCCATGTTCCGTGACCGTCAAAAGGATCTTGTCCCATTCTTCTTCATGGAAGGTGATCTTGTAGCCTGCAACAACATCGATGGTGTGATGGCAGTCCTGAACATCGTTCACGATCCAGATGAGTGGAGACTCTTCATTGATTCATCGAAGACGAGTCTTAAAGCTGTTTGCTGCATAATGGCAATGTTTTGCCATCAATTCCAGTTGGTCATGCAGTCCATATGAAGGAAACCTATGACAACATGAAACAACTTTTGAGGTGCATAAACTATGACCAACATCAGTGGCAGCTTTGTGGCGATTTGAAGGTTGTTGCTCTCTTGCTCGGTCTGCAGACTGGATACACAAAGTACTGCTGTTTTCTCTGCAAATGGGATAGTCATGCAAGAGATTCCCACTACATCAAGAAAGATTGGCCACTCCGACAGTCATTGGAGCCTGGGAGGAAAAGTGTTCAGCATCCACCACTTGTTGAATCAAGGAAGATTTTGTTACCACCCTTACACATCAAGCTGGGTCTGATGAAGAACTTTGTCAAGGCCATTGACAAAACACAAGCAGCTTTCAAGTACCTCCGTGGAAAATTTCCAAGGTTAAGTGAAGCTAAGATAAAGGAAGGTGTCTTTGTTGGTCCTCAGATTCATTAACTTCTTCGAGATGATGCATTTGACTTTGCACTACGTGGCAAGGAAAAGACGGTATGGAATGCCTTCCAGTCAGTGGCAATACATTTTCTCGGAAACAACAAGGCAGACAACTACAGGTTGTTGGTGGAAAACCTCCTCAAGGCATACAAAAGCCTTGGTTGCAACATGTCACTAAAGATACATTTTTTGCACTCTCATCTAGGTTTTTTTCCACCGAACTGCAGAGCAGTGAGCGACGAGCACGGTGAGCGATTTCACCAGGACATTGCAACAATGGAGAAATGCTATCAGGGCAAATGGAGTCCATCAATGCTTGCAGACTATTGCTGGACAGTGACAAGAGATGCTCCATTTAATGAATACAAGAGACAAGCCAAGAAACGCCGAGTAGACACTGAATAGGACTAAACTATGTACATAATAGTTTTTTGCCTTTTGTTTCATAATGCATTCTATTTATATAACCCTTCTGCTGATTTTTAAAGTGTTACATAAACAAGACAGGTGAAATATTATCATGTAAAGCAACCATAAACACATGAAAAGACCTAGGTTTACAATTTATGATTAAAACTGTACTATCTACACAATATACATAGACATAAACTGTAAAAACTTAAATATCTTAGAAATAGTAGCCAATCAGTTGTTTTAATTGTCATATTTGAATTCAGCACATCAAAATACATAATAAATATCACATTTTATCTCTGAAGCAGACGACTTCTAAAAAATTGTAGACCAGTGTCATCAGCATTTCCTATGGGCTAATTTAGGCAGCTCCCTGCCTAGTATTCTTTTTCGGATTGCACTGTAAGGATCATTTCCATTTCCACTCATCGTATAGGAAGCCTAGGTCCTGACTCACTTTTGTGTGTCACAGTGTTCTGTCTGTGATTTTCTAGGTGACTAAAAATTAGGCACTCTGACATCGAGCATTGAAACACCTAAATTGCTTTGTAGACCTGGGGCAGGGTGAAAAAACTTCATTGACTCTCCAGTTAAAACCAAGTGCCTACAAATCAACTATCCCTATTAAGAAGGAAAATACATATAATTTTCCCATTGTATCTCTTAAAAATATTGCTGGATAAATGTATTTCAGTGGAATTTGAAGGTGTCTCTTTCAATCTTTAAAAATCATTCAAAATTTAGGTTGGATGGAGAGATGGTTCAGAACTTTCCCAGTTGCAGGAGAATTCTGAGGTTGTTCATGCTTCTGGAAAATATCAAATTCACAGTAGGCATGCTCTGAGGTTTGAAACAGTCATTTACAATAGTTCTCACAAGTTCTCAAAGTTATTTGATTAAATGGTTTATTTGTGTTTGTAGTCATTATGCCTCCCTCACCACAAGTACATATGCCACCACCCAGCTCTGAAGGCAAAGTGGAGACCAGTGGCTGCTGGCCAAGCACCTCTCTTTGAAGGCAGCACATTCCAAGAGCAGCACAGAAGTAAGGGTGGCAATATGAGAAGTGATATTTATCAGTATGAGGTTTCTCAGCAGATTTAGAAGTACGGGTGTAACAGCACAGAAATAAGGGACGCAATATGAGAAGTGATATTTACTAATATCAGTTTTCACAGCAGATGTAGCACCCCATTGCCACACTTACTTCTGCACTGCTGCTTCACGTCAAGGCTTCATATCAAGGCTGACAGCCAGAGCCTTGCCACTTCTGGGTGTGGGATTGCGAGGGAGGGAAAGGAGAGACTGAGCATGGGTGGTGGGGATCCGGCTGTTTCCTTTATCTCCACCTACTGGGTATGCACTGCCCTTCTGCACAATCCCCAGCCACCCTCACTGACAGCCAGAGCTCGTTAAAAAATAACAAAATAAAAGCATATAGCTCTCATCCCCCTTAACACATTTCAGTGATCCGTTGAGAAGCCCACCCCATAGTTTGAGAACGTCCCTAGTCCATCATACACTAATATTGTTTCAGCTCCACGTGCAGATTCAGCTTGTTTGTACAGTGTTTGTATCTTCCTGTGATAGCTAGACCCACACTATATATACATAGACATAGCCTACTACTGCTGCCAGGTGATGGAGTTACTCCTTTTGCACCTTTATTGGTAGAGGTATGTGCATTAATATTAACATCATAGATTCAAACCCTCTCAAAGACCCGGGGAAAGTGGGAGAGAAAGTAATTGCACATAGTCACACCTATAGTAGCACCTTGATCCTTACATCCATATCTTTTTATGCAAACTATATATTTCAAAAGTTGGCAATTTAATAAGCATGCCCTGTGTTCTTTGGTACTCCTTGCTCTATATTTGCAAATATGTCAAATACAGAGATTGTTTACCCTGGAAAATACAAATTCCTAAGAAAACTGGTGTTCTTCAGACTGCATTGAAAGGTGGTCTCAAATGGATCATTAAGTGGAATGGTCTGGCTACTATAGAAAAAAAATCCTTTTTATCAAAACTTATGTTCCACTTGTTCCCATAGTAATCAAATCATTCATTTATATTAAGATTTCTATTTTGTTTTCTTAAAAACTGATTGTTACTTTTAGTAAATCATTTTTTGTCATTTTGCCTTAAAAATACAAGGTATAACATTTACTAAATTATATGTAGGGACTGTGAAGTAACTACCCTAGAAAGAAACTACATGTAATTTCACAGGTGTTATTTAGACACATTATAAAGATGTAAGGAAGATGCTACAGAAGGAGTTTAAGGAGGAGCTGATCCAAACATATGGTGAAAGAATAAAATACTCAATTGTTTGACAGTTTGAAAAGCAGCATAGTAAATCATCAGAAGTAATAAAGAGGATTGCATAATGACTCCTGGTCCTGACTGATAATGGTACAGTCAGTAATATAGTATGGAGTTACAGATGTTTTATATATAGGAATATAGGAGCGGACGGGACCTCCTTGGTCATCAAGCCCAGAGTCTTGCTGTTGCAGGCAAACCCATCATATAATCCCATTCATAAATTTATGAAGCACAATCTTAAAATATTTAGATTGTTTGTCCCTGGTATTCCAAGTGGGAAACTGTTGCAGAACCTCACTCTTCCGATGGTTAGACACTTTCTTCTAATTTTCAGCCTAATTTTAATCACGGTCAATTTATACCCTTTTGTTCTTGTGCCAACTTTGTCCTTTAATGTTACTTAAATAGTTCTCCTCCCCCTTTGATGTTGACCAATCCTATCCTCTTTCAATCTTCACTTTGGTACACTAAGCAAACCAAATTCATTTTTCAGTCCACTTTTCATTCCCTTTACTATCCCAGTATCACCCACCACTGCTATTGAAGTTATTAAAACTTCAGAAGCTTAGCACCTCTGAAAAATCAGACTACTTTTATAAGTACTGTACCTAATAGAGATTTATATTTCTAATTTTGGGCACTCAAGTTTGAAAATTTTGTCTGGTGTACAAAAGGCTTCTGTACTCCCATTTCTGAGAATTGCAAATTTACTGCTTGGGTGGGAGTATAGCTTTGCTCACGTGTATTTCATTAAAGTCATATGTGTTTTATCAGAACATACATCTGTTATATTTTTCACCTAATATGAGCAACAGTATGCTTTCATGTTGAATGCCTCATATTTTAATTAGGAGAAAACAACAAAACTAGAGAACAAAAGTAAAGCCTCCAGAACAGAACACCACGTGTCTAGACTCTAATATGCCACATCTGAACTGCACTTAAAATAGTAGCTGTCTCCAATGGACATTGCACTCCTAGAAAACAGTAATACAGTGCAAGAAAATCTTAACAATTACACATTGTAGTTAGTGTGAGGATGCTGAAAACCTTTCTACCAGTTTGAGAGAGATTATGAGGTCCAAAAACAGGGAATTTCAGTAACTGGCAGAATGTTTTATACTATAATAAATGTTCTAAATATGACCACTCTACCTATAGAACTCTTAGAACAGCCATTAACAAAGGCAATGACCATTTATATTTAATAACTGTAGGATTATTTTGGTTAGAAAGGTTCTACTTTACACCCCAGCACCATGTGTAGATAAGTTTAGAATGCATCCAATAATGCCCACTCCACAAGCTCACTTTTTGAGCTTGCTCCTTTTTCGCACTTTCATTATAGTTATAAAATTTTACACAATACTTATCCTGTTAAATTAATTGTTAAATATTTGCAAAAAATAATATTTAGTTCATTCTCATAGCAGATTCTCTCTTCAATCTAGTGAAAATAATTGATTAAGCCCTATAACATTCTTTCATGATCTGGAGTGATTATTGGACTTATTTAATGGTAAATTGACAACTGACAAGTGTTTGGGATAATCAATCAGCTCTCACATGATAGAACAGGATGGTCAAAAGGACCTCTATTTTTTTCTCCTGCCTGAAAGTTCCCACATTCTTAGGCTCCAAACTACAGCCATAGTGGCTTTTTTGCTTCCCTAGTACACTTTGTAAAACTGGTCTCACATTATGGATGATCCTAAGTGGGTATACTAAAAACGGGAGGGGACATATAAGCCTCTTTATGTTCTCCATGTCCACTGAAGGTAGGACAAGAAGCAATGAGCTTAATTTCCAGCAAGCAAGATGTAGGTTAGATATTAGGAAAATACTTTCTAACTATAAGGATAGTTTAGCACTGGAATAGACTTCCAAATGAGGGTATCCACTTCCCATCATTGGAGGTTTTTAAGAACAGGTTGAACAAATCCCTGTCAGGGATGGTTGAGTTTTGCTTGGTCTTGACTGAGTGCAGGGTCCTGGACTGGATGGCTTCTCAAAATCCCTTCCAGCCCTACATTGCTATGATTCTATGAAAACATAATACAGTTGCAAGCACCAGCACAAGTCTTTCAGAGAATTTAGACTGATGGAATAAATAGAATTATATATGATAGAACATTCTACTGAGTGAATGAGAGTTTTATGCCATTGAATTCAACAGCAGCACCCATGGTTGTTATATATATATTTATTTCCTCCCTACTATAATACAAATTTCTGAGAAATTCATTATTGCATGTTATATTGTACTTAGTACATACTTTTACTATTAGGCTCCTTTAACTCTATTGAGAAATTACCTTATATACTCAATTGAAACATTTCATAAATGTGCACATATTACATATGCTCTGAGAACTGCCGGTTATGTTGGCTGTGAATGGCATAGCACTTAACCACTGTTACTCATGCTTTATATTAGGAGACATAGCACTTTAGGAATTACTGTGCTAGTGTTTACAACTGAAATTAATATACATGAATACACAATTTCATATTGTTCATGTGGGAGTAAAATGGCTTAATATTACTGTAATTTCAGATTCAATCAAGGCATAATTATTGCTTTGCAGTAGCAACAATATAGTGATGGCTGAGGATATTCTTTCATTCTGAACCCCTATTTTCAGCCACTTACAACTTTCTTGAAAATTACCTCTTGGGTTGACATTTCTCAAGCTTATACTTAAAGAAAGTGGAGAAGTTGTTAACTTTTTCAAAAGTTGTTCTACTTCATCATATTTTTGAGATGCTGAGGGTACAGTTTCTTTGTTCTTGAAAAATTTTCTTGCAAAAGTTCAGATTTGGCGCATACCTAATACTTAGGGAGGAATGTGCACTTTGGTAAATTGCAAATTCATTGCTTGAGATTAAAGAAGTTTAAAATGTTTAATAATGTGATGGTGTATATGTGCAATCTGTAATTTTCTTCCCACTTTAAGTACACTCTGAGTTACCAGGGGCTTATCTACACAGTATGTGTTTAATCCACAGTAACGTGTTAGTACAGTGTGGAAATGCCTGAGTACACATGATGCAATTCATGAAAATGCAGTAACTCCACCATTTACTGTGAACTCTGGAGTCCTCTTTCAAAATGTATTGCATTCAATGCAGATTCAGTTAGTGAGATATAGTGTTAGTGTGAAAACAATACCACTGCACTGTTCCACACTGCTTTGCAGGCATCTGTTACTAAGCTGTCTGGTTGCCTGTGTGCTCTTTGCTTCTCTCAGGTCAAGCAGTTACAACAAGCCTTGAGCAGCCTTTTGGATATGTGATGAGATCCTGGATTGCATCACCATTTGTGGAGAAGTGTAAACTCAATAAGCTCTTGGGGCCACCCACCAGAAGAAAGATCTTTTTGTGAACGTTGCTGAGTAGATGTATAAAAAAAGCCACAACCAGAACTCTGACCAATGCTTGTGAAATAGCATACAGCTTGGAAGAACTTATGTGAAAACCTAGGATGCCAGGAAGATGTCTGGCAGTGGAAATGTAACATATTCTTTTTTTCAGGATCTGGGCAGGATTTTTATCAATTACACCATTGCCAAAGCTAAGGAGGTTGTGGACTCTGATACCCATTCCTCAGCTGTCATGGTGAATGGCAAGAATCATTGGAGGAGGTACATAAGGAGGGCATTGAAGACCCTGTGTTCCAGTTACTGTTCCAGGTGTTTCATGGCCACATTCAGTTTTGGCAGATGTGAACTGGAAGCCCTTCTGAGTCTGTATCACATCCTTGGCCCACAGTGACCTTTCACAGCCTTTCCCCACATATACATTTTCAAAATGGTGTGTGCTACAGCTGGGAAATCTGCTTCTGTCTTATGCTAAAGCCCCAACCACTTGCTCAAAATGGCGGCTAGCTGCATGGCACAGATGCAAACTCCTCCCCACTTCTTTTCCTATCCCTCCTCTTCCATGATATTTTCAAATAATGAAACATTCAACTGAGTGAAAGTCAACATTTTGAGACAGTAGTTATAAGAAAAGAAGTTTGGTTAATATTCTCAGGTTACACAAGGTAGTCATGATACTTGGGTTTATTGTGTGGGTGCAGGGTAGTGTTAGTGGACTGTGACATACAGGAAGTCAGACTAAACAATCTGATGATCCCTTCTGGCCTTAAACTCTAGTACTCCATTGCACAACTGTATAGATCTTAGGTAAGTCTACACTACAATGTAACCCCAGGATTAGTGGGAATTGATTCAGCTGATCCTAGGGTTCAGAACCTAGGGCTTGTAGGCAACACAGGCCAGTATATGAACATTATTGTCAGCTTCATTGGAAAAGGTCATGATGCTAGGATTTTCTGATGGTCAAGAGTTTATATTCATAGATAGGCTGGGACACTATTCCCACCACATGACATAAGCATAAACAGAGTTACTGTCTTGACTGGGGACCAAGTGTATCCCCTTTTGCCTTGCCTTATGAAACCATATTCCAATCTCAGAGATCCTGAGACATGAAGATTTAATTATATTGTCAGCAGGTGCAGAAGTGTAGTTGAATGTGCACTGGGCAATTGAAATCCCACTAATGAAGTATATAGACTATGGCTATCAAATGATTTAAAAAATTGATTATGATTAATCACACAATAAAAAAATCACAATTATTAGCACGGTTAAACAGTAATAGAATATGTATTATTATTATTATTTAAATATTTTGGGTGTTTTCTATATTTTCAAATATATTGATTTAAATTACAATGCAGAATACAAAGTGTGCAGTGCTCACTTTATGTTTATTTTTTGATTACAAGTATTTGAACTGCAGAAAAACAAAAAATAGTATTTTTTTTTCAATTGACCTATAAAAGTACTCTGGTGCAATCTCTTTATCATGAAAGTTGAACTTACAAATGTAGAATTAGATAGAGAGCATTCAAAAACAAAACAATGTAAAATTTTAGAGCCTGCAAGTTCACTCAGTCCTAGCTCTTGTTCAGCCAATGGCTCAGATAAACAAGTCTGTTTACATTTGCAGGAGATAGTGCTGCCGCTTCTTATTCACGATGTCACCTGAAAATGAGAACAGGCGTACAATTGGCACTTTTGTAGTTGGCATTGCAAGATATTTACTTGCTAGATGCACTAAAGATTCATAGTCCCTTCATGCTTCAACCACCATTCAAGAGGACATGTATCCATTCTGATGACAGGTTCTGCTCGATAACAATCCAAAGCATGGTGAGCCAATGCATGTTCATTTTCATTAACTGAGTCAGATGCCACCAGCAGAAGGCTGATTTTCTCTTTTGGTGCTTCAGGTCCTGTAGTTTCCACATCGGAGTGTTGCTCTTTTAAGAATTCTGAAAGCATGCTCCACACCTCGTCCCTCTCAGATTTTGGAAAGAACATCATATTCTTAAACATTTGGTCGAGTGCTGTAACTATCTTTAGAAATCTTACATTGGTAGCTTTGTGTTTTGTTAAATTTGCAGCAAAAGTGTTCTTAAAATGAACATTATGTGCTGGGTTATCATCCAAGACTGCTATGATATGAAATATATTCAAAATGTGAGTAATACAGAGCAGAGGACATACAATTCTCCCCCAAGGACTTCAGTCACAAATTTAATTAACAAGTTATTTTTTTAATAAACATCACCAGCATGGAAGCATGTCCTCTGGAACTGTGGCTGAAGCATGAAGGGGCATACAAATGTTTAGCATATCTGGCACATAAATACCTTGTAATGCCAGCTAAAAAAGTGCCATTTTCTCACTTTCTGGTGACATTGTAAATAAGAATGGGGTAACATTATCTCCTGTAAATGTGAACAAACTTGTTTGTCTTAGTGATTTGCTAAAGAAGAAATAGGACTGAGTGGACTTGTAGGCTCTAAAGTTTCACATTGTTTTGTTTTTGAGTGCAGTTATATAACAAAAAAAATCTACATTTGTAAGTTGCACTTTCCCTCTTGCCTCTTGGCATGTCTTTCCCCTTGCTACAAGTCCCTTTTCCTTTGGTACTTGACATGAGTGTTGGCCCTGTCCAGAACTTCAACTGTAAGTTCATCACATAAATGCTTTCTCTTGGAAGGGTCTGTGAAGGTTTGGTGAACCAGGCTTCTGATTTGTGGAGGCACCGCAGCCTGTGGAGATCGAGGGGCCTGGAATAGGATAGGACACAGAACATACTGTCTTTGGTAACTCAGTGTAGGAGCACAGAAAAAAATATTTTTGGAATTTCAGGGACAGAAAATGTTACTGTTTTAAATGGAATTTCAGTAGATTGCCAGAAGGCTGCTTCGCACCACAGACGCTTTCTGAACACAGCTGGGTTAATCTCAGTGAAAGAAGTGCTGAGATAATGGTAAGTCAAAAATCACAATTTTTTATTTCATTTTTCCCAAAAAAATGGAGTTTGAGGGAATGTCGGTGGCCATGTTATGCTACATAAACCTTCTCTATAATTTCAAATATTGCACAATTTGGGGAAAATAACAGTTTTCGTGGTGCCTGACTGGCAAAGGAAGGTGGCTGCCAGTTTATTCCAAGCTGTCAGTTTATTCATTTGCTGCCTGCTGCTGTCTTCCACTGATTTCCTTGCTGATTTCTGGGACAAGCAGGTTACTAGCCTGCCTGACTACTGCACTGCTGGTGGCTCAGGGCTCAGTGCAATCCCCAGCACCCACTCTCAGAGTGGTAATAGAATTGTGCTTGGTATATCACTCATATTGATGGATCAAAATCATCCTCTGTTCACAGACTCTGGTCTATGCACAAGTCTCTTGGGAGTGAGCCATTATTGTGGCAAAGACCCACACAGATCCATGGGAGCAGGCCCATTGCCTCCAAGACTGGGTTACTGGCACAGGCATCCCATGGCTCTCTCCATGGCTCTCTGCAGTGAATCTAGTCAAGCCAGATTCCTGTGGAGGCTTGTACTGTAGCCCTCCAAGGTGAGTGCTTTCAGTGACTCAGGCATCATTCTGAAAATGTTTTGTCCCCTGGCACACAAAATCTGGAAGTCCTTATGTTAGTGCAGCTGTGGCCAAAGATTGAAAATACCACACATCACTGATGACTGACCTTGGACCAGATGTGATGGTGGTCTTAGGCCTCTGCACTTCGCTGATGAGGCTGCCACAATTTGGCTTGGCAAGCTCTGTATCCAATAAAAAGATGTCAAACTCATCATAAAATGTGCATGATGTCAGCAAGTTGCCAAAGGTGCGGCTGTGGTCCCAAGTTTTCTGGTACTTGGTCTTGAGTTGCTTAATCCATTCCCTGCACTGGTTACCGATCTGGTAAATTTCCAATACAGTACTGACAACTTCTGCATTATTTGCTCAATGCATCGTCATTCCTCTCTCAACCTAACTCTTGCATCTCCTCTGACTCCTGCTCAGCGACTACAGTCCCTGATGTGCAGATCCCAGCCCAGACATGACTACTAGGCCAGACTGACTATGTATGCAGGGGAGATAAAGTAGAGTCTAAGACTGAAAAATTTGGACATTGAAAGATAGCTGCATGGAGGCTGAATGTTGTACAACTTGCATTTCCCTTCCAACTCCTGGAGCACTTCTGGTTAGGCCACACTGATGAATAACTTTACAGAGTATCTCAATGATCTGCCTTTGTCTTTTTTTAATAAGGACATTCTCTGCCTAGTCACCTTGCACAGTATAATGCCATTAAAAGTCAGCACAGCTTAAAGGGCATTTAGAGAGGATTATTATGCAGCTCACCTGAGATGCCCTGAGCTATCTCCTCTGACATCATATCAACATCTCCAAGAATCAGTAAAACTGTAAAGCCAAACAAGTAAAATTGACCAGTCTTCTTTCTTTTCTACTATCAATATAACTGTTTCATAATGTTTGTTACAGATTCTAGGCCATACCAGACACTGCAATATACATAATCTTGGATTGGTATGTGAATTATCAATTTTTAACAAGTGCCCTGATCAGTCATAACCCATGAGTCTGACTGCTGTCATTATTAAACTTGAACTGCTTTCCTCATGCAGTTTACTCATTAATCATTTTTAAAGTGAAATCATGTCACTTCAATCTATTCAAATTCTTTAAGGGTGTCTATAAATACGTGGACAAACTTGCCTCCGAGGTCAGGCACCAGCGACAAACATTGGGGGGTGGCACGCTGTCCGTAATTGGGGCGGCACGCTGCAGCTTTCTGTGGCATTTCAGCAGCCATTGCCGTTTCACCACTTTGAACCCTCAGCGAGGATTCGGCAGCAGCTCTACAAGTTTTGTTGTTGTTTTTGTTGTTGTTGTTGTTGTTGCTTTGCTGCCTAGGGCAGCAAAACAGCTGACGCCACCCCTGTTTGCAGATATTTTCTGTCAACCTGCCTACAGGGTACTTCTATTGGTGGGGACAGAGTAGGGGTATTAGTAGATCCTCTAGTCAAAATCTTCCCATACATCCTTTGTGTACTATAATTGAACCTGCTCTGTATTAAGGGAATATCCTGACACAGGTGAGGGCAGGGTTTCCCTATAGAGAACATTTTTCTTTGTGTGCATTGATTCTTGTTGCAGTAGCATTTAATGAAGGTCATCATAAATTTGACAAGATTAATTAAAATTATACCATTAAGCTTTCTAAACAAAATATCAAAAGTGGCAGCAGAGGAAGCATTGTTGAAATCCATCCAGAAATTTATTAATTAAAACTTGAGACTGATGTGAAATCATATTTCATGGGCTCACTAGATGGGCATGAAATACAACCTTCTGATGACATCACAACTATGAAATATGAAGGTATTTCTATATTTAGTGGTTCTCTGACTATGCATTGAAATGCAGTGCATACACTGCAGAAGGGACTCTCATAATAGAGAGTAAAATAGACATGAAGTGTGAAATTATATTAATTTTTCTTGATAGTATTATAAATGAACTAGAAAAGGAATAAATTTAAATTCTTATATAAAGAATAGGATATAATCACTGATATATGCCAAGTTGGAGAATGTATAGGCCTTCACTAAGTGGTAATACTGTGCTGCAGTTGACACCATGCTAAAACCTCTCTGATCTACTTAATATGAGTTCTTAACACACAAAATTAATGCATGCAAGTGTTTTTGTTTGTTTTGGAGGGTTTTACTTTCAAGAAGGAAGCTAAATCACTTTCCTAGCAAGCCTGACTTACCAGTTTTTTAGAAGAGACGATTCCTTTTGATACCCTGTCATATACATTATGTGTCGCCATGGTTCCTGGGCAGCACTGCCAAAAGAGGGTCTGCTGGCCTCCTTTAAGTTGTGATTAGCTTGTTGTGAAATCTATGTTATGAGATGTTGGTGCATCAAAGCACTTAAATAATTTGGGAAATAATTTTGCTTTCTGCTGCTTTCCGAAAGACAACGATAGGGCAAATGGGTTTAGAGTGCAAATGGCTTCAGTGGTAAACTTGCTACATATTTCTTACAGATTGTAATGATATATACAGAAACTCCCAAGCTTATGGATATTTCAGGTAATTTCAAGGGCATGTTTGTGATTTGTCTTCCCCATGCTCATCACAGACAGTTGTGGCACAGCTAACATATAATTTAATCATATTAGATTTGGGTGTCTGTGTGTAAGTTCTCAGGATCAGTCTCCCTCCTCAGACTTGACTTTCTGATAAAATGCATATGGCTATACAGGCACTTGTCTTGTCTTAAAGTATGTCCTGTTTGTATCATGATGCAAGCAGGAGAGGGATTCATCTTGACATTGGTTTAGTTTCTGATATTCATGTTGTGTGGTTGTCTTTCCCTTCTCTTCCTGAGTATTATAGCCAAATTCATCTTGGAGCAACTACATTTAAGTCAAGACTGAAAGGTCAAGGTTGAAGTCAATGGAGTTACACCAGGGAAGAATTAGATCTTAGTTGTTTCAACCTGTTAGACAATAGGTTAATCTGCCTATTGAAAAACAGCTCTATGAATATCTGTTTACTCTTGTTCTGTTGCTCTGTATACTTTATTTGCTGCTCTGTAAGTGCATTCAGTATGACTCTTAAAAAATAAAACCCTATTAAAGTAAATGAATGATATATTACCAAAATCAATAGTATATTTTGCCTTGTTTTAACTAGTCGTTTAAAATTGAAATGGCCCGGTATGAAGTGCTGATGGTATTTTTTATTTCTGATCTCTTCTGTTTTGTCAGTGTCAATTGATTCTAATTCATTGTGCCTATAAAGTTGTGGGGGGGTCCAGTTTAGAAATATCATTTTCTCCTTGCTAAAACAGGTCATTTATTAACTTTTATATAATTCTACACAGAAAGTTCATTTCTAGAATGTCACTATTCTTCAGTGTCAAAATTTATTTAAAAACAAAATATGCAAGCCTCTTTTATACAGAATTGTTATTAGCAAATTAATTCTGTGCTATGTAATTATAATGTGATAACCACACAGCTGGGAACAAACCAGATTGCTTCATTTCTCCTTCCCACTTTAATATGCAACATTTTGATGTATCATTGTACTAAGCGAAGACCCATTGAAATCAATGAGGCAAGTCTCCCATTCATGTCAAGGGAACTCTGCATAATACAGAGCAGTACATAATGGAATGAATATCTAAGCTGCTCATGGAACAATGTGCTGATCCCATAAGACACAACAACCAAAATGTTATTCTTACTGCATTGTACTTCCTGTATATTTTCACACAATCCAACATACTATTAAACACACAAAAAAACATACATCAAAGGAACATTATTAGAATATTTCCATTAGCCTCATTCTCACAAACAGCTGAATGGTTTTAGATAAAATTTCTCAGAACAATTCAGCCTGAAGGAGATACCAGACATGGGAAATTTCATCATGAATGGTTAAAGTTTGGCAAAGTTATAAGCAACTGCAAACAGATTCTTAAAATGGGAAGTGTTGGGCAACCTTAATAATAGGTTGTACTGCCACATCCATCTATAATACAACTATATTACTATGTTAATATCACCGCACAAATCTTGTCATTCAATTTGTCAGTTCAAAGTATACATATTTACTGCAGGCTTTCCTCGCCTATGTTAAGTCCAAGCTTAGTGCATTTGAGAATCTATGCCAGCATCTTTTTATTTACAACAATATCCAGTGATAATACATTGTATTCTTATTACAATAAGAAGAAAATAATGATAGTCTCTTCTTATGTACCTTACACTGGAAATGTCCACAGTAAATTATTCATAGCACACTGCTGATGCCACCTGCAAGATCACACCATCTTGGTTTCGTTTAAAGGCCTTTGGCTGCAGTTTTATTGTATTTGACCATATAAAACCTTCGCTCAGATTAACAACCAACTGAAATTTATTAAATATTTTGGATTCATTTTTACATTTTCATATATTTTATATTCTGTGTTGTAAAAATGATTAAAAAACCCCAGTATTTTTCAGTTCACCTCATACAATCTCTTTGATGTGAAAGTGCAGCTTATAAATGTAGATATTTATGGTTACATGACTCAAAACCAAAACTTTAGCACCTACAAGTCCACTCAGTTCTACTTCTCAATCAGCAATCGCTAAGACAAACAAGTTTGTTTACATTTATAGAAGCTAATGCTACCCACTTCTTATTTACAATGTCACCAGAAAGTGAGAAAAGGAGTTCACATGGCACTTTTGTAGCTGGCATTGCAAGGTATTTACGAGCCACATATGCTAAACACTCATATGACCCTTCATGCTTCAGCCACCGTTCCAGAGGGCATGCTTTCATGATAATGAATCTCATTAAAAATAATGCTTTAATTAAATTTGTAAGTGAACTTCTTGGTGGGAAATTGTATATCCCCTGCTCTGTATTACCCACATTTTGAATTTATTTCATATAATAGGAGTCTCAAATGATGACCCAGCATACACTGTTCATTTTAAGAACACTTTTGCTGCGGATTTGACAAAACACAAAGAAGAGGCTGATATGATAGCTATAGCACTCAACCCAAGGTTTAAGAATATGAAGTGCCTTCCAAAAACGGAGAGGGATGAGGTGTGGAGCATACTTTCAAAAGTCTTAAAAAAGCAACACTCTGATGCAAAAACTACAGAACCCAAACCACCAAAAAAGAAAATCAACCTGCTAATCATGGCCTCTGACTCAGATGCTGAAAATGAACATGCATTGATCTGCACTGCTCTGGATTGTTATCAAGCAGAATCCATCATCAGCATGGATGCACGTCCTCTAGAATGATGGTTGAAGCATGAAGGGACATATGAATCTTTAGTGCATCTGGCACATAAATATCTTGCAACACCAGCTGCACCAATGCAATGAGGACACCTGTTCTCACTTTCTGATAACATTTTGAACAAGACATGGGCAGCATAATCTTCTGCAAATGTAAACAAACTTGTTTGTCTGAGCAATTTGTTGAACAAGAAATAGGTCTAAATGGACTTGTCAGCTCTAAAGTTTTACATTGTTTTATTTTTGAATGCAGCATTTTTGTACCTTTTGTATAATTCTACAGATTTAAGTTCAACTTTCATGAAAGAGATTGCACTACAGAATTATTATAAGGTGAACTGAAGAATTTTATTTTGTTATTACAGTGCAAATATTTGTAATAAAAATAAATATAAAGTGATCACTCTACATTTTCTATTCTGTGTTGTATTTGAAATCAGTATATTTGAAAATGTACACAACATCCAAAAATATTGAAATAAATGGTATTCTATTGTTTAACAGTGTGATTAATCACTATTAATTTTTTTTAATCATGTGGTTAATCACAATTATTTTTTTTAATGACTTGAGAGCCCTAGCTACAAGTATTCCAGTTATGCAGTGTTTTGGTTGACTACATGAAACAAATGAGTGGGCTTCATTTAGTCCATATGAGACTATAAGTTATTGTTTTGTTCTGTTTTGCTTTCAAAAGAGCAAGAGATGCCATTCTACTTATCTAAACATCCAGGTTTTAATACTACAGCAAAATATTTGGTCAATGGCCTAACTTTCTTCCCTCTTTCTCTTGAAGCATTTGTGACAGGTGCTTTAAAATGAATATATACCAAATCAATATAAGGAAAATATGTTTCCCTTCTTCCCTGCTCTTAGTTCTTCCTCCTCTCCTCTTCTCCCCCCCCCCCCGTTATTTGCCTCCTTCCCCATCTCGCCACCTCTATCCTTCTCTTCTGATTTTTAGCTGCAATTGCTGAAATGATAAATCGAAGAAGTTCATTTTACCCTTCACTCTGAAGGCTGTGAGATTAATGGTCATTCTAATCTCGTCTGGTAATGAGTTCTAAAGTCTTGGGCCTCTTGCCAAGAAATCCCTGTCTCCAGCTCTCATGAGCTTTACCTTTTAGGTTGATATTTTTTTGGTTCCTATGGAAGAAGCTGCTGTGGAAGGATGTTGTCACAAGGTATGTCTCCAGTGCAGTGTGCCTCCAAGACTGGGCAGACATGCACTATCTCTGTTCAAGCTAATATGCTCAAAAGAGAATGTACATCACAGAATAATAGGACTGGAAGGGATCTCGAGAGGTCATCTAGTCCAGTTCCTGTACTCGAGGAAGAACTAAATATTATCTAGACCATCCCTGACAGGTTTTTGTCCAACCTGCTCTTAACAATCTCAAGTGATGGAGATTCTACAATATCCCTAAACAGTTTCTTCCAGCACTTAGCCACCCTGACAGGAAGTTTTCCCTAATGTCTAACCTAAACTGTCTTTGATGCAATTTAAACCCATTGCTTCTTGTTTTATCCTCAGAGGATAAAGAGAATAATTTTTCCCTCCTCCTTGTTATAACCTTTTAAGTACTTGAAAACTGTTATGTTCCCCCTCAGTCTTCTCTTCTCCATATGAAATAAACCAAGGTTTTTTTCAATCTTTCTTCATAGGTCATGTTTTCTAGAACTTTCATCATTTTTGCTGCTCTTCTCTGAACTTTTTCCAATTTGTCCACATCTTTCATGAACTGTGGCACCCAGAACTGAACACAATACTCATTCAGGCCTAATCAGCATACAACAGGGTGGAAGAATTACTACTTGTGTCTTGCTTATAATACTTTTGCTAATATGTCCCAGATTGATATTTGCTTTTTTTGCACAAGTGTTATACGGTTCACTCATATATAGCTTGTCATCCACTATGACTCCTAAATCACTTTCTGAAGTACTCCTTCCTATGCCATCATTTCCGCATTTTATATGTTCACCACTAATCATTCTATCTTAAGTGGAGTACTTTGTAGTTGTCCTTATTGAATTTAATCTTATTTACTTCAAACCATTTCTTCAATTTGTACAGATCATTTTGAATTTTAATCCTATCCTCCAAAGCACTAGCAGTCCCTCCCAGGTCGGTATCATCTGCGAACATTATAAGTATACTCTCTATGCCATTATCTAAATCATTAATGGACATGTTGAAGAGAACCAGACCCAGAACTCATCCCTACACGACCCCACTTGCTATGTCCTTCTTGACTGTGAGCTTGACTCACTGATAACTACTCGTTGGGTATGGTTTTCTAATCTGTTATGCACCCACCTTATAGTAGCTCCCTCTAGTTTGTATTTCCCTAGGGTTTTTTTTATGAGAAGGACATGTGAGATACTATTAAAAGCCTTGCTGAAGACAAGATATACTGCATCTACCACTTCCCCTTTATCCATAAGGCTTGTTATCCTGTCAAAAAAAGCTATTAGGTTGGTTTGACACAATTTATTCTTGACAAATCCATGTTGTTACTTATTGTCTTTAAGGTGATATAAGCAAGTAAATTGATTGCTTAATTATTTGTTCTATTATCTTTCCAGGTACTGAAGTTAAGATGACTGTTCCAGGTTGTCCTTATTCCCATTTTTATGGTGTTATCTCCTTTAGGTTCAGAGATCATGATTCCTTTAAATATTTTTCCTCATGGGGAAAGTGCTGATTGCTCCAGAAGGAGGAAGTCCTGTTTGTGGGAGAAGGAACAGAGACAGAGAGGGGAGAGCAACAGGGATGTGTGTCTGGAATTCCATACAAAGCGTCTTCAGCAAGCAGGCCCTCACAGAGTGAAATAGTCAAGAACCTGCCTGAAGCCTGGGAGGGACAGAGTGGCCGAATGGGGATGCTCCAGGACAGGAGCCAGGAGGATTGGACTTGTAGGCTCTAAAGTTTTACATTATTTTTTTTGGAATGCAGTCTTTTTTTTTTTACGTCATTCTACATTTGTAAGTTCAACTTTCATGATAAACAGATTTCACTACATTACTTATATTATGTGAATTGAAAAATTCTATTTCTTTTGGTTTTTTGCAGTGCAAATATTTGTAATATAAAATATAAACTGAGTACTATATACTTTATATTGTGTTGTAATTAAAATCAATATATTTGAAAATGTAAAAAACATTCAAAACTATTTAAATGGCATTCTATTATTGTTTAGCAGCATTATTAATCATGTGATTAATCATGATTAATTTTTAACCATGCAATTCATCATAATTGATTTGTTAATCGCTTCACAGCCCTATTTTTTTCAAACTTGGAAAATGGAAAATTATTAAGAAAAGGAAATTTGTTTACTGGTTTCTTAGAAGTAATTCAATTTATAAAGGCTTAAAAATGGAAATAAAATATTTTGCAGTGTCTCACTTTTATGAGAATGTTCAAAGCAGGAAATCACTGACACTTTCTGATCTAGTATAACTAATTTAATTATATGACTATATTGTATTTGTTATCTTCAACTCCCTTTTGTCATTTTTACAATTAACCTGATTAACCTTTAATTCAAGATTCATACTGTATCTTTTCTATTCCTTTCAGAAATGCTAGTGAATTTTTTCTACCTTCTATATCACAGAATTGTCATATCAGTATCAACAGATAAAAGATTCTATTTCTTATGTATACAGGCCTTTAGAGGTGAAAAGAAAAGAAAAGAAAAAACACCTTAACTTCTATCGGTTAACATCCAGGATTCTTTACTAGTTACGGTATCTGGGTGTTTTCAAGTTGCAGCCCCAGGTAATGTATATTACAGAAGCCTCATCTTGAGATTGCAAAAAGAATATAGGCATATCAATGGGAAATAAGTGCTTAAGAGGGAGCATATATAAACCTCTAATGAATGTAGTTCTTAACAATAATGTTTACAAATATAAAAAATCAGTTGTATCTGTATACATTACAATCATGTATTTTCATTCAACATGGGATAGCATATGAATGTTTCATTTACCTTTGTTTTCTAGTTTCTTTATATTAAGAAGAAACAAATTAATAAAAAACTATTAATTTTTTAATTAATAAAATTTGGTGGTTGGACAAATTGGCTTCTTAAATACAAAAAAAGCCTGGAGTTTTGGTTTTTTTAAAATACATTGGCTCTGGGATATATTAGAGTTTTTAATTGTGTTTGATATAGACTTACTGGTGAAACGTGGCTCCTCTGATATCATCATTCAAATAACTGCAGGAGACAAAATAAATCAAATGGATCTGCATGTAATGGACCAAAATACTGTATTTTTCACTGGACAAAGACAAAGTTAAGGATCATCTCAAGGTATTATATATTTTATCATGGTGTGGTGTGAAGGGGCGTATAAGCCCCACACTGGAATGGAAGGGGTTCAGGAGCTGCTTTGGGCTCTAAATCATGCCAGGATTGGAAGAGGAAATGCGAACAAGAAATGTCTGGGGAAAATTGAATAAAGTTTCAAAGCTTTCAGAAATATAGAAGCAAATTCAAAGAATGAATGGAATTTGAAGTAAAAGAAAACCCATAACTTGCCTTATTGTGAACAATTATACTGAGGTCTCCAACTTAGGAAAGGCAGACATATCAGTAAAAGAATTTCCATAGTCATTACTGAAATGAATCAAAGCAATGAGTTTCATGAGGGGGAAAAAAAAAAGTTTATTGAAGAAAACAGTAAGAAGTTAAATGGTTTGACGAAATATACTGATGATGTGTTAAACGCAAAATTTAGTAAGCCAGAGATTATTGCAGACATTAGAAAAAGGAAAAATACAGCTCCAGTTAAAGATAATATAAGTAATTAAATGCTTCAAAAACTTGTCAGAAGGGAGTCTAAAGATTCCATTATGATTATATTACATAATGATATGTTGGGAAAGTATTGTTGGCAATAGAATGGGGAATGGGGAGGGAAAGCATTGGTGATAGCAATTAGGAAACCAGGGAAAGTTCATATAAGATCTGATGAATTTAAGCTTATCACCCCCACATCATGTGTGGGGGAAATCATGGAAAAAATATAAATGTAAGACTAGTGGAATATTTGGAGAAAAATTATGTTATAATTGTGACATTTCCCAGGTACAATCTGGAAAGATGGAAAATTGTATTCTCACTGCTTCACAGTGAGAGCAACCACAGCTGGCCTGCTCATACACAGCCTCCAGCATGTATATCAATCCCAATTATATTGTATGAGTGTCATAGCCAGCTACTCGTGAATTAAATTATAGGGTGACAGCAGCAAACTTCCAGTCCCAGATTTCCCTCCAGAAATGTGCATTTTATACTGCCCAGCACCCTCCTGGACAATGCAAGCTCATACAGTGTTGCCACATACATTTTAGCAGGACAAGAATGCTCAGCAGATTATGAGTTTTCTCATGATACCTCACAAGGCACACTTTGTACAAAATTTACTATAGTCTTATAAAAAGGGTGAACATAGGGTACATACTGTCATAATAATTGCAGTACAGGTTGTTTTCAGAAAAGAAAGATGAACAGTTGACCATATAATGAGAGTAGAAATTGAGGTACAAACAAGCATAAGGACTGAACTTTTTATGATAACTGTCTTCTTGGACATTGAAGAAACATATTACATGTGATGAAGGGAAGGACTCCTATATAAACTAGTCAGAACTGGAATAAAACAATAATGTTTTGGTGGATAAGGAACTTTTTTAGTGACAGAACTATACATGTTAAAGTGGGAACAACTTTATCAGAAACCTACATGCTTACAAATGGAATACCCCAAGGGAGTATTATCAATGGAATATTATTATTAATGGAATTAGTATTATTAATGGAATACCCCAAGGGAGTATTATCAGCCCTACTTTGTTTTGGATTATGACAAATGGCCTCCTAGAAATTGCACAAATGGGAATAAATATTTCCCTTTTCGCAGATGACTATTCAAGCTTACAATACTTTATTGTGGAAAGGACAGAAAATTTACAAGTAGAGAAATGATTGTGGATTTAAATTGTCCCTTGCAACATCTAAGGGAATATGTTTAACCAGGTAGAAAATTAGGGAAGACTGTGACTTCTTTATGGTGAGAAAAATCAGATAGTTCAAGAGTTTATGCCAGGAGGGAGTATGTTTGATAATAAATTAACATGAAAAGGTCACATAGATATCAGACAACATTGTAAAAACAGGATCAACTGACTTAAAAGTATAGCTGGAAACAAATGAGGTGCAGATAAGAAGGTGCACTGTGGTGGCCCTGGCGGCAGGAGGAGCTGCCTTGCTCCTCCTGCCACCGGGTCTGCTGCTGCACTTGCGGAGAAGCCACCCAGCTGCTCCAGCTGCCAGGGCCACGCACCCCCAGGAGTGGTCTTGCGCACCCCTGGGGGTGCGCGCACCCCAGTTTGAAGACCACTGCAGTAGAAGACACACCTCAAATTCCCTCTTGAGGTGGGAGTAGTTGGACTTACATGAGTATGCTACCCATATATCTCCTAAAGGGGGCACTCTAACACAAACAGATTAATGCCTCCACTCTTACTTGTATAAGTATCAATTTAAGGCCTGTTATCTTCATTAGTCTCTTTAGAAAAATAATCTCTTCTCGCCATCAATGGAATAAGTACAACCACATAACTGGAAAATAGATTACAAACTACTGGATCATCATCACAATTAAATTGCTACCTGGTTACTCCACTTGTAAAAATATCTCTCAATACATCCCATTAAAAATTACTGCCACTGTTCTCATTAAATTGGGTCCATTCTTTGCCAGTAGGAGATCTTACAGCTGCTTAATATCACTTTTCACCACTAAATCTTTGTAAAAGCTGTTCATCTGCTTTTGTGCTTCTTTTATCTTTATCTTTGATGATGAGAGGGTCTAGCCTATAGGTACCCATTCATCATGTCCATATGTATTTTTGATCTTCATTATGTGTGTTATAAATTGCTCCAGATGTAGCTGATGCCAACTGACACTCATTGCTTCCTGTACTTGCTTTTGGAATTCACTTTCTCTTTATCTGATGTTTTTAACTTGTAACTATACAAAATATGTCTGACCTGGCACCATTCCCATCACTTGTATTTCTTGTTTTATGGGATTTCTAATTTTTTTACTGTGCCTCATAGTAGTTTCAATTCTTGCAACATATATTCCTATTTAGTATATTTAATACAAATTCTTAAAAAAAAAAATTCAACACATTTCCATTTCACAGCCCTCCATTTTAATTTGACACTTGCACATCTTTTATCCCACAAAAAACTACAGTGAAATATGTATGTATTTCCGTAGATATAAATGCATCTATACAATATCTCTAGAGCCTTCATAAAATCATAAATTGGAAACTGAAAAGAACTTCTGGCCTATCATCTGCTAATACAGGATTGTTTCATACACTACATTTCACGAGCTCATAATCCAGCATAATTTTAAATGTTCCAGATAACGGAACTTCCACTACTTCCTTTGAAAAATTGAACTATTTCAATCTAACACATCTCACCAATTCAGTCCAGTTTCCCCTTACTCAGCTTCATCCTATTACTCTTAGTCATAACCCATTGATCATCCCTTCAGAGTGGTCATTGTCACTGAGGGGAGAGGCAGTGACCTCAGGAAAGCAGCTGCTGGGATACCAGGCCATCCTGCTGGCCAATGGTTTTAGAATCAAAAATTGGAATTTCTGCAATAGGGTGAGTTACAGCTCCTTTCTTCACTCTGTAGTGGGAAGCTCATGACATCCTCATTGTTGACTTCCCACTGGCAAGGCAGCCTGAGAGATATCATTCAGTCTGGTTGCCATTGTTAAATAGCAGCTGGAGAAAAATAATGTGGCAGAGGGAAAATACATATTTTTGCCCGATTTTCAGGAGTGGTGAGAACCTGCAAATCCATTGAAGTCATGGAGACTGTAGGTCCTGAGTGCCTATGGAAACTATAACAGTAAATTGTTTTACATAAGTGAGGGAACTGAACCTTTTAGTGCCAGGGATTGTTCTGTGCCCTCATCACAAACTATATATGTACAAAGGATGAAATCCTGGCCTTAGTGAAATCAATGAGAGCTTTCCAATTAACTTCAGTGGAGCTAGGATTTCACCCCAAATAGTTAAGAACTAAAATCACTTTGAATATTATAGAATCATAGAATATCCAGGTTGGAAGGGACCTCAGGAGGTCATCTAATCCAACCCCCTGCTCAAAGCAGATCCTAATCCCCAACTAAGTCATTCCAGCCAGGACTTTGTCAAGCCTAACATTAAAAAACCTCTAAGGAAGAAGACGAGGTAAAGTCTGCCAGCTCCCTAGGTAACCCACTCCCGTGTTTGTATTACAGAATCTCTCCTGGGGTTCATCTGGTTCTACAAGGATTGGCCCAGTGCAAGAGTGATCTTCAAATGGTGAAAAGATTGCATATACACTCTTATGCCATTCCCAGAAGCAAGAAAAATGGGGCATGTCTGGAGGCAGGGGGAATACCCATGATGCCACTATACCATATTGATATCTAGCTGTCATTTTGTATCTTGGAAACAAACATTATAGATGCTTCATCAGCTAGGCTTTGTAGGCAATAACTTGAGTGGGTCTCAATAATGACTCAGATACATGGCTAAGTAAATATTTTTATTAGGGCTGGCAGGAAAGGGGAAAGTTTGCAGATACTCTAGATACAAAGGTTTAAACAATTATCATTCAAAATGAACAATAGCAGTTCTTGTTTGGGTCCCTGGACAGTTCATTTGAAAGTCAGAGCTCTTCAAGCCTAATGTCTGGGATGCCTTCTTCAGTAATCTCTATTCAAGCAAATAATCAATTGTGGGGTCTAAGCCACACTCAGCTTTTGTCTCTCACTGGGGCTGCTCCACACTGGTTCCTTTCCCAGCCACTACTGTTCCCCCTAAGTCTCAGAGACCTGAACACATCTGTGATATCTGGCACTTGCATCCTGTTCCACGTGTGACTCTGTTCACACTTTCTGGGGTTTCTCTGCAGCACTATGCTTCCATAGAGATCCCCCAAGTGAGTTGAACCATTTCCTCATTCAGGACCTTTTCCTTTGCCTGACTAGGGGAAGGTGAAGTGCAACAGGGAGAACGCTGAAGGGAAATGCAATTCTTGCTTACTTAGAAGGGAGGGAATGTACACTGGGAGGGTGCTGCTTTGTAGATTCATCAAAAGTTAGAGCATCACTTAGGCTGTTATAAATCAGTTCAAGGGCATGAGTCCAAGAACACAGGAGAATAAATGTAGACTGTAAGCTACCCTTTGTACCTTGCATCTGACTTCTGCTGTGTGCAGTTGAGCCGGGGACAAAGATTTGAGCTTTAATCTCACAGAAAGATCAAGTTTAATTTTATAAATATATATATTTTCAGGATAGGTTAGTTTAAGCATCTTCTGTGCCGATTAATGCAATTGTCTTTTGCCGTTTCTAAAAGTCAGTGTAGAAAATATTTGGGTGGAGATTAATATCATGGATCCACAGCATTCATGAATTTACAAGTGACCTCAAGTATCCAGCTATTAATTCTAGAGCTCACAATTAAATTACTGTCCACCTTTCAAAGAATTCCAGGGAACCAATCATTCACCCAGTAGTTCTTTGTCTCCCTATTCACTGATGATTTGTAGAGTGTAATTTTTAAAATTTAAACTGTATATTTCAATGTCAAAGGAATTACAGTGTTGTTCAAATAGGTTTATCCAACTTGTAGGAATGTAAAAAAAATGAGTTATGACATTCAGAAATTGTGTGGTTCATTCATCTGTTCACTGAGTAATATGGTGCCTGGATTAAATATCTCCTTGAGCTATGTGCATAATAGATATAATTCATGAAAATGGGAACAAAAAAGTAAAGTCGTTTCTAATTATTACAGTTTATAAGACTTTCACTAAGACATTTCAAGATGAATATAGGATAATGCCTAGTGATTTAAAGTCACCACCTGCCTCAATTTATTTAGAATTTTCAAGAAATTTAAAGGATAAAAAATGAGCAACTGATAGAAATTAATTCTCCTGAAAGGATCTAGAAATTAGACTCTTAACAATAGAATGGGCAGTAGACTGTATTTTCGCAATATTTATTGAAATAATTTTCGTGTTTGTGACTCTGTGAATGGGTTGATGTGGGCCTGAGACCAATTATGTTACCTGATTGCACCAAGAGAAGGAGCCAGGTTTTAATACTAACCAGCCTGTTCCAGGTGGGCAGGAGCAGGCTGATTAGTACAAAGAGAGGAAGTATGCAGCAGAACTGGGCTGGATTGCTGATGAAAGAGCTGAGGAGGAGGTAGATGTGTGTGTGTGTGTGTGTGTGTGTACTTTATATATATATATATTTAAGAAGAGTATAATCAGAATCAGAGGATGATGATATCAGCAAAAAGGCAAAGCTGAGGAAGGAAATAAACCAAAATGTTATAATTAAAAAATCCCTAGCCAAAGAAATAAGATTAGGTGATGTTAGCCCAGTGAAAATAGCTGATTGGATTTAAAAAAAAAGAAAAGACCATAGCAGATACTGTAAGAGCGGGGCCGGCTCTAGGTTTTTTACCACCCCAAGCAAAAACATTCTCCCCCTCATTTTTTTTGGCTTTTACATATATTTGCACTTTGCAATGTTTTTTGTTGTTGTTGTTGTTTTGGGTTTTTTAACTGTTTAAAATAAAAAAATGAAAATGAGAATTTGTAGTTAGAATAAGTAAATAAATAAATGCTTTACTCACCTTTACCAAGATTTGATTACTTTGAAAGTTGAAATGATTTAAAACAAGTTCAAATACAAGCAAAATATTCAATACAACATGCCAAATGACTGGCACTGACGCGACATGGAAATTGGCGCGAATGGCACTGACAAGGTGGCACAGTTCACACAAGCAATTGTGATTTCTGATTTAATTAATCAATAACTGTTAACGTTAACACATTTATACACATTCACATTATGAGTAATCATGTCATAACATGCACAATATTTTTCACATCACGCTCCTATCACACTACTGGAGATTTTTTTGATCTTCATGTATTATTTTTTTTTTTTAGTACATTGGTGGATTTTTCAAAAAAAAGAAAAAAGGGATAGCCAGCGCTGGAATGCCACCTCTGGAAAGTGCAGCCCAAAGTATGTGATTGCTTTGCTGGTGCCTAGAGCTGGTGCCTAGAGCTGGCCTCCTGTAAAAGCCAGGAATCTGTAAGATGGTGCTTTTTAGTTGAATATAAAAACTAGAGCAAACAGAAAACTGCTAAAAAGTGAAATGCTTGGGAAAGTTAAAATACATTACCAGCTACCAAAATACTTGACTGAAATGAAGGAGATATGGAGTGTCATTTGAGCTTACCAATGAGGAGATAAACAAAAGCATAGGAGAAAACAAAGTGCTAGTAAGTCACTTACTAATTAGTAAACAAGGAGGAGAAAGCCAGCCATCAACAGCTGTAGCAACTGTTTTTAAGGATCAGACTTTTCCCGAGAAAGTAGGAGTTTCAGATATTCAGAACTAAGCCATATATCACCCACTTCCCTAAGGTATTATAAGTGCCAATTGTGTGGGAATGTAGCAACTCTTTGTAAAGGGAAAATGAGATATGGTAAATGTAGGGGAGAGCATTCTTATGAAAACTGTATGGAATATAGTGACTATGGTGATAATCACAGTCTGTCAGTTAGAGGGTATGTTGTGGCAAGACAAGTTAAAAACAAAAGTTGTTAATAACATATCTTATGCAGAAGCTGTAAAGAGATTCTAAAAGCATCGGATGGAGAAGGAAGAGAAAATCAGCACAGGAAAAAGGGAACTGCAGACACAACTTCATTCTATACAGAATATCATAAACAATGTAGAAGGAATATGCATTGAATATATTACTAATGAAAATAGAAATGATAAATTATATATCACAAATTCAGAAAAATCAGAAAAAATGAAAAGTATAGCCAGGGCACCAGAAAATATTTGTATGTTAGCAATCTGTCAATGGACCATATTCATGCAATTTTGAATGAGTTTTGTGGTGAAATATGACTTGCATGGGGATCACAATCTTTTGTTGCAATGTGTGCCGTCTAATAGCAAATGGTCAAGAACTTAAAAAAAAAATCCTGGAAATGAAAACTAAACTATATATCATATTTATCGAGGAAATATTATTAATTGAAAAATTGCTTTTACAATTCCAGTTTATATTGCCTTTAGGAAGAGGAACTAGGAAGAGGAGAAAGCTTTTGTACTTTCATAAGGGAAAGATTAAACTCCATAGCAGTAGAGAATGAAGAAGTAAGATTGTTAAGATCCCAGTGTAGTGGAGAAATATTTCTTTAAGTTTTTATAATATCTGTAACCCTTGTGGGAAATGGAAAAACTCAGTGCTACAAGCAATAGAGAAGAAGGCTAAAAGACCATATATTATACATGGTGAACTATATTGTCATAACAAATTGTTGGGAAGTAAGACAACTGTGAGGGTGCATGCTTAGAAAAGTTCATTGATGAAAGCAATCCAGTGGGTTTTAAATGATGGCACCCCAATAAGATTTAGTGCAGCAGATGGTAGTATTTTCTGCTGAGATCTGGGAATTACAATAGCAAATACTGCAAGTAAATGCAACTGGGAAATATATAAGGAAGAAGGAATGAAAGAGTGATCATTTCCCTACACTTATTACTTATCAAGAGCATTGTAAGGTTGCAGGTAATGGAAAATTACCCACCTGGAATTTTAAGAAAGTTAACTGGGAGTTATTTACAAGTAAATGTGCTGAATTTTTGAATAATCATTGTATGAGTGATGACATAGAGAATTTCAATTTTCATGTAATAAAGGGATCAATAGCAGCAGCTACTGTAGCCAAACCTACAATATTGAAGTCCCCCCAAACTAAAAACTCATTCCATGGTTGAATAAGGAGCTCAAAATTGAAGTTAAAGAAAGGAATAAAGCATATTTTAAAAAAGCAAAAAATGCAGTGAATAGTGATGATCTAATGAAGTATAAAAGAAACAAGGTGATAGCACAAATAATTATTTTTAAAAAATCAAAGAAAGAGAGTTGGAGGAAGTATTGTGGAAAGATAAATGAAAATACCAAGACATCAGAAATATACAGGCAAATTAGAAGAATGAATGGAATTCTTACTAAGAGTAGCCACATCAGATCTTATTGGGACTGACAGCATAGTTAGAAGTTCTGATAACAAGAAAGCAAAACCTTTAGCAGAAACTTTCCAATGGGTAAGTAATGATGAAAATCAAAGTGAAATTTTCCACCAGATTAAAAAATAATTCATTGGAGAGAGTAATGAATTATATACTTGAGGTAAACATGAATGTATGATGCTAAACGAATGAATTGTATGGAAGAACTTGAGAGAACTATTGATATCAGCAGAAATCTGGGTTAAAGATAATGCATGTAAAATAATACTTAAAGATCTTTCTGAAAGCAGTTTGAAAATTCTCGTGGAATGATGAAAGATGAAATGAGGGAAAAAGAATGATACTGGTAGGGTGCAAATATGAAGTTGTAATTCCAATATGAACACCAGGCAAACTATTCCCAAAAGTGGATGTCTGTAGACCAATTACCCTTATGTCCTCTCTGGGTAAAATTATGAAGAGAATGGTGAATGAAAGATGTGTTGCTTATCTGGAAAACAGTGGCATTTTAGATGAAATGCAGAGTTGGTTAATGAGAGAAAGAAGCACCATTGATCATACTGTTAAATTAGAAACAAATACAAAAAAGTATGAGGCACAAGGATTTCATAATAGTTGTCTTTCTACATATTGAAAGACATATGACATTCTATGGAGAAATGGCTTGTTGTACAAAGTAGGTCCACTAGGGAGAAGGGGAAGAATGTATGGGTGGACTGGAGAATTTTGGAGTAAAAGTACCATATAGGTCGAAACTGGTAAAGGTATGACAAATGTGCGTTTGTGTGTTATATATATATATATATAATAATAATAATAGATATATAATATTAAACGTGGCACACCACAGGGAAGTTAAACCTTATTTAATATTATGACAAATGACCTCCCAAAATAAATAAGTGATGGGATAGGTTTTCAGATGGTTATGTTGGGAGCAGAAACATTGATGTGACAGAAAAGAGAATCAACTAAGGCCACTGACAGGGGAAGTGTAGGAGGTTTCAAGTTCTCCATTGATAAAAGCAAAGGCCTGATCTTTACAAAAAGGAAAGTAACACAGGAATACAATGTGTGTCTCTATGGAAACAAATATATATAGTTAAAAGATTCACATTCTTAAGGGTAATATTTGATACTAAATGATTTTGGAAAAAGCATATAAACTATGTTAAAGATAAATGTGCAGGAAGGATTAACTTAGTTAAAAGTCTTGCTGGCATTAATTGGGTGCAGAGCAGAGCAGAAAATATTGCTGATGGTATACAGAACCTTTATCAGGCTGCCATGTTTTTGAGTCAGCATCAGAATCAGAACTTCAAGAATCAGAACTTCAAGAATACAAATTGTGTGTGGTGCATTTATTACATCACCTCTATGTGCCACCAATAGCTTCTAATGAAATGCCAGTTATGCTACTTATGAAACTACCGTACCTAACTTTATGGTCCAAAGGTAATTGGAGCTGCAATGATCAAAGTCCTGACAAAAATATATGAGGGTGGTTGGGAATCTGATAAGCAAACAATACCATATGATGCTAAAACTCAGAATGCTGTTTGAGTTAAATTGTGGATGAAGGAATTGAAAGACAAGATAAAGCTGAACAGTCAAAACTTTGTCATAGAAAAAAATAGTTGTGGATGGAAAGATGAGTGTCCAAATGTGGATTTAGATTTATTTTATAAACTTAGGAGTAAAAAAGAGATTGTAGGCATTAAAGAAGTGTGCAAGTAGACAGATGAAAAATAGAGTTGGTTTTGTCAAATATGTATGGATGGGTCCAAAAGAGAAAAGAAAAAAATAAACAAAAACAGGAAGAGTAGGGATGGCATACTGTATGCCAAAATCAGGAATTAGTGCCTCTAAAAGAATATCTTATCATGTAGCTGTCATGACAGCTGAACCAGTAGCAATATTGCTAGCATTAAATTGGATCTGGCATGTACACCCAGCAGGAGTGGTCATTTTTTTTTCATTCAGGTCTCAGGCCTTATGGTGAAAAAGGTATTCTCAGTATGTAGAAGTGATGTAATCAATGGAATTCTATTTTTAATAACTGATAGGGATACATGGAGCTAGGGTTGTCCCTAAACCAAATGGCGACCCAGGTAAGAAGTGTCTTCATTGCTCCCCCGACTTGTTAAAATTTTGAATACCTTATTTTTATTGCATTTGTAGCTCATTTCATGTCTTTGATGCACAATCTGCATGCATGATTTATCCATCATATAAGACTATTAATTTGTGCGTTAGGATCTGTAAATCATGCTGTAACTACTCATGCTATATATAAGCAAATAAAGAAATGTTTCCTCTAAGCTTAATCTATATACGGAATATCTATAACATTTTACTTCAAACATTATATTTTCTCTTTTGTCACTAACAACAAAAACATCAAACTGAGCCCAGCACTCCCCATGCCTGGCACCCCAAGTGGTGACCTAGAATGCCTGCCCCTAAATCTGGTCCTGTTTGCAGCATTGGCTTGGATCTGAGCACATATTGGGATAATAGGGGAATGAAATGGAAGACAAGGTAGCTGAAAATGTTGTAGAAAAGCAGGACTTACATAGAAATACATCTGAGTGCACAGAAATTTAAAAGCCTAGTACAGAAAATTTTAAGAGGAATGGCAAAAAAAATGGACTAATGGAAAAGAGGAAGAAGTTTTTTGAATTGTGCCCTACTGCTGAAGATAATGACATACCTGGATAGGACTAATGAAGTGCTTGTGGTTAGATTACTACTGGCAATTGTGCTTTAAACAAAAATATTTTTGAATAAATAGAGACAAGGATGGACTATGTGCATTCTGTAAGCTGGAAGAAACCATCGCCTTTTACTGATATTTAAGGGCTTTGATAAAGGAAAGGAAAAGCTTTCTGAGGAACTTCTTAAGGTAACAAAAATTACATTGTTGTTTAGAAAAAAAACATTGGTGAAATTGAACATTATTAGAAAAGCATTGTTGCATTACTTGAAAGACATATGACAGAGCGAGATAATGTCTGTTCAGTACTGAGGAATTATAGTTAATGGCAGCTATAGACTATTCAGACAGGTCTCCCTCGCTGTATTAAAAAAAGGGAGGGAGAGAAGATGTCAGTAGCGAGACAATTCAGTCACTTTCTGAAAGGGTAGGGTGAGGTAAGGAGGACGCTCTGGGATCTGACAAAGCCCTGGGTCAATCTAGACAAATTGTGGAGAATAAGGCCTGAGGAAGACTCAGTGAAGGAGCCCATGGGAACAGTAGAAAGGAGTGGGACTGAGTAGCACTTGTCTCCTGGCTTTTAGGTCCCTTGGCTAGAACACAGTGTAGTGGGAGAACACAGATTCCCCAACCAGACACAGGCAAGGATGCATAAGCCTAGAGAAGGGTAGAAGAACATTGAAAACCACTGATGCAAGAGTGTGAGGACCCCAGGTCTGGAGCTGGAATCAAAGACCCTCTTGTGAGGACATTGGACCACTGTATGTGGGTTTTCTATTGTCCTGGAAGGGGTGGACTAAATCATGACCTGGGCGTAAAGCCCAGTTACAGGAAGAAAGACATGACAGCAATAGAGCAATTGCAGCAGGAGGTATCAGCCTGAAAGACCGTTATTATGCCATGCCTGTTTATGAGGAGATGCTCCTAAGATGAATGAACCCACTTCACAGCCTAGGAGAGTTATTTAGACACTGCGTGCTCATCCCCTTTTCAAAACAAAAACCCCCCCTTCAAACATGGACTTCAAAAAGAAACTGCAGAATTCAAATTCGTTTGCAAATTTAACACTTTGGGCTTGATTAGGGGCTTGAATAGGGACATGGGAATGGTTGGCTCACTACAAAAGCAACCTCTTCATCAATTACTGGGACTGGATTACATCCACCCTGATCGAATTGGCCCTGTCAACACTGGTTCTCCACTTGTGAGGTAACTCCCTTCTCTTCATGTGTCAGTATAATAATGCCTGCATCTGTAATTTTCACTCCATGCATCTGAAGAAGTGGGTTTTTTACCTACGGAAGCTTATGCCCAAATAAATCTGTTAGTCTTTAAAATGCCACTGGACTCCTTGCTATTTCTGTAATAGACACTCAACAGTTACTGCAGTCCTCCAATCATGGTTTAAAGACATAAAATTGCAGGGAATCCACCATTTACACTAGTTTAAACATGCAGGCCACCCATGCTCCATGCTCCTGAGGAACGCAAAACCCTCCCAGCGTCTCTTCCAATATGATCTGAGGAAATATTCCTTCCCAACCCCAAATATTAGTTAGACCCTGAGTATATGGGCAAGATCCACCAACCAGACACCTGGGAAAGAATTATCTGTAGTAAATCAGATTCTTCCCACCCTTCCTGGAGTAAAACTGTGAATGATATGCTAATTAAAGTATAATAGCAGAAGGATGGTAGCAGGTACATTGTAAATAAGGCCAGAATTTTTGCTTGCCAAAGACAATTGATGAAAGCCCTGCTCAATTAAAATATATCAAAGTTATATTTTGGGTTGCAGACTAGAAAAGAAATGAATTTTTTGTACACTGAAAGATTTCAAAAGACAGCCTGGCTTATAGAAAAGCTGATGAATATCCTTAACAACTCACTAGAGGAAAAAAAGTAGTTTGTAAATATGGAAATCAAAATCAGAGCTTCCAATAACTATGTTTTCTAGTCAGCCTTTCAATCTGAGAGGTGGTTTTGAAAGAGGAAGAGTCTGAGCTTTGGCTGTTGGAAAGGGAAAATATTTAATGCAAGTCAGGAACAAGGCAAAATAAATACTAAATAATTTTATACATTTAGAACCAGTCCACGGCCTGATTCTCATCTACATGAAAGGCCTTTGACATCACTCTGACAGTGTAAAGGAGCCATAGAACACTGTAAAGCAGTGGCCAACCTGCAGCACATGGGCTGTACATGGCCCATCAGAGTAATCCACTGGTGGGCTGCCAGACAGTTTGGTTACATTTGCATGGCTGCCCACAGCTCCCAGTGGTCACAGCTCCCATTGGCTGTGAATGGCGAACCGCGGCCACTGAGAGCTGCAGGTGGCATGCCTCCAGACAGTCAATATAAACAACCTGTCTGGTGGCCCGCCAGCAGATTACCCTGATGGGTCGTGTGTGGCCCGTAGTCCACAGGTTGCCCAGCACTGCTGTAAAGAACCATGGTGTGAATGAGAATGAGATTTGTAATATTTGTTTTTTCTCTTTCATACATAGATGCTGGAACTAGAGGTGCTGGGTGTGCTGCTCCACCCCTGGTTTGAAGTGGTTTCCATCACATACAGGGTTTACAGTTTGGTTCAATGACTGTCTGCACCCCTACTATACAAATTGTGCCAGCACTCTCTGCATTGATATAATCTGATTCCCGCCCAAATGATACCTCCTGAGACATAATTCAGCCCTCTACACAACCCTTTCCACCCACACCCTACAAAGAGCCCTCCATAGGATTCCATGAAGGGGTCTGATAATACTGCAGTACTACCAGTATTTACCACTCCTCAATCACTCTCCTTCCCATGGATGAGCAGAAACAGGTCTGTTTCTTTTTAGAAAATAATCATGGCCCTTTTAAAGAAGGGATACTTCAAATGACTTGAAGAATGCCATCTGAGACATTGCTATGATGCTTGAATTGTTCTTACTTGTATTCTTAGTTTCTATATCCTTATTATCTTAGTTGTATATTGTGATCAAAGTTATATGTAGATATGAAAAATTTACTCTGTAAAAGGTGTCATATAAATCCCCATTACTATTATGGGTAATGAAGATCCTTTGTTCTGATCATATGCTTTTCATTCTGGATCATCACAATGAGTAGAGGAGAGCAGCAATAATACTTGCAATTAATTTCCTCTCCCATTTTTCTCATGAATTGTCCAGAGACAGACTGTGATTTTCTGGGTGTTATTCACTGAATCATTTTAGCCAGCATTGTTTAGTTTGTAGCTCATCCACAAGTCATTTATTTTGTGTATCTGGTACTCACAATTAGAAATTGGTGCTGTTTTTATTGGACACATAGATCACATGCTATGTTTCATTTTCACTACCTAAATGAGTTACACATTTAGAATTACAGAAGTGACAAAGAGTCCTGTGGCACCTTAA
>ML677333.1:31504872-31531093 GCA_007922305.1 Dermatemys mawii
ATACCCACTTTGTCGGATGCATCCGACGAAGTGGGTATTAGCCCACGAAAGCTTATGCTCTAATACTTTAGTTAGTTTTTAAGGTGCCACAGGACTCTTTGTTACTTCTGCAATTCCAGACTAACACGGCTACACCTCTGATTCTTGACATTTAGAATTAGGTTTCCTATGTGAATATTCATGATTACTTATATCAGATTCTCTGTAAATATTTGTTTGAACATTTTAAACTAACTTTTCCAGCAGCAGCATTCACCAGCCACACAATGGTAATTGCAGTTCTGGGTAGCCATGTTTCATTTTCAGTGGTGCTTGATTCCTGGTTCTTTGTTTGTTTGTTTGTTTTTTCCCTGTAATCACAAGCATGGTTTGCCTAAACATGGGGAGAATCTACTTCAGGTAAAGTTGTAGAGCCTGGCTCTGCATAAAGACCTGTGTCCTCTCTTTTCTTACCACTGTAGGTATGGAATCATTATAATAACTCTTTTAGCAAATGAGGGAGTCCACTGGTTGGGGAACTTGCTCAACATATGGAAGACTTGGTTTTAGTTTCCTGCTGCACTACCTTAGGCAAGTCTCTTACACTATTTGTGCCCCAGTTTCCAATATTAAAAAATGGGATAATAGTAGGGGGCATTGAGAGGACAAATACATTAAAGATTGTGAGATGCTTAGATGCTATGGTAATAGGTGACATATAAGCATCCCCGGGTTGACAGATGTAATATATCTAAACTTGAACCTGGAATTGGCAGCAACTAATGCTAACTGTTTGTATACAATCTTACCAATATCATGTGGTCTAAATGTAGACAAACTTTTCATATCAATCACTGTCAAATAGATACAGTTTATTCAGTTCAATATTATCTTTTCCTTTACTTTAACTTCAAGTTGGTGCATTGAAACTAGGGCAGAGACTTGCAAAGTTACTTAGAAAGTGAGATGGATTATCCAGATGATAGTGTTAATGAATTGGCAATAATCTCAGAGAACTGTGAAGTATTAACATTATGGGACAAAATGGGCTTAATTAGCAGTTTTTCAAAAGGTATGAAGGTAGTGGAGCACAGCATATTTACAGCCTGCACAAATTCAATGAGATTGACAAGTGAGAACACTGGAAGTTCACAAGCTAAACTGTAGCTATGAAGTTTTCATCATTCCTGGAGGGTAGTAAATGGCACTATTGCCTTTGTTGGGATGGTGGGAGGATGAAAAAACTTCCTACGTTCTTTACAAGTGCAGTACATAGCAAGTTCAGTGTTTTTGAAAACCTGAGAAGCTGGGGTACAAAATCTTAATCATTACCATGAAAGTGCTTCAAGGCCAGTTTTCTTACTATAATCATTGGAGAAATACAACACATCACTTTAAATACTCTTTCTAAAAGTCATGTCTTCCAGCAGTAACATCATTAAAGACAGCTAGCCCATTTAACCATGTTATCACTAAGAGTATGTTTCTCAAGGGTAATAGGGACAGGAATTACATAATGTAAGTGCCACTCTAGATTAGGGAACTGAAATAGGAGTAACAGTGCTGATGTATATCTGAACATGCTATTGTATGTTTTTCTCAACTGAATAATCAAACTTTCATAAGACTATATTAGCTAGTGGTTTAGGGGTTTTGCGTGTGATTTATATTAACTTAGCAAATGAAATATATTGGCTTCTAAGTTAATCACGTGACCTGTAGCAGTCAACATCATAACCATTCATAAATCGTATATGCTGAGACAAGCAAATGTGATCACACTAGCTCCCAAAATAAAAATACAAATTGTAAGTATCTCCAAGAGCTGTTCCGGAACTGGAATTTCAATTGTTCTGTAAATTTCATGATTTTGAAACTTTCTGCAAAATGAAAGTTGTTGATTTTATTGAAATAAAACATTTTGAATTACCTAAAATGAAATATTTTCTTTTTTTTATTATTTTGGATCTTTCAATATAGAAAAAAAATTAAAAGTAAATTAACAGTCATTTAGAAACAAATTCAAAGAGTTCCATTCCAAAAATGTTGAAACAAAATGTTTCATATTAATAAAATACATGCCATTTGTTCTAAACAAAATTCCATCAAAATAAACTCACTCCCACAAAATTTCAATTTTGCTGAAATGTCATTTTGCAATGGAAAAAGTTCCATTTGAAAAATTTTGACCAGTTCTAAAATCGATTATATTTTTATTGAAACAGAAACATAGGCATAAACATCAGTAAGCTAATCACTTTCCCATGAATCTAATAACTAACTTTGAAGGTTTAAGAAAATGAAACTAATAAAATAAAAGGAATATGTTTTTTACCAGCTAACATCATGCAGGCAATTTACAGAAATTAAGAAACTATATTGTTTCATTAAAGACATAAGCAGCATCAAGCACTAAGTAACTTCTGATTATAGTAAGGTGATTCTGAAATATATATTACAAAAAGCAGATAAGTATAAAGCACAATTAGACTACATAGAAATTAAACAGCCTAATAAATGACTTCCTGTGTAATTTTTTTTCTTGTTTTCTATCAGCCTATAAAAGTAAAAACTTAATCCAAAGACTCTACAGACACAATTAACCATATTTATATCTAAACCAAACACCCAGAGAACTTAACAGAACTGGATTAGAGAAATATTTCTCCCATTGATATGAGTACTTTGTAAAGACCACCTACTGTGGCTTTGCATATTGTGATTATGCATTTAAACTGTATGGTAGGGACTATTGTCTGCATTCCTGGCACTACAAAATCATTGTTTTGGAACTTTTTAGCCCTCTCTCCAACCAGTATCAAAACCTGGGTTGTATTTCTTGTTCATATTTGAAATGAGGTTCGGCATGTTTGTACACATCTCAGACTGGTGAATGGGTAGGCCTCCTTGAGAAAAAAACACATCTGAGTATGATGCATGGGGAAACAAGGACTACTATGGGATAATTTACCCCACATGCTTATTATTACCATGTTTGGTCTTCACCCAAGGAGCAGAGAGAACTACAGGGTTATTATCTAAGTGAAAGAAAGTATCAGGAAACTTCAAATCTGGATTTAAAAATACAGTTCTGAGATTTAAAGGTCAATTATTATAAATGAATGTGTATGTTAATATTCTGCCATAAGGGCCACAAACAACACAACTCCTGAGAGGAAAGTGATATTCCATTTCCCCAAGATCTTAAAAGAATAATAGGAACAATAATTGGTAAATAATTACATAATTAACAGCTGACTCCACATAAAATAGAACAAATGAATTTAATAAAAGACATTAATTTCACTGAAAAACTTCAGTATTAAAAGTAAAACATTCAACATTTCTAAAAAGTTTGTTTAGACATAGGAGCCATTATTGAAATATATTAGTTATTTTCTTCTGTAGTATGAATTCGACATAACTCATTGGCTCCTCCAAAAACTATGACATGAGACATATTTGACTTTTATCTGCATTTAGGGGCAAATTTTAAAAAGATAATTCCAATACTGGAAACGCAATTTTGCATTTTGACTAATTATTGGTGCTGAAGTGCAAACACACTGAATACCCCCTATCCCCAGCATAATGTTAGCATATGTCAATCACCTGATTGCACCTGATGCAGTCTGATAGTGTGTATAAATACTAGTAGTTCATTGACAATGTGTTGCTATTAAATTCTAGATATTTTTTAAAATTCAGAACTTCACAAAATGTTGACTAAATATATTTAAATGACAAACACATCCCAGCTTTCCTGCACTGGAAATAAGATACATTAAAGGATACAATAGATCTTTTCTTTTTCCTTTTCTAGTTTCTAACTCCACTGATTATAGCTAAAGGAGAGATGTAAGTATAAATATTATCCTACACATTGCTTAGTTCCCTTACAGCAGCAAAAGGATAGTTTATTTAATAAAACACTATCATGCACTGTCAAAACATCTACAGATTTTTCTGATCAAATGTTCTCTAATGACCTCACCAGTGTAAGGATACTTCCAGAATACAGTAGTGGAATGTCATCATTGTAGTATTTGTTTGTTTGTTTGTTTATTTGTAGTTATTTCCCCCTCAACTGGCAAACACTTTCAAAGGTCATGATTTTTTTTTTTAAAGGAAGATTCCCAAAACATAAAAAGAATAAATTTACTTTGCTGGAATTTATGGGATATTATGTTTTTCTTGTTGTTGTTGCCCCAGACAATATGGGAGGAAAGACAAGATGCAAGATCAGTGATTTAGTCAGCAACTCTTAAAATAAAATAAACTCCTGTGAGAACTAACTGGCAATAATTCCTACCAGTGCAGGTCAGCATTTCTTCCTTAACCATTTCAGTTGAGTGGACAGCTGATCTCAGCCTCTCCACAGCAAGGACCCCACTGCGTTCCCCTAGTAAGAGACTTAAGAGGCTGGATCTTCATTATATGAGACATTAGGAGCTCTAACCCATTCCTCACCTTCCACAAACTCTACTTCCAAATCCAGTTCATCAAGGAACAAGACCTCCTATGGGATGAGTACCTGGTCTAAATACCTGCTGAAGAAACTTCCAACAATTAGCTTGGTTGTCTCCACCCATCCCAGACAGTTAAATATGCCTCAGATCCACAAAGATACATAGGGATTGTGACACTGAGCACTGCAATACATACCTTTAGATGCCTGGAAAATCACTAGAACAACTATGAGCTATCTGAGTTAAGTGCTTAGGTTCCCTGTACAATGAATGGAGAGACATAGGTGGCAAAGAGTGGGATCCATAAAAGCCAGCATGCCAGCTGCGGAGTTTTCTATGCTAGCAAAAGGGAGATGCTGACAAAAAGGGTATGACCTAAGCCCTGTGCCACTCAGATTTAGGTGCCTAAGAGCTAGATGCACAGAGTGACCCCATCTCTACTCATCCACAGCCAGGAACTTCTCTCCTGGAGTAAGGCAATTTAGGTTTTCTTGCAGGTGTAATCATTCTGCTAAGTAGAACCAACAGCAACCAGGGCCGGGTTCAGTATCTAAGCGTTCCTTTCCATTGATACAACACAGAACTGGCTCAAGCCCCCACCCAGTAACCTGGGATACTTACACACCACTCCACAGCGCCTCTGAGAGGCAATACTTCCCCACTTGCAAAAAGAGATTAAAAATTAAAGGAGGGAAGTAACAGCATTAATTTGAGAAAACACCACAGATAGGGTTCATAAACCATAAACAATGAGTTAAAGACCCACCCCTAGTAGGTTGGGCAGTGTCTTTCAGGTTCTTAAGTCCAGACACCCAAAAGTCCCATTCACATACCCAACCCTTCTCTGCACCCTACTCACAGTTGCTGTCTTTGATTAGTGCAGATCCAGAGTTCAGAGGTGCATCTGCAGAGTTCACTTCCCCACCTGCGTGGGGTAAAGAGGTACCTTATTTGCTCCACTGCTTGGGCACTCTCTTGCTGCTCCTCTCTGCCGGTCACCCTGCTGGTTGCTCAAGCCGGTCGCCTAATCATCGTTCTCACCACACCTCTTCAGCAGACACCCTTCTGGCCACTCATCACACCTCTCCACTGCCACTGTGCTGGCCACCTGTCACTACTTTCACCGCACCTCTTCACCTGATTCCCTGGTGGCCACTCCTCATGCCTCTCTGCCACATCAGTCATTCACCAGCTGTCAGTCTCTTTCTGCTGCCACCTGTCTGTCTGCTGTGACCTCTGCACATCAGTCTGTTAGTAATTATCAGCTCTTTGCAGGATGGGCAGAAACACTGCTCCATCTCAAGTGATCACAGCTCTCACTGATTTTTAGCTCTTAGCAGGCAGGCCAGAAACACAATCTTACCACACCTGATTTCAGCTCTGATTGGGCATTTAACATAACAAAGAGGCTCCTAATAAATCCTTTTTAGCTCTATTCTTTAAACAGGGGAGAGGAACATGTTAAACCAGTCTAGGAAGGACTGTTGAAGGTGTGCAGCTTCCTCATTAGAGATGCTTATCACCCCTTCCCCTTACTTTCACACAGCTCTGACATTCAAGCCCGTGCTTAACAAGGCTCAACTGAGGGTGGCAGAGTAAGCACGGTCCTGATTTCCTGTATTCCTAGAATAATTAGAACATCGGTAACCATATTTCACTACCCCTGTTCAGAACCAGCACCAGCTAAAGCTATCACTTTTTTTCTGAATATGTAAGCAGAGCAGGAGCAATCTGTATTTACATAAACACACTCAAGTCTCTCCCCCTCCCAACTAGCCGTCAGGGAGCATTTATTCAGATCCTGCTTACACAAGAAATACTGGAGGAGTTGGATGTAGTAGCTTTGCTATAATTTTTAATCCAATGTATAGATCATTCCCCTGGATGTTGGAGACCCAGTTTCAATCCCCCTCTCTGACCAAGCTAGTCCAATGGACTACAGTTCTGATGTGGGCCTCTCTTAATCTCTCTTATTGAAGTCATTGTAGTGAATAATTTAATAGTCACTGAGTCTAGTGGTTAGGGCCGACAACTGGAAGATAGGAGACTCAGGGTCCATTCCTCTTCTAACCTGGGCAGATCTGGCCACTTGAGAATTTCCCTTGTAGAGAAGTATTTACATTACGGCCTCTGATGAAAGAGCCATCCCTGAACAGGGGCTGTTATCTCTCAGGAATTCACTGGGATATTCTGTTGCTCAATTTATAAATGATGTATTAATTATATTGATTACTTAAGAATTCCCAATTATCCCTTTGAGGGCTAACAGGTTCTTGTCCCAAGATCAGGCCCAGTATTATTCAAATGATTATATAGCTGAAAACCCCAATGTGCACAGCTGCACCACCCATACTACGAGATCTCGTCTATATTTACAAATAATTTATTAATACATTTTGCAGAGTCATATACACCTCAAGAAGATAGGTAGAGATACTAGAAAATGTGCATCTGCGCATACATATGCTCACATCATCCCTTGAAGAATAACCTGAAATGTTTCAATTATCTTCCTCACCACCATCGCCTTCCTCATCATCACTCATAGCCATCATTCTGGCATCTCTCAAGGACTACATCTCTTTCTCCTACTGCCTATAGGCTGGGATGCCACTTTTTTTAGTATATTACGCTGACATTGCTATGTCTGATGCAAAAGGTTTTTCCCCCTTTTATTCATTTGTATATCATCACCTTACCAGTGTGAGAGACCTTCTCCTATAAGGTAGTATATCAATGATCTCAATTTATTATCATGTACGTTGCTTTGTTACCAAGGCCCTCTTGGGTTAGATATCTGCAGATGTAGTTCATGAAACTGTTATGTACATTAGTTCATTGGTATGACATTCTGGTGGTTGGGTCATGTTCCCATGGTCAGAAATTCTGCTTAAACACTCTATTTTCAGATCCCCAACACTCTGGATTTTCTGTTGGGCCATATATCTGTTCAAATTTTATTTGTTCAAAGTTCATAGACCTCAAGCCTTATGCTACCTTGCTGAAGCTAATGTCTTACAGGATAGTGGCCTGTAGGTTCCTTGCATTACTGCTGAATATATTAAAAGCAGAATATAATGCAAAGCAATGAATATAATAAAGGTAAGCTAGTCCAATGGACTACAATTCTGATGTGGGCCTCTCTTAATCTCTCTTATTGAAGTCATTGTAGTGAATAATTTAATAGTCACTGAGTCTAGTGGTTAGGACCAACAACTGGAAGCTAGGAGACCCAGGGTCCATTCCTCTTCTAACCTGGGCAGACCTGGCCACGTGAGAATTTCCCTCGTAGAGAAGTATTTACATTACGGCCTCTGATGAAAGAGCCATCCCTGAACTAGCTAGGAGTGAAATAGTGGCTGTGGTGGTGCAAGTGGTTGGATGGGTGAGCCACGCAACTATGACAGTAGTTATGTACTCAGGGAGCTAGTCCCATTGGTGCAGCTAAACTTCTATTTTAGGTATCTAACTTGATCAGAACTAGTGTGTTTATGTCTCCTTGAGCTGGAAATTACACCTCCCACTTCAAGTATAAACATACCCTAACTCATTCCATAAATGGGATTTAGGGTCCTAAGCCACTTAGTCACTTTTGAAAATTTGTACCCTAAAGGGATCTAACGTTAATCAGATGTTTGCTTGCACAGGCTTCATTTAGGACTGCATTTATTCTATCCAGCATTATCCACTTTAATTTTCCTACACCCTGTAGTACCCAGTGATTTATCAAGGAGCTGGAAACATTAATTTATTAAGAACACCCACATCTCCTATGCTTGTTGGCATTTTTCTACATACCACAAATGTTAGGTATGTGTATTTTGGACCTGTAAGGATGACAAACATTTGGAGTTAATGGATTGGAAAATTAGCTGTATTCAATTTTAATAATAATACTAAAAAGGATCTTGTCAAAATTTCTCTCTGTGCTGGGAGATACCACATAATGAAGACACTTTAAAGATAGGAGGTAAATGGGTGAAAGGGAGTCTGGGGTCTCTGAAACAAACATACACTATCCCACTCAACTGGAGATGACCTATATCACTAAAAAAACCTATCACCCTTTACTATAAAGAATGGGGTCAATGTTAGACCTTGGGCTGATGCATGAAACTTTATAAACTTCAGTGGAGCTACCCTTGCTTTGTGGGAAGTCTGAATCTGGCAGCTGAGATGAAGTTCAATCACCACTGTAGCACATTCTTCTGGACATCTTGGGAATTAGCTCTGCACCCTCTTCTAGTGGTGTCTCGTCTGCCATCACCTATGATCCTGGACCTATGTCACTCCAAGGACTGTGATGTCCTCTTCAGGACAACACCCCCCAGCTCTGCCTCACTCTGTGCTCCCTCCTTCCATGGACCTTGAAATTGACTGTCCAGACACTTCCCTCAGTGGTGATTGCAGACCATTGTCTGGTCACTTCCTCAGTGATAAGTGGAGGAGCCACCCACTACTACAGGTCCTCGCCCAGGTACCCTGTAGATGGCCATTGTTTGCTGCATCCCTTGTGACTCCTCAGTTTATCTCCCTGAGCCACTTCCCTATGGACCACAGAACTTTCTTTGCCCTTATCTCAAGGCTTCAGCCTACCAGTCTTAGAGCTAGCCAGGAGCTCTCAATAGCTTCCCCCCTTCCTCCTGCTGTTAGTTAGTTCTACTTTCAAATATCATGAACATATATTATGTTCAGGAACACTGGAAATATTGATGTTTTTGACAATCCAGCTAGGGATTAGCCACGAAAGGAGCTGGAGCAATATTTCTAGCTTAATGTTACAGCAATGAATACATAAATTCCCAGTCTACTGAATGCAATGGAAGAAACATACATAATTTACTATGCATATCAATGATATCCCAGAAGCCAAAAATTTCAACATTAGCATCTAGGGCAAATTTTGTAGGACTGCTTATCATCAGAGCAACTTGTTATAGCAAAAAGGTTCTGATCTCACAGGAGAATCAATGTGAACAAAAATCTATTTCTTCCCATATAGCAACATTTAACAAATAAATAAATAAATACCAGGATATTGTCAGTTTGGAGATGGATTGAATGATGCCGGAAGGATAGATTATTATGCAGAATCCATAACAAAAGTATACAAAAGAGGCTTCTGACTGGAGCAGACTTTCCATCTAAAAATGGTGTTGAAATTACAGTGGCTATGGAAACTGTGACTTAAGATGCAGTAGAATTATATTCAAGGCCAAGACAGAGGGCAATGTCCATAAAATATGTACCATATCAAAAGCTGAACAGCAAATTGGAAACAGCAAACAGCTGAGAAGCCTGACATTTGCTCCTTCTATGGAAGCAGGTCAGGCATCCATTTCAATGCTGTACAAACTGTAATAAAAAGGATGCATCTGAAATGTACATGTCCCAGAAAAGAGCAAGGGAAAGAATAAAAATGTTCTTGCTATTGATATGGGGATAACATTATGCTAGCTAGAAAAGAGATAGATCGGCTATATGTCAATAAAAGCAAAAATGTCAGAAATAATATTTTTCCAACACACTATGGACAGAAGTAGGATCCTCAACCTGGGCTTAGAAGAATGATCAAATTTGCAAAAGAGAACAAATGAACACCAGCTCTGTAATGTGAATCACATTCTTGCTCCACGATCTGAATATAATAAACACCAAACTACCCTCCAGCTTTATATGAATTTGCACTAGTGCAACTGAATCAGAATGCTAGTGTATCGTGTCACTTTGCCCAGGTATGAATGACTACTCAAGGGCAAGGCATCATTGAACCAGGCCTCTGGATTCTCATGAGAGTAAGGGAGAGATCAGAGCAGACATTTACTAGAAAGAGATGCTTAATTCCTGTCACCATTCTGGGGTGCAATCTGGATCAGTGAGTGTCACTGCTTGCCCCGTAACTCTGGGTGCTTCAGGTGCCCTGATACTCTATCTCACAGGCTGGACAACAGTTGCCAGTAGTGAAGCAGGTCACACCCTGAGTGTCTGTGTGCTATACATTCCTGGATCAGCAACTCTGACTCCAGCAGCCTACCTACAGCACAGCAACCCAGACTGATGTCCACTAGTATTGGTTACTACTTGCAGGCTGACTCCAACACACCCCAATTTCTAAATATTCCCAGAACCATGTGCCCAGAAGTGTCAAACCCTCTCCTGGACCACTCAGAGAAATAATTAGGTTTGTTTGCTCCTTTAAAGAGACAAAAGCACATTGCAGCTTATTAACTGAACTGGGATAAATACACTCTTCCAATCAAATACAGCAATCCATTAGTTTATAGTAAAAAAAAAATTTCACTATAGGACTAGGTTAAATGATGCCAAGTAAAAGGAATAGAGTCAGAAAGGGTTACAAGCAAGTAGAAGTGAAAACATGCATCTAAAAGTCTAAAACTGACTCTAACAAGGTACAGATTTTGTTCACGATGGTGTTACTCAACAATCATTCTTCCTCTCAACCACGGGCAGCTTGACTCCTTCATTTGGGGAGGCTGTGTGTGCCCAGACCATGGCACCATCCTGAGTCCTGCCCCCACTCGGCCTCCTACTCCTGATGTTCTGCCCATCCTCAGCCCCCTCCTCTGTGTCCCCCACTCCTTTTCATGCCTCCTTGTCCTTTCACCCAAATCCCAACCACCCATTAGCCAGCCCCACCTGCTCACTGCTTGCATGAGCCTCTTCACACATTCCCATGCAGGCAGAGCGGGGACAGGAAGAGGCGGAGCCTTGGAGCAAGAGGATGGTCTTGGGGTGGCGTGTGGGATGCCATGGCCAATGAGCCCACCCTTTCAATGGCAGTATGCTCCAGAGGAGGCAGGCCAGAAGTTTAGGGAAGCTTAGAATCCCCTGGCCTCTTATATCGACCACCTATGTTCTCATCCATGATTGTCTTTCCCTCAGTTATGCAGACTGATTTAGAGTGTACTGATAATATTAATTTATTTTATTTAATTTTAATTAATATTAATAATAATTAATTTTAATATTATTTGATCAGAAGATAAAAGTTCTTGTCCCGAATCAGGCTCCACAGAATTTACAAAAGACCTTCAGAGGTATGACAGGAAGCTCACACTGAGACAGATATAGCCTTAAAGATTTTTTATTAGAAATAATGAAATAGTAAGTAAATGGTAAACTACTTAAAGTTACAAAGTTACAGTTGCATTACTGCTATTCAGAAGATACATATGATAATACAGTATTATATGCAACAAAGGTTTGGTTAATATACTCACACTCTTCCTTGATATACTTAATACTAAATACTTAAACTGTAAGAAAAACCATATATGCAAGCAAGCAGGTTAGTCCTATAGGCTACAGTTAGGACCATCCTCAGAGGTACAAAGTGTTAACTTCCCTAATCTTCCTATTGAAAGATCTTTGCCTAATCAGGTTTCTCACCCATATTCAGTTCTCAGAGACTTTCCCTGCCCTTGGATGAAAGAGCAGACAGGCCTAAAAATCCATATCTTAACAGTTAACACTGAAGTTAAACTCATCAACCAATCAAAACTGTGCTTATCTCCCACCCTATTCATCACACAGTTCCTTTCTGGCATTGTAGTTCTATGGCTCTCAATCAGCACCTAGGTCCGGTACAGTGAGAAGTTATTTAAAAAACTATGTTCACATATCCGAAATGTTATTCTGACCCAAAAGGGTCATCCACATTACCAAGTCAATATTAGTTTGGATCTTACCCAAAATGCCATGCTGCCAGTCAATCCTTTAGTGTCTAAAACTAAAGGTTTATTATAAAGAGGAAAAGAACAAGGAGAGAATTGTTAAATGGTAAAGCAATCAGATACATACAGAGACTTCAAAGTCCATATATCAGGTTCTTAGAAGTATTGTTGAATTTGCTGGCTTGAAAGTCCCTCTGGAACACATCCAAAGCTTGGATGGGTCAGTCAGTCAGCTTCGTTCAGAGCTTCATTTATAGAAAAGTTACTCCAGAGATAAGAAGCAGGAATGAAGACAAAATGAAGATGATGCCGCTTCCATTTATATTCCTTTTGCCATGTGGCTTGCATTTTCTCTGTCCCAAACACATGCTTCACTACACATGACATGGAAAAGGCTCAGAGTTCTGTCCCTAGTCATGCTCCTATATGTCTTGCTAACTCAAAAGGTGTATCTCCTAGCTCCTTTCAATGGGTTAATTGTACAGCTAATGACTCTTGATGAGCCATTGAACAGGCTAGGCAGTGCTGATGCCAATCTGCCTAGGGATGTCACCAAGAAACATAGCACAAGTTTTGAAATTCAGGTACATCCTACATATCTATAACTCATAATACAATACAAAGTTGACACAAACATATAAACAAGATTATCACATTTGGTAAATTCTAACACTTTCACAGATACCTTACATGGCATATCTGGTCAGGTATGTTGCAATTTTATAATATTGGTATCAATAACATCACAAGATGTTCCACATATTCCATACAGCGTCACAACCTTGTTTCAAGAAGAATGCTGTTCTTCCCTTCCTGTGGTCTTTCCACCTCCTGCTGATTTGAATGTAAATGGGGCTTCCATTTTTTGGGTCACATGTTGCTTAATTTTATTGGAGACACATAGATAGTTGTGATATTCCCTTCTATCTGGGAGATACTGTTTCTCCCTTGTTTTGTCACAAATAGAAAAGCATAATATTAACAAGAATCAATAATTCCTTATGTAGTGTAAATATGTACATTTCACAGTGATATTAATCACCAGTGTGTCATAGGCTTTCATAAAACAGAAGGCAAAGTCCTTTGGGACCAGAGTCCAAAGATTAGACTGTCTTTGCTGCCCCTTTTGGCCTATATCAACATTTGAACTCTCCCATCTGGACTTCACAGGTTACCTTCCACCTTCTAATGGTTAATAGGCAGGTGTGTGTGTCTGTGTGTGTGTGTGTGTGTGTGTCTCTGTGTGTGTGTGTGTGAGTAAGAGAGAGAGAGAAAGAGAGAGAGAGAGAGAGAATATCTGTTAGTAGTAATAGCACATGTATATAAACCCATAATGTAAATTACCTTTGAGTATTAACTAACATAGGTTATAATCTGATATGAAATCATTTGATCATTGGTGTTATGCTAATTTTGTTATTTGAATACTGATTGTGGTCATGCACTGACTTGACCCATTGTTGGTCTTATATTGTTCTCTTTGCAGTTATCCAATTTTACATTGGAATATTTACTGCTTGATTTAACTACCTCACTTTATTCTGTAATATCAATAATCATCATTTAATACACTAGGGGAGAATAAGAACCCATATCACTTTAAAATTAGTACTCCTGAATAAAATTGTAATAACACACCTCTTTTTCTGATCAATGGGCAATGAAGTAAAACCAACACTGCCTAAAAGAGACTTTAATTAATTATTCATAGAGCATTGGATTCATGTTCTAGGAAAACCCCTTAGCATCATTTCAGTCAATAGAACCAAAAAGAAATACTTAGGATATACCCTGCTGAATGGGCAAATACAATCCTTAGACCAACTAGAGTTTCATCCCTACCACCAAAAGTCAGATGAAATACTTCGTGGGGTTGCAGTGTATAGATCCTTAGTCACATTGTCCTCCACTGTAATGGGCCTCCTGAAGAATAAAGCTCCCTTTGTACAGATACATTTGGCACAGTCAAGAATAGCTTGTAAACCAGTGCTGCTGAGCCCAAATGTCACAAAAGAATTCATATTACAAATTGATTACTCTGAATGGGCGTAGGAGCAGTGCTACCACAGGTGATGGAGGATGGAGAACACCCCATAATATATCTCAGTAGAACCTTTTTCTCCCATGGGAAAAATATGTCTTCTGTGATAGAAAAGGAATGCACCAGTTAAGAGGGCAGGGGAATCATTGCAATACTACCTCTGGAATCATCCTTTATCCTGGTCATGAACTATGCCATCATTAAATAGCTGTGACCTGTGAAAAATGTTAACTTGAAATTCACATGATGTTATCTTGCCCTGCAGCCATTTTCTTCTGAGATGACTGCCTCAGATCTCTGTCACATGATAATGTGCTTTTTCCCCCCCTGGAAGTAGTGAATGCAGATTCCACAGAGTGAAATGTATTGTACATACTAGATTTATGGCATACTATAACAATATATAACCCACTAATCCTCCTTCCCTGGCTTTTGTCCTATGGCCACCTCACTTTGAATGTTCCCTTACATTATGTGTTAACTTTTTATGCTAAAGTCTCAGTTTGATCATGCATTTAGTTGTGACACTCTGAGTAGCTTTCCCTGACCCGAGAAAGAGCTCTGGGTAGCTTGAAAGAGCCTCTCTCTCATAAATAGAAGTTGGTCCTATAAAAGACATTTCCTCATCCATCTTGTCTCTCTAGTCCCTTGTCTTGGGACTGACAAAGCTAGAGTTATGATAGTTTTTATTAGATGATCACTACAAGTTGTTAATTGGTTTTATTGTGTTTTTGGTGAGTGTTTTGCACAATCCCTGACTTATTTTGGGTGGTGGAAGACTGACTCAAGTGAAACTTATTTGCTGCACACAGATTTTGCTAGCTGGCTGCACAGAGAGAAATGTCAGCCTCCTTGTTCTAGCTGTACTGGAGATCTGTAGTGAAAGAGGCAGTGGGACTGAGTAATAAGCAATTGGAAAAGGACCTGTAGAATGAAAAGTCTTAAGAAGCCTTAATTGTAATAATTGCCACTCTCCTCTCTAATTAAATTAATGAAACATAGCAACTGATGTAGTGACCCTTGTGATTAAAGTTGCAAAAGATTACAGTTGAAAGCTTTATTTTCAAACATACATAGCTTTGCAAGATGTTAATCTTTGGAGATGAAAATATTCATTCTTGGTCTCAGAATGTGTTATTTCCACTTCTGAGCAGATGCACCAAATACTCTTCCTTGTCCAGGCAAATGGAAACACCATTTCTTTTCCTTTTCAAATGAAGTCATTCAGTTTGGAGATGAAAATCATATATAGGACCTTAATTCAAATGTTCTCTTTCCCCCTTAAAGTACTCTGGTCCCAGATTGGAAGCTAAAGGAAAATGTGATCTTTGCTAGCCTTTTTTATGCACTCCTCTGAAGTTTACATTGTTCAATTTGGCCTTTCAACTTAGCCCATTAACGTGAGACTTCAGTCATTATTTAACTCGCCTACCAAGAATTATTGAGTAGAAGATTCACGTTGCCATCAAATTGTACCACAGAATCTCTATGGATACAAATTTCATGCTTGAATAAAGTTAAGAATACAAAAAATTAACAACTTTTTTTTTAAAAAGTACATCAGAAGCAGAAGGTCTGCCAATCAGTTGGTGGGACCACTTGACTGAGGTGGTAAAGGAGCACTCAGAGCATATAAAGTCATTGTGGAGAAGCTCAATGAATTTTTTGCATTCAGTATTCACTGCAGAATATATGGGGGATATTCCCCATAACCAAACTATTCTTTTTAGGGGATAAATATGAGGAACTGTCCCAGACTGAGGTTTCAGTGGAGGAGGTTTTGGAACAAATTGATAAATTACACAGTAATAAGTCACCAGAACCAGATGGTATTCATCCAAGAATTCTGAAGGAACTCAGATATGATAGTGCAGAACTACTAATGATGGTGTGTAACCTATTGCTTAAATTAGCCTCAATATTAAATCAGTGGAGGATAACTAATGTAATGCCTATTTTTGAATAAGGTCCCAAAGGCAATCCTGGCAATTACAGGCCAGGTAAGCCTAACTTCAGTACCAGAACAGTAAAGAAGACACACAGATGAACATGATACATTGTGAGTAGAGTTAACATGGCTTTTGTAATCATGCCTCACCAATCTATGATAATCCTTTGAGGGAGTTAACAACCCTGTGAACCCAGTGGATAGAGTATACTTGTATTGTAAGATAGCCTTTTATAAGGTCCTACACCAGAGACTCTTAAGCAAACTAAGCAGTCATGGAATAAGAGGAAAGGTATTTCCATGGATCAATAATTGGTTAAAAGACAGTAAACAAGGGGTAGGAATAAAAGGTCTTTTTCACAGTGCAGAGAGGTAAATAGTGTGGTCTGTGATGCTGACAGACCAAGTTCCAGCTCATGCCACGGTTCCCAGGCCTCAATTAAATACTGACAAATACACATCTGGAATCAGTCTGGCTCACACGTGTGTGAGTATTGTTTTTGTTTGTTTGTTTGATTGATTGATTGATTGGTTTTTTTAAGTATTTGATTTATAAGAATGTGTTTAGTGTTTAGACATTATTGAATACTTGTGAGCTGATGCCTTCATTAATCTCACTTTTGGTATCTGTATACCATATTGTAATGTAATATTTGACCATTTGACCATTTGTATTTTTTTCTATCTATGATTGTGAAAACCACCAGTCAGGACACAGACATTAACTAGCATAATTAGCAGAAGCTGTTGTATCCTGGCCAACTGGGAAGGCCAATCCACATCAGATGGATTATTGTGGAAGATTATAGAGGCCAAAAGACTTTACTCTGCTGTTCTCCCCCATGAAAATGAATCATGCAAGTGAACTCTTCTCAGTAGCTGAATTTGCAGTTTAAAACACACAGGAGGAGGGAAATAAAAGCCCTTAAGAAGAATGAACTTTATCTTTATCCAGCTTGCATTGTGGGATGGGGGGAAGGTTTTCTAAGAATAAACAAGAGCTCCCCAGCTGCTTATCATGATTAACCCTAAGAGACACAAAGGATTTGTTTATTATAGAAATTTCTATTCTCTCATTTACTTTTCCTATTTAATAAATCTTTAGTTTATTATAGGATTGGCTACCACATTTTGTCTTTGGTGTGAGATCTAAGGCATTTTGGGACTGGGTGTAACATGAATATGGCTATTATTCTTGGGATAAGGGCTCCTCTATCACAAACATAGGTCCTACCTGGATACCAAGAAAAGCAGAAATACCCAAGAAGACTATCTATGACTCCATGTTAGGGCTATTCTAGTGCCTGAGGAGTTTATACAATAATTGGTTGTGGAATCTAAATATAGAACTCACATCCAGTTTGGGATTTATGTCCTGGTTCTTAACAGTCTGCCCTTAGGTAAGTACTCATGCTCTTGAATCACTGCAGGACAGCTTGACAGGATCCTTCAGTGATCTGTAGTGGGACCAGTACTGTTCAACATATTCATACATAATCTGGAAAAAGTGGTGATCAGTGAGGTAGCAAAATTTGCACCCAATACAGAATTACTCAAGATAGTTAAGTCCAAAGCTGACTTCAAAGAGTTACAAAGGGATCTCTCCAAACTGGATGATTGGGTGACAAAATGGCAGATGAAACCAATGTTGATAAGTGCAAAATAATACATACTGGAGAAAAAATAATCCCAACTATACATACAAAATGATGGGGTCTAAATTAGATGTTACATCTCTAGAAAGACATCTTATACTCATTGGGAGAATATCCACTCAATGTGCAGCAGTACTCTAAAAGATTAGAAGGATTTTAGAAGCCATTAGAAAAGGGACACATAATAAAACAGAAGATATCAAAATGCCACTAAACAAATCCATGGTATGTCCACACCTTGAATACTGCATGCCGTTCTGGTCACCTCATCTCATATCAGAAAAGACACATTAGAATTGGAAAAGATGCAAAGAAGGTCAACTAAAATGATCAGAGATGTGGAACAACTTTTATACAGGAGAGATTAAAAAGACTGGGACTTCTCATTTTAGAAAGGAGATGAGTAAGTGCGGTGGGGAATATGATAGATGTCTATGATGTCATAATGGTATAGAGAAGTGAATAGGGAAATGCTGTTTATTTTCAAATATCACAAGAACTTGGGATCACCTGATGAAATTAATAGGCTGAAGGTTTAAAACAAACAAATGGAAGTACTTCTTCACATAATTCACAGTTGACCTGTGGAACTCATTGCCATGGGATGTTGCAAAGTTCAAAAGTATAACTTGGTTCAAAAAATAATTAGGTAAGTTCATAGAATATAGATCCATCAATGCCTATTAGCCAAGATGGCCAGAGATGCAATTCCAGGTCCAGGTGTCCCTAAATCTCCAAATGCAAGAAAAATGGGAGTGGACTACAGGGGATGGATCACTCAAAAATTTCCCATTTTGTTTACTTTGACGATCTGGTACTGGTTACTGCCAGAGACAGGATACTGTGCTAGATAGACCATTGGTCTGACCAAGTATGGGCATTCTAATCTCATTCCCTCATAAAAGCACCAGTGTTCCTGGAAATTGTGTTGATCTCATGTTTTAAACACATACATAATAGAAGTATCTTCTTGGCTGGCAAGTAATAGGCACATATTATTATTATTTATAAGATACCTATATTTATCCATATGATGTTCTTTCCTGTGGAGAATATTAAAATGTCTTATATTCCTGGAGACCTAGTTTCTCTTTGTACTTAATTTAAAATTAATTTTATGCACACGTGCATGCACCTTAAAATAAAAGGGACTCCATTAGTATGGAAGCCGTTCTATTACATATTTCAATATCTCTTTTCAAAAAAGAGGTAAAATATTAGTGAAAATTCAGTCAGTTAGACAGAACAGTCAAATATTATGTGTGTTCCAATTTAAAAAATAAAAAGCAATGAGCTTTGCATGTGTTTAGACAAAGTAAAACAGATTTTGGTCAACAGTTAAGCTAGCATAACTTTGCAATGACTTCAGTAGTGCTGTCTTTAAAATGATTAAAATGATTAAGATGTGTATGTTTGAAAATCAATCATTTTATATTCAGATTCAGTTTATAAATAATGTATGAGGGGTTAATAAATTGGTAATGTATGTTATGAACATGTTATAGAATTCTAGATGGTTATCAGCCCATCAGAAGACAATCTTATGTATAGTTATAAGCAACCTGTTTATCTGGTGGACTTTATAAGGGATTAATAAATTATTAATAGATGTTTAAATAAATGGTCAATCAATTATTATAGCTTGTTATAAATATAATCCTTCTGCCCATGGCATCAGCAGCAACAAGGGCCAAGTCCTTCTTTTCAAAGGATTTTTGAGCCTCCCTGTATATCTGTTATGAGCAGCTTTGACAGGCAAATCTGTACCCATTTTCAAATTGGTTTAAAAACAAAACAAAACAAACAAACAAACAAAAAAGCACTTTAAAGGGGAAATAGAGTGAACTTGGACAAACTTTGCAGTTGAACACTATGTACCACTTAATATCTCAGGATGCATGACTCAAAGTCCCAAATAACTGGACCCTCAAGGTATACCTACACAGCAATTTGACACCAGTGGCTGGCCTGGGTCAGCTGACTGAAGTGTGCAGGGCAGTAAAATTGCAGTGTAGCTGTTGGGTCTAGGAAGTTCTCACCTAGAGGGGCCCCAGATCTCAAGCTTCAACCCAAACCCAAACATCTACACAGCAATTTTATAGCCTGAGTCCAAGTCAGCTATAAGTGTTTAATTTCTGCATAGCTATGATGTAAGAACCTGGGACTAATGGGTGTTGGGCCATTGACTCTTCTGCATTACCACTAGATGCTAGTGGTAATCTTTCTGCTTTCTGCTAGAGGACCCTGTGAAGGTAGGAAGTACCACTCAGCAGGGCCTGAGTGTTGTTTCCCTCCCACCCCCAAAGCCCACTGATTGGCTGAGGCTAGTATTTAAACAGGAACCCTTCACAGAGAGTTGTCTGAGTAGCAGTACAGAATGCTTGCCTCTGCTCCAGATTTTAGATGATGGCTTCTGACCCTGGTTTGTTCTTGGATGATTGCTGACCCCTATATCCAGACCTGGCTTGAGTCTGACCCTGCTATCTGCCACTCATCTGCAATTTAGTTCCTGACTGGCATTCTGAGATGACTCACTTCTGACACCACTTCTTGTCTCCTGATCCCAATTTAGCAGCTGACCTGAGCACAGAGGTTGTTGATGGTGTGGCCTTGACATACAATCTGCATCTGTTTGCCAGGGTTTTTGCCTCCCAGAACCCCACTGACAGTTGTGGGTCCCCAGCTTTCCCACTCTGTGATTCTAAGAGACCCAAGAAAAGCAGGGGCCCTCTTTCTCCGGCAACACTGAAGCTCTTCCACCTTTCCACCTAGAATAATTTCAGCGTCTAGGACAGGGAGGCTTCATCAGAGTCTAGTGGTGACTGATGCTGAAAACTCCTCTACTCCCATCATAATCCACACAGCTTCACTCTCTCTGGAGACTATGGGGGGTTTGAACTACTAGTTTTCTAATGCTCACTGCTGCCTAGATGACCAGAGCTACTGTCCAATTCCTAAGTGGAATCACTGTTCTCTGCTCACATAAAGTAATTGTATTCCTAGGTCAACTCTTTACAGTGTAAGGGCAGCAGTCCTAGCAGCAAGATGAGAACACACCATTTTTCCTAACTCTGTGGGTCACTTCAGGACCGTTGAGCCAAACTCAATGATTATCATGGTGCGGGTGACCCCAAGCCCACTCATTATAATTATCTAAGCTTTGTCAAGCCAGTTCCCACCAGTGTAATCTTCAAAATATTGCTCCCAAGCACAACATTTAACCATATAATACATCAATGTCCCCCAACAGCTAATATGCAAATGAGATACTGCCTCGCTCAGTCCAGCAGATGGTAGCAGAAAGTTCACTCAGTTACATCCCTTCTCTCATAGGCTTCTGGCCACGGAGCTTACCTAAACTATGTATAAATGGAATCTTAATGTAGAATGTTACCATGTTCACAATTCCTTACTAGCTTGAATTATACTATTTGATTTCCATAAATATCACCTTTCACTCTGTATGTCCTGCTTCATCTACACTGAAGCTCATTGCAACTGATGAGCAGCATTGCCTCATAGGCTAAATGAAAAGTGTCAGGCACCATCATGATTGGTAACTCCATGGCTGTTCAGTTCCTTAACAGGACTCAATTCTCATCTAATAGGTAATGTGTAGTTCAACAGCTAAAGCAGACCACTCCATATTATGGGTAGTAGTAGCATAGTGATTTTGGCAGCACAATGAGTGACAATCAATGAACAAGGAAGAGTATTAATGTTCTTGCTCATGAATGCTTTAGGATCAGATTTTCTAAGACACACCAGGCAGTTATGACACTCACAAAGAGTCACAGGGGTTTAGGTGCCCAACTCATATACATGCCTTAGAAAATCTCCTCTTTAGTGTCTGCTCAAAAGCCCAATGTCCTGCAGTAGCCCAAATTATAAGAGCAAAGTAAAAATGCAAAACAAGGCCAATTTTTAAACAAGAACTAAAACTAGATTAATAGTAAAAAACAGTACTGTGATTTACCCCCAAAAAGAAACAAGCAAAAATTAAATACAAACATTTATTAATACAGTGTGGATCTTATATCTTGATAATTAGTATGCCAAACATGTATCTTAAGATTGTTTCAGGCTTTGCAAGCTTATGTCCAGCATGAATGAAAATGTCCAAGTTTAATCATATTCTGTCTGTTTAACTCATTAGCTAACAACTCATAGAAGCTAATTCAATTCAACCTACTTGCCCCTGGTAGGATGGGTAAGTGGGAATATGAATCCTACATATCTGAATGTAGTGTATTCTTTTCCTCTCATTAGACAAGAAATGACCAAACACAGACAAGGCAAACCCCTTAATTTGCTACAATAAGTCACTAATTCATATTAGTAGTTTGGGTAATGGAAACTGAATTAATAAATCACATACCTTTCCTCCCTAGCATTATTGTACATGTTCATACCGTTACTCTTGAATAACTTCCATATTTATAAAAACTGTTGCAACCTTGCAACTTGTTTAACTAAACAAAATTTTAGGTCTGCTGGAAATCTCAGTGGAGTTGTAATTCGACACTCACATGCCAGCTTTTGGGATATTTTGCCTTGGATATAATGTTGAAATGGGTAATTGAGGATGAGGATTTATATAGTCCCTAATCACCAATAATGTGCTGAGTAAAGATCTCTTTCTCCCCCTGGAACTTTCTAGGCAGCTGTCATCAAATTAACTAATTCCATTTATTTCCCTATAAGTTTTACAAGAACTACATTCAGATATGTAGGATTCATATTCCCACTTACCCATTCTACCAGTGGCAAGTAGGTTGAATTCAAGTAGCTACTTACCTACATGGTGGGAGAAGGAAACTAATTTTTAATATGTTCATGTTTTCCTCAGACACAGAATGGCTGCCTTGATTAGAATTTGCTGCTTGGCTGGCTTACTGTAGGATGCAGCCAATATCTTATGGAAAAATATTTTGAAATAAGAGACAGTGCATTCACCTCCCCCTCTCTGGGTAGCTTTCTCAAGGCTCAATTTTTTCCACTCTCGTGTTGAGCTGAATCTTACTTCATAAGCAGTTCCATGGAGGAGGAGACTAGACAGGGCTAAGGAGGCCAATGGTGGGGCCACAGTTGGAGGTGGGCACAGGGCCAGGAGCAGAGCCCCAGCCACAAGGCCCCATCCTAGACCCCAGGCATGGGACTAGCAGCTGGCACTCCAAGTGTGTGGCCAGCAGCTGGGATCCTGGGTGTGGGACTGGCAGCATGTGTGTGGGGTCAGGAGCAGAGTGAAACATGCTAGTCATGTGGTGTAATTTGAAATTAGACTGTGAACAGGTGTGTGTTTGGGGAGGGAGGGGACAGGTGAAGGGAAGTACAAAAAACACCACAAACCTTTATTAATTGCTGGATAATCACAATTTCTTTTAAGGCCTCTTTTCAGTGCTATTTTTATTGCTAATTTGCAGATTAAAATTCTTTAGCATGTGCTAATGTAACATTTCTTTAGAGGAAAAAACAGAAATGCTTCCAATGTTGGCATGTCCTTTGCTGTTATGGTTGTCACGTATTCCACTGCTTCCTCATTTGTTAGTTGCTATTTGTTACAATCAACTCCAGCTAAGAATCTAACTGGTCTGTTTTCTTATTCACAGTATTTCTAGTATATTAAAACGAGATGGTTTCTTTTTGCAGGGGAAATAAGATGAGTGCCTTACACATGGCTTCATTTGACACAATTCAGTTTCATATGGAATCTAATAATAATAACTTTCTATTGTATTTATTTTGCCAGTACCATCTGTTTGTTGTATAGTCTTGTTTCCCTTTCTGTGACAATGGCAAAACTCTCACTTACTTGATTGGTAACAAGATTTCACAGTTTCTTAAAGTGTGCTAGAATAAGCAAAAGGAAGAAAAATAGTATGAAATTATATTATAAGAATTTTTATTTCAATTTCAAAAGCATATAAACTCCTACAGCAGTTCTTTCAATAATGCTCTTCTCACAATTAGGTATACAATTTAAAAATGAATCACTTAGTTTTCATCCCTAAATGTAATGAAATATGCACAGCAGCATAATGCTAAATCCCAATAGCAAAATATTGATATCAGCAGGCAGGGTTCAGAGGACAGTTTTATTTTTATTTTACCTGAAACAGAAATGTCCCATAACTTTCATAAAATTGGATCTTTTCTTTAAAGATCATTCCATCTGATTTTTTTTTATTTTAGGAAGTTTCTCTTTTTTGTATAACTCCGATGTCTGATTCATTATTTGCATTTTTAGGCTTAGAAGAAAGTGATATTCTCACAGTGGGGTTCTGAGCTTTCTAAACAAAGGGAATCTATGCTGTCACATGAGCTTTGTGGAAAAGCATAACAGCTTCTAAAAAGCTCACAAAGGTTAATGAATAAAACAGAAACCTATTCAGGAATGTGCATTGCCCTTTAGACTAGGGGCATCCAAACTGCTGCATATAAGAGACATTGTGATTTTTTCTTAAATCTTCAGGAGACCTTGCAGTGCAAATTACCTCTCTACAATGCACTTTTGCTTAGTTTTGTTTGAATAATTGATATTTTCAGTGAATCCAGCAAGTAATGCAATAAGTTGTTTTACAAATATTCATGCAACTCCACAAGACCAATCATGGTTACAAAAGTTCTAGACTACTGAGAGCCCCAAAATACAAAACTATTCGAGCAATATTTATACCAATAGCTACAATATTAAACTGTGCATCTTCTTTTGGCAGTGATTTAAGGAATAAAATCCATGTGTTACTGCACATACTTAAATTTTAAAGGGGATTTTTTTAAAAAAAACATATTTTTTCATATAATTAGAAAGTCTATAATTCAAGATACTGATTAAACTGCCAAAATGAGATAAGGACCCTAACTTTAATGTGTGTTCTTGCACAAAGTCTCACTGGCCTCATCAACCCTGACAGCTTTACTAGGCTTCATTAACCATTAGTTAAATTAGCCATAACTTTTTAACATTATTGGCTAATTGCTTTGTGAATCTGAGGTAACTCTAGAGTATACTAAAGTTTCATATCAATACAATAAGCTTTTACTTCACAGTGTGATATCACACTATTTAAATCTTGATTTATGGCTGATCTTCAGAAGCGAAAATGAACTTTATTGCATTCCTAAACAGCAAGAACTGAATGCAAGAGTGAAGATTTTATTGTCAGATTGAAATATAGCTTTGACTGTGCTAAAAATATTTGCGAAATTGACCAGCTGAAGTTTTCAGAAGCAATTACTAAAGAGTATCCCAGTTCAGAAACATTATTGCCATTACTTAGGGATGATGACTCCCTATCTCCTTGTTGACTTTTGATGATTGTGCTTATCTTCCAAACTAATATTGTGATGCATTAATTCCAAGTTTACAGTTCTAGCAATGTAATTTTTTAGTTCTTTCTAAAAGCTTGACCAGAAGTTATGGGCCTGAGGCAGTAAATATAATCTGAAATACTTTGGCTTGTGTTTTGCATAAGGTCCGAGTAAGTGATCATAAGAGTTCCTGAAATTATTTTTGAAAGTTCAGGTTTGATTTCCCCTCTGATGAAAGCCCTGAATCAGCCAAGCATTTAACTATACTCTTAACTTTAGGCACATAGAATCATAGAACTGGAAGTGATCTCAAGAGGTCATCTAGTCCAGTCCCCTGCATGTTTATGTGTCTCTGACTTCAAGGGTTAAAGTTAAGTAGTTGAATAGACTGTGGTCTTGTCTATATAGGAATGTTTCTTGTAGATAGGGATGTACAACCTAAGATGTGGATATAAATTGTAATCACTTACTCCTGTATATGAGCGCCTTTTATTAGTTGTGATTATCTTCCGTGGGAAGGTGTCTGACTCTTTTGTTCAGCTTAGTCTTATAAGAGTGTCCACCAGAGGCGTTTATATCATTATAATGATGTTCTTTTAAATTCACACCTTACCTTATACTGAAAAAAACTTTTCCATGCAGACAAGGCCTTAAGCATGTGCTTAAGTGCTTTGCTGACCTGAAGTCTTATACTGCGTTAACAATGGAATTATTTCTAGGGGATAGGAGGAAAGCAGTAGATGTGATATATGTTGATTTTAGTAATGCTTTTGACACACCCCCAAACAACATCTCCATAAGCAAATCAAGGACATGTGGTCTAGATTAAATTGCTACAAGGTGGGTGTGATGGGACCCCCGGGGTGCAACCTGGGACTATGGAACTGCTGTACTTTAACTCACTAAACTGGGCTGTTTTCACAATGTCTTACTGGTGACAATCAGCAAATCCACGTAGGTACTTTTACCACTCATTACAACTGCATGTGTAGCCCCAAACCTAACTAGATTGCATGAATGCTCCCACAGCTACTCACAGATCACATAAGAAAGACATCAGCCAAATCCCCCCAGCTCCCATCCTTGTATTGTCTTGCACTGCTCAAGACTTTTTCTTGAGAAAT
>ML677333.1:31531493-31577639 GCA_007922305.1 Dermatemys mawii
ATACTTTAGTTAGTCTTTAAGGTGCCACAGGACTCTTTGTCACTTCTGCAATTCCAGATTAACACGGCTACCCTTCTGATTCTTGACAAGTTTATGAATTGGCTCACCAATTCATCAATGGAAAGTGGGCATATACCAGCCTTTGTTGGTTACAGTCTTTCATATGCAGGTTCTCCCTGATAGTCTGGAGACCAGTCTCCTCAACTCCAGTGATCTTTTTGCCTTCAGCATGGGTAAGAGAGGAGAAAGGAGAATCCATGCAGGCCCCATCCTCTATTTTATATCCTCATTCCATGTGCTTGGAGAACACAAGTCCACACGTGTCTGTGTGCATTGTTGAGTCACCAGGCAAGATTGAGCAATTCCTTTGTAACCTTCTGCAGGAGAGTCATTGAAATGTAACTCCCTTACTTGACAGTGGCTGTTGATGATTGTTTGATACCCACTTGAGCATTGTTACCTCCCTTGTTCTTGTCTCTGGGTATCTAATATCTGGGTGATTCCCCAACTCACAGGATATTTTAGTGACAACCATACAACACAATCTCGTGGCTTCATATGCAGTAATGATATACATATTTAGATAGATCTATGGTTTTCAGTGGATCATAATCTTTCCCATGATACCTTACATGACATGCTTTATATGAAATATCACAGTTACATAGAAATGATGAACACGAGATATAGAGTGTCACAGTGGGAGAACTACTAGTCAAAAGATGGTAGGTACTCTCAGAGCAGTTATCAATTAATTGCTGTCAAATTCGCAGGGCATATCTAGTGTGATCTCACAGGGTCAGTGCTGAGTCTGGTACTTTTCAACATTTTCGGTTAAAGGGGAGAGATTTGGATAAAGGGGAGAGTTTGCTTACAAAATTTGTGAATGACACCAAGTTGGGAGAAGTTGCAAGCACTTTGGAGGACAGGATTAGGATTCAAATTGACCTTCACAAATTGGAGAATTAGTAAGTAATCAACAAAATGCAGTTGAATAGAGACAAGTGCAACATACTACACTTAAGGAAGGAAACATCGAATAGTCACCATTTTGAAGTTGTGTAACTGGCTGGGTGGTACTGCTGAAAAGAATCTGGGCATTAAAATGGATATGTTTAGTCTTGAGAAAAGATGGAGTGGGGGCCAGATAACAGTCTACAAATATCTTAAGGGCTGATAAAAAGGAAATGTTAATCAATTGATCTCCATGTTCACTAAAGGTAGACTAAGAAGGAATGGGCTTAATCTACAGTAAAGAACATTTAGGTTAGACATTAGGAAAAATCTTTCTAACTGTAAGGGTAGTTAAGCTCCAAAATAGACTTCCAAAGGAGGTTGTAGAATCCACATCATTGGAGGTTTTTAGGAACAGATTAGACAAAAATGTATCAGGGATGGTCAAGGCATACTTGGTCCTGCACCGAAGGATTGACTAGATTGAAGGATTGATCTACCAAGGTCCCTTCAAGGCCTACATTTCTATAATGCTATGGTATATCCCAGAGCATGTTATAGGTAACTCAAGCCCCTTACATTTATGGCACTATGGACAAATATATATGCTCATAGTGACATCTAGATGTCTCTCTCCTTTTTAGTTTTCCTGACATTTCTAAAGCTTGATTTAAATCTAGTTAGAAGTTTAGTCAATATTCCTGATATAATCACTATTATTTGTTTCCAAAAATAACAAGTACAAAGAATGAATGTGTATTACAAAAGAAAAATGATAGAATATCAATATTAAAACTGAAGCATTTGATTTATACACAAAGCAATATAATACACCTGGGTATTATCCAAATGTTTTAGTCTGTTTTGGCACTGCAGCTCAGTTTCAATCAGAAAAACAAACCCCTGCAGGGTGATTTTGTTTGTACATAACACCAATTTTAACCTTTATAAGTAAAGAATTCCAATAGCAGAAAATGCTTCAAGGTGGTTTTGTAGTTTGGACAGATATTTCTGAGGGACTAAGCAGAGATTATCAAACTCATTTCTCTTTTGACCTAAAGCAGATCTCTTAACCTAATTCTTCAGAATCCAAAGACTTGTACATTAATCCACTAATCCTCCTAGTCTCTCAAATTATTGAAAGTCCATTATCTAGTAACACAGTCACAAACTGAAGACCCACTGGAGAGACTGTGACCTCTTTGAAGTCCATATAATGAAATATCTTGTGTTGTGTTACTTTTCTCATGTTTACAGCCTTTTACAGATTCCCTTTGTTTTTGAGTAACAGAAGTGTCTCTAATTTGAGATAAATTCCCACAATATATTTACATATTTAGAATATGTTTCGGGTTTATATTATTCTTATAAGCAGGCCTGTACTAGGTGCAAGAGAAATATCTGATCCCTTGGAAACAAGGAGTTAATTTTAAGTCATTGTTCCCCTCATTTTGCACAAGTGCTCACTGGAGGAGTTTCAAGAGTGACTGGGAGATGGCAGGGGTAAAATATCTTTGGGATGGTAGCACTCCATGTATTCTAGTGATAAAACTGTATTGAATTTTCTGCATATGCTTGAATTTTCTACATATGTGATAGTTCTTTTACTTTCTTGCTATAAATTCTAACCCCTGAGGAAAAGACTTTGCTGATTGAAACTGATTACTGAGGTTGAAAACACTTCAGCAGAATATTATTGCCAGTTGACATATATCAGTGGAATAGTGATAGCTTCTAGGACAAAGATGCTGAACTCTATAGAAAGATGCTGAACTCATCAGATGACTTACCCAGATGTCAAGTCACAGGATACTGAACGGAGATTCCGAGCTATTTTACTGACTCTCCTTGGCAACTAGATCCTAGTTCCAACCCAGGAATACAAAACATATGAGTATCTCTCTGAGATGGAGGGAAATAGAGGTAAGGATAGAAGGTTTGGTGGGAGCAGTACTGGAAACGGTCAAGTTCAGCAAATTCAGGCTGAAGATTGTTGCTCTTTCCCATGTACCCCTTCTGCCCATCAGAGTTGGCAGCAACAAGGGCCAGGTTCAGTATCCAGGGGTTCCATTCCAATAGCACAATACAAAAACCGGCTCGAGCCCCCACCCAGTGACCTGGGACAACCATATACCACTCCTCTGGGCGTCTGTAAGAGACAATACTTCCCCTCTCGCAAGCACAGAGTCTGAGTGTACCAAAGCCTTTCAATAACAGGGAGAAACAATGTGGCATTATATTGGGGAAACACCACAAACAAGGTTAATAAAGCAAATCATGAACCAGGAGCCCCCCTCCCAGCAAATAGGCCATGGCCTTCCCTTTGGCTCTTGAGTTCCACAACCCCAAAAAGTCACTCAATAGTCCCAAAAGTCCAACAGCCCAAGAGTCTCTGTTCTTGGTCAGTGCAGAGTTCAAAAGTCAATTGGCAGAGTCTTACCTCCAGCCTGGGTGGAAATGGAGGGTAGGGCACGGGGCACCTTACGTGGTCCAAGGCCAAATGCGCCGTCTCTCCATGAGGTTCCGCTGCAGCTCTCACCGCAATCGGCTCTGCTCTGCTCCGCTGGCTGTCCCACGAACCGCTCTGCCCGTTGATCCGCTAGCTGCCCTGCTAGCCGACACACAGACAGCTCTGCCGCGCCAGTCACTTTGCCCGCAGCACCAACACCTCCGCTAGTTGACAGACAGCTCTGCTGCACCGGTCACTCTGCCCGCAGCACCAACAACTCCGCTAGCCATCCTGCTAGCCGACACGCAGACTGCTCTGCTGCACCAGCCACTATGCACTTTTTTCAGGCCCCCCTACTTAAGACAGTGCTCAGTTATTTCTTTAGCTCTTAGGTGATTTCAGCATACAGTAGGGGAGCCGTAGTGCAGGTGCACCAGTGAGCCCAAAGCAATTTTCAGCTCAGCAGCCTGAAACCAGGCTCCTAATGGAAGCAAAATTCAATTCTGACATTCCACAGTGGAGAGAGGCAGGGTGCAATAGGCCTGGGAGGCCCTCAGACAGAGCCCTCACCAAAAGATATAGGTGCTTGTCCACCACCTCTCTCAATCTCACAGTGTTCTGAAACGCATGGCCCTTGCCTAGTGAGTGCTACCTAGATGATGGCGAGTCCCTCCATCATAACAAGGGCCAAGTACATGTCCATAGTCCTTCATTCACATAATCACAGTAACATCACTTTATCATTCCTGCCCCAATAACATAGAAACTGGGGCTCCCTCATCAGCCGAAGTGGCCATGTGGGCTGCTGTGGGCTCAGGCTAGGCGCCGTGGGTGTGTCTATGCAAATTGATCAGCCCCAGAATTATTTTCCAAGACTCACTGCAATTCCCATAGTTCGCCACCAGATGTCAGAATATATCTCATTCCTGACACTCCTTACACCCATATTCTGCTCCAGGGACTGGCAACCTTTGGTACATGGCCCCATCAGGAAAAGTCGCTGGCAGACTGAGATGGTTTGTTTACCGCAGGTTCAACCAATTGACGCTCCCACTGTCTGCAGTTCACCATTGTATGAAAATAGGGGCTGTGGGAAGTGGCGGCCAGCATATCCCTCAGCCCACACCACTTTCTGAAGCCCCCATTGGCTAGAATACTGGACCACAGCCAGTGGAAGCTGCAATCAGCCGAACTTGTGGACGCTGCAGGTAAACAAACCATCCCAGCCCACCAGCGGATTTCCCTCACGGGCCATGGGCCAAAGGTTGCCGATCCCTGTTTGACTCAGTTTTCATAAAGGATTCAGGTAACTGTGTATGAATGTCCTGAACTTTTCACAAACCTAACAGTTGAGCCTAATTTGAGGTAACACATTTACACCAAGATTAGACAATGGTGGTTTAGATTTTAGATTTTACCCTCATAATTATGTCAGGAACAAAGGCCTGATACAATGTGCATTTTAAGTTAAAGGACCTCAGGTCATGATCAGAAGAAAGAAAGAAAGAAAGAAAGAAAGAAAGAAAGAAAGAAAGAAAGAAAGAAAGAAAGAAAAAATATTTTTTTTGAGAATGTTATATTCAAATGCTGGCTCTGTGACTGGCTTTTTCCATGGCATTGAACAAGTCATTCAACCTCTCTGTTATGAGAATGAATTAATATTTGCAAAGTATTTTTAAAGATTACAAAGGCTATGAAATTGCTAAGTAGTCTTTTTTGCTTCTTATGCAATCCTGAGGTTATGGACTAAAAAGTCCAAAAAGATGACTTTAAAGACCTTAACATCTAAGAATAGGAAGGGTAGACATCTGATGTTTCCATTTTAATTAAATGGACAAATGTGACCTTATCAGCCTGTAGCTAGTAAGTATATCAAGACAAAGCCATTCACTTACTCTTCTTCAGAAATTACTGTGTGCCTTTTATCTATGATATAAAGGATTTCCATGAAAGCTAGGCAGATGTGTAACTCAGATGAATTATCTGTTTCTGACAGTAGGTTATGTAATTTTGATGCCATAATTAAACTCGAGACCTTCATTATATGAGTACTATTCCATTCCATCAGCAAAAAGTGAAATAATACCTTATTGATATTATTGGACTCCCAGTGTAATGGCAGTGATAGACTGTACTTGTGCATTTGCAGTTCCTACAGAAAACATGGATACCTATCAGTAACAGATAGAAAATGTATTGACAGAGAATAAATGCATATGAAAAGTAGTTTGTGATGATACAATACCACAAATAACCTACCTTCTGTATATTACCTCCTACATAGCCCACATATCTGCAGTCACTGAGGCTTGATCTATACTTAAAATGCAGGTTGTCATACCTACAGTGCTCACACCATTGAGAACCTTAGCTATGCTGATCTAACTCCCATGGAAGATGCAATTAGGTGACAGAAGAATGCTTCCATCAAACTAGTAACCATTGCACAGGGAGGTAGTGTTCCTACAGTGATGGAAAAATGCCTTCCATCACTGTTGTTTGTGTCTACAATACGGAATTATGGCAGCATAGCTATGGCACTGTAGTTATGCCACTCTAGTCTCCTTAGTGTAGACATGGTCAGACTTACTCATCAAGTTCATGGTAGTGATTCAAGTATTTGTGTCCTTCAGGAACTTTCTTCCAGTTTCAAGTACAATTATGTGCAAACAACTGTGTGGTTACAACTGTGAAGTCAAAATATACCCACAGTTATCCCCTCACAAAGGAAATTACTGGAGTTACTCAGATACTGCTTCTGTGAGGTTATCTTTACTTTTATAAAAAATAGTTATCACTTTAAATACTCAATCATTGATGTTCTGACTTTTCTTCCTCTTTCTCTAACTTTTATATTTACTCTTAATTGTTGTGTAAAATACTGACTTCCTATAAACCACTTTGCTCAAAGAATTATTTGTATTACTAGCAATTTAATTAATAGGATGATATTTTTCTTTGTCATTTTGCAATTTGCTACAATATAGCAGTCTGCCAACTGTAGTAAAGAGAAGTGATTATAATTTTAAACTTCTCTTCTATGACCTGGTGAGGACTCCCTATATAAAAAGAGGCTGAAGCCTTAATTATTTTTTTTTATTCTTTAATCAGAAAAAGTTTCCCATTGATTTCAAAACTCCAATTTGCCTAAAAAAAGACTGAATAAGGACCTCTTGAATTGGGCTGCATATAGGATGACCAAACAGCAAATGTGAAAAATCCAGACAGGGTGTGTGTGTGTGTGTGTGTGTGTGTCGGGGGGTAATGGGAGTCTATTTAAAAAAAAAGACCCAAACATCGGGACAGTCTCTATAAAATTGGGACATCTGGTCACCCTAGCTGTATATGTATTATTGTTTTATTTGTTAGATATGTTTATGGTATCCTTTTTTGTTGTACTAAATACTTAGCTCTTTTTGAAATAAACATGTCATAAATAAATGAAAAAAGAACACCCTTCACTTCCTCCGCCCGACCACCAAACACACACAATCTTGCCAATCAGATGTATGACTTCTGGGAGTTTTGCCATTGACTTCAAAGAAGCCAGAATTTCACCCTTTATTTTTATTATATATTACCAATATAAAAACCATTGAGTCAATGTTTCATTTCGCCCTAAAAGAAAAATTTTCAGTGTTCTCGGCAAACAATTTTAAAAAATGTTTCAGATTGAATGAAACATTTTGGTTTCTCTTTCATCATTTTAATTGCTTTTTTTATTAAGAGCATAGGAAACTTTGGAATCACCATTCATAAAACCTCCAGAAAATATGTGAAACCCCTCACCCCCTTTATATACTATAGCAACATGATGAAAAAACACCTAGGTTGTCAAGTCCCCACTCTGGCTGATTCAAAGTAGGGATTTGAATGGGGGTCTTTTATTTTACAGGTGAGCTTCCCTACCTCTGGATTATAAAGCATTTTGGGATGCTGGGGGAGAGGTCTCTCAGTCTGTCCTGTTGAAGCTGTTCCACTTTATATAAATACGTAAATATGCATTGATCTGGTGAAAACATGAAAATAACTCTATAGCCTGGTGACTAAACAGGACACTCAGGCTCCAATCCCTGCTCTAATTAACACATTTCAACCTCATGAAAACAGAGTTCAAATTATTCAGCAGGACATTATCAAAATCAGTACATTCATGTAATATGCTTAGATTTAGTCCAGGGATCAGCAATGCTGGCATGCGGGACCGCGGGGTAAGCACCCTTAGTGGGCCCTGCCGCTTTGTTTACCTGTCGTTTCGCCGACTGCGGCTCCCACTGGCTGTCATTCACCATCCTGGTCCAATGGGGGCTGCAGGAAGCGACGTCCAGCACCATGCCACTTCCTGTAGCCCCCATTGGACCGGGACAGCAAACCACGGCCAGTGGGAGCCGCAGTCGGCAAAATGGCAGGTAAACAAAGCGGTGGGGCCGTTAAGGGTGCTTACCCTGTGGTCCCACGTTGCCGATCCCTGATTTAGTCAAATTAGCATTTTCCAGTAAAAAAATCTTCCCTCGGGACTACTTGTGTAAGTAAAGCTCCATCAGCATAAATAATGTGCAACCTCAGGTTGTTTTTTTAAATATATATATATATATATATATATAAAGATATATAGATATATAGATATATATTAAAGTACTCAGATTTTATTCCCTGTTTATTTTTTTTTTCTTCTACATGTGCATTTATTATAGCTAATCAAGCTCCCAATTGTTCAGTGTGTTGAACATACTCTATGTAGTCTACACTTACTTAACTCTTAATAAGGATGAGTGACGAAGCCATTGAATGAAGGCATTCCGGCCCAAATTCAATAAGGAACTTAAGCAAACACTTAACTTTCAGAATGTGTATCCATCCCTATTCAGAAAAGAACTTAAGCCCAGGGATTTAAACTTGTTTTTAAAGAAAGAAATAAAAAAAAAAATATGAAAGGAGATGGATACCAAATTCTGCGTTTTAGGCTGTCTAGGGCCATAGACACTGGAAGCTCTGAGGTCATCAGCCATAGGAAAGTCCACTGGCAGACTATACTGGAGGCATGGACCCTGAATGTCTGCACTCCCCAGCAGCCCTCCAGGTATGTGCCTGGCATGCAAGTTGACAGGGAAAAAGGCATTTTCTATCAGAAAGGTGCCTGGCAGGCAGTGTTCCATAGGAAATCTACTCTTCCCACTAGCCCCCTACCTGCCCTCCCTGAGGAACTTCATCAAAATCAAACCCTCTCCACAGAACTTTTGAATTTAGACAAATTGGCAAATTCTAATTACCAACTGTTTTGTTGGATTTTTTCCAGCCAGCTCTACAAATGAAGACAAGGATCAGACTGATCATGTTCTTTATTGACCTCAACACAGGTGTTCACTCTTTGTTTTTGATTCCATACAAGAATGGAAAGGACTGGAGTGTGCATTGGCCAGAAGATGAAAGCATCATTTTATCAGACCTCTCGGAGACAGAGATGGAGCCCCACTGCTAGATGAGTTGTGTCCTGATGGGCCACAAAAAAGTTTAAGCCAGGCCTATGTTCCAGTGGCAATTTTAATGGGGTATAGTGGATCCCCAGCAAGCTGAGACTTCCTCATTTTAATATCCAGGGTGAGCATGTAGTGAGGCAGACTGGCCTCCTTCCAAACCTGATGGATAGGAATCTAGAGAGTCAAAGCCCCAGACTGTATTTTTTGTTGTCTGCTCCAGCCTGAAGGCTGTAGCCAAAGATCACTCATTGCTCTACTCTGCCCAGAGGGTCAGGACTATAGATGGTAGAATGTTTCTTGCATCACCTAGGAGGTCAGCCATAGAGTAGGTTATTCTCTACCCTGCCTAGAGGGTCGGAGCCCTAATCTGCTAATGGAACCCCTCTTAACAGTGTGATATATTGAGAGAGGGTGGCCTCCTTCCAAGACTGACTGAGAGGGACAACCACAGAACAACTACAGAGTGATTGCACAACTGGAGAAGTAGGTGAAAACCAGTTCCTGGCTTCCTGATTCTACTGCAAGGAAATCTTGCACTTGGTCCATGGTGTACCATTTGCTGGTATATGGGCAGAGGGAAAAAACCTTACTTGGATCCTGGCCTGGTTTTTCTGGCCTGGGGTGTATAAGGAGGTCCTGATCTTCTGTGCCTCATGCATCAACTGCCCTTAGATATTTGCTAGTGATTATGCATTATGCCATAAAATATCTTGGGGCCATCCTGTTATGCTGCTTGAATGCACAGGCCATCAAAGCAGAACTAATGTAGATATTTGCCCAGGTGGAGGTGCTTCAGGAAATTCTGATGTAACAGGGGACCAGCTTTTTGTCATAGGTACAAAAGAAGTTATGCAGACTACTGAATATCAGTTTTCTTGTTACTTCCATCTACCATCTTTAAATGGATCAGACACTAAAAAATAATGCTAAAGAAGTTTGTTGCCACAGACCCATATCACTAGGACCAGTTGTTCCTTTGCCTCCAGTTTTTGGTGTGGGAGATCCATAGTCATTTACAGACTTCTCCTCATTTGAACAGTTGTATGGGAGACAATCTCTGGAGATTCTGGACTTGGTATGGAAAATGTCAGAGAAGCAGAGTCCCCAAGCTGAAAATATTGTTCAGCATGTCCTCATCCTTCACAAGAGGCTTGAAGTCTAGACATCTTTGGAAGAGAGAATCTCCTGAATGCCCATCGTGCTTAAAAGGCTGCCTACAACAAAGAAGACAATCTCTGAGTGTTCAAACGCAGGGGTCAGGTGATCTTGTTCCTCCCTACTTTGGAGTCAAAAACATTTGGCCTAATGGTAGGATTCTTATGAAATTATCCACCAGATAGGATTAGATAGCCTGACAAAAGAAAAATGAAACAAATGTATCACATCAGTCTCCTACATTGTTGAAAACATGGGAGGACCTATTGATAATTCCCTACCCTTCAGAATCAGAGTTAGGGCCACAGATACATACCATCCTGTGGGCCAGGACGTTGGCTATTGGGGACAATCTCACACCATAACAGAAGGTCAGGCCCAAGACCAGGTAGCCTCCTCTTCTACTGTGTTTTCTATGCAGCCGGAGCAAACCTATCTCATCTCCCATCACACCCAAAAAGAGCCTGGTCAGCATGTCTGGGAGATCTTGCAGCCTCTGTCATAAAAGAGAAGAGAGTTTCTGAAAGAGGAACTCCAATCTGTGATGATCCTTTGGGTGACTGAAGAGTCCCATTGTGAGTAGAGGAGTCCAGTCATGTTGGTCCTTAAGCTGGATGGAACCACCCAAGTTTGCACTGACCTTAGAAAAGTCAAATCCATCACAAAGTTTGGTGCTAGATCCTGGCAAATCTCACTCACTCAGGAATCCTAAGTAAAAACAGCTTTTGTCAGTCCTTAGGCCTCCATCAGTTCCAGACCATGCCATTTAGTCTCTATGGGTCTCCAGCGCCATTCCAACAGCTAATGGATGAGGTCTTCTAGCTGAACAACAATTATATGACTTTACAATTTTCCACCATTACTCCCCTGGAAGTGTGTCTCATGTCCCTTTCTAGCACATGTGAAGGGCTCTGTGTGCACTGCCATTTCTCATCTTCCTATTTTTATCCCTCCCTGGGTTCCCTCCGCTCATCCCAAATCCCACCTTTCCCTTGTCCATCTTCCTCTTTCTACCTCCCTCTATCTGGTCTCTGATTTCCATTCTCAGTCTCTGGGTCCCTGCTTCCATGTAATCCACCTAGTTCCCCTCTCTGGATCATTGATTCCTCCACTGACACTTCTCTATCCCTCCAGTCCCTGCTGCTTCTTCAGCTACCACAGCTCCATCCTACAGTCTCTGCTGCTCTCCTAGCCCCTTAACTCTACCCACAGGGTTCCTGAAAACACACCTCCTTACAAACCTTCCTCATAAGGCTCTTTTTCGGTTTGTATCCAAGTTATGAATACTCTTCCAAGGCAGCCAATTAAGCTCTGCCTTTGATATATGTAGACAGCAGCAGGAGGTGGTAGAGATATTCTTTTTCCTGCAGCACCAGACACTCTGAGGATCCTGATTTTCCTCTGAATTGGGATTTGTTCCAGCTTCCACCAAAATCAAATAGGCTGTGCTCATTAATGCCTAGAATATTCCCTGAAATTATGGAATTTATAGGATGTGGCATTCAATAGCTAGTGCATTACAGAAAAACAGAAAATGCTGTTGAGTTAACTCTAAGGTTGCGTTTGGTATGGCCAATCACAGTTTAGTCTTGAAGTTAACACTGCCTATTAATGCTTTCTAGTAAGAGTTTACACTGTTGCTTAAACAGAAGGTTAGAGCATTAATGACTAGATTTTTTTTAAATATTTTGCATATTAGAAAACATCATTTGTCTAGGAGAGGACACAGCCCAATTTGCTGGGGGCAGGGGTGTTTGCTCATGGGTTGGTTTATTAACCCTAGTTGTGGTGTTTTTCCAATTTAATGCTGATGTAGTTTACCTCATGTTATTAAAGATTTTTTGATACACCGATCTGTGCTTGCAAGAGGAGAAGTATTGCCTCTTTGAGGCACTCAGGGGTGTGTGTAGCATTTTCCTAGGTCACTGGGTGGGGGCTCAAGCCAGTTTGCATTGTGTTGTTGAGAGGGAACCCCTATGTACTGAACCCAGCCTTTAGTGCTATTAACTCAGCCTGGCAGAAGGGTTACACTGATATGCTAGAGCGTGTTTAAGGTGTGTTCTGGGGGAGGGACGTGAGGTAGGAGAGTAGCAGTTGCTGTGTGATTGCTTGTATGTTCAGTGTGTTTTTGTTTGCTTTTAATTTATTTTAATTATTTTCTACCATGTGCAGCAAAGACATTCAAAAATACAGAAATCTGCCATTTATTTACTATGTTGAGGACCTGAGTTATGTGGAAAATTAATAAATATATTCAAGTACAGACAACATAGCCAGAACTTTCTCCATATTTTTGTATACTCCAAGACTTCAAATACTTCTGAACTTTGAGCTAAATTTAGAAACATTCACAGAGTCATCCCTAGAAAAATTTCTATGCCATTCAATGATATAAAGTACAACATTTATCAGTGAACACCTGTTGTGTTTAGAGAATGGGTTTTTGTAGTGCACATACTGAGGATGGTCAGAACACATGATGCATGACAACAGCACAAGTGTGTTTCTTTGCATAACAATTGCCCAGTTTCCCACTGTCCACAGACAAAGCAGGATAGCAGTGTGCTGAAAGTACAGCACTGAAATTGGCCTATTGAAACCATTAAGTAATGCCATCATGGGCTTTACTCCACATATTTGAAATGTGTCATGTATAATACCTTTTAAAATGCAGTTGTGTATCATAATATATGGTTTGATCTATCCCTATGCTTCAGTGCACAGAAGAGAAATTAATTCTTAAAGTTACAAGTCAACATGGAGCTTTGCACTTGTCCACCTCTCAGATTTACACCGACACAAATGAATGATTGCAAAGTTACCTATGAAGTAGTTGTAGAAATGTGCTTTGCATAAATCATGTCACTTTTCAATGTGCACCAGGCACTTTGGATGATTGTGTGTTCAACTCAGATTAGGTGATTGTACTATTCTCTTCCATGCCCAACAGTACATTGAAAAATGAATGAGCACATTATGGAACTTGGCAACATTACAATCTATTACAATTAACAATCCATATAAAGGTGAACAATAAGGTCAGTGAGTGCATTTGTTAATTTCCTCATTAACCTTACTGAATGATGTCTCTGTTGTGTATTCAGAGAAAGAATTAGGCACTAGGTGAAAAGTTATGGTTCTCTTTAAGGGGCATAATTTCTGAAATTTCCACATTAAGGAAATGTTTTATTTTACCTAAATTCACACATGTACAATATTGACAGGAAAAAAGAGACTGTGAAATAAAATCTAAATGTGAATGACACTATAAGTTAGGTGATCAAATTTTGCTGATGTCCCACCAGCAGCAACATATTTCTCACAGCAACATATGAAAAAAATAGTGCTGTCAAGTGATTAAAAAATTAATCACGATTAATTGTGTGATTAATTACACTGTTAATAATATAATTCTATTTATATAAATATTTTTGGATGTTTTCTACATTTTAAAATATATTGATTTAAATTACAACACAGAATACAAAGTGCACCATGCTCACTTTATATTTATTTTTATTATGAATATTTGCACTGTAAAAATAAAATAAATAGTATTTTCCAATTCACTTAACACAAGTACTGTAGTGCAATCTCTTTATAATAAAAGTTGAACTTACAAATGTAGAATTATGTAGAAAAAAAACTTCATCCAAAAATAAAACAATGTAAAATTTTAGAGCCTACAAGTCCACTCAGTCCTACTTATTTTCAGCTAATGACTCAGACAAACAAGTTTGTTTACATTTGCAAGAGATTATTGTTCACAATGTCACCTGAAAGTGAGAATAGGTATGGCACTGTTGTAGCTGGCATTGAAAGATGTTTATGTGCTAGATGCGCTAAAGATTCATATGTCCCTTCAAGATTCAACTACCGTTGCAGAGGACATGGGTCCATGCTGATGATGGGTTCTGCTCAACAATGATCCAAAACAGTGCTGGCTAACACATGTTCATTTTCATCATCTGTATCACATGCCACCAGTAGAACATTGATTTTCTTTTTTGGTGCTTCGGTTTCTGCAGTTTACGCATCGGAGAGTTGCTCCTTCAAAACTTCTGAAAGTATGCTCCACACCCTATCCCAATGAGATTTTGGAAGGCACTTCAGATTATTAAATCTTGTGTTAAGTTCTGTAACTATCTTTAGAAATTGTACATTGGTATCGTCTTTTTGTTTGGTGAAATATGCAGTAAAAGTGTTCTTCAAATGAACAACATGAGCTGGATCATCATCTGAGACTGCTATAACATGAAATATATGGCAGAATGTGGGTAAAACACAGAGCAGGAGACATATAATTCTCCCCCAACCAGTTCAGTTCAAATTTAAATTACACATTATTTTTTTAACAGGCATCATCAGCATGGAAGAATGTCCCCTGGAATGGTGGCCAAAGCATGAAGGAGCATACAAATGTTTAGCTTATCTGGCACTTAATACTCTGTAATGCCTGCTATAAAAGTTCCATGCGAACATTTGTTCTCATTTTTAGGTGACGTTGTAAATAAGAAAGAGGCAGCATTACATCCTGTAAATGTAAACAAACTTGTTTCTCTTAGTGATTAGCTGAATAAGAAGTAGGACTGAGTGGACTTGTAGGCTCTAGAATTTTACATTGTTTTGTGTTTGAATGAAGTTATGTAACAAAAAAGTCTGCATTTGTAAGTTGCTCTTTCATAATAAAAAGATTGCACTATGGTACTTGCATGAGGTGAATTGAAAAATACTATTTATTTTACTTATCATTTTTACACTGCCAATATTTGTAATAAAAACAATATAAAGTGAACACTGTACACTTTATATTCTATGTTGTAATTAAAATCAATATATTTTAAAAATGTAGAAAAACATCAAAAATATTTAATAAATTTCAATTGATATTTTATTGTTTAACATTGCAATTAAATATGATTAATTTTTAAAATCACAATTATTTTTTTTGAGTTAATGGTGTGAGTTAACTACGTTTAATCAACATCCCTAAAAGAACCCCATAAAACACCCACACCATCACAATTTCCCAGATACAATTTCCTGTAAAATATGTGAGAAGGAAAGATATTATTAACCAAACTACAAAAAATGAACTCTGAAGTGTGCCTGCAGTTTAATCTCTTTGAATAACTCTCATCTTTTTCAACTAGGAGGAATGGAGAGGCAAGATGGCTCGTGGAGCTGCATGGGATTTTTTCTGATTTGGGTTGCAGGGGCTGGCAACTGTATATTTCCTATCATTCCCATTAACCCAGCGTTACCATACTGGCTGGGTGGAGGGATGCTGGGCCCCAGAGCTGCTGGTGTAGTAGCACTGTGGGCTGCAAACAGAAGAGGAGAAGGTGGCTAATGAACTGGTGCTAGGGTTTCAGCAGCAGTCGGCTACTGTATTCTATCTGAAATGAAGAGGGAAAAAAGAAAACATTCTACAACATTAGACCAAGAGGAAGACCACGGACAGAGTAGGCCCTTTACTCAATGAGGGGAGAAAGACAATAACAGAAAATGTGGAAATGGCAGAAGTGCTAAATGACTTTTTTCTTTCAGTTTTCACCATACAGATTAGTAGTGATTGGATGTGTAATATAGTGAATGCCAGTGATAATGAGGTAGGATCAGAAGCTAAAATATGGAAACAGCAAGTTAAAAATTACTTAGGCAATTTGGATGTTTTCAAGTCACTAGGTCCCGATGAAATGCATCCTAGAATACTCGAGGAGATGAGTGAGGAGATATCTCATCCATTAGCAATTATCTTCAAAAAGTCATGGAAGATTGTCATAGGCCAGAGGACTGGAAAAGGGTAAATATAGTGTCAATTTACAAAAAAAGGAAATAAAGGACAACCCAGGGAATTATAAGCCAGTTTGGTTAACTTCAGTACCCAGATAGTGATGGAGCAAATAATTAAGCAATCAATTTGCTAAATAAAAATCACCATGGATTTGTCAAGAACAAATCATGTCAAACCAACCTGGTAGCTTTCTTTGAAATGGTAACAAACCTTGAGGATTGGAGGGAAGCTGTAGATATGGTATATCTTGACTTTAGTACAGCTTCTGATGCTGTCTCACATGACCTTCTCATAAACGAACTAGAGAGATACAACCTAGACGGAGCTACTATGAGGTTGGTGCAAAACTGGTTGGAAAATGATTCCCAAAGAGTGGTTATCAGTGATTCACAGTCAAACTGGAAGAGCATATCGAGTGGGATCCCCAAAGGATCAGTTCTGGGTCTGGTTCTATTCAATAACATAATTAATTGTTTAGATAATGGCATAGAGAATACACTTGCATAGTGTGCGGATTATAACGAGTTAGGAAGGGTTGAAAGTGCTCTAGAGGACAGGATTACAATTCAAAATGATGTGGACAAATTGGAGAAATGATCTGAAGTAAATTGGATTACATTCGATAAGAACAAATGCAAAGTATTACACTTAGGAAAGAACAATCAGATGCACACATACAAAATGGGAAATGACTGCCCAGGAAGAAGTACTGTGGAAAGAAATCTGGGGGTTATAATGGATCACAAGCAAATTATGAGTCATCAGACTAATGCTGCTGCAAAAAAAGCGAGCATCATTCTGGGATTAGCAGGTGTATTGTAAGCAAGACACAAGAAGTAATTATTTGGCTTTATTCCACTCTGATTAGGCCTCAACTGGAGCAGAATCCCTCCTGGATTGACTCTTGGAGTCAAGGGCCTTCCTGTACCTGCACATCAGCTGCTTCATTTTCTCCCTGCACTGAATAGTACAGTGAGTGCCTGATTATACCAGTTTGTTCGCGATGTCACTGCACAGGTGCATGTTGAATGGTCAGTTTTCAGAATGGAGGGAGGCAAATAGAGGTGCGCCGTAGGGGGCTGTACTGGGACCAGTCCTATTCAACATATTCATAAATGATCTGGAAAAAGGGGTAAATAGTGAAGTGGCAAAACTGGCAAATGATGCAAAATTGCTCAAGATAAGTCAGGCTGCAAAGAACTACAAAAGGATTTCTCAAAAGTGAGTGACTGGGCAACAAAATGACAGATAAAATTAACTGTTGATAAATGCAAAGTAGTGCACAGTGGAAAACATAATGCCAACTAAGCATTTAAAATGATGGGGTCTAAATTGGCTGTTGCCACTTAAGAAAGGGACCTTGGAGTCATTGTGGATAGTTCTCTGAAAACATCCACTCAATGTACAGTTGCAGTCAAAAAAGCAAACAGAATGTTGAGCATCATTGAGAAAGGGATAGATAATAAAACAGAATATTATATTGCCTCTATATAAATCCATGGCACATCCGCATCTTGAATATGCATGCAGATGATGCTTTTTCATAATGGCTTCCTACCCCTTTAATCACATATTCCGAGAGAGAGATGGGGCAATATGTGTATTTGTATACAATATGTGTTTGTGTGTATACAGTATGTGTATGTGTGTGTGTGTATACAACTAACAAAAGCATGAGACTTAAATATAACATTGTGCTCATGTTACATTTAAGTTTGAGACAAATAGGAAATTAAAAATATGATTCTCAGAGCAATTCAGTTTGTTCATACTACACATAAAATTACATCTGTTTACACAAGGTGAAGGCAATGGAGAATTAAGCCTTCCGTATTTTGCCTTTGACTTCAGTAGGATCAGAATTCAACTCAGAATCCATGTCCATGTTTCTATATCATAATTGAACACATACCATATAACTGAACTATAACCTCTTTATAACATCATTTTACAGTGCAATAACATTAATTTACAAGTTATTGAACATAAAAATGTATACCATTCTTCTTCTAATTTATTCTTTAAAAAAATGATTGTAGTCCACATCAGCCATCAGTATGATAATCATATCATTTTAGGCACATATAATCAACCACCAATTTGCTTTCAAAAAGAGCAAGAACTAGAATATGTAATTGTAGCACTAATTACATTAAAATATAAGTATAGTATATAAGTATAGTACTAGAAGGGATGACAATGTGGAACAAGCATGTTAGTCTTGTGGAAACAAACAAAAATCAAAATGTAACAAAGTTATTTAGCTGCTTCTTTTACTTGAAATAAACTGTAGTCTAAATTATTCTATGAGACTAGCAAAACAAACAAACAAACAAAAGGGTTAGAAGCATTGACTGGATGAACCAATGCAGCAGCTTTTCCTCTTTAAACTAATGCATTTAGATAACCTGTAAGACAGGGATTTTTTATTCATACGTCACAAAAGATACCATGCTAGCACAAAATGACATCAGAACCAAATACTAATTATTCCATTTCAGTGGCAAAGAACCGTTATTTAGAGCTAAGCTTGTAAAGGATAATTGAAAAGACTTTATGAGAAGACACATTTCTTACTAGTTTCAGATAGTTTTCCTTTGCACTGAAAGATAACAATTAATGGGCAATGTCACGTTTACAGAAAAAAAATTGTTCCCACATTACATGTAATATTTATTGTTTCATTATGGACAACAGTCAGCCCTGATGCTACACATTATGAGAAGATACAAGAAGCAGAAACAGGCCCCAGCTCTCCACTATATCCTAGCTCAATTGGATATACTGCAAGATGATGTCTGCAGAAAATCAATTCTAGCCCTCTGGTCTTCAGCCCTCAGTACCTGTCGAAGTTAGAGCAGATGGGTCCTGCTCTAACTTCTGCTGCTAGCATAAGCTCCTTCTTGATGCACATCTCCAAGTGCTCCTGCTGGAGCCAGGTGGCTCTGTGCTGTGTTCTACCCGGGACTGGACATAACAGGCATAACTACAATCACTATTTGGCTACAGAGAGTAGTTCCTTTGCAAGTAGTTAACAAGTTAGTTCCTTTGCGAATAGTTCCTTTGCGAGTAGTTAACAAGTAGTTAACAAGTTAGTTCCTTTGCGAGTAGTTAACATTCACCACAGTATTCATAGTGATCCCTACTGTGAATACTTGTTACGTACAATTATGTGAAAGATAGACTGGATTGAAATGATTTTCATGAGGACTCCTGTATAAGAGTAGTGAGCACTAGAAGCTGAAGGTTGCAGGAACCAGATTTTCCATTTTGTAGGAAATGCTGCAATTTGGAAATTTCTCATGAGATGAAATTTGTGGGAGGAGGAGAATTCCAGGTCAACTGAAATGTTTTGTTCACTGATTGAATTCTCATTTTGCCCTTTCACATTTTATATTCTCTTATATAATATAAAATTCCTAAAAATGGGAACAAAATGTTATTTCAAAATTGAAAATAAAAACACTCCATTCTAAAAAGGTCGAGATGGGACATTTCAACCTTACCACACAGTTCTATTTCTTTAAATGAAATTTTGTGAATATCAACATGTTTCTGCAAAATATTTAGTGTCTGACAAACTGACATTTGCTGATGGAAAAACGTTCTGTTGGAAAATTTCTGATCAACCAGCTGTACTAGAAATGTATTTTCCTTTGATATTGAGTCTTTGGCTACAACTCTGGGAAGATAATATTGTTGTTATGAGCACAGTTGCCAACTTTCACATGGTTAATAAGCACCCCGACTTTCACAATAAGACAAAAATCAAGTTAATTCCATTTCAAAACAAGGCCAAAACAAGCCAATCCTAAGAACCCCACCACTGTATGTGTCTTGATCCCCCTGGTGTGCAATCTGGGACTGTGGTGGGCCTGCTGTGCACCTCTGACTCTCTCTGCCTTGCCCTTTTTCGCCCCTTGCCCCTGCTTGCCCCCTGCTTCCTGGGAGCCTATAAAAAAAAAAGTAATAAGCTACAACAAGCAACAAGCTACAATCCAAAAAACTTACCAACAAGCAACTCACAAACCAATGAAGCCAACAACAAGCCCAATTTCTGCATTTTTTCATGGGTTTGGCGTGTCTGTTTGGAGTTTGAAATATAATCAGTGGGAATTCCCAAGGGCAGGTATGATATAGTTGAGTTTCTTGGCTCTTATCAGACTTTTAAGTGGCAGCTAAATTAATTTTTTGTAAATATGAGATTTCTATATAGAAAGGAACTTTTCTAAATATACCCAGGGAAAGGTATTTTCACCTTCAGCTTCTTCAGTGAGACAAAAATTCATTTTTGAGCCTATACTTAACTTTGCACTTTGCATTTAATTTAGAATTCAATTAGAATTTCAGTTAGTTTCATGTGGTGTAAAAGGATCAGAAAGGTGGCATAACAGGTCAACTGAGGAGAATTTCTTCACTGATCCTTGGCTCCTGTAATGGCTCCATAGGCAGAATATGTTATATGATATGTCAGGTATTTGTTAGGAAAGCATTTCTTTTGGATCAGATGCTAATATTAATGTAGAAAGATTATTTTTGAATGTAGAAATTTAGCAAGTGATCCAAATCTCTTATTACATTTGAAAGTGTTGTCAAGGATAAAATATGCATGCTATTCACAAACTGGTAGTACATCAATTTCAAGTTTTTGAACTACTTTCAAGTACTTTAAATTGGCACAGCTTCTCACTTGAATAATATCTATCCATAGCCCAAGAAATAAACAAATTAAACTAAATAAAAATCCATCTTACCTTATGTTATTCCATCCAAGAGATTTGTTCTGCTGAACTTTGGAGCTACTCAACATATGCTGTGGCAGTGAAGCAATGTTACAGTATCTATAGTACTTTGTTAGATCAAAATGGTTCTAAAAATCTAATACCAGCAATGGATACCATAGAATAGAGTAGAATAAAATATACTGTAGAGTAAAATAAAATAGAAAATATTTAAAAGAATATCGAAGGAGTGTGTGATTTCTCCGTCACATTGTTACAAACACTTAGAATAAGGAAATTAATATTTAATTCTTAAACTGCCTATAATAAATATTAACATATTGGCCCCAATCTATTGGCATGGCCAAGCTGTGATCATTGGATAGGACCTCTGGCACTGTGTGTGGAAAAAGTGGGTTTGTGTCATTTATTCTCACCATTCTGGGACAAGTTCATTTTTAATGAGCATCAATTATTATTACAAATATTTTCCCCATAAATGGTCTGGCATAGTCCACATGAAACCTTGACCAAGCTCACTGATCCCTCTCCCCTGCAAGCAAAGAACTATTGATAGAGTATGGCAGCTTTTTGGCAAATCACATATTGTCACACAAAAATCTCAATTTCCCAATCCATTCCCAGCCACCACACATAATTGTGTGTGATCCCCTTCCTGCATACGATGCTAAAATGTGCTCCATGTAACAACTTCAGCATCACTGGACTAGCCGCTCCAAGAAGCAGTCATTTAAGAAACTTTATGTTAGCATCTCTTCCTGAGGTGATGTGTACCCAGTTAACATTGGGACAGTTGAAATCCCCCATTATTATTATTGAGTTTTTTTATTTTAATAGCTTCTCTAATCTCCCCGAGCATTTCAGAGTCACTAACACCATCCTGGCCATGTGGTCTGTAATATAGCCTTACTACTAAATTCTATAGTACAATTTAGTTCATTTAAGATTTTTACTTCATTTGACTCTATGCTTTGATTTTACACTGCAGCATCCGCAGGGTTGGCCGATCACAGTTCCCACTGGCCGAAGTTCACCATTCCAGGCAAATGGGGGCTGCAGGAAATGGAGGCCGAGGGATGTGCTGGCCACCGCTTCCCGCAGTCCCCATTGGCTTAAAATGGCAAATCGTGGCCAGGGGGAGCTGCGATCAGCCAAACCTGCGGACATTGCAGGTAAACAAACCACCCCGGCTCCCCAGCGGATTTCCCTGACCAGCCGTGTGCCAAAGGTTGCCAATCCCTGATCTACATTAAAGAGTCACTTTATACAATAACCAAGACATTCTTCTACATATCCAATTCCAGAAATGTCTGAAATGAAAAACTTGAGCTCATATGTGTTTACAGATTTTAGATTGCCCATTAGGAATCAGCAAAATAAGAACACTCAGGATGCTCTTGTTGAGTATTAGATGCAGGAATATCTGACTTGAAATTGTTTTGCATTGGCACTGCAATATGAGATGTGCTAGTTAATTAGCCCAATGTTTTTTCTATACAATGTTCCTGGCTCAACAAAATATATGAGGTATTTCAATACTTCCATGATATAATAGTTTATAAAATATCATTATATTTTATTGTGAATATTGTATATTATATTATATATTATAATATTATATTATAAAATATTCAGTCCTTTCAGAAGGGCAAATTCATTTAAATATACTCAACCTTCAGGACCTGACAAATCTGAGTTTTAGAGCTGCAAAGTCTTCCATGCTGCTGGCACCAGAAATAGTCTTATTTCATTCAGCTAGCATGGTGTAGAAACATGGCTAGGTACAGCACTGAAAAGATATAACATCTGTCCAATTATGATTTTCCCTGACCCTTTCCTCAAATCACAGTCTCAAGCACAGCTTCTTAGAACACTGTCCTGCATTATTATTCTATCCAGTCAGTACCAATAACCAGGCCTATCAAACATAAGCTAGTATACTGGATATAAACTCAAAATTAAACATTCATTTTTCAATATTCTTTTCAAGTTGTGCCACCCAGGTGCATTTTCTTCCTTTTAACATTCTGCACATGAAAGAGTAAAGTGCCAAGTGGCTATAAAGAAGATGCTTCCTCTTACATTTTTGACATGACATACTTCAAACCTTACAATTTTGCAATCCTGAAACTATAGCAAGGTGTCTGTCACAATTACTCCTCTTTGCAGAAGTTCAACCTTTTGTACTGAAGAATGCAAAAAGGTAAGTCAGACTATAATGTGGGTCTTTTATATTAGTCTTGGTTTTTAAAAAATTAAAATCAACATGACTGAAGTATTGAAACTCAGTTGGAATTAAATGCTAAAAAGTATAATGGCTTGGCTCTCCAAGGTATTTTTGCTGTATTTTACTTTTGTAGCATTTTTAATGTGTGAAGTTTCTATATATGGTTATAACTTTACACACACATATGTTTAAGTGGGCCTGTAAGGGATGCGGGAAACTTAGGATTTAGCATGTTCTTGAAGCATGGTCTGTTTTTGATCTGATCCAAAGCCCACTGGAGTCAATAAAAAGACACTCACTGATTTCAATAGGATCTGGATCTTCACCTTTGTTTTTTCTTTATCAGAATACTGACTAAATCAATCAGAAGGGAAAACATACACAAAAAAAACCCAGGGATGGTTTTCTACAGAAGTGTAGTCCAGCAATTTGAGCACATAACTGAGCATTGGAGACTTTTGAGTTACTATTCCCCAACACAGAATCCTCTTATTACTTTCAGCAAGTGACTTAACCTCTCTGGTTCAGGTATCCCATCTATTATGCACTTTAATGTACATATGGCTTATTTAACTAATTAGTCAGTTTGTAAAGTAATTTGGAAAGGCTCTAAACATCAATTTCAATGAATACTGTCTCTTTGGAGTAGAAACCATATTGTCTTTTCTGTTTATACTACAGCACAGTATCAAACACTTGGTGGCTACTCTTAGAAACAAATAGGAATAAAATCACTGGGCCCAGGTCCTACAAAGACTTGTGCAAACTTTCCAGGCTGGGAGTACTTCCACTGAATCAAAGTCAGGTCTGGAGCCCTAAATAATATTTTTCCAGGAATGGATTCCTATAACTCCCCTTTGCCTTTTGGGAAATAAAATGTGTTTATTTTTGTTTTTATTTTATTTTGCTTTATGTCATATGAGAAGACTTTTCTAACTTTTATTCAAAGTGGTAGCTGGGCAATAAGCTAAATTAAATGTAAAGGTTTATCAGGCTACATCATTTTGGCCGATCAATATATTCCCTCTTTCTACATCTGCTTTTATATCTGATAAGAGTGGAATTCCATCAACAGCTTGCATGTAGCTAAGGTATGCAGTCATTTGTACATAAGAGTACTAATCATAAACTCTTCCCTTCATCTGAAATCCACTGGTTCAAAAATTTCACAGGAAAGAGATGGAGCAGAGGATAGGAAAATAGAGCATGCAATAGAGAGAGATATGCTAATAGGGAAAGGTGTGGATATGTGTGGGGGCCAGATTACAGAAGATGTTGTCAGCAGTTAGGAGAAGTGGAGAGGAGATGCAGGGTAAGTTCAGTAACTACAATTTTTTAGGTAGGTCTGAGTGAGCTATTTAAACATATCAGGTCAAATGAGTGTATAAGAAACAGCTCCCCTTTCTCCATTACATTTACCTAATGTAAAGTTGTGCCTAGGCACAAGAGATGCTAGTGAAATTGACTGCTTCATTCATACACAAACTTAGCCTAGCAAAATTGTCATGAGAGTTTATAAAATTACAAAATCTACTCAACCACCTTCAAACGACAATGCTGAAAAAATAACAATGTCTTTTAAAAACCTTGCAAGTGGACAAGAAGAATTTGCATATCTGTGGTTCTGGAATTATTTTACTCCTTACTAGCCACAGTTTTAGATCAATCTTGAGAGTATCACAATTTATTCAATAGTTGTAAAGGGTGACAGAAAAAGCTCTGTTCTGCTGAGACCCATTTATCATGATCTCCTCATTCTCACCTTCTATAGTTTAATTAATTCATTAACATAGGATAAATAGTTGGTGGTAAGATAAAGAATTTATTTTGAAGACTACAATACCAGTACCAGGAATTGTGCCACATTTACATGTGTCGTGGAGAAAAGATGCTCTATAGACTCGAGTGGAAAAGCAATGCTACCTTACAGATTGTTTTACAATACAGCATATCAGCATCTGAAGAAATGCAGAATCCATTCTTGGGAACTATTAATACACAAATGTACAAATCAGCAAAGTGAGAAACTGTGGCTGCATTCTTTTCTATTCTCCCACCCCCTTCCCCTGTAGATCAAGTTCCCATGGAAAGAGCGTGCATCAGGCAGAGTTAATTACTTGCTCTCTGTTGTTTAGCAAATTTAAAAGTAAAATGCCTACAATTTCCCTTGAACAAGAAAGAGGCATGCATGAACACTTACATCCTGATGCTCTATGAGTTGCAAGCCAATGTAGATGCACAATTTCTAGCAAATCATTTGATTTGACTTAGTCTATCATTTCCTTCATTACCATGGAAGAAGTGTGGGTTACAGAAAGTTTGGGGTGAAATAAGGGATTCATAGAAGGCTGTCTTCTAGATTTTAGAGTTTGGGGATTAAAATATTCTCTCACACCAACAATGTGTCTCTTAGAAGGCTACCACTTGCTTGAGTGGCAACAAACTTTACAGCAAATCTTGAGGGCAATGTAAACTTTAATCCCCCCCCCCCCAAAAAAAAAAAAAAATATTGCTGGTTATTAAAGCCGTATTGGGAAATTAAAGGGCTTGGAGGGGAGAATCCCAAAAGTAAAGGTCACTATGCACAAATTTAATGGATTTATGTCACCCAAAGACACCACATAATTCGGAAATCCTGCATCTGATAAAATTGCAGAGTGGTCTGAATATTATGAGGTAGCCATGCAAGAAACAAATATTTTTAAAAAATAAAATGAAATTGCTATGGGTGTAAAATGAACAGACAAAAACTTTGATTATCCCCTCTGAATTGACCTTTGAAACTCCTTTTTATTTCACAATATTTTTGTTCTGTTTTTTAGAGGGTGGATTATAACTCATATGACTCATAGTTCGAATGTCATACAAAATTCTAAAACAGGAAGATAAATAATCAATAATCAGTGGAAAGTTTACAAATTTTTGGTATTAAAAAAATTGGAAAGTGGAATATGGCACTGACTTCTCCTGTCTCTTGGAAATCCTTTTACTGTATCCAAGATAGACATTTCTATTACCTATTTCCTTGGATCATGCATAAAACAAGGAGCAGCTTGTCTGTTAGTCCTTTGAACGTAAGAATGGGCATATTGGGTCAGGCCAATGGTCCATCTAGGACAGTATTATCTTCCAACAGTGACTGGTGCCAGATGGTTCAGAGGGCATGTACAGAAAAGTGATCCATTGCCTGTCATCCATTCCCAGCTTCTGGACGTTAGAAATTTAGGACACCCAGAGCATGAGGTTGCATCCCTGACCATCTTGGCTAGTAGCCATTGATGGACCTATCCTCCATGAATGTATCTAAATCTTTTTTGAACCCAATCATAGCCAGCCCCACCTATATAACATTCCCTGGCAATCAGATCCACAGGTTGAGTGTGTTGTGTAAAGAAATACTTCATTTTGTTCGTTTTAAACCTGCTGCCTATTAATTTCATTGGGTGATCCCTGGTTTGTGGGTTATGCAAACAGGTAAATATCATTTCCTTATTAATTGTCTGCACACTATACATCCTTATATGTACCTTTTCCAATTCTAATATATCTTTTTTTTTTTAGAAGGTGTGTGAAGAATTCATATTCAATTCAATATTCAAAGTATGGACATACCATAGATATATAGTGGCATTATGATATTAACTATTACCTATCATTTTTCCTAATGGTTCCTAACATTTGGTTAGCTTTTTTGACTACTGCTGCACATTGAATGGATAATAACATAACATAAGAACATAAGAATGGCCATACTGGGTGAAACCAAAGGTCCATCTAGCCCAGTATCCTGTCTTCCGACAGTGGCAAATGCCAGTTGCTTCAGAGGGAATGAACAGAGCAGTTAATCATCAAGTGATGTTTTTTGAGAATTACCGTGATGACTCAAAGATTTTTCTTGGAGGATAACAACTAATTTAGTTCCCATCCTTTTTTATGTATAGTTGAGATTATGTTTTCCAATGTGCATTATTTTGCATTTATCAGCATTGAATTTAATCTGCCATTTTGTTGTCTCATCACCCAGTTTTGTAGGATCCCTTTGTAACTCTTTGCAGTCTGCTCTGGACTTAATCATCTTGAGTAATTTTGTATTGTCTACACATTTTGTCACCTCACTGTTTATACTTTTCTCCAGATCCTTTAAGAACATGTTGAACAGCAATGGTCCCAGGACAGATCCCAAGGGAACAGTGTTGTTCACTTCTCTTCAGTCTGAAAATTTATCATTTATTCATAGCCTTTGTTTACTGTCTTTTAACCAGTTATTGATCCATGATAGGACCTTCTCTCTTATCACATGACACCTTACTTTGCTTAAAAGCGTTTGGTAAGGAACTTTGTCAAAGGGTTTTTGAAGTACACTATATCCACTGGATCATTCTTGTCCACATATTGGACAAGAATAGGTGAGACATGATTTCCCTTTACAAAAGCCTTGTTGGAGTTTCTTCAATAAATCATGTTGATCTATATCTGATAATTCTGTTCTTTATTATCATTTCAACCAACTTTGCCTGTTACTGAAGTCAGGCTTACCAGCCTGTAATTGCCTGGATCATCTCTGGTGACTTTTGTAAAAAAAAAATGGTGTCCCATTAGCTATTCTGCAGTCCTCTGGAGGCTGATTTAAGCAATAGGTTATGTACCACAGTTAGTAGTTCTGCAATTTCATATTTGAGTTCCTTCAGAACTCTTGGGTGAACATCATCTGCTCGTGGTGACTTATTACTGTTTAATTTATCAATTTGTTCCAAAAACTCCTGTACTGATACCTTAGTCTGGGACAGTTCCTCAGAATCATCACCTAAAAAGAATGGCTCAGGTGTGGGAATCTCCCTTACATCCTCTGCAGTGAAGACTGCTGAAAAAAATTCATTTAGCTTCTCCATAACGGTGTTGTGTGCCTTGAGTGCCCTTTAGCACCATGGTCATCCAGTGACAGCACTGATTGTTTGGCAAACTTTCTTCTTTTGATGTACTTAAAACATTTTTGCTGTGAGTTTTTTGTGTTTTTGCTAGTTTATTTTGGTGGGAGGGCAGGGGCTGCCTAATTATCCCTTTATACTTTACTTGCCAGAACTTATGCTTCTTTCTGTTTTCCTCACTAGGATTTGATTTCCATTTTTTAAAGGATGCTCTTTTGTCTCTAACAACTTATTTTACTCTCTTGGTTTGCCATACTGGAATGGTTCTTCTTACTATGGTGGGTTTTTTTTTTGTTTGGTTGTTTTTTTTAATTGGGGTATACATATATTTTGAGCCTCTATTATGGTGTTTTTAAAAAAGTTTCCATGCAGCTTCCAGGCATTTCACTCTTGTGACTGTACAGTTTAATTTGCTTCATCATTTTTGTGCAATTCCTCTTTCTAAAGCTAAATGCTGCTGTGGTAGGCTTCTTTGATATTTTCCCTCCCACAAGGATGTTAAAGTTCTTACTCTGGTACACCTTCCAGTGACTTTAAGGATCCCGGCATCAGTTTGTGTTCATGTGTTTCAGTGTCCTTGATAGTCTTTCACTAATACTCAGGACAAAAATTCAAGTAAGTAACAAAATTAACAAGATATACATGCCTCATTAAGAAACTGTGATCTATGATTTCCACCATGATCTTCCTTTCACCTCTTTGTCTGCTTATGAGCATCCCTAAATGTGTCATGATGAATCTAAGGATATGTCTACAATTCAATCATGTGGTGTGACTGCAGATCAAATAGACATACCTGAGCCAGCTATAATCTACCAAGCTCAGGTACCGGAACAGTGAAGCCATGGAGGCTCATGCTTCATTGCAGGCTAGTTGCTTATATAATTACTCAGGGTCTGGGTTGGCTTGAAAAGCCCACCCTGAAGTGCACATTGCTGCAGCTTCATTTCTCCAGTACCTGAACTAGCTAGATTAAATCTAGGTCAGGTATGTCTACTTAAGCTACAATCATAAACCATGATTGTAGTATAGACAGACTGTATGCTGTATTTTCTTTAGGGAAGAACAGACTGTTTGTTTATGATGTGCCAAGCACATTTAAAGGAGCACTTGAAAAAAAATACCAGTCCATCAAATATCTGTGAATAAGAACAGACTAGCTCAGTCCCTGAACACTCTGACACCATCTGAAACAGGATTCCTTCAGTCTCACAAGATTTCCAAGAGCTTAGCTATATTATCAGGCCTCTTTGCCTCCTTTGATCTATGAAACATTTTCAACTGAATGACTCTCAGTTCAGTGATAGGAACTGTTACAGAAGCTCAGAATCCTCCTTCTCCTGCAGGTATAAGTGCCACCTTTGGCACTCTCCCAGGGAAGTAAGCTTCTGAGCTGAGGTCTCGCAGTCAAATCTCCTACACAGTATCATGAAACACTTGTGCTGTACCACTAAGATAACTTGAAACACAGGTTTAGGCTGCAGTACTTCACAAATAATGGGATACATTTTGGTTTTCTATGGCATGTTTTATATTCTTGATATCAAAATTGCTTTACAGACAGGGCAATGTGAATAGCTAAGGTAGATATCCAAACCAAAATGAAAATGGGTTTCTGGCTCAACTCAGACATGTAAATATAAGCCTAAAGGCACGTCTATATTACGAAATGAGGTTGAATTTATAGAAATCAATTTTTGGAAGAGATTTTATACAGTTAACTGTGTGTGTCCCTGCTAAGCATGTTAAGTTGAGCATGGAGTGGGTCCACAGTACCGTGGCTATCATGGACTCTTGGAGTGGTACACTGTGGGTAGCTATCCCACAGTCCCCACAGTCTCCGCTGTCCACCAGCATTCAGTTTGTTTGAACAGAGTTCTGCCTGCACAGATTTTTCTCCATACTGCAATCAGATTCCGTACCTCCTGTTCATGCTGGAGCTCTTTTGCAATTCTGGGACTGTAGGAAATGAAATTCAAAAGTTCAAAAATTCACAAATTCACTGGTTGAAACTGGTTGAAAACGCTGAGGAAAAGGAAATAGGGGAATGTCCTGTTAGTTAAGTTTAGGCTCTAAAGAGCATGTTATGATTTTGTTTGAGATGTAACCATTTGTTTTCAAAATTATCACATTCTATCATTTAAATTTCTGTTCTTTGAAAATAAACTCAGTCTTGTTTTCACTATATGCATATCTAAGTGCTGTGTATTAAGTAAAAAGGTAATCGAGTTGAATCTTACAAGCTGATGTGTACTATTTCTTTGGGAATAATACACATCTGTGAGCATCACTGGAACAGGGACCGAGTGCTCCAAAGACATACTTGGAGGTTGGTGGAAAGCAGTGCTTGTGTTGACAGTGTCTGGTGATTTCAGGGAGTTGATCCACAGCAGGCACAGACATGTTAATAGTAGGAGGTGGGGAGGTGCCTCACAACCCTGGGAAGTGCCACAGATACCAAATCAAATGTCTTGCTTATGTCTAAGTATATTACATCAACACTATTACCTTTATCAACCAAACATGAAAAAGAGATATCAAATTAGTCTGATCAATAATGAAATTATCTTTAACATTCCTCAGTGCAAAGAATTGGTCTCACCAGGGTAGATTTGAGGCACATTGACTGGCCCAGAATAGAAAAACATGCATTATCTATTTTTCAGATATTAGATACCATGTACTAGGAACTCATATAAGAAACAATAGAAAGAAAACTCTTTCTGTGGCTAAACAAAGGACTTCAGTCTCCAGAACTCTCAGTGTAGCACCATATTCAGTTCAGAAAAAATAAATAATCTGTGCTTACTGGCCTCTTAAGTCACAGCTGCTACTGCATTGCTTTTCTGCATTAGATGTGTTTTATTATCTGCATTTTTCTGGTTTGGACTAATTTGGTAATGCTGCACAAATAGCTTTTTACATACAATTTCCATTTCAGCTTTGACCAAAGCCATGACATGCAGAAGAATATGAGAAATCAAACTAACTTTTTGAAATGAAAAAAATAAAAAGTGGGTTTTGCATGACAGGTCAAGCAAACAGTAGAGTTAGTTCTTGCTTTATCCAAATAGATTTGCCCAGAAGAGTTTTTGTATTGAACAGATTGAAGTGTCAGTGGGCAGAACTAATAAGCAACAGAGTGACTGAAAAGTAAAAACTCACTCCATTAGAAACAGGCCTTTGATTCCAGTGGTTTCAGAATCCTAGCAAGTCAATTTTAGCACTTCCATATTAAGGTACCACCTCTCATGGTAGCTAAAAGACTGCAAGTTATGCAAAGCAAATGTTAGAACAAATTTGTTTATATTGCTTTGTAGTTTAGAATCCAAGTAAAGAGTAAGAAAATTAAAACCTACTATCTAAACATGTGCCTGTGGGAGATTAACAAACTTGCTCATGAATCAGGGTTGGATGATCAATTCTTTATTATTGAGCATATCAGTAAATCTACTTTAGTACTGCTAGCCAGGGGAAAAAAAACACTACAACCTACAAGTATAAGCTAATTATCCAGCCATGCAGGAATAAAGGCAAGATGCAATACATGTGGTTTAATGAAGCTTTGTCTTTATTCAGTTAACATATCTAGGAATACCTGGGAATAAATTGTACAGTTTAGGTCATCATTCATTCCTTAATTATTTCTACCTATTAGGGAGGCTGCCATCAGTCTTTTTCCTTCCCAGAACTGGTCCTAGCCAGCCTGTTTCTGTAAACTCACCGGCCTCCCCTCATATGAGGGTTAAGGGGAATTGGAAAAGGTGGGGTGAGTGTCTCCCCATTATTCCAGATATTAAGAGACACAACTCTGCTTTCTCCAGTTTCCTTAGGGGATGCCTCTTCCTAAATTCACTTCCAACTTCTGTTCATCAGGGAACTGTAACAAGTATATGCAGTTGTCACTTGCCACAAAGAAGTGCCAACAATTCGTTTGGCTACATTCCCACGCAATCCCCATCTAGGGTCCCAGATGTTCCCATCATAACATCTGTCAAAATATATCCACTCCTCAGATGGAGAGATCTATCCCATCATCCCCAGAGAACTCAGATACTGATTATGATTTATTTATTTATTTTTAATTGATTTTGTGTGTGTGTGTGGAGGTGGGGGGATAATTATGTATCTTTCCCCTTTCCGTATACTTCATGCATCTTCTGGCCTTCTCATGCCATGGAGGATTGATAGTTCTTCTGAATACCTTCCACTACAGCATTTCAGACCAGTTTACGGTCACCCCAGGGAAAGGTCCTGGATCTAAACATATCTATATTCCAATGATTAAGTCAACCCACTAACAAAATCCAAACCATTCTTTTATCTAGGTGTACAAAAAGTGTCAGAAGTCTATCGGCTGGTCTCAGAGCATGTCTCTCCTATTATGCCAACTCAGATTTGCCTCACCATGAAAGCCTTGCTCTGAACCTCCAAGGGAACTGGAGAGCCTAACACTGACTCATGACCTTTTCTTCTTGTGTAGCAACCCTTTATCCATGTTGACTCTGTGCAGCATCGCCGTTGAGGCTCCCCAGTGAACCTGTGGGTCAAAAGCATAATATTATGTCCACATACCCAGTCAGCAACTCCTGTGCCCATTCACATGGTTCTGAAGGAGGGGATAAACATGAAGAGTTTAACATATAAATCACTGAATTCTCCTACTTAATGGGGAACTCCAGCCCTATATATATTTGAATACCACTCTTGATATGTTGGGCTTGCATTCCAAGCCATGCTATGGATGTAACCAATGCAGTCTTGAATGAATTCACCAGAGGAACCTCAGCAATATGCATTCTTTGACATTGCCATGAACTAAAATTACTTTCTCCAAGGTAATTTTCTTCCCTGTGAATAACGAGTGGCATCTACACTAATCAAGTCCATACTGTGTTGGCTGGGCAAATCCCAGCCTCTCCTTACTCTTGTAATACTGTGATTTTTCTTGCTGTCTTTAGTTGCACTGTTGACCCTCACAATCAGGGTGAGAGGTCTCTCACTCACCACTTCAGATGCATAAATTCCAAAGCCCAGTCTAAATCCTTCCTTACTGAAGCCCTTATTAACTCTGATAGAGACCACCTCTGCAACGAACGCTAGCTTCCCCACACTCTTGGAGCATTATGACCAAACTTGCTATCCCTTAATTATTTTTTGGCATTCAGAGTTAGGGTGTCAGTTCTTTCCTGCAGATCTCCAAATTCCAAAGCCCTATATAAATCCTTCCTTGCCAAACTCCTTATTTTCTCTAAAATAAAAGTATAGTAAATTCCTCAGCATCCCCAATAAATATCTGAATGCTCAAGGTGATATTTGCTTTACATTAAGATAAAATTAGTCAATAAAGAACCAGGCTTCTCAAGGCCTTTTTGTACCCTACTGGGCTCTGCATTGGTTCCCTACACCAACTGTCAAATTCCACAAACCCCAAACTCTGAGTAACTTGAAGAATTGTCCATTACCAATGTGTATTCCTGCATGAATTACCTCTCTCATCCCTCGCCTCATTCTTGCAGATAGTCACTGCCACTAAGCCAGAAAAGAGCTCCCACAGGAGTTTGCTCACACCCCTTCCCAGCACCAATAAGAAACACAACTTTTAGGTTCAATCTTCCCTTTAAGGAAACCCTGTTGCATTGACTAAAGTGTTGTCCAACGTCCAATAAAAACTCCAACTTTTAATTTTTCCTCTGTAAATTGAGTCTGGCCATTATAGAGGTGGTAACCAACTGTAAAGAATAAAACATCCCCAGGGCACCTCCTAGAGTGTGTAATTGAAGATGAACAAGCTTGTAATTCTTCCAAATTAATCTTCTTGGACGTCATCCTAGCCAACTGCCACAATCTTGCCAGAGTATTACAATGACTAGAGATTACTGCATGTCTCTGACTTGGCTCCTGGCTCCCCATTCACTTCTGTGTGGAATGAGCAAGCCTCTGGGGATCAAAGATAATGGGAAGGGGCATCTCTTTTGTTTGCTGGCTGTACTCCAAAGATACCAGCAATCATTCAATGAATTCAATGGCTTGTATTTTCTCTTGACTCTACCCTTGTTGAAAATAAGAGTGTATCTAGGTGGCTTATCACATGCAAAGCTGGTCTTAACCAAAGCTGTGACACTTGGGCCTCAGTTACTCACAGTCAGGCGGCAAAAATATATATGTTCCCCCATCTTCCTGTTATGGCATCTGGGGGTCAGTCTCTGGGCTCTGTGTGTACAAGGAGACCAACTCTCTGTTTTAAGAACAGCTTTTCTCTCTCTACCAATCTTTGTGTGCTGCCAGTCAGGTTCCTTTGGCTGAGCTGTCCCCCAATATCCATAGCCACCATCTGCAAAGGGTCCTTTATTATAGGCCACAGCCTCATGATTTCTCCACAAGTATCATAGACTCCATATCTCAATTTTGGCTGGTTTCTGAGATGCAGTAATATAGGGCTAACCCAGTTTTCCCAATTTCCTCTAGAGTGTTGGCCACAACCACATTAGGCTGGGCCTCAGTTTCCCCAATTTTGGTCCTCAATTTCTGCTGGAATCTTGACTACAATTACCCAGAGCAGTATCTCAGTTTCTTAGCTGCAGCTATCTTGAGCCATGTCTCTGTTTCCCAAATGTTTGTTTCCCAGCATTGGCCTTGTTCTTAGCCAAAGCCACTTACTCTTTGCCACAGTTTTCCTTATTCCTATTGGATGTGCTGATGCTCACTATACTATCTGCATCCTTATCCCTTCTGCCTGCAGGAGGATAATGGGGTTTCTTGCCTGCTCTTCAGTGTCTGGACTCTAGGAGCTGAAGAATTCCAGGTCAGAAATTCCAAACTCTACCCTACTCTCCTTCCTGCTTCTCACAGCTTTATGATTGTGGAGAAAGCACAGACACACCCTTTTCCCAGATACCACATTCACAATTCTGTGATGGGAGGAGCTCAGTCAATGTGGCCCACTTATCCAGGTGGTTCCTTAATGGCTGCCACAGTGGACTGTCCCACACTCTGTCAGACCTCTCTCATTCTGCAGTGTGCGGGACACTGCTCCCCAACAAGCTCCTCCCACACTTCTGTGTGGTATGGGAAGCCTAGACAGCACCTCCCCACCACCCCGGAGGAATCCACTCACTACTTTGTGTTAGTGGGAGCCCAACCATTCACCTTGCCTTTGCCAAGAACAACTAGCCCTTTGTCTTCTGTCTCCTGATACTCCTGTTGCAGCTGCAGTGGACTGCCTCTGCACTTCTCTTAACCCATGCACATGTTCCTTTGGCTGCCCTCCCACGCGACACATGCTCTTGCATGTGGAATTGGGGGAGGGTGGCAAGGTATCAACTCCCAAGGTTCTAAGGGGTCCAAACCCCCCCCCCCCCCTTCCCCAGCATTAAAGGAGTGAACCTCTACTGAGGAGAAAACAACCACATTTCTCTGGATCCTGCTGTCTGGGGAGAGAGTCACTGCATTCAGCTGTGGTGAGTGCAGTCTGTCAAAAAAACATTTATCACATCATGTTAAGGTAAATTGGTTTTGATTCAAAGCTGATGATTTCTGAATTCAAGCACTCAGGCCAGAATATGAATGCTTAAATGGTTTTTGTTCCTTCTTTTGTTTGAAAATTGGGTGTATAATCTGGTGCTAATAAAGGGCCATTTGCTAATTTCATTTAGCCTTACAGTTCAATGGGCAGCCCTAATGTTTTGTTTTGCTCTTTGTTTCTGTTCACATGAATGCATGTATGGCCCTCACAGGTGTGTTTTTAATATAATCAGTATTATGAAGCCTTCAGATCAAAGAGGCTTAGATAAAGCCACAGACTTAACAGCTACCTAATCAAGCAAAGGCAGATGCTCAGAAAAGTGCATGTCATCCTTTGTGTAAAAAACTAAATAACCAGAAATGAAATTTCCTTTCTTCACTTGCTTGTTTCCAGACTGGTAATCTTTACAGCAGCACAGAATGAGGATTTGTGGTAGGCCCCAGAGAGCCAAATTAAACAATGCCTGCTGCATCAGGGCCCAGCTTATTCTTGCCTGGTTTGTTTCTTCCCACTGAATATTATCCTTCAATCAAAGGAAAGCAGTGCCAGCCTAGCAAGCCTTGACAATTAGTGATCTGAAATATAGAAGGAATTCTTGATAAATAAAGAAGAAATTGAAGATATTTAATCAAACAAGCTAAGAAGAAAGTGTGCTCAGAATCTTAATTAGCATTGTCTGCAGTCTTTAGTCATTCTAATGAAGGATATGTGTCTTGACAGACAGGCTTTTAAAATGAATGGAGATAAATAATGAAGACACTGATAGCCTATCAATACGAGAGAAGTAACATAGATTTAGTCTGATACCATTCATTTATAAAAAAAATATCCCAAGTAAGTTGCCAGAACATATATTTGTTTCAAGTCTTTGTGGCAGGAAGTTTTGACAAGTGGTAGCAAAAGGACTAAGGGAAGAAAAGGTGTCAAAACAAAGATAACTGTAGATTTAATGTGGTGTATGCTTAATCTACAGCATCTGGTCTTGCCACTCAGCACACTCTTTTCAGTTAAACATCAAAAAGCTGTTCTTTCCCTCACTGTCTTGAGTTTAGTTCAGATCTTAATTTACAATAATGTTTTTGTGTTTTCAATTTATTAACAAAAGATCTGCAAAGATCAAGAGAATGCACCAGGGCCCCAATTCTATTATACCAGTGACCCTGCAATTCCCCTGACACGTGTATTTGCATATCCTAATAGGCCCCATATGATCACAGATAGATCAACAGTCCTTTCATCATATCATTGATTGTGGGCCTATTCTAACTTACCCTGTCATGTAAAATATTCTGCGTATTTAGAGATAAAGCTTTGCAATGTAAATGTATTGCAGTCTAGTTGTAGATACACTTAAATAAAATCAATGGATTGCTATGCATTTACTTGTTACATGTGCCTTGTTACTATGATTTAGATTCTACTTTATAAGAAAATTGAATATTCCTAATGCATCCTAGCAGAGAAAGGCATGCACTTACATACCATTTCTTCCATAATGCATTAGCAGTGTTTTTTTTCCATATGTAGATTACTGAATTATTTCTGCTACATAGGGAAAAAGCACGATGTCTTCTCTGAAATGGGCTGATGTGTAAATAGTCAAGGGAAGTTTACTTACTGTGCATCTTAGAAAATTTGAAATATCCACATAGTGAATGAAATATTGCATACTTCAAACCAAAGCCTGCTTAATAATAATTAAATAGCCATTTAATTATTCTCTAAATGAATACGAATGGCTTCTTGTTAACTACTTTTTCAGTAATGGCAAGTTTAATTAAACCATTTACAGGATATAAATAACAATGTAACTATGTGAACAAAAGGAAAAATAGGGATGCTGTCGTAGCAGTGTATACACTGCAAATGTTATATAAGGATGATCTCAAATGAACAGTGAAAATAGAAAAAAATAGCTACAGTGTTTTGGATCATTACTTCTATTCCTCTGCAGATGATTTCTCCTTTTTTCAATTAATGTAATGCTTATGTAAAGGAGTCTGAACTTTATTTATCCACAGAAACAGTACAGGCAGTGGCAGTATAGGTGTGTGTCTACAAAGAGTCAGAACACATCTCAGTTCTGTCCTAGTAGCAACTCACCTTTATACTTAGTAATAGTTTGCTATTCATCCCAGAACCAAAAAGTACTTTGCAAACATTAATTATATTTACAACAGCTATTTCCTGCTTAACAGAGAGGTAAACCAAGGTACAGAGGCATTAAGTGACTTAATGGAAGGGAGACTTGATATCCTCTGGCTTACTGAGGATCACAGTGATCTCCAGGGTTCACAAAAAGGGGTCATTTAAGGCATCTATTGAAAGCATATGTCATAATGGTCAACATAATTATTGTGAAATGTATGTGCAGATAATGTGTAAGGAGTTATGTACGATAGTGAAAATTACATTCATAAGGCCATGGCAGTTAAAGGCAGGTCATTCAGAGGTAGAACAGTTTCCTTTAGACAGAAGTGGGAGGCATTTCGGTCCCTCTCTGTATTGTGTATCATATAGTGGAAGCCTATTTGCACATTGAGTCAAATGTTAATTATTAGATTTTGAGTGCAGCAGGAAAAACAAAAACAGGAGGGTTTATCTGTTCACAAGTAGAGACAATCAACTCTTGGGGATACAAATGGGGTTATGGAGGTACATGAGATATCCCTCAGTCTGGGAAGACAAGCTGCTAGAGGGCTTGATCTCATGAAAAGAGAATTTGTTCTATCCTGAATTAAAATACTGAGTAAAAGAAGTGAGGGTAAGTATCCTGTAGCGGACATGGAAATGTCTCGAAAGTAAAGTTTCTCATTTTCATAAGATGGGAAAACCATACTCTGCCTACCTTTATTTTCAATTTTAACTACTGAGTAAATAACATTGCTTCATAGTAATATTAATTATTAGCTACATTATTCAATTTCATGACAATGTTTTGTGCAATATTTATTGCAAACATAACACCTCAGCTTTTTCGTAGAACAGCATTTTTTTTCTCATTGTTGGAAAAGTCCAGAGAAAGGAGTACTATAAAAAGCGTAATGTCCACACAATATATGCTGTTTGTTCCTTTGTGTATAAACTGGCTTTTCAGTTGAAGTCAATAAAACCAAACTACTGCAGCAGTGTAATACACAAACTTTAGCATGAAGATGTCAGAAGCAGGTCTCTGATTTCCTGCACCATCTCTGAGTTGTAAAATTCAGCCACTCAAGCTTTAGCACAAGTCTCTGATTTGTAAAAGTGGATTACATTTCTTAAAGCATTTGGCCCCTGGAGGAGGTAGAAATGACTGGAAGAACATGAGGTACATCCTTTTCACATTTATGCAAGGCATTGGCAGGACACCAGTAGGAGTTTGCATAAGTATTTCAGTACACCACTACTAATGTTTATAGCTCTGGACGTTATTACAGAGAAAGTAATAAAACAGCAAATGAAATGCAAACATAAGCACGGAATTAGTCTGATGACCATTTATATAACTTCTGGTATGCACATATAACACCAGGAGTTATTATCTTCCCTTGTGAATGTACAATGAATAAACAATCAGTTACAGGTACTGAAGATTGAATTAATGGGTTGCTGAGAATTTCCTGCCATCTTGTGCAGATGAAGAATGCATTGCATATGATTAATATATTCACTAAATTTGAGGAAACAGGAACATAGGAACTGCCATATGTGATCAGACAATGGGTCATTTAGTGCAGTATTTCTAACAATAGCCACTACCTGATTGTTCAGAAGAAGAAATAAGAAACTCTACAGTGAACAATTAAGGAATAATTTAACCACAGGAAAAGTGTTTTCTTAATTCACCTAAATAATTGGTTGGTTTATGCCATTGTTAAGAAAATGATTGTTAGGAAAATGTAACTTAGAATGTTGTAGTATGATTTTAAAATAACCTTAGATTTATAATCTCACTCCCTGTATATGTACTATTGACCCCTAGTTTAACATGCATTTTAAACTTGCATTCACCCTGCCACAGATGTGCAGGCATCATAGTGTCTAAGTACCCCTAAGTGTTTTGAACCTCCTGTTTACCAGACATGTAAATGAAATAGATTAAGAACAACAATGGATGTAATAGCCATTAAGTGTTCCCACCTGTGTAAGTGGATTGAAAGTCCCCCTCTCTTATCAACACAGGGGTATAAAATATCTACACACATGTATTGAGTTGAGCCAGTTGTTTGGGTGATAACCCCTTCTGACTCCTTATTGCTTGCAATAAATCTTGTTTTTCCAGAAGTCTACTGAGTTATGCCTGTCCTTTGAGGTATATTGGACTGAACTCCAAAGGAAATAAGCAGTTTTTGCAACAATTCTGGCGACCACGAAGGGACAGCCTTTGGACGACTTCGGGATCACCGCAGACCGACCAGAGGAAGGATAGTGCGCACCGGGCAGTTTTTGCCCGTCCTAACTCTAACCCGACCTGCGGTGATACCCGGAACATTAAAACGTGAGTCCCTACAAATCAGGCAAGACCAGAGGCTTCTGGAGTTTGGTAGGCGCCTGGGAAACAGAGCGGTGTAAGTATCTCCATTACTCTCATTGTTAATTTGTTTGGTGATTTTAGTACTTTTGTATTAATTCGCCGTTTGTAGATTCCTTGTGAATCATTTGGTATAGCAATGGGATCGGGTCGCTCCCGAATGGAAGATTCCGCCTTTCCCTTGGGTTGTATGTTACGTAACTTTGGTAAATTTAAGAGTAATCATGGTATTAAGATGACTAAAGATGAGTTGATTATGTTTTGTCAGTTGGAATGGACCACGTTCGGTCTTGGTTGGCCCGATTCAGGGTCCTTTGATGTAGACCTCACAACTAAGGTTTATAAAACAGTGGTTACAAATCAACACTGGGACCAGTTCCCCTATATTGATTGTTGGCTAACAGTATGTCAGGATCGGCCCCCCTGGCTTATTAAATGTGCCTCTAAATTATGTAAACAAATGCGCCTAGGGGTTCCCAAGCCTCGTCCGACTATTCTCTGCGAGCCTGCAGAGGATGATTGTCTCGAGACTGTAATGCCATCAGCCCCCCCCTTATAGGCCATCCACCCCCATTCCCTCAGGAAGTGGTCCAACTGGCCCTTCTCCGTCTGTTACTAGCCCTGTTCAACTGGCTAGTCCCCTGACTCCAGAGGACAGTCCCACCCAAGGGGGAGCAAATGGAATCAGTAACATAATTGCTGAATTTGACCCCCTTTCCCCAAGCCGTCACACGGGACCTGCCTCAAATACCCGAAGTCATGATTTAATAAACCGAGCCTGCCCCATGCGAGAAGTAATGTCCCCCACTGGCCGAACATCTTTCCTCTATGCCCCCTTTACTACCACGGACTTATTTAATTGGAAAAGCCAAAACCCCTCTTACAGGGAAAATCCCATGGTACAGATAAGGGTGGGTGGCAAGGAATAGAAAGCTCTAGTGGATACCGGGGCTACGTATTCTATGATCCCTGCAAAACCCCATTCTGCTGAAGAAAGCGGAAAACATGTAATAATAGAAGGAATTGAGGGAAAACAGAGTAAACTGCCTGTATATAAGCCCTTGCTTACAAAAATCGGGGACAATATGCTAGAGCATGCCTTTATTGTTTCACCTACATGCCCCATTGCTCTGTTAGGACGAGATATCCTAATCAAACTACAAGTTGAAATCTTTTTCCAAGAGCAGATTGTAGTACACCTACCAGGAAAACAGGGTTCAAACTATCAAATGGCCCTCTTTAACAAGGAGTCAACTACCTGCACAGGGAACATTGAAGACTTAGAAGGAATAAACCCTGATGTATGGGCAGATGGAAACCATCCAAGGGCGACATCTGTACCCCCTGTGAAAATACCACTAAAAGAAAAAGAAAGCCCTGTCTGTGTAAAACAGTACCCTTTGTCAAAAGCAGCTCGTCTGGGCTTAAAGCCCCTCATTGAAAAATTCAAGCAGTGGGGCTGGCTAGTGGAGGGGTCATCCCCTTTCAATACCCCCATATTGGGAGTGCCTAAACCAGATGGTACCTATAGATTGGTGCATGACTTAAGAGCAATAAATAAAAAGGTTATTGTAGACCACCCTATGGTCCCGAACCCTCACACCATTCTAACACAGATTCTGCCTGCAGCAGCTGTTTTTACAGTGTTGGATTTAAAGGATGCTTTCTTCTCAATACCATTAGAAAAGGAAAGCTGGAAATTGTTTGCTTTTGAATGGGAGGACCCAGAAACTCACTATAAGACTCAGTTAATGTGGACTGTTTTACCTCAAGGTTCTGTGTCATCCCCCCCTCTTTTTGGAACAGCATTGCAGAAAGATTTAGAAAACTGGAAAAGCCAGCATTCAGAGATTGCCTTGCTCCAGTATGTTGATGACTTGTTAATTGCCAGTCCTGATCTGCAAGTGGGGAAAAGAGCAACCGAGTCTCTGCTAAATATTCTAGGGGAGAAAGGGTATAAAGTTTCACGAGAAAAAGCCCAGATATGCCAACTGAAGGTTACCTTCCTGGGATATGAAATTGAGAAAGGGGTATAAGCTCTCAGCAAAGAGAGAATCAGGGCAATTCAAGATATGCCTGCCCCAACCAACCCTAGAGAACTACGAGCCTTCTTAGGTCTGACTGGATTCTGCAGACTATGGATCCCAGACTATGGTAACAAGGCTAAACTTTTATATGAATCTCTCACTAAGGAAGGCCTCACAAATTGGAAATGGACTAGTGAGCATCAGCATGCTTTTGAACTGTTAAAAGCAGCCTTAATGCAGCCTCCGGCTCTCATGATTCCTAATGAGCATAAGCCCTATAGACTCTACGTACATGAGAATAAGGGCATTGCTTCGGGAGTTCTAACTCAGCCGGTAGGCCCAACCTGGAAACCTGTGGGCTATTACTCAAAGGTACTGGACCCGGTAGCCAAGGGGTGGCCGGCTTGCCTGTGAGCTGTAGCAGCAACTGCAACCATAGTGACAGAAGCCCAAAAGATAGCAATGGGAGCAGATATGAACATACACACCCCACATGGGGTCCCCCAGATTCTTGGAATAGAAGGTGGGAAATTCTTAAGCCCTTCTCGACAATCCAGATATTAAATCTTCCTATTGTCTAACCAAGGGCTTACATTTAAACATGCTACAGCTTTAAATCCAGCTACCCTTCTCCCTCAGCCAGGACCACTTAACCATGATTGTTTAGAAGCACTTACAGAGATGGTGTTAATTCGACCAGACCTGCAGGACGATTCTCTGGAAAACCCAGACGAGGAATTTTTCGTGGACGGATCTAGCAGTATGGTACAAGGCACCAGACAGACGGGCTGCGCTGTTGTGACCCTGACTGAAATACTGTGGAAGGAGAAGCTCCCCGCCAGCTGGTCAGCGCAAGCAGAACTCACTGCATTGACACGAGCCCTCTGGCTGGGGACAGACAAGAGGTCTGTATTGTCTTCTCTCCACAGATTCGCTGCACCCTTCCAGAATCTGCCCCTGGACACTCCTATCCACAACTTCCAGCCAGGAGATCAGGTGTTGGTACAGAAGTGGAAAAAGGACCCTTTGTCTGAGAGGTGGGACGGACCTTATCAAGTTTTACTCACAACACACACGGCTGTAAAACTTGAGAACAGTGACAAATGGACACATTGTTCACGTATTAAAAAGTACACCCCGCCTCTCCTCCGGAATCCTGAGACTCCACCTAAGGACGACTGGACTGTTACTCGCCTGGATCCTCTGCGACTCCGACTTAACCGTGTTCAGTAACATGTTTGTGTTCCACATTTTAATTGGATATGTCTTTGTATGTATGTATAATTTAACCCCTAGAGGTTTCCAAGCATACGAAAACACTTGGGTATCATTGGCAAGGTTAGCCTTGAATTCATCTATCTTTTGCCTGCCAAATACATATGCTGTAGGTAAAATTATGGAAACATGTTTTCTTGGCATTAGTACAACCCCTTCCACATTGAAAAATTACACACACTTAAAAAATTTTGCCAAAACGATGACGTATGATTATTTGTATGAAATGGGCCAAATATGTTTTCATTTTTGGTTGCAAATGTAACACCAGCTGCCCAGTGTGTCACTTTTGAAGGTGCCACTCAGTATACTCATGATCTCACAAACAAAGAGTTGGTCTGTAATCAGACCTCTACTCAGTCATTTGCTTATGGACCTTATGCTTATGCTTCTCCTCCATGGCTGGTTTTTTTTCCTTTGTGGGCGCACCGCTTATTCATATGTACCAGCTAACAGCTCGGGTGGGCCCTGCACAGTAGGGAGAGTGGCACCCCTTATTGTCCCTGTTCCCCAACATAACACCAAAAGATATAGACAGGGAAACATACCATTGGACCCCTCCTGTAAGTCAGACATTACACTATTCTCAGACAGGGACACAACTGTTCTGAGTTTACTGGCCTTTGTTGTTTTAATATTACTGATAAGAAAACTTCCATTGAAAAGGATTTATACAACTTAAAGGAACTAGTGCATGGGATAAAGCAAACTCAAGGTTTTGATTTTTGGTCATGGTTGCCTAATGTTGATGACTGGATAAAAACCTCTCATAAAGGGAGGAATCTATTTTGTATTTATAGTATTAGTTATAGGATTGTGTTTTTGTTGTGTTATCAATTGTATTCCATTGTTATGTCAACAAACGCCACCCAGGAGAGCTAAGCTAGCTCTGCTCCCCGATAGAATGTAGAAGAAATCATCTTTAAAGAGGAAGGAGTTGTTAAGAAAATGATTGTTAGGAAAATGTAACTTAGAATGTTGTAGTATGATTTTAAAATAACCTTAGATTTATAATCTCACTCCCTGTATATGTACTATTGACCCCTAGTTTAACATGCATTTTAAACTTGTATTCACCCTGCCACAGATGTGCAGGCATCATAGTGTCTAAGTACCCCTAAGTGTTTTGAACCTCCTGTTTACCAGACATGTAAATGAAATAGATTAAGACCAACAATGGATGTAATAGCCATTAAGTGTTCCCACCTGTGTAAGTGGATTGAAAGTCCCCCTCTCTTATCAACACAGGGGTATAAAATATCTACACACATGTATTGAGTTGAGCCAGTTGTTTGGGTGATAACCCCTTCTGACTCCTTATTGCTTGCAATAAATCTTGTTTTTCCAGAAGTCTACTGAGTTATGCCTGTCCTTTGAGGTATATTGGACTGAACTCCAAAGGAAATAAGCAGTTTTTGCAACACCATGAAACATAAGGGTTTATATCATCTATAAGTATATCAAATATGAATGTGCCTAAAATTCTCTTAATATATAATGAGAACATCCATATATTCTTTTTTTCTGCCTAATTGAACCAAAGATATTCTTATTATCACTATCAATGCCTAACCTTAATCCTCTTTTTAGACCTATTAAACTCTTTCCTCAATGTTATCATATGGTGATGAGCTCAACAAGCTAATTAACTTTACAAGTATTTATTGTTACCAATTTAAAAGTTGTGGCCATTTTATTTACTGTCCTCTTATCCTGGTACTATGAGAAAGGTTGGGTGCTCTATATACCCTAACTCCTCTATACCTAATAAACTATATAGAAATTGGATTAGGCACTTTAAGCTTCATTGTGTCTTTATTTTATTGACCATCACTTTGTAAAATTAAGAGAGACATGAGGGGTTGGATAAATTTTTATCTGTTTAAAGCAAAGACAGACAATAAAGCAACCACACCTGTCTATCCAATTTCTTCCCTTCTTTTATATTTTATTGTTACAAATTATGAAACATTACATATTACAGTTAACCTCAAAAAGTGCAAGATGCTCTACAGATATAAAGGATTATAGTATCTATGTCCCAAAGAGGTTATATTTGTGGGGCAGGGGGAAGCAAAGGACAGATAAAAGTGATAAAATATACTTAGGTGAAGCTATACCACCCTCCACTGAAGTGTTATAATATGTCTTCTGCATGAATTAGGCAGGACTTACTAATTCAAAAAGAAGAGAATCTCTTCCTCCACTAACTTCTCAGACTAGCCAGACCTGATCTTTTCAGGGTACCACCTTTTATAAGCATCAACCTGTTCTCTTTCCTCTGTAGAAAGTGCTAACTCCTGTTGCCAACTCCAGTCCTTTGCTGATGGCACAACAAGAACACTGAATGCATAGGTTCAGTGTGTCTTCTTAGAACAAAGTAAAAAAAAAGAGGGAAATAGGTAGGATGCCCCAACTGAACTAAAATTCTAAGAGATTTTTGTTTACTTAGACCCAATTTGGTCTATAATTTATCATGATTATCACTATATACACAAGGAGTGAAGATGAAGAAAAGTCTCTGATTTCTCCCTATTGTGCTCTGAAGGGAGTGGAAGGAAGTGGGGCTCAGTGGGGCTGAGGTGAAGTGAAGATATGGTCTTCTAGAGGCTGAATGTAGCTGCCGGGGCCTATCTCGATGCAGAGAATAAAGAAAAGTTCTGGAAGCAATCTCAAAAGTAAGGAAAAGGGGATGTTATGCAAGATAGGTCTTCTTGTGTGTCATAAGTATGTATGCTTCCCTCTATTCTCACTTTATTGAAACTGGAAGACCCAATAGATAGTTGAACTATTATTTCACTGTGCAGTTGTGATTTGATAAGAAAGCAAACACAAGCCTGTACCAGCTGTACAATACAGATCTGTGCTGTTTAAGTGCTCCTTTCACACATCTTAGCATGCAGGGTGAGTGTAGGTCAGGGGACTCAAACAAGCAGCCAATGGGCTGCATGCAGCCTGCAGAGTTATTTGCTGCTCCTTGACAAGCCCTCCTCCCCCTCAGAGTTATTTCCTGCAGCCACCAATCTCCTTTCACCCACCATATTCTTATGCCACATCCCCACTCCTCTTCCTACCTCCAG